>OX411556.1:15012271-15692557 GCA_948146395.1 Fragum whitleyi
TGCTTGCAGGAGAACCAGAGATATCACAAAAATGTTAAATTTTTGGCATTTTTTTCACATGTTTGACCTTGAAAATGACCTTGACTGATAACCTTGAACTGGGTACAAACAGAAAGTGCTTGTCCAAGGCAATCATCATGTGAAATATGACTGCCCTATCACTTACCATGCAAAAGAAATCGCAAAATGTCATAGTTTTTGCATTTTTTTCACAAGTTTGACCTTGAAAAATGACCTTGACTGATGACCTTGAACTTGGGTCTATCAGAAAGTGCTTGTCCGAGGTAATCATCATCTGTTGTATGAAGACCCTATCACTTACCATTCAAGTTATTACAAAGTGTCATAGTTTTTGCATTTTTTTCACAAGTTTGAAGTTGAAAAATGACCTTGACTGACAACCTTGAGCCTAGTACTTACAGAAAGTGCTTGTCCTTAGCAATCATCATGTAAAATATGAAGGCCCTATCACTTACCATTCAAAAGTTATCACAAAATGTCAAATTTTTTGCATTTTTTCCACAAACTTGACCTTGAAAGGGACCTTGACCGATAACCTTGAACCTGGTACCAACAGAAACTGCTTGTCTCAGGCAACCCTCATGTGAAATATGAAGGCCCTATCACTAACCATTCAAAAGTTATCACAAAATGTCAAAGTTTTGCATTTTTTTCTCACAAATTTGACCTTGAATAATGACATTGTCTGATGACCTTTAACTTGGTACAAACAGAAAGTGCTTTTCAACAGCAATCATTATGTGAAATAAGAAGGCCCTATCAATAACATTCAAACGTTGTCGCCAAATGTCAAAGTTTTCACATTTTTTGGACAAATTTGACCTGAAAAATGACCTTGACCTTAACTGATGACCTTGAACTTGAAACCAACAGAAAGAGTTTGTCCAAGGCGATCATCATGTGAAATATGAAGGCCCTTTCACTTACCAGTCAAAAGTTATCACAAAATGTCAAAGTTTTCGCATGACGAGGGCAACAATTATGACAGCAACACCAAGGCTATAGCAATACCTCAGGTTTTCTCCGAATACAGCCTAGCTAAAAATATAAATTTCTTTCAAGTGGTATATCAAAACCTGAGATGGAAAAGAATTTTGCCAAATTCTCTGAAATCTATCAATAAATTATGTAGTTACAGTCCAGATAAATCTATGCAGACAAACTAAAGCATCAACATACATACAACACGGCCTTGTCAAAGTTAAACAAACTATAATCTCATACACTACAAGTGGGCTTCAAAAAGTACTTATAAAGCTGGCTTTATTGCCTTAACCATGATTCTCTTTATGGGAAGATAAAGGAGCTAAATGAAAGTGACAACTTGGAAGCAATAATCTCCCATTAAAAGGAAGGAAACAGTTATTGCTCTAACAGGTTTTGAACATGCTATTTGCAGATCCCTTTCTCTATTATTGATTTCAATCCAGCACTGCAATACATTTTGTAGTCTATACAATATTAACTGCTGATCTATCAAGTTAAGCCCGAGGATATACTAGAGAAACATCACAATCCATTCATAAAATCAATGTTCACAGCTTGGACCACAAGATATACCATATTAATTTTCTTCTTATAATTGCTCCAAGGGTCTATTTTAAACAAGATAGGGAACTAACTGTACCTATTTCAGAAACAAAACAAAATTAACATCAATTTTGGCTACTTTTGCATTTTCCATTGTGTTGTAAGAGAGCATCATTCTTAATAATGATGGTTAAGAGGAAATAAACTTAAAAAAAATAAGACATAAACAAGACGATTATCATTCGATAAAACACCATTGGCTCTACAATTGCCTTTAATCATAAATATGACCTTAAAATTGACCTTGACTGAACCTTACAAGTCTGCCCTGTGCTCAGGATGTAAAAGAGTTACGCGAGCACTTTGAGATGATACCCTGCTTTGCATGTGTACATATGTGCAAAGCAAGGTATTCGAATTGGAAAAGCAATTTAAGCTGAAACAGAATGTAGGGTATGACTTAACTTAAAGCCGGTCATGGGAAATTTATTCTGTAACATATTTGGTTGTAATTCTTACAATTGCAAATTCCATCCCTGCTTCAGGCTTTTTAGTCAACTTCATCTGACAGAAGACTAAAGTCCAACTGACACATGTTATCTCTGTCTCTTGTGGGGCTCAAACCACAACAATCAGGGCCCGAGGTTATAAATTTTTTCTCAGGCTCAGGCTCAATTTTCTCAAATTTTAAAATAAAATAAATGTATGAAAATAAAAGATAATATTAATAAGTTGTTATCTATAACAACTTATTAATATCATCTTTTGTTCTTATACATTTAAATGAGTAATAAAACAGATTTACAGTATAATCTCAAATTGAAATTTGAGAAAATTTTGAATTGAACCTAAGATAAACCTTTATAACCTAGGGCCCTGATTTTAAGTCACACATTGATCAAACCTGGGATCACCAGTTTTGTCTTGTCTACAACAAATATGTGATTGTGTCGAGCAGCTTGACCTGATTTTTGTCTAAATATGTTGTGCAGCTCTGCAATAAATCTGATTCTCAGACACGACCGCTTGATTTATTGGTCTGAAAAATATTTTTGTCCAATCCCTAGATACAAGCAGAGCAAACAAGAGCTTGTTCACTGGGATCATTTTGGGGTGAGATATTGAGAGTTTCTCTCACTTTCTGCCAGAAATCTCATTGAAACTGGCTAAATGAGAGAAAAATTTCAAAGCAAAATGTAATTTATGGAAGGAATTGGTTAAATATTTCACAAAAAATTTCTTAATTTCTAATTAAATTTGGTATTAAAATTTTGCTCATGATATTCTGAGCCAGAATTTATAGTCCATGTGTTCACAATAAAGCTGCCATTTTTCATCGAAGGGACATAACTCTGTCAAAAGTCAATGGAACTTGACCAAAAAAGGATATGCACATCTCTACATTAATACTGACTGATCACATTTGTGAGGTTTGAAAGAAATTCATCATTTAAGTGCCTAGAAATTTAGTGGGCATGAAAAAGCTACAGACAGGCACACAGATGGACCACAAAATGGTAACTTACTCCTACATCGTCGATTTTCTACCAAAATCTTGTAAAAACAGCTTGTTAAAAGCTGGATTTACGAGATGTTAGCAGAGAAATGACAATTTACAGACCCAAAATAAGTTCAAATTTGTGTGTCACGCGCATTTCGTACCTGAATCACACTCACAAGCTTAGCTGACTCAATCACATGCATTTTCAAAAAAATAAAAAGAAGGCTTAAAAACTCATATGAAATAAGTTATTTCTGTTGATAAATCAATTAATTTAACACTTTGCAGTATCACTGTCCAGGTTCCGACCTAGGATTATCACTTGAAAATGCCACCTGATGGAAGGTAACATACGCATCTAGTCTAGTTTCAGTTTCCGGCCCCCTAGACCCCTGGCCAGGGCTTTGCCCTGGACCTACTGGGGGCCCAGCATCCCCAAGCTCTTTTTATCACACTCCTGACATTCAGGGACCCTTGACAGCTATCATAGTTTTGGAGGGTATCAAAACCTCTATTAAGCACCACCCATATATGGGCCAATCAAAATTCTGCTAGAGATTTACCCAAGGAATATTATCCTACAAAGTTTAGTTGAAATTGCAGGTCCAATGTTTTTGGAGGAGAACATTTTACAGTGAAAATAAGCCCTTCCCTGCTATGTCAATATTTCAGGGTCAAGTCAAATTTCTTAAAACAACTTTAGAAGGTCACCAAAAATTATTCATTCCAAGTTTCTTTGAAATCTGCCAGTGGTTTGGGAGGAGAAGATCTTTAAAGATTTATAGAGGGAAAATAAGCCCTGCCCAGCCCAACAGAGCCCATTTTTAGGGGTCAAACTGAATTTCTTGAACAACTTTAGAAGAGCATCACCAAAGGATCATTCATGCCAAGTTTCATTGAAATCAGCCAATGGTTGGGAAAAGTTTTTTTAAGATTGATGTATTGAAAATAAGCCACACCCTGCTACGCCCCATTTTGAAGTCAATCCAAATTTCTTGAACAACCTTAGAAGAGGATCACCCAAGAGACATTTCTGCCAGGTTTCGCAAAAATCCGCTCCTTAGTTTAGGAGGAGATGTTTAAAGAAAAGTTAAGCACAGACGGACAGATGCACACATGCATGACAGACACTTTGCCATGACAATAGCTCGCTAGCCTTGGTCAGTGGAGCTAAAAAGCTAGAGACCAACCAAAGAAAATTGAATGGAACAATAGAATGACCCATCTACAGGCAGAGTATTATATTCCTCTGAAATTTAGTTTATGGGTAATAATAAGTTTGCCCTGTGCTCATTAGCTTCGGAATTTATTAAATTTGACAATATTTTTTGTATGGATGACATACTCCTCTATGCTTAATATAAGGGATGGGATACTTACAGACTGGCCACAGAAAGTAGCCACAATTATAAAGACAGTAATGGTACCAATCTTGTGGCTCCTTTGACTTCTGTCCTTGAACTTCATCTCCACGACCTCTTTTGTTGCCACGGATACGCTGAGGTCGTGGACTTGTTGCCTTACGGCTCATTCTTCATTAATTTCTTTCTTCTATTCATGCTAATTTAATAATTACACTAGCTTGGATTTTTGTATTTACTTGACCTTCTACAAAACATCATATTGATAATCAATTGTATTAAGTGTAATAATGCTCTTCGATTTATTCTTCAAATAGATATTCACTTTTGATAAGGTTACTTTATCATATCTAAAAGTCACTATATAAATGTATTGATACCGTATAATATAAATCAAAACAATGCAGATGACATCAAAATTATAGCCAAATATAAGTAAGCAAAACCAAAGAAGCTGCAAATGTTAAAATGTCACTGATTTAAGATCCTGCAGTCTGAAACCCAGGTGAGAAATATCCTGCTGACAATTTAACAGAAGCATCCTCTGATAACATTATTCCAACTCAAGGTACAAACACACAAAATCCCTCCAGAAATTGAAAGCTCAGCACAATGTCCTTCCGGTAATTATATCCTTCTTGATTCTGCTTAACTTGGACATAAAAATCCTATTACTTCCACAGCTCATTTATCTCAATGTCCAATACATATACTACCTCATGTATAATATAGAACAACTGTTTTCTTTGACCCCAAAAGGAAATCAATTCCTGCAAGGTCACTGTATATTCAAACTGGTATTGTATTCCAGAACATTACCAATACTAATGAACATTTATTTTCAGCATGAATATCAGACAATATTTGTCTTTAGAGCTTTCAATTTAAAAAACATCAGCGCTGCTAGCAGCCATCAGTCTATGTTACAGGTTAGAATTCAGAGGGAAAATTATTGATTGAATGTACAGCATTCATGAAATACCAGAACGCTCTTGAATGCCCCAACATCTTTTCTATTACAATTATTGAATTTTCTTTTTTTCCTCCCGCCTCTGTAGGAGCGCTGTAGCGTCGGAATGTGGTCACTTTATCAAGCATTTATTATTTCTACAGGATAGATATATCACCCAGACACAGGGTAATATTGATACTGGGAACTTCATTTATTGGACACCACAGACAAATATTAAGGTCATCACCACGAAACTTTTATTTCAAATCAATCTTACATCAGAGAAGAATTTGATCCAGTTTTATATCACATGCTTTTCGGATGAATTATTAAATCCAAAATTCAGATTTATTTTGTTTATAATTGATGAAAGTTTATGTAATTCCCATTGAAGCATCTGACTAATAATCCAAGTATTGATGGCTTTGTCTCAATTCTTGCAAAATGTTAAAGATTCTGAGTAATATTTATGTAGCAAAAACTTCACTCAGTCAATTACTGTATTTCCTTTTATAATAGCACCCTCCCTTATAGTAGCACCTCTACAATTTTTTAACTAGTAAAGACAACTTCAAATGCCTAAATTTAAGGAACTTTTGGAGACTTTTTCTTTAATTTGAGATGAATTTCATCTATATGATTGTTTAGAGGAAATTCACCTTCAAATTAAAAGGAAAAGGGCTTAAAAGACATCAATTTTAATGATTTTTTTTAAAATTAGAAAATGCATACTAAATAAAATCTCTGTTATTAGAACAGTTTATGACAGTTTTCATTCACTGCTTTATTTAATCAAAGCACTGAAAGTACTGATGGTGAACGAATCTGTTGGCATTCTAAAGTGATGAATTGAATTCGTTGAGAAAAGAGAAATTATAAATATAAAAAATAATCAAGGGAGTGTCTCGTCAAAATTCTAAATTCAAAGAATGAGAAAGAGAGGAAAAGAAAGGTAGAGAGAGTGACAGACAGAGACAGACCGATAGACAGAGAGCGATAAGCCTAGAGAAAAGAAAACAGGTAACTATATCGTTTAGACTAATGATTTTTTTCTTAACTCAAAAAATAGCAGTCAGAAAGGTAATTCAATTTCCACATGCGGAACCCATATTTTAGCAGATTAAACAGCAGTCTTTCTGCATTTTGACTTTTAAGCGTTATCCGCTATGGCTCTGGTACGACCTGAATGCCCCCCCCCCTCCTCCGAATTAAAAGACCGCTGTTTCGTAATTGTAATTACAGGGTTTTGGTCTCTTTCGGTAATATTCAGTCTCGTGAAAGAATAATCATCTGATGCCATTGCGTAAAAATGAATTAAAAAAAAAAAAATCGATGAAATCTATGTAGGTAGGAAGGTATTTTGTACAGCTAATGAATAATCCAAATATAGTCGTTGTTTAAATTTTATTGCTCCTACCAAACGGCAGATAATCGTAAACCTAAGAGGATAGAAGATGGCAGCTTCGTACGGATGTATGCTCATTATAGTTCTGGTGCGAGAAATACCAATTTCCATATTAAGGTAAAGATGCTCCAGTCCACAGGCGATTGATTCACAATCCAAGTTTCGTTTTCTGTAATATTTTACATACTTCCGGTAAAACAAATAGATGAATGATTGTATTGAGGAAATTCTAGAGCCATCCGAGGGATAGAAGCGCTACTATTCAGTTATAGTAACGATGTCAAGTACTTGGAAAAAAAAAATCCATTCGATGTTAAAATTTGAAATTAGGTCTATCGTGTTGGGATATTTGTTCATTTGATTCTTTTATTTATTTATCAATTTACGACATTCATATATTAACAGTAAATCGTACCGAGATTGCTTATCCCCTGTTTTCCGTCCATGTTGGAAACGAAAAAAAAAAGGGGGGGGAATGGGATTTGGGTAATATGATACAAAAAAACCCGTAACCGAAGATATTTACATTAAACAAGTATGCAACAACACGCTTTAAGATAAAAACGGGATTTAAGCAAGAGGTGTAAATTTGGTAGTTGAGAACATAAGTTGTCTGGTAATGGTTTAAATTTTATTTAATGTCAAGGTTGGTCACGGTCAAGTGGTGCGTGTTAATGTTTCAATGAGAATTTAGACGCACCCTCCCTTATAAACGCGCTCCCCCATAAATACTATTCCCAGGCCCTTGACTATACGATCAACAGCATCCAACCGTCCATGGTCCGTGGTGAAAAATCCGGTCTCGAATTTAAATTCAAAAGCTGCTACTCCACGACGTAATGTTTATTAGATTGTGGGTTAACTATCTTAAATTCCTATCAGGATAAGGCTGGTTGCGTCTTTAAAAGATCGTTCAACATCTGAAAAACTAGCGCGTCCTACATCGCGCAATCTTCCGGAAGCGCAAAAGGTTAAAATTTAACACAAAATTAAAACTATTTCTCGTTATTCTTCATAAGTCACATGCGAACAAAATCCCCTTTCGTTGTTACGAAAAATTTTTCTGAAATCATTTCACCTTCTGCAAATATACAAAATATCCGAGTCAAATGATTAAATCCTTGTCACGATTCATACTGTTAAAATAGGAAAAACCCCGTAAAATCTCGTGTGTGACTTATTTCAAAAGCGACGTCGCCGCTTGCAAGAATCTGGGGACTTCAAAGGGTGCCGACACGCGGTGACCCAGCTAGCTCCAGACGTATTGTATTTTCACTACGAAACACTTTCATTTCATGTACCGGGTGCATTTACACATCACGAAATTTTAGGATTTAATACAGGATTATTTATTTCATACCTGAATAGGTAATGATTTATTAGACCGCTTTGTCCATCGGTAGCGGAACATTGAATATTGCATCGTCTGGAACTTCCTACCTTGTACAAATAATAACAATAATAATAATCTCGGCTTCTGCTAACACAATCACTTGCTTTTGAAAAGCTGCAATTAATGGTCGAGGGTGACCGTATTTCGATAGATGACTTAAAATGACAGAATTACAATTCATTAGCTAACATTTTATTTTATTTTTTAAATCTATAGCCTTAATAGATAAATAGAAAAGCGTATTGGGTAGCGTACGTATTTCAATCGATAATTACGAACATGTTAACAGTTTGCTTCTCTTAGGTACCAAAATACGTATTTTTTTTAAATTAAGTAAAAGAGTCTGAAATAATAGCGCCCCCCCCCACACACACGACGTTTTGCATCGCGCTCGGGCGCGTTTAATAGGAGAATTACGGCAGGAACATTCCATTCGTTTGTAAACTTGACCTTTCGTTACTTATAAGCAAAGACTTCATTCATAAGAAGGCAGGTAAAATCGTAGTAGGTCATCACGTGGGGTATGGCCAATCAGGGGTGTGTAGAAGTTCAAGAGTTCACGACCTCAATAAACACACATTTCCGGCAAATTACTACATGTTGCAATAGCGAAGTATAAATCAAAAACATAGTATCTGTCTATACAGTGTACAGACACAACCTTTGTTTTTGCTCTCAACTCTCGACAATCTTACGCCGATCAAAAATTCGCTCGTATAGACATTCCAAGATATTTTTGTGTTTTCAAAGGGTAATTTTCATTATCTTCACTTGACGAAGAATGCTAGAATCATGCATTTCACGATACAAACAGTGATTTTGTAGAGAGAATTATCTAGAGATACTAAATTGAATCTAAAGAGGTACTGCTTTATTTAAAACCTATTAAGATCCTACAGGATTTTCCATACACGGTATATAACACTGGTGAACGAAAATTTCGTTCACCAATAATAAATGGGAAAAGAGTAATCAGTTCATGAACTAGAAAGCCATGAATGGCTTGAGTCGCTCCACAGGCTTGAAATTCTTGTAATCAAAGTTTTGAATAGATTTTTTAGATATTTTGGGTTCTATTTATGTTGAATTGATTTTCAAAGTTTCCACTATTATTACATATAGAGAAATGACCTCCGCCAATAAAAGACACAATTTTGATCCGATCATGATAATTTTTGGCTGCATGATAATGGATCACCCAAGGATCATACTAATGAAGCTTGATTGATATCAATCAATTACATTCTGAGAAAATGATTTTCAAAGTTTCCACTATATAACATTATAGAGAAATGACCTCCGCCCATAAAATACATATTTTTCATCCAAGCACAAAAATTTTTAATAGACTGATAAAGAATCACTCAAGGATCATTCCTGTGAAATTTGGTTGATATCCATCACTTACATTCTGAGAAAATAGTTTTCAAAGTTTCCACTATATAACAAATAGAGAAATGACCTCCGCCCATAAAATATACATTTTTCATTCGATCACAATAATTTTTGGTAGACTGATAAAGGGTCACTCAAGGGTCATTCATGTAAAATTTGGTTGATATCTATCTGTTAGTTTTTGAGAAATTGATTTTCAAAGTTTCCACTATATAACATATAGAGAAATGACCTCCGCCCATAAAATACATATTTTTCATTTGATCACAATAATTTTTGGTAGACTGATAAAAGGTCACCAAAGGATCAATCATGTAAAATTTGGTTGATACCTATCAGTTAGTTTCTGAGAAAATGATTTTCAAAGTTTCCACTATATAACATATAGAGAAATGACCTCCGCCCATAAAATGCATATTTTTCATCTGACCACAATAATTTTTGGTAGACTGATAAAGGGTCACCCAAGGATCAGTCATGTAAAATTTTATTGGTATCCATCAATTAGAACATGAGAAAAGTCACTTTTTACCATATTTGGAAATTAGCCACGCCCATTAAATCCATGTTTTTCATTGGATCAAAATTTCTTGAACAACTTTGAAAGAGGGTCACCCAAGGATCATTCCTGTGAAGTTTGGTTGAAATCCATCCGGTAGTTTCTGAGGAGAAGATTTTTAAAGAAAAAGTTTACGACCGGACGCACAGACGGACGGACGGACGCACGACGGACACAACGCCATGACAATAGCCCCAGTGGCTTTCAGCTAGTGGAGCTAAAAATTCACGAACTTGTAATATGGAAATGGCTACTGTATAGTATTGACATGGACTGATCTTTATGAACTGAACATGAATGGTAAAAACTTGGAGTTAAATTACAAGCAATCCAATGACAGAGAAAATTTAAGGTTTGAACATACTGACAGACAGTGATAAAACTATGGAATTAGTCTTGTTTGGGCATAACATCAAACAGGGCACAACACAAATCTAAATAACCAAAGTACATTATCATTTACTCATCCCTGCAGCTCTGTTTCATGCAATTTGACAATAACAATTTTCTGTTGGAATTATTAATCTGTATTCATTGATGCCAAATATCCCATTTGCATTGATTTAATAACTCAATTGAGTTCGCTAGTACATGGACCTGTTTTTATGATATGCATGTCCAGCAAACACAGACGTTTAATATGAATGCCATTCTTACAGTATATATATGCCAGCCGAAAAAAATCAACATAAAGCCTCTTCTTTGTGAATTGCATCAAATGGAATATTTTTTCAAAGATGAAATGAGTATAAGAACAAACACTGAGAAACATTTTCTGAAAATTTAATCCAGAATCATACATGTGTTCTCAACTTAGACTACTAGGTGATTCCTCATATCATGAAAAAGAACACTACTCAGTTTTCGGATTTTGGACTCTAAGTAAAGCTTCAAAGCCAGGACTCTATTAAGTATAACTGCAAAAGAAGCTAACCTTAATCTAACTGCAAATTCTACTCTGACTAAAAAAAACCTAACGGAGCCTCCATTCCTTCTTCTTGCAAAGGAATTCAATTCATAGTTTTACTACAAATTGATGGACTCTGTTGAGTCAATCTAAAAAGGGATTCAACTTTGTCTTTCAATATAGAAAGACTGACTTACGTATATCTACTAAGCAATTCCATTTAGTTTTACTGCAAGAATACAAAACTCATTTTTTCTAAAGAGGGACTCACTAAGTCTTTCTACAAGGAGACTCAACTTTGTCTTTTTTTTAAACTGAACTTAGCCTTGTCTTTCTACTAGGCAACTTAACTAAGTCATTCTTCAAGGGAGTTCAACTTAGTTTGCCTACATGGAGACTCAACTTAGTATTTCCACATGGAGACTCAACTTAGTATTTCTTCAAGGGACTCATGTTAAGCTATGGTCACATTTACGGCAATTATCGTAGTAAGTCGTACTCCATTCTAACATAGGCAAGCCGTGTCACTAATATGATTAACTAAGTTGAAGTAAGACAAAGTACATTTAACAAAGGTACTATCGAACAGTTTCCGTAGAAAGAAGTACGTGCGAGTAGGAACAACTACGAAGAACTTCGTAAAAATAATAAGTTTAATTAGATTAATTATTAATTTTAATTAATGGAAAATTGCCATTTATTTGTTTCCCAAGCCCTGATATCTCTAATTTGTCATTCTATAGATAAGAATCACGATCTTTAAGTATATCATAAGGTTTAAAACGTGGCATTTGGATCAGTCACCTTCGGGTATTATAATAAATTTGTTGTATAAACACGCGAGTTTCAAACCATTGATTTCATGTGCACTTCGTGATAAGATTTTATCATTTTCACCGAAACTATTCCTACTCTGAACGTAGTCCAACCCCACTGTTTCCCTGCTTGGTTGTAGCATTAACTTGGACAGATGTTTATAAGACGGTTTGTACGGTAAACTAGGGTAAACGATACGTTCTAATTCGGCAAGAGTACGATTCAACAAGATCTTACTACTTTGAACTACATTCAAACTACGACAGAAAGTCCTTTTTCACCGTAGGGATTTTGAACATGCCCAAGATTTGTGCGGCCACTACGGTAGGATTATACGGTAGAAGAACGTCCAGTCCACTGTCATCTAGGTGAAACTTCAAATGCCTAAATTTTAGGAACTTTTTGAGACTTTTTAATTTGAGATGAATTTCATCTAAACAATCATTTATATGATTGTTTAGAGGAAATCACCTTAAATTAAAGTGAAAAGGGCATAAAAGACATCAATTTTAATGATTTTTTAAAAAAGAAAATGCATACTAAATAAAAGCTTCCTGACCATGTTATGTTTAGCTTCTGGGAGCGTTTAGTAGGAGAAATAGGATATTATCAAATCAATTTGTTCAATTGGTATTGCCAGTTATGTAAGTCTCTGGATGATGAACACTACAAACTTATGGTCTATTTGTGAACATATGTTATTAGAAAAGTTAATGACAGTTTTCATTGACTGCTTTATTTTATAATTAATGGGAATAGAGTTATCAGTTCATGAAATGTTCATGAACTTGAAATACCGAATTGGCTATTGTATAGTATTGACAAGGACTGATCCTAATGAACTGAACATGAATGGCAAAAACTTTGAGTAAAAGTACATGCAATCCAATGACAGAGAAAATTTAAGTTTTGAACATACTGACAGACAGTGATAAAACTATGGAATTAGTCTTGTTTGGGCATAACAACATCAAACAGGGCACAACACAAATCTAAATAACCAAAGTACATTGTCATTCACTCATCCCTGCAGCTCTGTTTCATGCAATTTGACAATAACAATTTTCTCTTGGAATTATTAATCTGTTTTCATTGATGCCAAATATCTCATTTGCATGATTTAATAACTCAATTAGTTTATTGAGTTTTCTAGTTCATGAGCCTGTTTTTATGATCTGCATGTTCAGCAAACACATTTAATTTGAATTCCATTCTTACAGTATATATATGCCAGCTGAAAAAATTCAACATAAAAGCCTCCATTTGTGAATTGCATCAAATGGTACTACTGTAAGATTTTTTCAAAGATGAAATAAGTATAAGAACAAACACTAAGGAACATTCTCTGAAAATGTAATCCAGAATCATCCATGTGTTCTCAACTTAAACTACCAGGCAATTCCTTGTCTTTATTGTAAAAGAACACTACTCAGTTTTCGGATTTTGGACTCTAAGTAAAGCTTCAAAGCCAGGACTCTACTAAGTATAACTGCAAAAGAAGCTAACCTTAATCTAACTGCAAATTATACTCTGACTAAAAAAAAAAACCTAATGGAGCCTCCTTTCCTACTTTTTGCAAAGGAATTCAATTCATAGTTTTACTACAAATTAATGGACTCTGTTGAGTCAATCTAAAAAGGGATTCAACTTCGTCTTTCTATGTAAGGAGACCTATATCTACTAAGCAATTCCATTTAGTTTTACTGCAAGAATACAAAACTTAATTTTTCTAATGAGGGACTCACTAAGTCTTTCTACAAAGAGACTCAACTTAGTCTTTTTTCAAACTGGACTTAGCTAAGTCTTTCTACTAGGCAACTTATCTAATTCCTTCTTCAAGGGAACTCAACTTAGTTTTCTTACAAGGAGACTCAACTCAGTATTTCTACATGGAGACTCAACTTAGTATTTCTTCAAGGGGACTAAAGTTAGCCTCTCCATAAGGAGGCTCAACTTAGTATTTATACATGGGGACTAGTGATAGTATTTCTACATGGGGACTCAATGTAGTCTTTCTACAAAGAGACTCAACTTAATCATTCAAAAACAAGACTCAACTTATTATTTCTACAAGGTGACTCAACTCAGGCTTTCTACAAGGAAACTCATCTTAGTCTTTCTAAAAGAAGAGTCTCCTTAGTCCTACTACAAAAAGACACAACTTAAATCTTTCAACAAGAAGATTTATCTTGGTACTATACTACAAGAAGACTCAAATGAGTCTTTCTTTAAAAAGACTCAACATAGTCTTTCTACAAGAAGACTGAACATAGTCTTTCTACAGGAAGATTCAACTTAGTCTTTCTAGAAGAAGATTAATCTTCGGGTTTTTTTCTACATGAAGACTCAATTTAGTATTTCTACAAGAAGACTTAAGTTTAAAATTCCGTAGTAACGATGTTTTGATTATTCACCAGCGTTTAAATCACAAAAGGGAGTGGATGGAGGACGGTGATGATTCATCTTTTGTTACAGTCTACATATTGCCTTTATCCTATATACTCTTTGGTTGTCGCCTTCAGAGTGTGTATAAATTTCAGATATGCCTATGGTCAAAAGATTAAATTACAGTCATCATTAAGTCAAGTGGATATTAATGATTTTTTGAAAATTCAGGTCCAAGAAACGATGAAAATACCAAATACCTGGTCTGTCTGTAGGGGCGGTGGACTAAATTGTCCTCCGAATGTCATTTAACAAAAATATTGTCAATCAATTGGCGACACTGTGGTTTTGTTAATTACTTGTTGTGTTAATTATTTATTGGTCTGAGACAACAAGGAGAAGCCAATAAAAGCCTTATTAGCTTTTGAGGCATTTGAAGTGCATGTTGGTAATTAAAACAATTGAGGATTCGCTTGGGACATATCATCCAGGTCTTTTAGTTTATTAAGGTCAAAACTGGATCAATCCATACACAATTACTTCAAGTAACAATTATATTGCATAAATATAATTACCAATTTTCAATATTGCAATTACAAAGATGATAATATTGCCAACCTATGAAACTGACAATTGAGCCTGTGCATGAGATTTCCAACAATTTCATATGAGCGCAAAGCAAAGAATCTGACCAGCCTGTGCATTTGCACAGTCTGACCAGAGTCTTCACTATGTGTTTAGTGGCTAGATAAGGTCTCAAAGTATCTGTAGACAATCAGGAAAACTTTATCTTTACAATTGTTTGCTGTCTGGGCCTCTCAATGTTTACATGTCATGAACAATTCAAATTGTTGGAAAGTTTTGAGAAGGGTCATTCAAGGAACATTTCAGCAACGTTGGTTGTAATCTGCCCATTGGTGACTGAGGAGAAGTATTCAAAGAATTTGGGCCCAAAATAAGCCCCACCCTGCCAAGCCCATTTTTGGGGGGTTAATCAAAATTCCACATACAAGGTTTGAAAACGGTTATCCATGGAACATGGTTGAAATCTGCACATCAGTTACTGTGGCGAAGATGTTTAAAGGTTTTGGTCTTAAAATTAGTAGTGCCCATGATGCTCATATTTGTTGGTCAATCAAAAGTCCTCAAATAAGTTTGAGAGGGCCACTCAAGGAACATTTCTGCCAAGTTTGGTTGAAATCAACACATTGGTTACTGAGATGAAGATCTTTGAAGAATTGTTGACAACTTCCAAAGGACTACAGACTGATGACAACCAAGGGAAGATGCACAACAGACAATGGTGATCACAAAAGCTGTCCCAGCATGTTGTGTTCAGGGGAGCTAAGAATTAAATTAGTAAAAGTTACAGTCCTTGCATACTGCTTTCAGTTATCATGAGAGGAACACTGCTGCCAATTTCAAAGTTAATCTGACATAAGATTACAAAGTCATGCTTGGAACAAAGAAGTGAAAGCCACCCCCTCCATCTTGATGCTTGGATTCTAGACACCAAGGGTGATCAAATTCCGTCTTTCAATAGGTGTATAAAAAGTGGACAAGTAATAGAAGATTGATTCAATATCATCATGAATATTATTGCCAATAATATAGTAAGAACCACTTAAGTCAATTCATTGTCATTATTCATATTTTTGGGCCAAGTTGTACACAGAATAACCATTGGTTGAATTTGGAACAAGAGGTTATCTCGTCTAATGAGGGTTGTTGTTTCAATTAACAAACCCTTATCGGTTAAAATTAACTTCCAGTGTACATTTAACCAATGTTTATCTTTTATGTAGCTCAGAACTGGGGGCAGGTCTTGAAAGCTTTTATGACCTGAAACAGGAAAAAAAGGGACCATCTGGGTAATGTGTAAAGTGTAGATTGCACAATTACTGTCATGCTCACTATGGAGTAATCAAAGCACTGAAAGTACTGATGGTGAACGAATCTGTTGGCATTCTAAAGTGATATATTGAATTTGTTGGGAAAAGAGAAATTATAAATATAAACAAGAGCTGTCACTGTAAGATGACAATGCCCCCGACACCGCTTTGATTTAGAAGTTATGGCCAATGTTAAAGTTTTTGGACGGAATGAAGGACGGACAGACGGACAGACGGACGGACGGACGGACGGACAAGTCAAATTTATGATGCCTCCCTATCGGGGGCATAAAAATAATCAAGGGACAGTGTCTCGTCAAAATTCTAAATTCAAAGAATGAGAAAGAGAGGAAAAGAAAGGTAGAAAGAGTGACAGACAGAGACAGACCGATAGACAGAGAGCGATAAGCCTAGAGAAAAGAAAACAGGTAACTATATCGTTTAGACTAATGATTCTTTTCTTAACTCAAAAAATAGCAGCCAGAAAGGTAATTCAATTTCCACATGCGGAACCCATATTTTAGCAGATTAAACAGCAGTCTTGCTGCATTTTGACTTTTAAGCGTTATCCGCTATGGCTCTGGTACGACCTGAATGCCCCCCCCCCATCCTCCGATTTAAAAGACCGCTGTTTCGTATTTGTAATTACAGGGTTTTGATCTCTTTCGGTAATATTCAGTCTCGTGAAAGAATAATCATCTGATGCCATTGCGTAAAAATGAATTGAAAAAAAAAAAAAAAAAAAACCAATTCGATGAAATCTATGTAGGAAGGTATTTTGTACAGCTAATGAATTGTCCAAATATAGTCGTTGTTTAAATTCTATTGCTCCTACCAAACGGCAGATAATCGTAAACCTAAGAGGGTAGAAGATGGCAGCTACGTACGGATGTATGCTCATTATAGTTCTGGTGCGAGAAATACCAATTTCCATATTAAGGTAAAGATGCTCCAGTCCACAGGCGATTGATTCACAATCCAAGTTTCGTTTTCTGTAATATTTTACATACTTCCGGTAAAACAAATAGATGAATGATTGTATTGAGGAAATTCTAGAGCCATCCGAGGGATAGAAGCGCTACTATACAGTTGTAGTTACGATGTCAAGTACTTTGAAAAAAAAAATCCATTCGATGTTAAAATTTGAAATTAGGTCTATCGTGTTGGGATATTTGTTCATTTGATTCTTTTATTCATTTATCTATTCACGACATTCATATATTAACAGTAAATAGTACCGAGATTGCTATATCCCCTGTTTTCCGGCCTTGTTTGAAACGAAAAAAAAAAGCAAAAAACAAAAACAAAAAAAAATAGGAAATTGGATTTGGGTAATATGATACAAAAATACCCGTAACCGAAGATATTTACAGTACACAAGTATGCAACAACAAGCTTTAAGATAACTAGAAAGCCATGAATGGCTTGTGTCGCTCCACAGGCTTGAATTTCTTGTAATAGCAAATCTAAGTTTTGACTAGATTTTTTTATATATTTTGGGTTTTTACTCATGTTGAAATGATTTTCAAAGTTTCCACTATTATAACATATAGAGAAATGACTTCCGAATAATTTTTGGCTGCATGATAATGGATCACCCAAGGATCATACCAATGAAGTTTGATTAGTATCCATCAGTTACATTCTGAGAAAATGATTTTCAAAGTTTCCACTATATAACATATAGTGGAAATGACCTCCGCCCATAAAATACAAATTTTTCATCCGATCACAATAATCTTTAGTAGACTGATAAAGGGTCGCCAAAGGATCATTCATGTAAAATTTGGTTGATATCTATCAGTTAGATTCTGAGAAAATGATTTTCAAAGTTTCCACAATATAAAATATAGTGGAAAGACCTCCGCCCATAAAATACAAATTTTTCATCCGATCACAATAATCTTCGGTAGACTCACAAAGGGTTACCAAAGGATCATTCATGTAAAATTTGGTTGATATCTATCTGTTAGATCCTGAGAAAATGATTTTCAAAGTTTCCACTATTATAACATATAGAGAAATGACCTCCGCCCATAAAATACATATTTTTCATCCGATCACAATAATTTTTCGTAGACTGATAAAGGGTCACCAAAGGATCATTCATGTTAAATTTGGTTGATATCTGTCACTTAGATTCTGAGTAAATGATTTTTCAAAGTTTCCACTATATAACATATAGAGAAATGTCCTCCGTCTATAAAATACATATTTTTCATCTGATCACAATAATTCTTTGTAGACTGATAAACAGTCACCCAAGGATCATTCATGTAAAATTGAATTGGTATCCATCAATTAGAACCTGAGAAAATTCACTTTTTGCCATATTTGGAAATTAGCCACGCCCATTAAATCCATGTTTTCATTGGATCAAAATTTCTTGAACAACTTTGAAAGAGGGTCACCCAAGGATCATTCCTGTGAAGTTTGGTTGAAATCCATCCAGTAGTTTCTGAGGAGAAGATTTTTAAAGAAAAGGTTTATGACCGGATGCACGGATGCACGGACGCACGGACGGACGGACGGACGCATGACGGACACAACGCCATGACAATAGCCCCAGTGGCTTTCAGCCAGTGGAGCTAAAAACGGGATTTAAGCAAGAGGTGTAAATTTGGTAGTTGAGAACATAAGTCGTCTGGTAATGGTTTAAATTTTATTTCTTATCACGGTTGGTCACGGTCAAGTGGTGCTTGTTTATGTTTCAATGAGAATTTAGACGCGCCCTACCTAATAAACGCGCTCCCCCATAAATACGATTCCCAGGCCCTTGACTATACGATCAACAGCATCCAAGCGTCCATGGTCCGTGGTGAAAAATCCGGTCTCGAATTTAAATTCAAAAGCTGCTACTCCACAACGTAATGTTCATTAGATTATGGGTTAACTATCTTAAATTCCTATCAGGATAAGGCTTGTTGCGTCATTTGAGGAAAGTTCAACATCTGAACTAGAAAGCCATGAATGGCTTGAGTCGCTCCACAGTCTTGAAATTCTTGTAATCAATGTTTTGACTAGATTTTTTAGATATTTTGGGTTCTATTTATGTTGAAATGATTTTCAAAGTTTCCACTATTATAACATATAGAGAAATGACCTCCGCCCATACATATTCATCTGAGCACGATAATTTTTGGCTGCATGATAATGGATCACCCAAGGATCATACTAATGAAGTTTGATTGATATCCATCGATTACATTTTGAGAAAATGATTTTCAAAGTTTCCACTATATAACATAGAGAGAAATGACCTCCGCCCATAAAATACATATTTTTCATCCGAGCACAAATTTTTTTAATAGACTGATAAAGAATCACTCAAGGATCATTTCTGTGAAATTTGTTTGATATCCATCTCTTACATTCTAAGAAAATGATTTTTCAAAGTTTCCACTATATAACAAATCGAGAAATGACCTCCGCCCATAAAATACACTTTTTTCATTCTATCTCAATAATTTTTGGTAGACTGATAGAGGGTCACCCAAGAATCATTCATGTAAAATTTGGTTGATATCTATCAGTTTGTTTTTGAGAAAATGATTTTCAAATTTCCATTATATAACAAATAAAGAAATGACCTCCGCCCATAAAATACACATTTTTCATTTGATCACAATAATTTTTTGTAGACCGATAAAGGGTCACCCAAGGATCAATCATGTAAAATTTGGTTGATATCTATCAGTTAGTTTCTGAGAAAATGATTTTCAAAGTTTCCACTATATAACATATAGAGATATGACCATCGCCCATAAAATGCATATTTTTCATCTGATCAAAATAATTTTTGGTAGACTGATAAACAGTCACCCAAGGATCAGTCATGTAAAATTTTATTGGTATCCATCAATTAGAACCTGAGAAAATTCACTTTTTACCATATTTGGAAATTAGCCACGCCCATTAAATCCATGTTTTTCATTGGATCAAAATTTCTTGAACAACTTTGAAAGAGGGTCACCCAAGGATCTTTCCTGTGAAGTTTGGTTGAAATCCATCCAGTAGTTTCTGAGGAGAAGATTTTTAAAGAAAAAGTTTACGACCGGACGCACGGACGGACGCATGACGGACACAACGCCATGACAATAGCCCCAGTGGCTTTCAGCCAGTGGAGCTAAAAACTAGCGCGTCCTAAATCGCGCAGTCTTCTGGAAGTGCGAAAGGTTAAAATTTAACACAAAATTAAAACTATTTCTCGTTATTCTTCATAAGTCACATGCGAACAAAATCCCCTTTCGTTGTTACGAAAATATTTCTGAAATCATTTCACCTTCTGCAAATATACAAAATATCCGAGTCAAATGATTAAATCCTAGTCACAATTCATACTGTTAAAATAGGAAAACCCCCGTAAAATCTTGTGTGTGACTTATTTCAAAAGCGACGTCGCCGCTTGCAATAATCTGGGGACTTCAAAGGGTGCCGACACGCGGTGACCTAGCTAGCTCCAGACGTTTTGTGTTTTCACTACGAAACACTTTCATTTCCTGTACCGGGTGCATTTACACATCACGACATTTTAGGATTTAATACAGGATTATTTATTTCATACGTGAATAGGTAATGATTTATTAGACCGCTTTGTCCATCGGTAGCGGAACATTGAATATTGCATCGTCTGGAACTTCCTACCTTGTACCAATAATAACAATAATAATAATCTCGGCTTCTGCTAACACAATCACTTGCTTTTGAAAGCTGCAATTAATGGTCGAGGGTGACCGTATTTCGATAGATGACTTAAAATGACAGAATTACAATTCATTAGCTAACATTTTATTTTATTTTTTAAATCTATAGCCTTAATAGATAAATAGAAAAGCGTATTGGGTATCGATAACTACGAACATGTTAACAGTTTGCTTCTCTTAGGTACCAAAATACGTAATTTTTTTTTAATTAAGTAAAAGAGTCTGAAATAATAGCGCCCCCACGACGTTTTGCATCGCGCTCGGGCGCGTTTAATTGGAGAAATACGGCAGGAACATTCCATTCGTTTGTAATCTTGACCTTTCGTAACTTATAAGCAAAGACTTCATTCATAAGCGTAGTAGGTCATCACGTGGTCATCACGTGGGGTATGGCCAATCAGGGGTGTGTAGAAGTTCAAGAGTTCACGACCTCAATAAACACATATTTCCGGCAAATTACTACAAGTTGCAATAGCGAAGGTCTAAATCAAAAACATAGTATCTGTCTATACAGTGTACAGACACAACCTTTGTTTTTGCTCTCAACTCTCGACAATCTTACGCCGATCAAAAATTCGCCCGTATAGACATTCCAAGATATTTTTGTGTTTTTAAAGGGTAATTTTCATTATCTTCACTTGATGAAGAATGCTAGAATCATGCATTTCACGATACAAACAGTGATTTTGTAGAGAGAAGTATCTGGAGATACTAAATTGAATCTAAAGAGGTACTGCTTTATTTAAAACCTATTAAGATCCTACAGGATTTTCCATACACGGTATATTACACTGGTGAACGAAAATTCGTTCACCAAAAATTCTGGCACTTGACAGATTCTCTGAATCTTGAATGATTGTTCTATGTACCTGCTTAAAAATTGTACAAATGCAACCCCTGGTTGACCTTTGTTGGGACCAATCTCTTTTTCAAAAAATTCTGTCATTTCCCACACCAGTACAACCACGGCATTTCATCAGAGCCTCCTATGCTGCCCAAAACTAGTTCCAGATTTGGTTCTAGAAAGCCTTGCCTGATCATGATATACAGAAAAGCAGTGCATTTGGGATATAAATTGGCAACACAGTTTTAAGTTTAAGCCTTGCCAAGTATTAAAAACAAAGCTAGTTGTGAAATAAGAACTCTCAAATATGCATTTTGGATATAAATAAGCAATACAGTTTTAAGTTCGAGCCTTGCCAAGTAGTAAAAGCAAAGCTAGTTGTGAGATAAGAACTCAAACATGAGTCCATGAAGTTTTAAATCTTTAGCAGCATCAAGTCAACTGTTTATACAACATTGGGAACAGAATTTTTCTCATGAATAAGTTCATTGATTTTGTATATGAAAACTGGAGATTTACTAAAAATATTCAATTTCTAAATTGCTTCCTTAATTTTCTTTGAAGCCAAGTTCAGCAAATTGGAGATCTTTTCTCCAATATTGGGGTTTAAAGTTGCATTTTGAATACTAATTATTGGCTCACTGAAGCTTTAATAGAATCATTCATGTCTGTTTTCGAGAGCTTTAAGAAATTTAACCCTTCTCAAACCGAAATCAGAATATTCCTGCATCATCAGGAAGTGTAGACTAAGATCAGATTGCACATATGTACATCTGTACCACCTGATTTCTTTTTTTGAAAACAGAAATATCATACTTTCAAAATAAATACTTTTGAATGAACACATCAGAGCAATAACTCAGTTTATTAAAAGAGCACAGACTACGGGAGCCTACTCTTGACTGTTTAGTGCTGGTTGACAATGACAACACCAAGGCCAAAGCAATGCCTCGGGTTTTCTCAAAAAACAGCCAAGCTAAAAGTGACCACTGCATACATAAGCCAGCCGGCAGGTGCTGTAAAATTTCATTTCAAAAAGGGGCAAAATTTTACACAAATTCTCTTTAGAATTTTCCACTTTGTTGTATGGAAAGTTCTTATCATGCAGGTAGCCAACAACCAAGCAAAATTTCAAGTCAATATCTCCAAATACAGACTATTTTGTTTGAGTGACCACATCTAGTATGCTATTGAGGGACCAATTTTATTAAGCAACTGTTTTCAAAATCTTTTTCTTTAAAATCAAAATATGTTAAAAAGTAGGTATTGTTGGTCTTAAAACTATTGAAAATAAATCCTTTGTTGCTAAAACTCACAGAAATCATCTCAATGTGACAATTCTATTGAGTTTTAACATCATAGGATTATTGAGAATTTGAGTACTATACAAAATTCCCTTAAAACAAGTTTTACTGAATGAAAAAAGTAAAAGTTTGTCATGCAGATACCACCAATACTAGTGCTGAAAAGTGATTATTTTGTTTTGAGCTCCACTAGCTGAAATCCAGGTTTCCGTTGTGTGTCCGTGCATCCGTCTGTGCGGCCGTAAACTTTTCTTTAAACATCTTCTCCTCCTAAACCAATGGGTGGATTTTGACAAAACTTGGCCAGAATGTTCCTTGGGTGACCCTCTTTTAAAGTTGTTCAAGAAATTTAGATTGACCCCCAAATGTGGGCATGGCAGGGTGGGCTTATTTTGAGTCTGAAATCTTTGAACCACATCTCCTCCTGAACCATTGGGCCGATTTTAATGTAACTTTACCAGACTGTTCCTTGGGTGACCCGCTTCTAAAGTTGTTCAAGAAATTTGGATTGACCCTCACAAATGGGCGTGGCAGGATGGGGCTTATTTTGACCCCAAATCTTTAAACCACATCTCCTCCTGAACCATTGGGCAGATTTCTATGAAACTTTACCAGAATGTTCCTTGGGTGACCCACTTTTGAAATTGATCAAGAAATTTGGATTGACCCCCAAATATAGACATGGCAGGGTGGGGCTTATTTTGAGTCCGAAATCTTTGAATGACATCTCCTGAACCATTGGGCCAATTTCAATTAAACTTTACCAGACTGTTCCTTGGGTGATATGCTCTTCTCAAGTTGTTCAAGAATTTTGGAATGACCCCAAAATATGGGTAAGGCAGGGCGGGACTTATTTTGACCATGAAATCTTTGAACGACATCACCTCCTGAACCACTGGGTGGATTTCAATTTAACATTACCAGAATGTTCCTGAGGTGACAGGTCTTTCAAAGTTGTTCAAGATATTTCGGTTGACCCCAAAATATGGGCATGGCTGGGAGTTGACTGGCGAGCCTGTCTCAATCTATCGATATTGAGACAGGTTAAATCTAATGTATTAGCATGGATATCATTGGTCCGTTGTTTCCTTTCGTTTCATTGGCCAAAATGCATTGATTATTCTGATTGGTCGTATTACATATGGGCGTGGCGTTACGACAAATGCCGTGTACAAAAAGATATAATTACGCAGACAGAATTAAGGGTTTATTTCAGTTAGATACCCGATTTGAATAATTATTATATAGATGAAAGAGACCGCGGTTTATGAATCGCGTGTCATGTATATTCAGCGTTGAAACATCTGGGCTCCCTTCTTTCCGTAACATGTATAAGATAAATATTCAAATTCTCTCTTTCTTTTAACTTTATTTTATTAAAATGATTCCCCAGGGTTTTTTTTTTTTAAGTTTATTACATTTTCGATGGGCCACTGAAATCACGCAAGTATAGTAAGAATAAAACTGTAGTTGCGCGGCTTTGGTAGCACATCGACGATTAATTATCCAAATTATTTTCTTATGAAAACTGAGCGGTATTTGCACACTGAGAGAAATCTTCACTATCTGAGTTATCTTAGATATATATTTTAATGATCTTGCATTAGAAAAAATGGAACCTGAACCTTATGACAGAATACATACTTTAATTGCACGTTTAAACGAATATGAAGATTTTTTTTTTTTGTAAATAAAGTGTTGACTCCTTTCACTTAGTCTATCGCGTCTCGCGCTGTCTGATAAGTGATTATGAATTCCCCTATATTGCAACATGAGCAACAGAACAGAAAATTGTGGAATTTCCCGAAAATTCCATTAACTTTTCCGGGTCTAGACTACTCTCATTTTTCAACAGTCAGTGAAAAACTCTTTGATATCACGATGCGTTCGAAATATGTTGTTATTTAAAGATTTAATTTACAAAAATTAGCTCTTTTTTTGAAATTATAGAATTTTTATGATTGTTCCTTCTGTGAAAGCCACTGATTTCGCCATTCAAATTGCCAAAATAATCACGAAAGATTGTTGAAAATTAATAGAGAAATAAATAAACAATACATACTTGTCGAGAAAATAAACAATGTCATGCCGTATAAAAGTAACGTTAGATAAGTAGATAAGTGTTTGTCGGAAGAAATAACAAGAAAAAGACTTTGTTTGGTTTATTTGTAAAAACGTTAAATGGTGAAGCGTGATAAAGTTTTGTTTTTATGAAAAGTTATGCTTTACATGCAAAATTTCGGTGCTTTTTAACCACAAACATTTCATTCGGAAAAAGAACAAAAAACTCATTCTGGTAACCGAATGTGGGTAACAAAAAATATTCAATCAGTGTTCTTAACGTTCCCGTTGCCAACGAATCCTAATGTCACATTATAAAGAAATTGTGTAAATATAAGTTTTTCTGAGCATCAACTTTATCATATTTTTTTTCTCGTCAATGATGAAATAAGATTGATCGTCAAAATAAAAAGATCTATTAGTGAACAAATAGCGGTAACGTTAGAATATTATATAATAAAGTCATTTCCTTCCCATCTTCACGAGTCAAGGGATATCGAACCATATGGTAAGTAAATCGTTTATAACCCTCGGTTCGACAAGATATTTTCTTCAAATAAACTCCGCCCATCTTTGCGCATGCGCACTTGTTACCATGCAGAAACCTGCATGGTAAAAATTAGGTTTTTCCTGTCCCAGTATCGGAGGATAGCGTAGATTGGGACAGGTTAACCAGTCTAGGCTGGGAGGGGCTTATTTTGAGCCTGAAATCTTGGAATGATATCCTCTTCTGAACCATTGGGCCGATTTCAATGAAACTTCACAAGAATGTTCCTTGGGTGATCCTTTTCCAAAGTTGTGTAGGAAATTCGGATTTACTCCTGAATATGGGCGTAGCAGGGCTATGCTTATATTGAGTCTGAAATCTTGGAAAGATATCTCCTCCTGAGCCTTTTGATCGATTTCAATGAGACCGTACCAGAATGTTCCTTGGATGACCCTCTTCAAAAATTGTTCATGAAATTTTGATTGGATGAGATCTACTTGATCAATAAAATTCAGGTGAGTGGTTCAGGGCCATTCTAGTCCTCTTGTTTTAAAGTGAAATTTAAATATTTTTTTTCTTTGTAATTTTACATATTAGTTAAAAAAAAAAGTTCATTTCTTCATAAGTCAATTTCAACTTAGAAAAAGTCGGAATTCCTTCTGAATGCTGCTGACTTTCATTACCTTCTATTTTCAATATCTCTCTTTCATATCTTGAGATTTTTAAGCCAGTGGAGTTATACAGGCCCTCTTGGGCCTCTTGTTTCAATAAAGCCAAGGAAATGTTTACCGTTAAGACAGTCTCAGTTTGTGTTAGAATGTTGAAACATTTGGACTACAAAATCCTAAATAGTCACCTACTAGGCTGGTATATCAGCAAAGAAAGTTATTGCAAAACATTTTTCATATTTTTCCATGTGTAATTATTGGTGGCAGGTTTTGAAATGGCAGGGTTATAATTCATAATTAATGCCCTGGCAGGGTGAAGCCTAAGTGACAGGTTGTTTCACTAAAAGGTAAGGTAAATCAGCTTTTATTTACAATTACTTATTTCTATAAATAGTCAACATAAATAACTCGAAACCTTAAATCATACTTTGGTTACCAAACCATGGTAACTTTAGCTTGTCCAAGCTGAGGTTACCAGACTTTGCTAACCGAACGTTTAAATGTCTTCACTTTCTCCATGCATGTAAATCCTTTCGGTTTTAGGGTACGCATTAACAATAATTACCAACTAAAATTTGAAAGAACCCAAAGTATTTAAAAGTAAACTCGCCAAATTACTTTAAGGCTTAGTCACACCCTGCCAGTTGAAAAATAACACAGAGTACCAGCCATGTAATTGCAACATAATTGTAAGTAGCATTAAACCCAAAACATTGATTGGAGTTTAACACCGCTTTCAACATTTTTTCAGTTATATTGTGGCGGCTGGAGCACCTAACAATGGTTTCCTGGTATTTCTCTCAACAGTTCAACCACCACATCCTTTTCTAGCTTCAAGCTGCTATCTCACATAGGTTTACGACTATCAACCCATTGCTGAGGGACAAATAGTGGGGAAGAATGAGTGCCAATGTCAGGGATCAAACCATCGACCTCTAGATTGAAAATCTGATGCACTACCAACTGTGCTATGACGGCGGCACTTTAACCTAAAACAAATGAATAACCCTAATTCATTAATTGAAAAGTAAGGTCTGGAACATATAGAATTTAACTTTATTTTAATAGTTGCTTTTCATGCAAGTTAAAGCCCTTTATTTGTCCAATAATGGTCTAATTACAGTAAGAACATCTATTTTAAGTAATGTCATTCCTTGGCAATCCAATTTCTTCCAAACAGAGATAGATTGTTTTCACTGAAAGATTTGTTTCCATGGTGATTGATATATCAGCAATGGAGCTTATTATTGGTGCTTGAAAAACAGCTTCTGCTAGCAGTCTTGTGTTTATTTAGCAGAGACAGGGTCATTTAACCCTTGTCATGCTGAATCCAGAATATTCCTGCTTTAGCAGGAGACAAAGACTAAGATCAGACTGCACATACATGCAGTTTGATCTTAGTCTATACCACCTGATGTTCCTATACCACTTGACGTTTCCTACAATTCAAAATGTGCACCAAAGGAAGCACTTAATTATCCAAACAGCCTGACCAGAATCTTCAATGTGCAATTTGAAGATAGCTAAGGTCTCATAGTATTTGGGCCACAAGCATGAATCAAATTGTTGAAAATGTCCAGGGTATGGAAATAAGACTCTTCTCCATGGTAAAATTCGATTTCCCACTCGTCCAGGATCAAAATGAACTTGCCCACAAAAAAACAAGAGCTTCGCAAAGCAGCGCATATATGTCCGAAAGGGGCTTGTCAGTAACCTTGGCTTGTAAGTAACGTGAGCTTGAAAGACAGCTAAAAATAATTGCAAACAGACGAACAGACGACTGGGACCATAACATAGTATGACCCTTTGAGTGTAAATTGAAAATGGTTCTATGCACAACTATATGCCAAACAGTCATTTTGCAAGTTTCAGCTCATTTCAATTCAAAGTGTTAGACGAGTTGCTCACAAAAGAAATGTGAATTTCAATTTATTCAAGGGCAGATAATACAAGAAAAACCCAACTTTTTGAATTTGTCTTATGCTCAACTCTATATCAGGGAAACATTATAGCAAGATTCAGTCCAATCCAATTAAATGTGTAGGAGTTGTGCACACACACAAAAAAAATTCTGTAATTTTAAGCTATTTTGATAAGTAATTAAAGTGCAGATAAATCAGAAACTACTTTAAATATGTTTTTTTTAGTCCTAATAGACAACCTACAGAGTCATTGTGGCAAGTTTCAGTTCATTCCCGATCAAAATGTAGGAGAAAAGGAGCTCACAAAAACAATTGTTTTTCATTCAATTCAAGGGCAGATAATTCAAGATAACTCAAGAATTTTGAATTTAAAAAAAAGCCATCTAGACATCATAGGGAGTAATTATAGTGTCTAGTCTCAGCTCATTTCCATTGATATTGAAGAAGGAGTTGCATACATAAACAAGAGGACCATGATGGTCTAAGGTCGCTCATCTGAGTCTCTTTGACCCCTGGGACAGCACATAGATTAAATAGGCAGATGTCAACAAAGAGATAATTTCTAAATAAGATTAATACCATGGAATATTTTCAGCCAAGAGCAAGAAAGATATTGCCTTTTCGCTCTTTGATTCTATGTAAAAAGGGATACACTCTAGTGGAGCCCAAATGTGACTCCAGGGTCTTGATATGAACAAACTTGGTGGAGGTCCACTAGATGATGCTACATACTAACTATGAAAGCTGTCTGCCCTCTTGTTTCAGAGAGGAAGATTTCAGAAGAGTGTCCTATTTTCACCCATCATGCTCAGATGAGTTAAAAGGGGTGAGCCCAATTGAAGCCCCAATATGACCCCAAGGTCTTGATAGGAATAAATTTGGTAGAGTTCCACTAGATGATGCTACATACTAAATATGAAAGCTGTCTACATTCTTGTTTCAGAAGAAGATTTTTGAAGATTTTCATATTTACACCCTTTTTGTTAAGGGTAAAGGAGAAGTTAAGGGTGCATTTCATTTATTTGAACAACTTTGGTAGAGCCAAGGAACATCCCTGCCAATTTTCATCAAGATTGGCCCACTGGTTTATGTCATGTCATGTCTGCCTTTTGGTTTCGGAAAAGATTATCGAAGGTTTTCCTATTTTTACCCTTCGTGCTCAGAATAGCTAAAAGGGATATGCCCAGGCAAAGCCCAAGATTTTCACTCTTTGATTCTATGTTAAAAGGGTTGCGCCCAGGTGGAGCACAAATATGACCCCAGGGTCTTGATATGAACAAACTTGGTAGAGGTTCACTAGATGATGCTACAAACCAAATATGAAAGCTGTCTGAATACGGTTTCAGAGAAGAAGATTTTTGAAGATTTTGGTATTTACACCCTTTTAGTTAAGGGTAAAGGGTGCATTTCATTTATTTGAACAACTTTGGAAGAGCTTGACCCAAGGAACATCCCTGCCAATTTTCATCAAGATTGGCCCACTGGTTTAGGAGAAGAAGATGTTTTAAGAAATTGTGGATGACATATGACAGACGACTGACATTGAATGATCTAATTAGCTCACCTTGAGCACTTTGTGCTCAGGTGAGCTAAAAACAGTGTTTTTCGTTAAATTCAAGGGCAGATAATTCATGATTTCTCAGGAATGACTAGAGCGATTTTTATTTCAAAAGTGGTATGAACAACAAGACATCATAGGCATTAATTGTGTCTAGTTTCAGCTCAATTCCATTGATAGTTTAGGAGGAGTTGTGCAAACAAAATCCAGTGAATTCATTTTATTCAAGGGCAGATAATTCAAGATTTCTCTGGAATTATTGGAGCGATTTGAATTTCAATGTTCTTAGGCACAACTTGACACCATAAGGAGTAATTGTATCAAGTTTCAGCTCATTCCAATTGATAGTTTAGGAGGAGTTGCACCCACAAAAAATTGCAAACAGACAAACAGCAAGATGGACAGACAGACGGAAGGACGACCGGGGCCATAACGCAATTAGACCCCGTCGGGCGTATAATAAATATGAATTGATAGAAATAGAAAAGTACCCAGCCACCAAGTGGAGAAGCTTACAGAATGGTAACTCTTCATCATGCTATCGTTCATATTTAACCCTTTCCTGTTTTACAAAATTTTGGACCTGTCCAAATTCAAATGTTTTGCAGATGAAAATTTAAAGTGGATTAAATTATAAAATAACCATTTAGTAGGGTAGAAAATAGTGTGGAAAAAGAAGAAATTGTTTGTCAGAAACAATTTCTTCTTTTTTCACAATGTTTTCTCAATCATAAAATCACAGACACGTAAAAAGCAGGGATTAAACAGCAAAGGGTTAATATGTAATCTTTCACATATCATAATTGTGATCTCTCACATTATTATCATCATTGCAGTTTAAAGCTCAGAGTACAACATCCAAAAGCTTAATAAGTCAGCTGCAACCACTTTTAATTTGGACAATTCCTCTGGTAATTGGTAAAAGGAATCAATGCAGTTTCCAAGAAATAGTCATCAAGAAAATATTTTGCAGAAAGTTTTTGAGTTTTGATAAATAGCTTCCATAGCTCAGACCTGTCAATCTATTCCCCACCCAACCAGTGCCTATTCTCCCATCAGTAATCAATCAAATTGAAACTTTTTCACTGCCTCAGTTTCTCTTATAAATATGGCTGTACCATGCAAACAATATCAATAACCAAGTGTTTGTCGATTTTAAAACAACTAACAAGATCATCACCTATGGGTGCCTAAGCTTGGCTGTTGGGTGCTCAGGATAGAGGATAAAAAATCCAAGTTGAACAAGAGCTGTCACTGTAAGATGACAATGCCCCCGACACCGCTTTGATAGTAATAAGGAAGTTATGGCCAATGTTAAAGTTTTTGGACGGAATGACGGACGGACGGACAGACGGACGGACAGACGGACAGACGGACAAGTCAAATTTATTATGCCTCCCTATCGGGGGCATAAAAAGTGGCATAATTCAAACAACATGCATCTAGAAGAATCCCCATTGATAGTAGTGGTTCCTCTTTTGATAGTGAACATGTGTGCAAAGTTTCAAGTAAATCATCCTTCAGTAGAACCAGAGATATCACAAAAATCAAAGTTTTCCTACAACTACAACAACGACCAGGCCAAGGCTATACCAACACCTTGGGTTTTCTCTGAAAACAGCCGAAAATCTAAATATTCGATAATGCAAAACTATTTATTGTTTACGATTTGGTAGCCAGCCATTTTAACACACTTTTGACAAAATAAGATTTCATTTTTAGCTCGCCTGAGCACATCATGCTCAAGGTGAGCTTTTGTGATTATTGAATGTCCTTTGTCCGTCATGTGTGTGCATCGTCTGTCGTGTTATCAGGTGTCAACAATCTTAGTGTTTACACTCTAGAGGCCACAAATATGAACCAAACATCATCAAACTTGGTCGGAATGATTGTCAGGTCACAAGGATGAACCCTATTGAAAATGGGAAGGGTCCATGTCATATCACGGGAAAAGGGGCCTTAATGACAATTTTCTTGTTTACGCTCTAGAGGCAACAAATATGGTCCAATCTTCATGAAACTTGGTCAGTTCATTTGTCAAGTCACAAGGATGAACCCTGTTGAAAATGGGAAGGATCTGTATCATATCACGGAAAAAGGGGCCTAAATGACATTTTCTTGTTTACACACTAGAGGTCACAAATATGATCCAATCTTCATGAAACTTGGTCAGAATGTTGGCAAGGTCACAAGGATGAACACTATTGAAAATTGGAAGGATCTGTGTCATATCACAGGAAAAGGGGCCTTAATGACAATTTTCTTTTTAGAGGCCACAAATATGATTCAATCTTCTTGAAACTTGGTCAGAATTTTGGCAAGGACACAAGGATGAACTGTATTGAAAATGGGAAGGATCCATGCCTTATCATTGGGAAAAGGGGCCTTGATGATAATATTCTTGTTTACACTCTAGAGACCACAAGTCTTAAGAGTACAATTACGACTTTTGCTGGGAAATTTGATAATAGTTAATTTAGTTAAAGATACACAGGTGAGCTATATAGGACCATCATGGTCCTCTTGTTTATGGCATGTGTTCACAAAATCATGTAATGTCCACACAGTTTTTCATTAATCTGTAGCAAGATCCTTAAGGTGCCAATACATAGATCACATTTAGACAATTACAGTAAAACTTGTATTAAGTGACCAGGAATGGAACCATCAAAAAGCGGGCGCTTAATACATGTTTCATTCACAATGAAGAAACATGATTTTGATTGAATATGAATTTTATTGCGAAACTTCTAAAAAATTCTGTGCGGTACAAACTCAACAGAATTGTCTTATTGAGACGATTCTGGTGAGTTTTAACAGCGTAGGATTCATTCACAATGTTTTTTATGCCAATGATATCTATTTTTTCAGATATTTTGATTTTAATTAGGGAATAATGATAACGGGCTTAATACAAATGGACGCTTAATAGATGTGGTTGCTCAAGCAAGATTGACTGTACAAGGTTACCATGTTATCAGTCAACTAAATCTGATGTAGACAAAAAAGCCACTAAAAGGAGACAATGACCCTATATGGATGGCTCGGCGTGAAACAGTTGTTTGTTTGTTTGAATAGGGTTTTAAGCTGCTTTCAACATTTTTTCAGTCATTTCCAACCTGCTGGAGCACCTAACATTGGAATCCTGGTATTTTTCACACAAGTGCTACCATCACATCCGTTCCTAGACTCCAGCTGCTATCCCACATAGGTCTATGATTATTAACCCATCGGTGATAGACACATAGTTGGATAGTATGAGAGCTGCCATTGGGGATCGAACCCGGGACCTCTAGATTGACAGCTCAGACAAGCTACCAGCTGCGCATGTGAAACAGTTGTAACTGCCTATACATTTATAGGCAGTTACAACTGGTTCATGATGAGCCTTTGTTTTGTTTATAGGGAGTTACAACTGTTTGGAGCTGATAAGCCATTGATGTATAATGGATCAAAATGCTATAACAGTAGCTTTCAATACAGAGATACATTAATAGTATAGGGGAAACTTTGTGCTAAGGGGCTGACTTATTATAGGAATATGGATATACTCACTTCTGATATAGTAGACTCCAAACTTACAGCAAAGATCCACAGACTTAATATGGTGACACATGTTGTTGCAGGATCAACAAATAATCTTTGTGTCAAATTCTTAGAATTGATTGATTGATTGAATGGAGTTTAACACCGTTTTCAACATTATTTCAGTTATATCGCGGCGACTGGAGCACCTAACAATGGTTTCCTGGTATTTCTCTCACCAGTACAACCATCACATCCTTTCCTTACCTCCAGCTGCTATCTCACATATGTCTAGGATTATCAACCCATTGGTGAGAGACAAATAGTCGGAAAGAACAAGTGCCACCACCGTCAAAATCTTGGAATTGAAATGTAGTATAAAACCATTTTAAAACCAATCTTAACTTTGAATTACATTTCAGCGAAGTTTTTTTTCCTTTTTGTAATACTTCATGAGAGTAAAGTAATTGAGAGTCTCAATGCCTACCCTATATATATAAATTGGGACCATGTAGGAATGGCAAAGTTATCGTCTCACTGGTTTATCTATATATCAATTACCATATTTCCTCTAATGAAAGTACCCTTCCTAAAAGAAGCACCCCTACATTTTTTCCATAGAACACCCATTTCGAATGCCTAAATTTTAGGAATTTTTTGAGACTTCTTCTCTAATTTGAAATGAATTTCCTATAAATGATTGTTTAGAGGAAATTCACCTCAAATTAAAGGGAAAAGGGCAAAAAAGACATCAATTTAAATGATTTTTTAAATCAGACAATGCAAACTAAATAAAAGCTCCCTGACTATGTTATGTATAGTTCCTGGGAGCATTTATTATGAGAAATATGGTACATCTATTCAATGGGTTTCTTTACGAATTGGCCAATGAAAAATAGAAGTGAATTAACTACATATGAAGCTAGCATGTAGCACTGCATCTTTCCAACAACTCAAAATAATCTAATCTTTATTATGGTTCATGCATTCTGATTGGCTAAAAATTGGTTTTATTACTCAATGAAATTAATTCTGAGTACACAACAATTTTGTAAGCTGGTTCCACATTATAAAAATTGTCCAATAAGAAATCTCTCTTTTTGGAGAAACAACTTTTACATTTTTGTTTCATGATATTAAATAACATGAGATTAAGAATTTGTTGATTTCATTGGTATGAAACTAAAATCTGTCACACTCATTTATCAATTCCCTTTGTGTATTCAAACAGTGTGATTAGAATTTTAGTTTCATACCTAGTTGAAATTGTTTGAATGGGGTTTTATGCCACTTTCAACAATCTTTGAGTTATATTGCAATGGCTGGAGCTCCCAGTATTTCTCACATTATAGAGTACTACCATTACATCCTTTCCTAGCCTCCAGCTGCTATCCATTACATAGGTCTACAATTATCGACCCATTGGTGAGAGACAATTTAGTCAGAAAGGGTGAGTACCACCATCAGCTATGGAACCCTTGACCTCTAGAATGCAATTCCCACGCGCTACCAACACGCTATGACGGCAAAATATATACCTCTTTGAAATCAACAACTGAGCCTGTGGGTGAGATTTTCAACAATTTCAAATATGCGCACCTCTGACCAGCCTGTGCATTCACACAGTCTGATCAGAGTCTGAACTATGCCGTTACTACAATAATGTCTCAAATTATCTGTAGACAATCAGGTAACATTATATACTAAGTTTTTGGCTGTCTCGGTCTCTCAATGTTTACTCCTCACGCACATTGTTGGAAATGTCATGTACCGGCTCAAATATGATTTTCATATCTTGGATAAATCATAATCCACAAAGATATTCAAACCAAAATAAAAATTCAAATCATCACTTTCAAAGATAATTATCCATCTTAATTGCACAGCACATCCTTTTTCCTTTTCTATGTCAGCAGACAGGCAAAAATCTTGAGTAACGAAAACAAATTTTGGACAGATTTCAAAATATTTTCGCCTCCTCGTAGATAATATCCATTTTGTTTATTTACCTGACAGCAAGACCTAGGTAGTTTATGCTTATGATGGCAAAAGCATCCTCTCTTGTCTCACATCAAAGTATAAACATGCAAAATGAAGTGCATACTTATCAGTCTTACCAGGGAAATTGGACAAAGTACAATTATGATGCTGTTTGTTTGAGTGGGGTTTTATGCCGCTTTAAACACTACTTCAGTCATATCACTGCAGATGGAGCAACTAACCATGGATTCCTGGTATTTCTCAAAACCAGTACTACCATCACATTCTTTCCTAGCCTCCAGCTGCTATCCCACATAGGTCTTCGATTATCAACGCATTAATGGTAGACAAATAGTCAGAAAGGATGAGTACCCCCATCGGGGATTTACCCAGGACCTCTAGATTCACAATCCAACACGCTACCTACAGTGCTATAATGGCAGGCTACAATTAAATGAACCAGCAGTAGCTTGTGTATGAGAGCAAAATTTAGTAATAATCAGTTGCGGATCCAGAGGGGGTTCAGGGGGTTCTTTACAAGCCCCTTCTGCAGCACAATTATTTCTTTTTCATGCAGAATTTCAATTAACCATTCTCTTGCTGTTCAAGACATATTTATTTCTATTGTGAACAAAGCTTTGGCAGGAACAGTATAGACCAAGACCAGCCTGCCCTTTTGTCGAAAGATCTTGAGGAAGATTCTTTGCTATGACCAAAAATTAGAATTAAATGCTTGAACAAAATTTAAATTCAGCAGAAAAAGGGTTGAAATTGTGTACCACTTGAGGAGAACGAACAACGCGCCCCTTTTTTCATATGTTCAAACCCCTTCACTGAAATCCCAGATCTGCTTCTGAATAAAATACTAATATATACATATATATCCATGGCTCAGTGCGAAACAGTTGTAACTACCTATAATCAATGAGGTTTGATACTAATTTTTGGTGGTTCAGGCACGGTGTCAATGCAACAACGAAACAATATGATTTCAAGAACGCTACTGGTGTGTGAGTAAGTACTTAAACCATCAGAAATCAGTTGCATGATGCTGGCCTGAGGTCAAGACAGCCTGCAGTCCGTATTCCATTAACCTGATTTCACTTTCAAATGTGTTTACCATGGGCACAAGGTCATGTGACTGGACCTGAAATGACTGGCCCATGTCCTTTTTACAGACGAGTCTAGGTTTTATATGGACTCACCAATAGACAAAAGAGGGTCTGGAGGATGCCAAATGAGCATTTTACTCTAGTGTGTATGGCATAACATGATTGTTTGGCGGGGGGGGGGGGGGGGGGGGAGGGGGAGAGGGGGGCTCAGTCATAGTTTGGGTGGGAATTACTGCTCAGGGGATTACTGCTCAGGGGAAAACAGATCTCCACCTCATTGAAAACGACACTTTGACTTCTCTCAGGTACGTAAATGAGATCTTAGATGTTTAGGTTCCAACATAATTAGGTCACATAGGTAAAAATTTCATTATTTTAGATGACAATGCGTGTGCATATAGAGACGACATCATCAATCGATATCTCAATCAAGCCACTTTTGTCCGTTTGGAATATGGTCAGCTAGATCCCGGGATCTAAATCCTATAGAGCATGCTTGGGACATGTTACAGAGAGCTGTTTCATCACATCCTGTGCAACTGGCATGAGGGCAAGAGTTCATGCAAACTTGTATAAATTGATCATGATACAAAAATATTCATCTTGAAAAAAATGATCTTTATCAAATTTTGAGTAGTATATTTATCTATTGTTTCAGTTTAGGTTTAAGCAGTATTTGTATTTGCCTTAAGGTAATGGAACCATAATAGTCCCGCAACATTTCGGACCTCATGATCTTTCACAATGTTGACTGAGGTTTCCTTATGAAAATCATTGGGAAACCTCAGTTAACACTTTTAAAGTTAATTACATCTGAAACGCTATGGAACTTTTACGGGTCCACTACCCTAAGTAAAACTGTGACAAACAATTTTTCAGTTATATCAATGTCACTGGAGTATCTAACAATGGATTCCTGGTATTTCTCACACCAGTACTACCATTACCTTGTTTCTTAGCCTCCAGCTCACGATCCAACATAGATCTATGATTATCAACAGATTAGTGGAAGACTGATAGTCGGAAAGTATGAGTGCTGCCATTGGGAATCAAACCAGGGACCTTTAGAATGATAGTCAAACCCTCTGCCAGTGTGATATGACAAAGGCCCTAAACGAAAAAAATCATAGTAATATTTCTATAAGTGTGTGCTGGTGAGCAGTGTAACCAATTGTCAGTTATCCTTAATTAATAAAGGGAGTTAACAAAGAAAGCCTTAAATCATTTTGTTTCCAAGAGTTATTTTTCATAGTTATCAGAGAGAAAAGATAGCAGTATTCAGCAGATCAGAGACAATTCCAACAACAATGAAGTTTATAAATGTTAAATCCAAATCATCCCTTTGCCAACCCTTGTTTGTTCAGTATACATATAACACATTGGGCTGTCAATGTGTTGTGAGTTTGAATCTTGGCTCAGCTGACTTTCATTGGACCCCAACGGTGGCACTCATTCTTTCAGACTATTTGTCTCCCATCAATTGGTCGATAATCGTAGACCTATTAGGGATAGCAGCTGGAGGCTAGAAAAGGATGTAATGGTAGTACTGGTGTTAGAAATACCAGGAATCCATTGTGAGGTGCTCCAGCTTCTGTAATATAACTGAAAATATGTTGAAAGTGGGGTATAACCTCATTAAAACAAACAAACGAACTTTCATTGGACAACTGACTAAAGTCAACCCTACATAGTCATTTGTGTCCTACTAATGGGCATATGATAAGTAGTAGGCATAGAGAAGCTGATGGCTCAGATAAAATGCTGTGATTTTATAGGTGTCAGAAATGACACAAATCTATGGGTAGGTCCACCAGCCTTGGCAATAAAAATGCAATAATGTTGAAAGTAAATTTAAAGCCAATACAAACCAGCAAACCAAATTACCACTCTATCTGCCATTTTGGTAGCCTAAATGACATAACTCTAGCATCACAAGCTATATCTACTATCATGAATGTCTCAACCATGAAATTTGTTTGCTTGATTTTGATTTCACTGAATCAAGAAAACTTATATCAACCCTTGATTCCTGGTAATTCTCACAAAATTACTACCACTACATCCAATCTGAGGCCCAGGCTACTAGCTGCTCATCAAATTTAAGTTTATGATTATCCAACCATTGATGGAAGACAAATATTTACAAGGTGGAACAAGGTGCCAAATTGTCACAAGATACACCCGTCACACTGCTTAGTATTAACTGGGGGTTTGAATAGAACTGAGGTTATTTTGAATGAATATTTTTTGCACCCATGAAGTTTCATGATTCTAGCTATTATACTTTTAGAGATATACTCCGGACAAGATTCTAGTATGAAAAACAACAATGGGCAATAACTCAAAAAATAGGCCAGGTAGAATTATGGTTCTTGTACACTGCACTCCCCCTTGATGACATCTATACACCCATGAAGTTTCATGATCCTAGCTATCATACTTTTACAGATATACTCCGGACAAGATTCTAGTATGAAAAACATCAAAGGGCAATAACTCGAAAAATAGGTCAGGTAGAGTTGTGGTTCTTGTGCACTGCATTCCCCCTTGGTGAGATCTATACACCCATGCAGTTTCATGATCCTAGCTATTATACTTTTAGAGATAAACTACTGACAAGATTCAAGTCTGAAAAAAAACAAAGGGCAATAACTCAAAAAATAGGCCAGGTAGAGTTATGGTTCTTGTGCACTGCACTCCCCCTTGGTGAGATCTATAAACCAATGATTCATAGTTTCATGATCCTAGCTATTATACTTTAAGAGATATACTCCGGACAAGATCCAAGTCTGAAAAACAACAAAGGGCAATATCTAAAAAAAATAGGCCAGGTAGAGTTGTGGTTCTTGTGCACTGCACTCCCCCTTGGTGAGATCTATACACCCATGAAGTTTCATGATCCTAGCTATTATACTTTTAGAGATATACTCCGGACAAGATTCAAGTCTGAAAAACAAGAAAAGGCAATAACTCAAAAATAGGCCAGGTAGAGTTATGGTTCTTGTGCACTGCACTCCGCAATGATGGGAAGAATACAAGTGCCAAGTCCATTGGACTTCAAGTGACAGAGTTATGCTCCGGACAAAGAAGTGGACGCCGCCGGAAGCCCGGACGCCCGGACACCCAGACGGGTGATCCCATAATACGTCCCGTCTTCGACGGGCATATAAAAATGTCACAAGATATGCGCATAACACTTCTTGATGCCTACGCTTGAAAAATAACAAAGGGAGATAACTAAAAAAATCAAGCTAGGTAGAGTTACTGTTCTTGTGCACTGCAACTGCCAAGTTTCAAGCTAATTTACATAAAGTGACAGAGTTATGCTCAGGAAAAAGAAGTGGATGCTTCCTGCTGGACGCCTGGACTCCAGATGCAGCAGGTTATCACAAATTTGTCTTTCGCTGGGCATATAAAAAAAGGATTTCTGCCACCACTCTAGACCATACCCAGGACCCATTTTTCAAGAGTCTGACCATACTGTCAAGAGTCCTGTGTTTAATTCAAATAGATATACTAAAATACCTAGCAGTGTGACTAGAATTCAAACCTGCAACCTTTGATAACTTAAATGCTTTAAATGCTACATAACTACAGCTTTAATAACGATATTTTTCAACAGATGATTATTTACTTTACGCACTTGTGTAAATTGCATAATGGGAGTTACGCCCTTGATATAGGCAAGGCATATTAGTATGAAAATATGATTGACACTTCTTGATGTTGAAGCCAAACAGGGGCAAGCTATCAACTCAATGTCACATTAAGAAAGAATCAAGTCATTAAGTCAAAATGGCAAATAATAGCTGTGAAATCTTTATGGCTATACATGTTAATGAAACTGCCACATGTCAAATTACCTTCGGTGCACTGCCTGTAAATATATACTGGCTGTGAGTTAGAACTATTTTGCACTGACTTATTAACACACAAAATTTCTATCAATAAATGCAACACTGTTTTATGTATCTATACCATGTAAGGTAGTTAGGAAAGTGTTGCATTTGCACATCACCCTGTTTGTATATAGACCTAAGGATGGACAGAGTGATTTCTAGCTCAAAAAGTGTTATTTCCTTATTGGTGCATTGATGCCTATGTTAAAGGTACTCATTGGAATTGTCTCGATGAGACGATTCCAATGAGTATCCACAACATCAGGTTTGGAAGAAAATTACAGGTTAAGATTTAAATTACGCCCGATATCTTGAGCTCTTTAGTTGGTATGAATGCAAATCTGGCCTTCAATCAAAACGACAGCTGCACAATGAATCATTAAGTCCTCAATGTCAATTGTTACGATACAGAGGCTGACCACTAGAAGCCACCATCTCCTTATATGGTAATAATGACCCTTTTGTATGTCACATGTTGCTGAAGAGAATTATGGATTATGGATTCGTTCATACAGTTTGATGCATTTTTCTGTAAAAATCTCTTCTTATAAACTTATCAATGTCATAATGAAAAAAATCTTGGCAAAATTGCACGAAAAATTGAAGTACTGTGAGCACATGATGCTTTGATTTGTTTGAATTGGGGTTTAATGCCACTTTCAACAATTTTTCAGTTATATCGCAGTGGCTGGAGCACCAAACGATGGATTCCTGGTATTTCTCTCACCAGGAAAACCATCACATCCTTTCCTAACCTCTAGCTGCTATCCCACATAGGTCTAAGATTATCAATCAATTGATGGGAGACACATAGTTGGATAGTATGAGTGCCGCCGTAGGGGATCGAACCCGGGACCTCAAGTTTGACAGTTGATATGGTACCAACTGCGCTATGATAGCAGCTAGCACATGATACACTTATTGGGGGTTTGTATTTATTTGAAAAAAAACAAGAGCACCGCAAGTGGGTGCCAATGCTCGGCTGTTAATTATTTCTTTGGCAAATGCAAATATATGAAGTTGGTACCCACAGAATGGTCTTGTACCAAGCAATGATCATTTGAAATATGTAGGCTCTTTGACTAACCATTCAAAAATTATGACCAAGGTTAAATTTTTTCAAACAAATTTGACCTTGAAAAATGACCTTGACCTTGACTGATGACCTTGAACTTGGTACCTACAGAAAGGTCTTGTCCCAAGCAATGATCATGTAAAATATGAAGGCTCTATAACTTACCATTCAAAAGTTATGACCAAGGTTCAATTTTAAAGAAAGTTGACCTTGAAAAATGACCTTGACTGATGACCTTGACCTTGGTACAAACAGAAAGGTCTTGTCCCAAGCAATGATCATGTGAAATATGAAGGCTCTATAATTTACCATCCAAAAGTTATGACCAAGGATAAATTTTTTAAAGAAATTTGACCTTGAAAAAAATGACCTTGTCTGATGACCTTGAACTTGGTACCAACAGAAAGGTTTTGTCCCAAGCAATGATCTTGTGAAATATGAAGGCTCTATGACTTACCATTAAAAAGTTATGACCAAGGTTAAATTTTTTAAAGAAATTTGACCTTGAAAAATGACCTTGACCTTGACAAATGACCTTGAACTAGGTACCTACAGAAAAGTCTTGTCCCCAGCAATAACCATGTGAAATATGAAGGCTCCATGACTTACCATTCAAAAGTTATGACCAAGTTTAAATTTTTCAAAGAATTTTGACCTTGAAAAATATCCTTGACCTTGACTGATGACCTTGAACTTGGTACCTACAGAAAGGTTTTGTCTAAAGCAATAATCTTGTGAAATATGAAGGCACTTTGACCTACCATTCAAAAGTTATGACCAAGGTTAAAGTTTGTCACGCCAATGCCGACGCCAACAACGACAACGTGAATGACGCCAAGGTGATCATAATACCTCAGGTTTTCTTCAAAAACAGCCGAGCTAATAAAAAGGAAAATAAGGTGGTATAACTTTAGATCAGACTGCAAATATGAGAAGCCTGACCTTTTTCTTTTCCTTCTGCCAAAGCAGGATTCAGCATGACGGGGGTTAATACTTTTTTCATAGGCGTAACTAGGATTTTGAAATTTATATACACTCAGAAGGCGACCAACAAAGAAAATATAGGATAAACGCAATATGTGGATTGTGACAAAAGATGAATGTCCTCTGTCCCCTTTTCTATGATATGAGCGTTGGTGAATAATCAAAGCACCAAAACTACAGCTTGAATAAGTTTCAATGTTATGGTCATTCATCAACAACATTTTTCGAAAGAGTATTTCTATTACGTAACTTGCATAATGTGTGCAAGGGTTGTTACGTCCTTGCGTTCAGATGGAGGCTCTGTTGTTAATTAAACAAACATTTCTGTTTTCTTTTTCACACTAGGCCTCAATTAAGATTTAAACTTAAACTTAAAAGAGGTTGCATTTAATCACTTTTTAAATGCTGCAATATTCAGTATATCAAGTTTACATACACTTTTCATTCCATAAGCAGAAAGATCGAAGATTTCAGAAATAATTTATAGCATAATTTATTTCCACAAAATCTAAGACATTAACATGTCAAGCTCCATTATTTCTTGACATTTTACAAGTCTCATGTCATTTTTTGAAGAGTTTATTTTAGGGTGTAATTATTGAACATTAATACAAAAATACTTTAGGTTTTGATTTCTAAACTTGTTTAACTTTGATCAGTGACTTTGAAATTTCCATTATGACCTTGACTGTAATAGATGTCAATTGATGAGATTAATTATCAAGATTGATCTTTTACATTAAAAAGTTTCAATGATTGATTGATTGATTGAATGGAGTTTTATGCCGCTAATTTCAACATTTTTTTAGTTATATTGTGGCAACTGGAGCACTTAACAATGGTTTCCTGGTACTCTCACCAGTACAACGACCACATCCTTTCCCTAGCCTCAAGCTGCTATCTCACATAGGTCTACAATTATCAACCCATTGGCTAGAGACAAATAGTTGGAAATAATGAGTGCCGCTGCCATATGGGATAAAACCCGGGACCACTAGATTGATAGTCTGACACGCTATCAACTGCACTATGACAGCATCTAAATAAATTTTCAGCATATAGAGGTCAAATAGTGAGAGAAAGCGCAATAACTTTATAACCTTCTTAAATACTTTAAATGGTATTTACTATTGGAAGATATTCAATGCTGTGGATTCTCATAAGAATCAGCTAAATTGATGAGATGATTCAAATTAAAATGCCCATACATAGGATTTCAAGCACACAGTACATTTCATGTTACTGAAATTCAACCCTTGTCATGCTGAAAATAAACCTTTGCAAAATTTCATTAAAGTTCAATTTAAGTGCTGAAATCAGTGCAGAATACACTACCTGCAATTCAGTTTTCATTATGAAAGTATGTGCAATTTTTAAACAAAGAACAAGAATGGTTGTCATGGGACAACACACATAGAGCCTGCTTACATTTGACCTTGAAATGTGACCTTGACCTTTGAGTAACAGAAAAACTCATGGCACTTCTACACCTTGGGGGGAACATCTGTGCTATATCCTATGAGATCCACCAAAAAATATTCAAGTTAAGCTCCAGAAAAAAAAGACCTTGACCTTAAGTGTGATCTTGACCTTAGGGATACAGAAAAAAGTTTATCAAATTGCACATCTTCTTATTGTGGTAAACATTTTTGTGAACAAAGTTATGTCAAAATCCATCAATAAATGTAATAATAAAACTCCGCACAAAACCAGATGGACGGACAAACACTTTATTGCACATACAGCTTAAACCTATTTATTTTACATCGATTGGGAAACAAGTTCATACTACTTAGATTAATCCCTCATGATTCTGCTTCCTGGAAAATTCACCAGTACTCGCGCCGAATGTGTGGGCCAATGAAAGAACCAAGATCGATAGCCGCTCCCAGGAATCGAACTCAGGACCTTTGGGTCAAGAGGCCGACGCTCTACCTCTAGACCACGGACACCAGACATACAGCTACTTGTCATAGTGACAACTATGTCTAGCTCACTGCAAGCACACTCAGCAAAAATTAGTTGGCAGAACAATTGCTCAGTGCAAAACAGTTGCAACTGCCTTATATATCTTTATAGGCAGTTACATTAACTATTTCACACTGAGTCATTGATTAACTAAGACCAAACTTAACATTAACAGGCTGATATTTGTCAAAACCCACCCTGCTAAAGCAAGAATAATCCAGGTTCAGCATTACAAGGGTTGATTCCAAGCCAATCTGTCTTTCATGCGCACACTTCTAAAGCTAAATTACACTGTAGTGGCCACAAATCTATGAAGAAGACTTGGATTATCAAATGTAAGTATTGTCGAGACAGTCTGGTAAAATTGAAGCACAAGAAAGAAAAGAAAAATCTCATTAAAAATTGATCAATTCCAATTGAAAACTGTGTCTGTGGAATACATTCTCAATAAAATCTATTGAATTTCTATTATTTCTTCCCTACAAAGAAAAAGCTTCACAGATAGTAAATTACTCTCTGTAATTAGAGCAAATGAGAATGGACAATCAACATACCATAAATGTTCTAATAGAGCCCCATGCTCTGATAAAACCCCATACCTCTTTTCCAAGGTTGAAATTGCCAATTTATTTTAATTTTTCAAACTATAGAGGCCTCTAATTAAGACCCATACCCTCAAAATCAACATCACCAAAAGTTTAACAGGATTTATGCACCTTTTCCCCAGAAAAATGTTAATATTTGGGCAGATTAATTTTGGCCATTTTTTCAACGTCATAACAAATATTAATGGCTCAGCGCAAAACAGTTGTAACTGCCAATATGTTTATAGGCAGTATCAACTGTTTTGCACTGAGCCATAGCTATGTAGCGTAGCCTCTAATAAAAGCCCATTCCTTTCTAATGGAAATGAAAATTGATTCAATAGATTTCTGGTATTTTTCACACTAGTACTACCACTACATTCTTATTATCAGCTCATTGGTGGAAGACGAATAGTTGGAAAGGATGAGTGTTGCAGTCTTGGATGGAACCTAAGATCTTTACATTGACAGTCGCATGGGCTACCAAATTTGCAAGACAGATATTATTCGGAAAATGGCCCAATTTGGTTAGATTATAGTGACACTATATACAATTGAATTCAAGAAACAAATATGGATTAATGAGGCAGGTTCTCAATTTGCACACTTTCAGGATGATTTTGTACCATTATTGTACAGAATTACGGAGCTAGGCATGAAATTAGAGCCCGACAGAGCTAAAAAATTACAAGGGAAAATCTTGAGAGTTTTTTGAAAATCTATATTGCCATAAACTTTCAAGGTAAACATCTTTGTGCCCTGCAATTGCTAAATTCATAGCAACACTTTTTTTTTCCCCTGTGCAGGCTGTAATCCAAATATGAGACTGAACAAAATCTTTTTAATGATTGATTGATTGAATGGAGTTTAACGCCGCTTTCAACATTTTTTCAGTTATATCGGGGCAGCTGGAGCACCTAACAATGGATTTCTGGTATTTCTCTCACCTGTACGACCATTACGTCCCTTCCTTCTCTCCAGCTGCTATCTCACATGGGTATCAATTATCAACCCATTGGTGAGAGATAAATAGTTGAAAAGAATGAGTGCGGCCGTCAGAGATTGAACCAGGGATCACTAAAAAATCTTTTTAAAGATAACGTGAAATTCAAAGGACTGAAAGCCATAGAAAGACACGCATTTTACTGACAATAATTCTTTTGGTAATTTATTACAATTAACTATCATTCATACAAGCTTCAAAAGAAAAAAATTAGGTAGTGTGCAGTCAATGAAACAGGCAGCATGTACATATTGCTGGTTTTCTTCCCAAACCTCATAACTACAGCTTGTATAGAGCTGTAGTTATGAAGTTTTTGAAGAAAACTGACAATACTTAAAGGCTGATCTTCATATCTTCCTATGAATGTAAGAATTTTCTAGTTCATGACAAAGCTTAACATGGGTAGAGCTGGGACGAGTACATGAGTAGCCAGGTATCCTGTACAGTAACATTCTACACTGATCTTAAGCCATTACCCTTTATGGTGGCCCTGACTATTCCATAAGGACTATTTACCTTTAGGAACAAATTCTGAAAAGAATTGATGACTGTTTAAAACAGTCTTCAATTCTTTTCAGAAGTTGAATTCCAGATGCATGGTCCTACCTACTTACATCTGTTAGTTTTGAGTTCTGGCAACTTATTTGCAGGTCACAGACTTGCAACTTCTGTGTACCTTACGACCACTTCAAAACTTGCATGTTTGAACCCTTTTTCAAAAATTCTGGCTCCAAATTTGTATTCAGTTAATACATAAAATTTTGTGTGGTTTTTATTCAGGAACTTAGCTGCCTTTATAGCAGATGAAAGTGGACACCTAGTCCAACATTTTTCTTTGAAAGTAGTTCTTGAAATTTCCTCACAATCTCTAGAGGCAAGGAATTTCCTGTCCTAATACAAATTTGTGTGATATTTTTTCATCAATTTTCCACCAATACAATCTAAATTTCATGAGAACATTGTATTATATACAGATTTCGGTTGGTTCATTGATGATATTAAAAGTCATCGATGGGCCAACCAAAACTGTTTAACTCCAGCTTATTCAAGCTGCAGTTAAAATGTTTTATCTCTCATTGATAATATAGAGTCTCAGATTAAAGATTGAATGCCTCTGTAAATTCAAAGCCTAATGAAGCATCAATATATATAATGAGAATTTTCCCAAGTAATATATATAGTCTAATAAAATTTGTTCTTTTCTGAAATACAAAAAATACTTTCCTTCCCATCTTAATTTTCGGGCACTTCAACATCTATTACCTACTTTCCTATAGCTACTTTGAGAGTTGTTGCATCAAATCTAAATCTCAGTTTTGGAACATGCAGTTGCTTGTGTTATCCAAATTTCAAATATTTAATCGAAAATCTATGTTGAAAAATTCAAAAGCTTGCATTTTTCTAGAAAAATCACATAAATTTAGATTGAGACCTCAATGTTAGAACATTACAGCTTTAATACACGATAGTAATTACGACATTAAATTTAAGAACTTCCACTGATAGAATTATTTGATCAGGTCAAGGATTTCAAACGTGTCAAAATGAGAGCTATGATTGAGCAAATCAATCTGCGCATTCAATTAAGTTGAAAATGATTGCCGTTTAGTTTGAGAAATTTAACATCTTTGCACTTGTACTAACATGGAAAGAATTGTACAATTTTTTTAAAATTTTGTAAACATTTCCTCATTAAATGCTTAGAATGAAGCTATCGCGGGGAAACTGAAATTATTTACCAAGCCATCATTTTAATATTAGTTATATTTTCCAAAGATATTAATTGGCATTATTAATAATTGTACATCTATGTTTAGCAGAAACAGGTTATAACTGCCTATATATTTATAGGTAAATACAACTGTTTGGTGCTAAGGCATTTATACTTGCCTCACAACACATACCACCCTACGCCGATTATGTTCAGCACCATGAACTCAATACCTGATGAAATCTAAGGATCACTTCATAAGAATTAATTAAAACAAAGGCAGAACATTTGGCAGTTTTCAAAGACAAACAATTGCCTAATTTTCTTTATCTAACCATGCAATAATCAATCAGAATTTAATTTCACTTCAGCTGTCTGAGGCATTTTGGAATTGACATGCTCACATTTTTGATGTGAAGAAATCAACAGAGAAATTAGTTTTGTAAAGATCCATATACCATGGGCGCAACCTGAAAATTTTGAAAAATTATATGCACATAAAATTAAGGGGTGCATTATTTTTGAATGTGCAAAGTAACCTGTAGAAAGGGGAAAAGCTGTGAAGTATGCAGGTTCGAAATGCGCAACTGCTGAAAGGTTGAAACATGATTTAGCTTTAGGCCTACAACATGGGCCCGGGGCCTGTCAGTCTCTCTCCTGACTGCCTTTGAAAGAATATGGCATGATGGGTCTGTAAATGATCTAATCACTTGATTATGAAGGTAATAAGAACAAGGTGGTAAATTGTCACAAGATATGCCCGTCACACTTCTGGATGCCCAAGTATGAAGAACAACAAAGGGCAATAACTCAAAAATTAAGCTAGGTAGAGTTACCTTTCTTGTTCACTGCACTTTATAATCATAAAAAGAACTTAACATAACTGCCAAGTTTCAAATCAATCGGACAAAAAGTGACAAGATATCTCAGCCTGCTGCTGGATGTACAGATGCAAGGCTTATCACATATGTCCTGTCTTTCTACAGGCTTATAAAAAGTATTCTCTTTAAATTGTCAAAGGCTCAGAGAAAGGATTTTATAATCAAAATTTCAGAAGGCCCTTTTTCACATGAAAGTAGGCAAAAATTACCCATTTTTAAAAGGGAAAGCTCCTAATATGATGGTACATCCATTCTGTGCAAGTTTTAAGAGAATCTGGTGTAAGCTGTGATATTTACAAATACGAGTATATCGTAATCAAATTTCATAGTTTTAACTATCTCCAGATTATAGATGCATGGAACGACTGAATACATTGAAACTATGTTATCACAAAAGTTTGAGTCAGTTTTTGAATGCTAAAAATCTTAGTAGAAAAAGATTTGTCCATAAAACAAACGGAATTCCCCAAAAACAATTTTTTCAAAATTTTGACCACAGATGACCTTAAGCTTGTCACATGACCTTGACCTTGGTATCATCCAATTTGTGTAATGGGGGAATCATAATGAGAGGGTGTAATCTAGCTGTTTTAAGTATCTCTCTCTCCATCAGCTTATCAAAGATTTTGTTTGTTTGAGTTTATATGAAATTTTACTCCGCTTTCAACAATCTTTTAGTTATATCAACGGGGCTGGAGCACCTAGCAATGGATTCCTAAAATTTCTCTCACCAGTAGCACGACTGCATCCTTTCCTAGCCCAAGCTGTTATCCCATATAGGTCTATGATTACCATATTTATTCTAATAATCGCCCATATTCTATTAATCGCCCATTCCCCCAAAATATCCCTCAAAATCGGCCATTTTTCTACCGGTTTTCGGAAAAAATGGTCGTCTCTAATAATCGCCCATCCCCCGATTTGAGAAAACTCGAATGTTAAACTTCACAATTACTTCAACGAATACTGTAAAATTCATGCAACACCTACGACAAATACAAAAAGAATCCATTGAATTCGTGATCCGATTATTTAGATGAACTGGATTCTTTTGAGATTTACTGAAGATCAGGAAATGCTTGTGATCCTTATGTTTGCAATATTCCGTGACTGCATAATTCACGCAGATTTGAATAACTTCTATTTAGCTTCTATGTTTTATCTTAAAGACTGATTATCAAAAATATTTTTTGAATCCGATGTCAAAGAAAGAAAGCGTGCATGATTACCGGTCAGAGGTCGCTAGGACCTTTCAGCTCCCACTGACGGAAAAATGAATAATTTTTGTACATTACATGGTTACTATCTTTTTATCCAAAATTACGAGGTTCTTAAGAAACAATTGAATAAAAAGAATTTACCAATATTCAATGATTTTTGTTTCAATAATCCGAAATTGAATCCGAGTAGCAATCTGGCCAATAAAGGCAACTTAAATAAATATTTTTGTCTCGCAACGAGGTAAAGGATGCGGAACAGTTTATTTCACACAGAGGGTGAACAGATGATCAAAGACGCCGACGGCTATTTTTGGAAGTGTATCCAGAGCTTGCACGCGCCAAACGCTTGTCTCGGTAGATGTCAAACCCTTTTAAAATTATTATTTAGCAGTCTCTTTGTGACTTCGTTGTAGATTTTGAAATTGAGGAATACGGGATACTTAATTTTAATTTTGCAACAGGTAGGCGATAGGGAAATTTCCTATTACGTTTTTTTAATTTTTTTTTCTTGTAATTTTGCGAAAAAATTTTCAAGAATAAAACAATAGGTTACAATTGAAATGCGAAGTGTATATTAAGATGAGTGCGTGCAACAGCTAAGATCGGATGTAGTTACAATCCTTTGGAATCATGACAGCGATATGCGGTATTTTCTAATCTACAAAAACGAAGAATAACACTATTTTCTGAAACTAGAGAATCATTTATTTGAACACTCCAAACAAGCATTATTCAGTAATTTCAGTCTTCTTCGCCCGAAATCTGTGTAAGGCAGTCATAAAAAAGTATAAAGATGTGTAAAATAATTGATATTTAAATACGATTGTCTGCCATAAGTTTCTTGCTCAATTGAATAGAATTCAAAATCTAAACAGAACAGCAAGATCGTCGGCATTATTACTTGCCGAAGTTGACAGTTTTTCCGGGCAACATATCAGAAAGGGACTTCTTTTCTACTTATTGATCAATTAACTTTCAATTTATTCCATTATTTATAGTAGAATATCAATACATTCGCAAGACTCACTTGGTTTCATAGCGATGTTATGTGAAGCAGCGTATCGCTCTGTTTATTGAAAAAACGGTGACAATAAACAAACTGCGAAGTCTGAGTAGTATCATTATTATGCGTCTTTGTTCCTCGTTTTTGGAAATTTATTTTTTTGTACCGTATTTCACCTTTTAGACGCGCCCTCCCTAATAAATGCGCTCCCCCATAAATACGATTCCCAGGCCCTTGACTATACGATCAACAACATCCAACCGTCCACGGTCCGTGGTGAAAAATCCGGTTTCGAATTTAATTTCATTAGCTGCTACTCCATGACGTAATGTTCAATAGATTGTGGGTTAACTATCTTAAATGCCTATCAGGATAAGGCTGGTTGCGTCATAAAAAGATCGTTCAACATCTGAAAAACTAGCGCGTCCTAAATCGCGCAGTTTTCCGGAAGCGAGAAAGGTTAAAATTTAACACAAAATTAAAACTATTTCTCGTCATTCTTCATAGGTCACATGCGAACAAAATCCCCTTTCTTCACGTTGTTACGAAAATATTTCTGAAATCATTTTACCTTCTGTAAATATACAAAATATCCGAGTCAAATGATGAAATCCTAGTCACAATTCATACTGTTAAAATAGGAAAACCCCTTAAAATCTCGTGTGTGACTTATTTCAAAAGCAACATCGCCGCATGCAAGAATCTGGGGACTTCAAAGGGTGCCGACACGTGGTGACCCAGCTAGCTCCAGACGTGTTGTGTTTTTACTGCGAAATACTTTCATTTCATGAACCGGGTGCATTTACGCATCACAAAATTTTAGGATTTAATACAGGATTATTCATTTCATACGTGAATAGGTAAAGATTTATTAGACCGCTTTGTCGATCGGTAATGGAACATTGAATATTGCATTGTCTGGAACTTCCCATCTTGTACAAATGATAACAATAATAATAATCTCGGCTTCTGCTAACACAATCACTTGCTTTTGAAAGCTGCAATTAATGGTCGAAAGTGACCGTATTTCGATAGATGACTTTAAATGACAGAATTACAATTCATTAGCTAACATTTTTATTTCATTTTTTAAATTCATAGCCTTAATAGATAAACAGGAAAGCGTATTGGGTAGCGCACGTATTTCAGTCGATAATTACGAACATGTTAATAGTTTGCTTCTCTTGGGTACCAAAATACGTATTTTTTTTTTTAATTAAGTAAAAGGGTCTGAAATAATAGCGTCCCCACGACGTTTTGCATCGCGCCCGGGCGGTATGGTATTTACTAGATAAGTACCACATTGTCACATTTTAGGGACATTGAAGGTCTGGACATAGGAAGTTTGGGTTATTGCCCGACAGAGTACCTCCAATAATCGCCCACCCCCAACTGCGTCGATCATGACTTGTCTAATAATCGCCCGGGCGATTATTAGAATAAATACGGTATCCATCTATTGGTGAGAGACAAATAGTCGCAAAGAATGAAGGCGGTTAACAGGGGGCTGCCACATTACAACAGATGGGGGTACCCCCTCCTGAATATTGGATCTTTGGCCTTGGGATCTGTGTCTTGAGTCTGAACTCTTTATATTCATATCATTTTATATTTTTACCTAAGCTCTTAATATCTCCTGAACCGTTATCCGTCTCTTAAAAAGAGGTTTATATAAAAGTTCAAAAGAAAAATGACCAATATCTTTAAAGCCATTCAAGAGTTTCAGAAAGACAAAGTAACCGATGTTTATTACTGTAGTTCCATTTGGGTGTGTACGTGTACCTTACTTTACTAATAGTTCTAAAAATGCCAGGCCATTTATCCCCCTCACAAATTTTAGGAAAGTGTTTTAGCCTACTGGTAGCTGCATCAAGGCTTATGATGATATTGAAGATCAAGCAATAAATTAACACAATGTTTGTCAATATCCTTTTGATTTTCAATAAGCTGCTTTTTTTACATTTATCAATGCAACACCACTTTCAAGAGTATTTCCGTTATATTGTGTCTGTTTTGAGACAAATCTATGTCACCTAGTGAACCTTCACCGCCAAATTATTGGAGTAAGGTTAGCAAAGCTAGAAATTAAACTCGCAAACTAAGGATTGAGAGCCTAGTGTGCTAACATACAAGCTAAAGACATTTTTAAATACATATGAACATTAAATCAGAATGGTACAAATGTGATCAACTTACCCTGTGGCAGAGCTCTTTTTTGTATATCCTCGGATTTCATCCTGGGTTACATCATACAAACATCACAGGAAAAATCACATTGATTCATAAAAAATTTATTGAAATCTGTAGGCAAATCCAGACTGTTTACCCAATTGAACCAATTTTATAGAACTGTTCCAAATAAGTCTAAACAAACATACTGATGTGAAAATAATGTTACAGTCATGGAATCAGTCTAGCTTGCAATAGAGATCATGGAATTCTACGATGCAGATAAAAGGGGGTAATGCAAACTTGAAATTGTTATTTCTCAATGAAATCCTATATTGTCGGTACTCATTTGTATCGTCTCTTCGAGACGATTTCAATGAGTACCACAACATAGGCTTTTATGTCAATATTGAAAAAAATATTTTGATCTGAATTCCATTTATCCCCTCTATCTATTGCTTTAGGAACCACTTTGTCAAGAATTTATCAGTTCACTTATACTTTGAGCTCACCTCTTCAAAAGATGTTACGTTTTCTCTTAAAAATAGAAATAGAAATTGATTGAAACTTGATTTCGCAATTCTAACCTATCATTATGATATGGGGTATACTATGATATTTCAGGCTTCCCCCCCCCCCTTGGGAAATTGCAAGATATTAATTGCAAAGATTTCATCAATTTCAATTAATACACTGAAAAAGAAATATACAGTAAATGCATCTAATTCTTAAAGGGGCAGTATAAACATGGTGAAAGATGTACACTTGTAAATTGAAGGCAGTTTCATTTTTTTACCCCAATCTAAATGGTTTCTTAAAAATGGAATATGCAATCATCTTAATCTGGTTATAAACCAAGCAGGTTGATTAAGATCTTAACAATGTAAATGTATAATAATGTTTTAGCGCAGTACAAATCATTCCGTCTGCGCTGCTCAGAACTGCGCTGCTTTACATGCGAGAATGTAGCTACGATCCTGGAAGTATCTTTTACAAATATTGACCAATAATTCAATTATTTTTCTTTCTAAACTAATCAGTTTTCAAGAAATAATTCAAATGTCAACAGTCTAACAAAATTCCCACAGTTTCTCTTGAAAATTTCAACAAATTTCTCTGTCTAATCTATCTGTGTTACAAGAATTAAATTGATAACACTTTTGTTGACGATTTTATAATGAATGTATGATTATAAATGATGATATTTAACAAATGTTATAGATCTGATCTAGTTCAAAAAGGATTAATTGATTGATTGAATGGAGTTTAGCGTTGCTTTCAACATTTTTTCAGGTATATCGCAGCAGCTGGAGCACCTAACAATGGTTTTCTGGTATTTCTCTTACCAGTATGTAACCACCACATCCTTTCCTAGCCTCTAGCTGCTATCTTACATAGGTCTTTGATTATCAACCCATTGGTGAGAGACAAATAAGTCGGAGAGAATGAGTGCCACTGTTGGGGAAGTTCAAAAAGGAATAATCTTTCTAACATGAATAATTGCCTAAACTCTTGAACATATTTTTCTCTATTTCTCAGGAGTGCTAAACCAAAATAATGTTCAGTGAAAGGGTTTAAAGATAATCCAAGAATCATAAGGATCAATTTGAGAAACAAGATTATTGGGAAGACATGTACTGATCATGAGACTTTGCAATTTTCTTTTACCAACTAATTAAATCACCAGCCGTGTGTCAAATAATGGCAGAATACTTCCTTGCATGGAGCCATAATGAAACAAAGTCCTGTAAATTAGTTTTATACATGGGAGCATCTTGTGAACAAAAATATCTTGTTTATGCAAAGAGCTTCACAAGCTTAGTTCTTCTTTGCTTTTTTCCACCTTTATTTTGGGAGGAGGAGGGGGGGTAGGAGTGTACAAAGAGCATTTTGAACTATCAGAGCAACATTTTAGTAAGTGCCTATGCATTGACCCATCAATTTCGAATTTTCTAAAAAAATGGTGACTAAATTTAAAACGGATGAATATTGAAGGGAGTCAGGCTTTTATGTATGCAGGAAAATTTGTGTTGCATATTTGCAATATTTTTCAAAAAATTATGCAGAGCTCAGCAGCAGACCCAGTGTTTCTATAAAGGGGATTTCGATGTCGGCCTAGATTTCGAGGAATTAGTCCCATTGTATCCCTATCTATATAGATAGGGATACTATGGGACTAATTGCTCAAATTCTGTAAATCAGATATTCTTAATTTGTAAAATTTCAACTGTAATTCAAACACTACAGGGGGTCGTTTTCTTGTGTTGCAAAATTTTGATTGAATTTGTCCCCTTCAATGAAATAATTTGGATAGATAGGGGGTTAGTTCGAACTCCCCAAACCTCCTCTAGATCAGCAACTGGAGCTTACCCCTGTCCCCTTTTCCTTAACCCTTGTCATGCTGAATCAATTTTGGCCAAATATTTTAATCAAAGTCAAAAGGCAAAAAGCAGGGAAAGTACCAATCGAAGGTCAATTATTCATTTGAAAAAATAAATCTATTAACAATTCTGGATTGAAAGTGAGAAACAGGGGGTGTAGACTAACATCAGACTTCACATATGTGCAGGCTGATGTTTGTCTATAGCTCCTGCAAAAGCAAGAAAATTCAGGGTTCAGCATGACAAGGGTTAATATATGAGCCAGCTTTTATAAATTACAGAGATGACACTGGACATAGGCAAAAACAATAGCAAAGAACTTAAAACCTTAGAAAATGTAGAGATATGAGTAACATCTTGAGACTATCAGATATTTTATTGATCCTGAATACTTCACCTATAAAAGGCCCGCCCCTCTTTTCAACATTCTATATTATCACTCTCACAAATACTAATCAAAGACTAGCAGTATCATACTAAAACTAAATAGTCATTATCGCTTCGAACTTATCTTAAGGCATTCCTATAACTAAAATATAACTTAAAAAAGCTTAGAGCAAAACTACCAGCATCATACTGCATTATCACTTTAACAAATTATACTGCATAACTTGAAGAAAAAAAAGGTCTTACATTATCACTCTTATGAATCTAGCAGCATAATTTGTAGAAACTTAAGTACTAAATATCCACTCTAATGCATCTAACAGCATAATTTGTAGAAACTAAAGCACTACATTATCACTCTTAGAATTGATTGATTGATTGAATGGAGTTTTACACCGCCTCCAACAACTTTTCAGTTACATCGCGGCAGTTGAAGCACCTAACTATGGATTTCTGGTATTTCTCTTACCAGTACCACCGTCACATCCTTTCCTAGCTGCCAGCTACTATCTCAAATAGGTCTACGATTATAAACCCTTTGGTGTACACAAATAATCGGAAAAAATGAGTGCCTGACTATTACGAACCAATCCCAGGACCTCTAGATTGACAGTTTGACGCGCTACCTACTGTGCTATGGTTGCAGCTAGCTATTACTCTCACAATTTAACAGCATAACTTGTGGAAATTTATGATTGATTGAATGGAGTTTTACGCCTCTTTCATCTATTTTTCGGTTATATCGCAGCGGCTGAAGCACCTAACAATAGATTCCTGGTATTTCTCTCACCAGCACTACCATCACATACTTTCCTAGCCTCCAGCTGCTATCTCACATAGGTCTAGGATTATAAACCCATCGGTGAGAGACAAATAGTTGGAAAGAATGAGTGCTGCCATCTCGGACTTCTAGATTAACAGTCTAACGCACTATAAACTGCGCTTTGACAGTGGCGCTTGATGAAACAAATGTATTGCATTATCACTTCTATAAACCTTACAGCATAACTTGTAGCAGCATGCAACATAATCACTTATACAAATTTTAAAGCTTAGTGTAGCACATACAATATTATAACTATTACAAATCTTACAGCATAACTAAAGTCACTTGTAGCAATATACTACAAAATCACTAAAACAAAGCTTATACAGCACAAGTTTTAGAAACATTCTACATTAGCACTTCTACAAATCTAACAGCAAAACTTCAAGCAATTTATTACCTACTCACTCTTAACAAATCTTACAACATTACTTAGTAGCAACATAATACATAATCACTTATAGAAATCTTACAGCATAACTTTTTTAGAAACATACAACATAATTACCCTTACAAATCTAACAGTATAACTTAAAGCAACTTACTTCATAATTATTTATACAAATCTTAAAGAATAAGTTGTAGAAATATAAATAATCACTCTTGCAAATCTTAAGCATAATTTGTAGAAATACACTGCATAACCACTTAAATACAAATCTTGCAGCTTAATGTAGCATTACATACTACATAATCACTTATAATTTTTACAGCAAAACTCATAGAAACATACTATATAACCACTTATACAAATCTTACTGCACTGCTTTAAGGTAGTGGACCCGTAATAGTTCTGCAACATCTCAGAAGAAATGAACTTTAACAGTGTTAACAGAGGTTTCCTAATGATTTTCATTAAGAAACCTTGGCCAACATTGTGAATTTTAAAGTTCATGAGTTCTGAAATGTTGTGGAACTATTACGATTCCACTACCTTAATCACAGCACCATACAAGTAACTACATTTTTACTAATACAAATCTTACATTAAAACTTATAACAAAATACCAGTTACTACATTATCATAACTCATACAAATCTTATTACATTTTCTACCTTTTAAAATACCTAATATAAAAGCAGAACTAACTTATCATCTTGCATTTACAGGTATCATCTAGGTTCAAAATTTAGTCTCTTATATTTGATGAAAAACATTAAATTCTTGACAAAGTATGATTATAATTGTTTGTCAATAAACAATATAAGAAGATTTTGATTTCTTTCTATAAACTCCAATCTAACCTTCAATTGAATGACACTACACTGTCACAATCACAATTTCACACTCTTGAGTTACCGAGTTGTATTGGTCTATAACATACAATTACTACATGCAAAAAGTAATTTGTCTCTGGACATCAAATTGGTGATCGAGCTAGATCGAGACATGTACAATATCAATAATTCACTGAGACATGCAGTCACTAACAAAACCTGACTCAATTTGTACGACCATGTATGACAAACTAAAGGTATTTTCATCTAGGAAGATCACTAGTCAATAACTAAGTGGAAGGGGGTTTAAAGTTACAAGTTGTATTTGTACAGTTATCATCCTGTAATTGATGAATGATTTTGGAATGATATTGGAATGAAATTGAATGAGTGTGTAGAGTAAGTTTTGAGTGAAGTTAAAGGGAGGTATTCCAATATTGCTAATTTTGTTAAAGATGAAACAAGAGGCCCAAGAGGGCCTGCATCGCTCCACTGGCTTAAAAATCTCAAATTTGAAAGAGAGAAAAATATAGAAGGTAATGAAAGTAACCAGCATTCAGGAGGAATTCCAACTTTTTCTAAGTTGAAACTGACTTATGAAGAGATCAACTTATTTAACTAATATGTAAAATTACAAGGAAAAAAACTACTTAGATATCACATTCAAACAAGAGGACCAGAATGGTCCTAAACTGCTCGCCTGAATTTTATTGATCCAGAGGATCTTATACAATCAAAATTACATGAATAATTTTTGAAGAGGGTCATCCAAGGAATATTCTAGCACAGTCTCATTGAAATAGATCCAAAGGCTCATGAGGAGATATCGTTCCAAGATTCCAGACTCAAATAAGCCACGCCTTACCACGCCCATATTTGGGTGTCAATCCGAGTTTCCTGAACAACTTTGGAAGAGAGTCACCCAATGAACATTCTGTTAAAGTTTCATTAAAATTGGTCCAATGGCTCAGGAGAGGATCTCTTTCAAAGATTTTGGGCTCAAAATGAGCCACGCCCTGCCACACCCACATTTTGGGGTCAATCAAAATTTCTTGAACAACTTTGGAAGAGGGTCACCCAAGGAACATTCTAGTAAGGTTTCTTTGAAATCAGCCCAATGGTTCAGGAGATGTAGTTTAAAGATTTCGGGGTCAAAATAAGCCCCGCCCTGCCACGCCCATATTTGGGGGTCAATCCAAATTTCTTGAACAAATTTACTAGAAGGTCTCCCAAGGAACATTCTGGTAAAGATCCATTGAAATCGGCCCAATGGTTCAGGAGATGTTGTTTTAAGATTTCGGGGTCAAAATAAGCCCCACCCTGCCACGCCCATATTAGGGGGTCAATCCAAATTTCTTGAACAACTTTAAAAGAGGGTCACCCAAGGAAAATTCTGGCCAAGTTTCGTCAAAATCCACCGATTGGTTAAGGAGGAGAAGATGTTTAAAGAAAAGTTTACGCACGCACACACGGACGGACGCACGACGGACACAGCGCCATGACAATAGCTCGCTGGCCTTCAGAGCTAAAATTATCAATATTTTATATCTCCCTTTGTAAAATAAACATAATTTTCTATTTATGAGTCTTCTTGGACCAACCAGACACTTAAAATTCCACATTAGCGAATAAAATGGTAAAATAATTTGATTGATTTGAATTAAATATTAATCCAACTGACTAAAATAAGAAATGTTTTCTAATGATTTAGGAGTGTTTCTGATGGATTTGAGGGAGTGTTTGGAATGAATGAATGAATGGAGCGCTGAGTGAATGATTTGAAATGATTTTTATCGGAATGAGTGTCAATTTCACAATGCTTTTATCTGTACAACACTGATGCCCCTCCATACCCGAAATATCAATTATTTTTAAAGTTTATCTTAATGTGATTTTGACTCTAAGATCTGCAAATACTAATTTATGAAATGTATCATCATGCCTAATATGGACAATGTATATTTAATAGGTTTTATCACAATTGAAAACATTAAGATGATTGGTTAAAATTTGCAAAATTTGGCTTTGATACATACCTTGACCTTCAGATACCTACAGTTATACCATGGTTTATTTGACCCAAATTTGACCTCTGTGGAAAAAATGATTAAATAACAATTACCGACATATTTTATCAATGTACAAAATATATGTTACATTCAATACCATTTGTAATTCATGAAAGCACATGCAAAGCCGAGTAGGAATAATCAGAATTTTATTCATCTTAATATCGGGTATCAATAAAACCGCGCTATACCCATCATGCAAAATAAAATCATAGTATTTTGATTGTGCTTGGAAAAATTTAACAAGAGCACCCTCTACAGGTGCCTTTGCTCGATAGTAGTTAGAAAATCTTAGTTGAAAAGGGGCATAATTTGCATGAACTGCCACTTGAGTTATCCTCCTTCATTGTATAGACTGTTCCATGAAACAGGGACTATTTTCCAGGAAATTCCATGCATGGAAAACCCTGGAAAATTTTTCATACAAACTTCTCTATGAAACATGGTAAGTCATTGAAAACTTTCTACCAGAATTTCCAAAAGCTGCCAGGCTAAAAAGGAACAAGTTAAAAATTACCTCTTTGTCTAGATGTTTTGTTCTTCATTGAACTTTGCAGATAATCTTCACTTATATTCCTTGCACTAACACTATCACTGGATTTGTGTGACCTAATCAGTGACCTTGACATTGGCTTTGGGATCTTTGGTTGCCTGGCAACAGATACTTCCCTGACTTCAGCAGATTTGATTGGTTTGAACATTGAGAATCCATATTTAGACATGATTGCACTGAGATTACGAAGTCCAGTTGTTTCCTCACAGAATTATTTAATCACTACACAAACTAAACGAATCAACTTCACAAAATTCAAATTGTTTTTAAAGTAGTGGACCCATAAAAGTTTGGAAATGTTTCAGAAGTAATGAATTTAACAGAGTTAACTGAGGTTTCCTAATGATTTTTCATTAGGAAACCTCGGTCAACATTGTGAAAGATCATTATTTTCCGAAATGTTGTGGAACTATTACAAGTCAACTTCTTTAAGGCCACCAATCTGTAGTACCTAAATGTCAGTGAAAATACAAAGCCGTAGTTATGAGGTTTCACAAATACACCTATATAAAGCTTGAAAAAGCTGATATAACAATATTTCAGATGTCCAGCAACAATTAGTTTATTAATAAATTGTAAATGAATATTTCCTTCATATACAACATACTCCCTCCAGCATAATGTATAAGCTATAATTGATCTTAATGTTTTAACAACCAATTACATAGGTAAAGCTAAAAGCTGTTTTGCAGCAACATGATTACCTAATTACAACACAGGTAGCAAAAACTGTCTTCAACAAATATGTTCCTTGTGAAAAAAAAACCTGGAAAGTTTTCATTATGCTCATAATAATAAATATTGAGTGCTTTCCACTTTCCTACCCAATTCTTTTTCAGTATGCTTAACAAGACCTTCAATCAATCGATCCATCAGTATGAGCTACTATAATAGTAAATAGTTTTTAAGGCAGTAGACCCATAATAGTTCCTATCGGAAGTAATGGACTTCAACAATATTAACCAAGGTTTCCTAATGATTTTCATTTAGAAACCTTGGTCAACATTGTGAAAGATCAGGAGTTCCGAAATGTTGTGAAACTATTTGGGTCCAATACCTTAAGTATCGTGAAAAAAGAGCTCACAAAATATTCTGTCTTTAATAGATATTACTTTTTTAATTTCAGAGCACATAAATATAACAAACAAACTTTCATTCACTTCATCCAGTCTAAGCTAGCTAAATGACAAATAATTTAGGCACAGTTTGAATCTCTAATTTCAGTTTAAATCTACAGTGTTAGAGTCTGGAAATCAAATTTAACAAATCAATTGGGTACAAAAATTAATTGGCAAATTTACCTTTCTCATGATGTTAATGGTGTATTTCTATGGACGGTAAACATAAGTATGGCAAACAGTATCGACTAAGATCAGCCTGTTGAAATGCACAGCCTGCTTATTGCCTAAAGAACTTGAGCCAAACTTTATTGTTGATTTGTTTAAAAATAGCAATTTGTTTAATTCTAAACAAAATTCAAATTCAGCAGGACAAGGGTTCAACATGCATGGCTTATAAAGAGTATGTACTAAAATCATATAGGTCTCAGGTGGTATATAGCTTTAATTAACACAATAATTAGTCTTGAACTTACTTTAATATGTGTCAATAATGGAATTTAAGTTGAATACTGTTTGAGGATAGTAAAAACAAAATCTATTAGAGTGCCCAAGAACATATAGTCTTATACAATAGTTTTGCAATAATTTCTTGCAGGTAACTAAACTGAGGATGTTATATAAAGTATGGTATGTACAATGCACTGATCAAGGGGTTAACCCTTGTCATGCTGAATAAATTTTGGCTAAAAATTTTCATCAAAATCAAAGGGCAAAAGCACTGAAAGTACCAACTGTAGGTCAATTTTTATTTGAAAAACTAAATCTATTGACAATTCTGGTTTGAAGGTAAGAAACAGAAGGTGTAGACTAACATCAGACTGCACATATGTGCAGGCTGATGTTTGTCTATGGCTCCTGCCAAAGTAGAAATATTCCAGGTTCAGCATGACAAGGGTTATTACTGGGTGTCCAGAACCCCCTGAAATAACCACTTAAATCTGGTTATCAGGTCATTTAACATGAAAATTCAAGGACCTTCTACTTCTGCATACAATACTAATTAACATTTTAAGGTAGGATTCTGCCCCCCCCCCCCCCCATCTTGTCACTCTATAAATTTCACCATGTCCTTATGTATAACCTTTAAACACTGTCTATCTCATCAGGGGAAAAAAAATCCTAGAAAAAGTACATGATTTTCATCAGATGCAGATAACAATGGCAGAACCTTTTATCACCTGGAGAATTATTCTTTATAGTTTCTGAGATTATTATATTCTTCAAAGCTTTCATAGATTCATAGTGAGTACCTTTTTCTTTGATCATTGCTTTTCCTAATTTTACCCTGTGATACAATAACCATTTTTGTCTAGTCCCCTTGCAGTGATAAGACATGGATGTCACTGACAAGTCAGTGTGCATTAGACAGTCACTGTATTAGTCAGTCTGAATTTGTTAAAACCATATCGAGGGGTCAGTGCAACACCATTGTAAGTGCCTATATATTAATAGGCACTTACAATAGTGTTGCACTGACCCCTTGATATACTCTACATTTATGTATGGATTTCAAAACTACTTATCACAATTATTCTCCATCTAGAGTGGATGTGGCAATTGAAAGAAATTTTGGGATAGCTCCAAGGTCAAGGATACAGCTCAAGGTCAAATGTAAAATTTGAGCTTGTCCAGAGCGTATCTCCTACATTTATTGATGGATTCCAAAATAACTGGGCACATTTATTCTCCATCATCTGAAGTTTTGCTGTTTGAAAAGAAAATTGGGATAGCTCCAAGGTCGCGGTCAGACCTGAAGGTCAAATGTTGAATTTGAGCTTTTCTGGAGTATAACTTCTATACAAATGAATGTAATGAAATCAATGTGGCCATGATAATCTCTTCAAATGAGTAGATGCCGCCACAATAGCGCAGTTGGTTAGGCATGGTTCGATCCTTGGTGGCGGCAAATATCCTTTCCGATGTTTGTCTCTCACCAATGGGTAGATAATCGTAAACCTATGTGAGATAGCAGTCGGAGGCTAGGAAAGGGTGTTATGGTAGTACAGGTGAAAGAAATACCAGGAATCCACTGTTAGGTACTCTGACTGCTGCAATATAACTGCGAGATTGTTGAAAGCAGTGTTAAACCCATACAAACAAACAAACAAATCATATGAGTAGATGTGCAAAGTGAAATTGATTTTAGATTCTTCAAATTTGTTTGTTTGAATGTGGTTTAATGCCACTTTCAACAATCTCTAAGTTAAATCCCCCAGGCTGGGGTACCTAACAATGGATTCCTGGTATTTCTCACACCAGTACTACCATTTGATTATTTCCTAGCCTCCAGCTGCTATCCCACATTGGTCTACAAACATCTACCCATTGGTGGAAGACAGGGGACCTCTAGATTGACAGTCCAAGCACTACTAATTGCGCTTGGATGATGGCAAGAGATTCTATACAGGTCAAGGTCAGTTGTCAATGTCATATTTGAAATTGAGTCTTTATTTATGCACAAGGTTAAGTTGATGGTCAAACAGCAGTTATCCTGTGATAGCGATCTTGTTACATTGGAATCCTCTGAATTGTAGTCCAGTGATACTCCTTTTGTTGATGGCAATAGAAGTTTTGAAAAAAAAATATACCATGATTCAAACATTTCTTGAATTGAAGAAGAGCTTTTTTTAGCAGTGATGCCAAGCTTCAAAAATCTTTCACAAGTAAATAGGTGAACTTAAACCATAACATTTGTCACAATGGTAAATATGGCAGTGACTTTTCAAATCTATTTTACATTACCTCCTGATTAGATTTTGTTTGAATGGGGTTTTATGCTGCTTTCAACAATCTTTCAGTTTTATCCCAGAGGCTGGAGCACCTATTTATGGATTCCTAGCATTTCTCACACCAGCACTACCATTACATCCTTTCCTGGCTTCCAACTGCTATCCCACATAGGTCTATGATTATCAACCCATTGAAAACATTAAATTTTGAAGTATTTTTTATCTTCAAATTTTGAATTTGAACAAGCTCATAATTTTGTTGTTTTAAGTAATGGGGTGTAATGATTTTAACAGAGCTAAGCAATACAATTCAAGAGTGGAAAATCAATTAGCAAACATTTCCTAGTTTTTAAATCCTCATAAAACAATTCTACTGTATAATCAATTGAATCTTTGAACCTCTTTAGTCGTTTGAGAAGCTCATGTTTGCCATAATGGCTCGTTTGACTCAAGGAGAGCTGGTATTAAACTAAGGAAGAATTCTGAAAAGTATTTTGTTCTTTATATTATGTGTCAGCCATTATGCAAAAAGAGACAATCTTGTAACTTCATAATGATCATTTGAAAAAGGGATTAAAAGCATCTAGCAGACACACTTTGGAAACAAAAGTTTGACCATTTCAGTTTCTGAAAACTGTTATTGTGACCCATCACACAAAAAGGGATCATCTTGTTAGAGCGTTTAGTGTTGACCCTAGTCAGACTGCCCAGATTTTCTCAGACTGACTTTGGTCAAAACTTTTTTTTTATTTTTTTGCTTATTTTCTGAATCTAGAATGATCATTTAGTACCATTTTGTGGTAGAATTTTTCTGAATGCAACCGCTTGTTGGCCTGTACTTGAATCAACCTCTTTTTCAATTAATTTTTTTAGTATAATTCCCAGGTTATCCCTTTTCGTGTGAAAGGGGGAAAATTAAACAAGAACAATAAGTATCATCTGCGCAAGTGAGTCCACATTAACTCTTTGGCCAATCAAAGAACCAAGATCAATAGCAGCTGCTCCCTGGAATCGAACTCAGGACCTTTTGTTCAAGAGGCCTACCCACTACTTCTAGACCAAGGACACTACTTTGACAGCTTTAAAAGCTTGGATGGTATTGGGATAAACAGACAACACCTAAACAATATATCCCAGCCTCGCCAGTATCAGCATGGTGTAAAAGCGGTGTCCAAACTTGAAATGTTACAAAAAAACATCAATATTTCGAGGGGTCAGTGCAACACTATTGTAAGTGCTTATTGATATATAGGCACTTACAATAGTGTTGAACTGACCCCTTGATTTGACATGTACATACCTAGTAGATGAACAGGGAGTGGAGGTTTTGAATTCACCGGGTACCCACAACTTTGCAGATACTGCTCTCTGGCCTTCGATCTAATCCTCTTGTACTTGTTTCGTCGTTTTTCTCTGACGTCTTCTTCTGATGAACATGAATATCTTCTGCCGTCCATGTTATTGCCATGTCACGGAGCTGGAGATATAGGAGGTAGTGGTACAGATAAGACAAGGGTGTAACACCCATTACGCAATTTACGCAAGTTGGTAAAAGAAATAATCATCTGTTGAAAAATATCATTGACGAATGATCATAACATTGGAACTACAGCTTATTCAAGCCGTAGTTATGATGTTTTGATTATTCACTAACGCTCAAATTATAAGAAGGGAGCGGACGGAGGGCATTCATCTTTTGTCACAGTCCACATATCGCCTTTATCTAATATATTCTTTGTTTGTCGCCTTCTGATTGCGTATAATCTTCAAAGTCCTAGATACACCTATGTAAGAGGGGTAATATAGGATCTATTATGATATTTCATTTAAGACAAGTTGATCTGAAGCAAATTTAGAATTGAAATTTTATTAAGTGAGCTTTGGCGGGCTTCATAACTTTTCTATTCTAGACAAGGTTAAGATTAGCTTAAATTGTCTCAAATAAAATCTAATTACGGATTCTTTTCTCACTTTAACACAAGTTTGGTATGTTAACCCTTGTCATGCTGGATAAATTTTGGCTAAAAATTTACATCAAAATCAAAGGGCAAAAAGCACTGAAAGTACCAATTGTAGGTCAATTTTTAACTGAAAACTAAATCTATGGACATTTCTGGTTTGAAAGTGAGAAACAGGTGGTGTAGACTAACATCAGACTGCACATGTGTGCAGGCTGATGATTGTCTATAGCACCTGCCAAAGCAGGAATATTCCGGGTTCAGCATGACGAGGGTTAAAATCTATTTTTGGATCTCACTGATCATGCTGATGATACAAATACTGCGATAGCGTGCTTTTTATGACATTAAGATACCATCATTAGAATATTATCTAACACATGAAGACAATATCTCTGATGGCTGCTCATTATAGATGACAAGGGAACCTACCATATTTCTCCTATTAAATGATCGCAGGAGATAAATATAACATGGTCAGGGAGCTTTTATTTATTAAGTATGCATTTCTGATTAAAAACAAGTAATAAAACTTGTGTTTTTAAGGCCATTTTCCCTTTAATAAAGGTAAATTTTCTCTAAGCAATCATTTATATGATTGTTCAGAGATAATTCACATCAAATTAGAAGAAGAAGTCTCAACAAGTCCTTAAAATGATTTAAAAAAAGTCACAAAACTTATGTCTTTTAGGCCATTTTCCCCTTAATTTGAGGTAATTTCCTCTAAACAATCATACAAATGATTGTTTAGAGGAAATTCACATCAAATTAGAGAAGAAGTCAAGTTCTTAAACTGTAGGCATTTATAGTGGGTTTTCTTAGTTAAAAATGTAGGATTGCTACTATTAGGAAGGGCGCTTTTATTAAGGGAAAAACGGTAGCCGTTTTATGTAAGGATATTCATAACTTCTATTGCATATAATATGTCTACTGAGAAAGTGAATTTGTTTCAAACTATTAATCAGCATTTGCTTGCATGACAAACTTTGTAACTAGAGCTAATTCAACCTGTAGTATTTCAAGATAACGCTAACTATAGATAGATGGACACCTGTAAAACAATATGCACCAGATCCATAAATTGGACATAAAGGTACAAAAAAACTCTAATCATCATTTTTGTTCTTCCTCAAGTTCAAATCAGGGTCCAGTGGAGGGCAGATCCAGTTCGGGTTGGTGGGAGGGGGGGAAGGGTGTATGTGTGTGTCTGAAAGAATCCCTCCTCTGACAGGCATTTCTTATTTCATTGATTGTCATGGGGATATTCAATTAAAATTGGGTAAAAGTAGGTAAATGAAAACACACACCCCACACCCCTTTGGGTTCCCAGGACTGAATAGAGATTCCTTGATACTTAACCCTTTCCCAAACAAGACCTGGTTTTTACGTCCCTGGTGGAATGGGCTTGAGAAAACATTGCGACCAAAGAAGAAACTGCTGATGACCAGCAGTTTCTCCTTGTCATAATATTTTCTATGCCATACTTTACACAAATTCTATATCTAACAACCTCTATTTTGTCATTTGTCGCAGATTTTGAAGAGGATCACCCTAAAATTTTGCTATTTGGGAAAGGGTTACTTGTGAGTCTCAGACTTGCAAAAACTGTGTCCCTTAAAACCCTGTAGCCATATTACTCTGTTACTGGAACTTGACTATAAAAGGGAGACAATGTTGATTCAATATTCTCTTTTCGAACAAAGGGTTGCCTACCTTGGATTCAGAAAATTCAATTCCCAGCTTCAAATGAGTGTTTCTTTTGTCTTTCCAGTTAAGCGTCTAGAACAGTAAATAACGAAAGTTGAATCACACACAAAAGAAGATCTAAGCCAGGAAATAAATTCTTAACAATTAAAATTAAATTGAAATCTTACATTCGCCAAAAATAGATTCCGAGCGTTCGTTAGCGCCAGACGAACTATACTCACTTCCGTTGCACGTGCGACTGAATTCCGGCATGAATGCACAGCTTGTAATGAAACGGGAACTAGATATATACACGGGGGAAAACGGGTAAAATGCATGATTTGGTGTAATTGGAACTTTAGAAGACACGATTTGTCATTTCTTTTTTTTTATCTGAAACGATATAATATGTGAGTAGAACTCAGCACAAAAATAATGAAGGAAAAGAACCATATTTGCTTCAAAATTGGCCTCAAATGATAGTAATGAGTAACCAAACTTTTTTTGTATGGGCGATATTGATCTCGATTCTATGTTATTGTCAATATATTGATCGCGCAAAGGCAGGTTCAGATTTACTTCTCATTGGGGGAAAGGGGTGGGGGGACGTAATATTCTATTTAAAACATTCCCTAGCGGATTGGGAAAAATCTCGAGGAAAAGGGGGGGGGGTAGAAATACAATTGGGAGTTGCCGTTACAACATTTGCGAAAATTCCATTAACTCTAACAGTCATATTTTTCAACTTCATAACTTATGATCATATGTTTTCTTACAATTCCCCGTACTACCGCTCTCCATTCCTGTAACGGGTAACCATTCTTATTTTTAAAGGCATTTTTATGCATTTTTTTTATAACTGCGAAAAAACTTTTTTATGCTTCTTACGGGTTTTAGAGAGAAAGTGACAAGAAATAATATTCCGTTCTGTAATAATGTTTAAAGAATCAATCTAAAAACCAACGTTATGGACGGAAAATGTTAGAAACGTTAGAAAATTGTTCCCAACTTGCACCCGTAATAGTTTTGCAACGTTTCGGAAGTAATGAACTTTAACAGTGTTAACCGAGGTTCCTAATGATGTTCATTAGGAAACCTCGGTTAACATTGTGAAAGTTAATGAGTGCAGACATTTTATGGAACTATTACGGTTCCACTACCTTAAGAGCACGGATACCAATCGTAAATTTATAAATCGTTACACGAACATTACATTGTATCACCTTGAACGTCGGGCAAGTTTCACGAGTTTAGAAATTACCAAAATAATGGAACCTAAATTTCGACCCAAAACCGCAGATAGGTAAAATTAAATACTAAACATGAGGTCAAATAGTTAAAAACATTTAAATTGTTTGAACGTACTATTGTGAACTAATTTTGTTCAACAGTATCTACGTCATTTCTAACCCAGATTTAATAAATGGGTAATTCATAGGGAGCCGTCGATGTTTTTTTTTTTTTTTTTTTTGTTTTTGTTTTTTTACCAAAAAAGTAATTGTTAGTGTCATTTTTGCAAAACGATTAAGATATGTTATCATTTTATTATTATTATACTATTTAATTCCTCTATTACAGAGATTTAGTTATAATATAGATAATATGAATAATGTTAACAAATAAGAAGAGAAGAAAAGTCGTTTCAGTGGTGAACACTTTCCTCATTCGAGAAGCGGCAATAAATTAGATAGAGGGGGTATTTTGGTTTTCAAATTGAAATATTTCATTAGTCCTTACTAAAATCTTATATTGATGGTACTCATTTGATGCGTCTCATCGTCACGATTCAAATGAGTCCCCACAACATAGGGTTTCATAGTTTAAAAAAGGGTTTTGACCTGCCTTACCCCTCCTGTAACGTTGTATATGTTAAAAGTATGTTTTCCTGTGGTCCTTTTGGAAGAAAAGAATCGACTGACATGTTTCACAAGAAAATTAACTGTAGATGCACGTTGATAAATCTGGGAACCATCAACAATATTAGTTATAACCGTGTAATTGCAGGTATGAAAATTCAGATTTCGTTTAATATGCACCTCCCCCCACCCCACCCCCACCCCCCACACACAGAAAAGAACGCGTTTTGATATCCTGAACGAAGGTCAGCGCGAGAAAAAAATGCAAGTGTTGAAAATGCATCTTTGAAAAATAGGTCTTTTACATTACATTTTTGTAAGAATTTGTCTGAATCGTTGGCCGGGTGGTTAGCCTGCTCGACTCGTAATCTGATGGGTGCGGGTTCGAGCCCCACCGGGAGCGGGTGGTGTATTTAGGCGGAGTCCCAGTGAGTCCACCTAACTGTTAACATGGGTATCAGTGGTTTGATCAATTGCCTCTCTCTATATGTGCATGATAAGATCTTGAATGGGTTGGGACCACGATGGAAAAAAGAGTCACGCGACCCTTGATAGTATTACCCTGGATTGAATAATAATAATAATAATAATGATGATGATGATGATGACGATAATAATAATAATAATAATAATAATAATACACGTAATTATAATAAAAGATAACAATATAAGGCCCAGTTATAACGTAAGGCCCACATTGTAAGATGAACATCAGGGCCCGAGTGCTTTCAAAAAGGACCAAGAATAAAAGATGTATACTAGTGATTCTAAAATGGTAGATAAAATATATTTCATGTAGATCTTATTCGACCATGTTATTCGTAAGTTTCCTTCCCCTTCATTGACGTTTCAAAAAGGGTTTAAATCCTGCAGTGGTCGGCTAGAGGTTACATTACGAAAATGATTGTACAAGTAGACCTACGTAGAAAATAGTAAAGGGGCGAACAGTTTCGATCCAGGGGGCCCGTTTTACTAAACTTCTTACGAAAAAAAAAAAAAAAAAAAATAATCGTTCGTAAGTCAAAATCACAAATCGTACCTGGTGTTTTCATTCATGGTTAGATTCTGCTTTGCAATATCTCATTGGAATCGTCTTCAGTAGACGATTCCAATGAAATGATGCATGGCAGAATTCCATATTTAGTTACTCCTGTAGGAGCAATTTTAATTTTTGACTTACGCAAAAAATAGTTCGTAAGTTGTTTAGTTAAACAGGCCACTGGTCAGCCTTCGCATTATACGCAGTCTGACCATCATCTATACTTTTCGCACTTCCCATGTGGTCCATTTTCCCGTGACGGGTCACACATTCATCTCATGGACTTCCAAGATGGTCCGGACTTCTAAGATGGTCCCTTTTTGTGTTATGTGTCATGTTTTTATTACACTCGAGTTTAGACTTGACTGATTTATTTTTACTTGCAAATGACGTCAATCACCTACTATTTATAATAGACAACTAAATAATTCAATTTATTGTAAATACAAATCGGTATACAAATAAGTAACCAAAGGTAACACATTTATTTAAAGGATGAAAATAGTAGGCCATTTTATATATGTGGCCCGTCATGCAAAAGGGGACCATCTCGGAAATCTGTAAAATAAATATTTGAAAAAGAGATTGGGTCCAGCTTAGGTCAACTAGAAGTCGCATTTCTTTCACTGGAAGGTAGATTGATCATTCTAGATTCAGAAAATAAGCGCGGTGCAAAATTTTCCGACCCTAGTCAGTCTGCGCATTCCGCGCAATCTGACTAGGGTCGACACTTTACGCACCATCCAGATGTTCCCTTTTCGCGTGACGGGTCACATATTTATTGTAACTAAACCCTATGTGACCCGTCACGCGAAAAGGGTCCGCCGGGAAGAATGGTAAAGTGAATCGGTATAAATCTTTACCACTGGTTATAGGCTTTGATACACGTACAAAGCGGGGCACTTTTTTTATTATTCTTACCGCAGAGCAGCACGATCCCTATATTAACCCTTGCCATATTGAATATTAAAAATTTCCAAATTTTACAAAAATCAAAGTTCTTAAAGAATTGGATGCACTTATTGTAAGTCAGTTTTTATTTTGAAAACATGAATTTTAAAATTATTCTGGCGTAAAAGTGAAAGTCATCCCTACGTTCATGATGACAAAACGGTGCAAACTGTTTGCAATTATTACTCTGCCTTGCACGTTTACTTGCTAACGGTTTACACCATTTTGTCATCCTGAACGCTTAGCAGGTAGCGTCCACGCTGCTTTACTGTATTCATAGTTAAAATGGTTATTAACAAGCTTACGCATATTCACACTGTGGGCAAGGCCTAGGGTTTTGATTTCATACCTCATTTACCTGAAAAAAACACAAGAACTCGTATTCTCTAAAATGCCTTAAATATTTCCTTGAAATATTTGTTTCAATCCGGTATGAAGCTTATACTGTTATCACACCAATGTGTGATTTCACAGCGTTTCCATATAGTACGAAAAGATTCATACAGTTAAGATACTGGAATGAATATATGTGTGGAGCGAGTTTTGAGAGAAATTAAGGGAGGAAATCCAATATCGCTAATTTTGTTCAACACAAAAATATCGATATTTATTACCTCCCTTTAATAAAATTAATATACTTTTCAGTTTATGTGTCTTCTTGGACCAAATAGACACATAAAAAATCCATACCAGCCAATAATATAATTGATCAATTTGAATTAAATATTAATCCTATTTACAATTAGAAATGTTTTCTAATTATTTGGAGTGAATGATTTAGAATTTTAGATTTTGATCGGAATGAGTGTCAATTTCACTATGTTTTTGACTGTACCCCTATGGAAACTATAGAAAAGTCGATAGATGATTCTCCGTCGATTATTGATACTTTCTCTTCCTTCATACATTAATAGCAATTGTGTCACTTTACGACAAATGTTTTTAAATAAATTATTCCCGATAGATATTGTAAATACAATGTATTTATTGTTGCTACTTTCCAAACATTACAGGAGAGATGTCTCTAAACTGATAATAAATTCTATTCTCGTATTAGAAATGCCATCAACTGAATTGCTCCTTTGTTAAGTTTTTTTCCGAACTTTGTCTGAAAGTGAATTGACGAAGTTATACTGAGAGAAAAAACATTTGTCGAAATTTCAGTCGATCCGTGATCTTCTCAAAATTATGTCTTCCAGAGTAAATGCGATTTTTCAAAAGCGGGTAAATCTTTTATTGAAATAAACAAATATGCAAAGATACACAAAAATGTTCCGTTGACGTTTACAGTTTGTTTTCATCTCATTTTACGGTTCAATATTATACATGGCATCCTGAAACTTCAAGAAACTTGAAGGTGGAGCTGAAAAAACATAAGCTACATTCTTACGAGATTGAAAACGGGTCTTTCGTTGTTCACAAAATTGAAAAATTGATCTTACACGTAAAATAAACGATTATTCTATTTCTTTAGTGAGAAAAAATGGAACGAAATATAAACATTTTTGGACAACTTCTCTTCAGCGCGTCCCTTTGCTCGTGATTACTAGGCAACGGTTCAGCAACCATCATTTATTTACTTTGCTCCGCCTGGATAACATATACTTGAAATTTACGGCCAAACTATAATATTCTTTAAAATTACCCGAACTCTCTAAATTGCAGTTGGTGCTCAAAATTTAGGATTCTAAAGTGATGCAGAAAAAAAAAAAAGATTTTTAAAGCATTTTTAAACAAAATAAATTGATTTGAAAATACGCCCGCGCTGAAGGTAATTAGATCATCGCGTGAAAATCGTTTTGAATGACCCCTATACAAATATCCATTTAAAAGATGAACATTTTCTACTTTTTTAATGATTTTAAACATCTTTTATTTCCCATGGTTGAAGATTTAATTGCACAGACATACAAATAAAAAGGTAATAAAAAAGAGAGAATCTGCAAATAAACAAATAAAGATATTTCTATTTTTGAGCTCTATTTAATTTCTGGTTAATGTGATTAAGTCTTTTTTATTATCACTGCTCTTTAATCTTGACATTTTCAAATATATAATATATAATTATTTTTAAATAGAACAGTATATTTGAGTACTGTAATCATATAATGAATCAATAACTCCCCGAAAATAGTCCTCGCTAGATTTAAAGATTTTTCAGACCTATTTTTTTTATTTAACATTCAAGGACTTTCTTTTAACAAAAACGACCCGGAGAATTCTAAATTTGTAGATTTTTATATTGCCTTGATGGAGTTCTGCTGGATATTGCAGTGGGGCCGTAAGTAAATAAGTAAATAGGGCCGTAAAATACACTCGTCCCGAAATGATAATTTCACTACCTTGGCGGTGAAATTATCAAGTAGATTAATCAAACGTTATTCCTCGATAATCTACCAAAAAGCACTAGAGATTTAAAGGCTACCATCTCAGCTTCATAGAATTGTGCCGCGGCACGCGAACGATCATTGTGAGATGGCGCGGAATGCGTTTTGGGGAATTCGTTCAATGTCGCAAAGGATATGTGTCGCCGCCGGGGATCGAATCAGGGACCTCATGATCGGAAGTCAGACGACACCTTTCCGCCTGTGCTATGACGGCGCCAAACTGCATGCATTGATTTTGTTCATATTTCTTATAACTATACAGATATCCGCGTGATAACATCCTATGTGATTCTTTATGATATAACGTGGATATTTGTAGAACAATGACACAATGCGGTTATTTTAGAAACTTTCATTTTTGTTAGAATCATCGACAAAAACAAGGCAAATAGAATTTGTAAGATGAAAATAATACATACTAAGTGTATTGTATGAAAATGGCAGAGCCTCAACAATGTTAGAGGCAGAGCCTCAACAATTGTCAATTCTCCCAACCTCGTTAGATATTTTTTTCATACAAACATTAAGTACGTATTATATTTGTTCAGTGGTTATCCGTAAATCTAGTAGACCACTGCGACGGATGCCGGATTTCTTTACTAGCAGTTCGAATACTACAAATGTAGGGTTCGTTTCTAGACTGGCTCCCGTCCCACTGATCTGAAGTTTTTTGAAATGAGCAATTCAACTAGAAAAAGTATAATTTCTTATCAGCTTATAATTCTCTGACGGGCTGATCAGTTTTTGAGAATATGGGAGGTAATTTCAAATAGAAAAACATGAGTGTTGTACCTTATTTAACACTAACTGACAGCCTGGGAGCCAGGCTAGGTTCGTTTCTTATTAAAGCAAATTGAATTTCTTCACGAAAATTAAAGTCATGAATAATGCCTTGGAGGTAGCTATATCTATGCAGTTAACAACATCGTGAAATTGACTAGGTGAATGATTTGGAATGATATCCGATTGAAATGGAATGAATGGACGAAGTAAGTATTGAATGCAATTAACGGGAGGTAATCCGATATCGCTAATTTCGTCCAACTGTTTGGGTGTCTTTACGGACAAATTGAATACTTTAAAAACCAATACCAGCCAACAAAAATCATGGAGAGAATTTCTAAATTTGAATGAAATGCCGCTCGTTTTGAACGATTTCAGTGGGTTTTCGAATAATTTTGGACCGTTTTAGAGTAATTTGAGTGGGTGTTTGGAATGAATGAACGGAGCGCTGAGCCAGCGAAAGAGAATTATTTTGATCGAGGTTAATATCATCTTCAAGATATTACTGCATGACTGTATAAAATCCCTCTCGATACTCAAACGGACCGCAAATTACAAAATCAACGCAAGATATTTGTTTTGTTTTATCATGTCATTTAGAAAATTAATTGAAATCGTTCAATTATAGTTTCTATGTAACCGAATCGGCCTTTGGCTATAGTATGTAAGGTTTATTAGCAATTGGTCAGCAACGTACAAGTTTCGGGTCGTCAGCAAGGCCAAATCCCTTAGGGCAGCGATTAAGGATTGGTCAGAAAGCAACCGGGTAACCTAGATTTGACCACCGATTTTATATAAAAATCCCGTTAACATTTAAATCATGATTGTTTTCTTGCCTAACTCAAACCATCTGAAAACAATCCACCACATGCCCATCGTATTCAAGGTGGTGGACCCGTAATAGTTTCGCAACGTTTCGGAAGTAATGAAATTTAACAGTGTTAACGGAGGTTTCTTTATGAATTTCATCAGAATATCTCGGTCATCATTGTGAAAGATCGTGAGTTTCGAAATGTTGCCGAACTATGACGGGTCCACTACCTTAAGCTATTCCATCCCCGGTAAGATAATTTTGACAGAAAGCTTCGGTAGATATCGTTCTAGTAACTAAACATGTTCGTTTCTTATAATTTGATCGTCTTAGCAGAATTTCAATGTTGTAAGTGCCTATACAATTTATAGGCACTTACAGCATTTAAGGCTTGCAATGACGTAATCAAAGACGAAATTACTACGTTATTATCTTTCGCTAGCAATCTAAAAGAAAAAAAAAGACACGATCCGAGAAAACACGAATTGTGCCATTGTAGCATGTTTAAATCGGGTTCATCCGATTTATATATACCGTTTTCCAGACATCGCATCACTTGGACACATTACATTTTTACCCTTATCCGCTGAGCAATGTGTTCGAGCCAAACTATGTGTATTCAAACACCGAAAAACGGCTTTTTCAGTCACAATCTACAAAATATTTTTAGCTTGTTTGCTTTTGCGACAAATAAAGAAGATGCTAATACAAAATTTGATGTAATTTCGCTTTTAGTAATTACCAGTCAGTATTTTCAGTGTTTATAACAAGATTTTCGGTTGAGTAAAGGAGTTGAAACGAACAATAGGTTTACTGTATAATAAATTTGTAGCAGTTACAATATAACTACTCTGATTTTTTTCTCGGACGGTCATATACCATTCGTAGGGCTGACAACCAATCAAATTCTGTTATGATTATTAAGTGGTCAAAACCCACGCTTACCGAGGCTGGACAATTATATTTTGCGTGTTATCCACTGAGCTATTTTTTCAAGACAAACATCGCAGAAACGGCCTTCTCAGTTACAATCTACATTTTTTATATCTCTTTCACTTTTGCGAAAAAAGGGAAGCGGCTTATACATAATTTGATGTAATTTTCGTTTTTATACGCCCGTCGAAGACGGGACGTATTATGGGATCACCCGTGACGTCCGGCGTCCGGCGTCCGGGCGTCCGGGCGTCCGGCGGCGTCCACTTCTTTGTCCGGAGCATAACTCTGTCACTTGAAGTCCGATGGACTTCAAACTTGGCAATTATATTCTTCTCATCATTGCGGAGTGCAGTGCACAAGAACCATAACTCTATCTGGCCTATTTTTTGAGTTATTGCCCTTTGTTGTTTTTCAGACTTGAATCTTGTCCGGAGTATATCTCTAAAAGTATAATAGCTAGGATCATGAAACTTCATGGGTGTATAGATCTCCTCAAGGGGGAGTGCAGTGCACAAGAACCACAACTCTACCTGGCCTATTTTTTGAGTTATTGCCCTTTGTTGTTTTTCAGACTTGAATCTTGTCCGGAGTATATCTCTAATAGTATAATAGCTAGGATCATGAAACTGCATGGGTGTATAGATCTCACCAAGGGGGAGTGCAGTGCACAAGAACCATAACTCTACCTGGCCTATTTTTTGAGTTATTGCCCTTTGTTGTTTTTTAGACTAGAATCTTGTCCGGAGTATATCTCTAAAAGTATAATAGCTAGGATCATGAAACTTCATGGGTGTATAGATCTCACCAAGAGGGAGTGCAGTGCACAAGAACCACAACTCTACCTGACCTATTTTTTGAGTTATTGCCCTTTGTTGTTTTTCAGACTTGAATCTTGTCCGGAGTATATCTCTTAAATTTTAAAAGCTAGGATCATGAAACTTCATGGGTGTATAGATCTCACCAAGGGGGAGTGCAGTGCACAAGAACCATAACTCTACCCGGCCTATTTTTTGAGTTATTGCCCTTTGTTGTTTTTCAGACTTGAATCTTGTCCGGAGTATATCTCTTAAAGTATAATAGCTAGGATCATGAAACTTCATGGGTGTATAGATCTCACCAAGGGGGAGCGCAGTGCACAAGAACCACAACTCTGCCTTGCCTATTTTTGAGTTATTGCCCTTTGTTGTTTTTCAGACTTGAATCTTGTCCGGAGTATATCTCTAAAAGTATAATAGCTAGGATAATGAAACTGCATGGGTGTAAAGATCTCACCAAGGGGGAGTGCAGTGTACAAGAACCACAACTCTACCTGACCTATTTTTTGAGTTATTGCCCTTTGTTGTTTTTCAGACTTTAATCTTGTCCGGAGTATATCTCTTAAAGTATAATAGCTAGGATCATGAAACTTCATGGTTGTATAGATGTCATCAAGGGGGAGTGCAGTGTACAAGAACCATGATTCTACCTGGCCTATTTTTCGAGTTATTGCACATTGTTGTTTTTCATACTAGAATCTTGTCCGGAGTATATCTCTAAAAGTATAATAGCTAGGATCATGAAACTTCATGGGTGAAAAAATTATTCATTCAAAATAACCTCAGTTCTATTCAAACCCCCAGTTAATACTAAGCAGTGTGACGGGCGTATCTTGTGACAATTTGGCACCTTGTTAGTAATCAAATTAGTATTTTCAGCGTTTTTTACAAGCTTATCGGTTGAGTAAAGGAATTGAAATTATCTTCGTGCTGTTCTAATTTGTTGTTCTAAAAACTGTGAAATGTGATCAATGTCTATCCCTGCGGAGGAGATACGTTGTGAAAAAGGGAAAACAACTTTTTATATTTCATAAAAGAACAACAACAACAATTCCTTACCCCTCCTTCCTCTCCGTTTTCCTTCGTCTCGAGTTCTTTCTTCACTTGTTGTCTGTTGGAATCGCCTACTTCTATAGTTGACATGGTTTAACCCAAGTCAATTTTTAGCACAGATTGCTTTGCCATTGCGTTGATATTGATCGGTTTATTAGGGATTACGCCTTTTTCGACTGATGTGGTCAAATTGAGCGACTGGAGCACCTAACCATGGATTCCTATTGTTTCTCATAACAGTACTATCACAACACCCTTTCCCAGCCTCCAACTGCTCCATCATATAGGTTTGCGAAATCAAACCATTGATGGACGAAATTTTTGTCTGAAAGCGTATTTACCGCGACCGAGTATCGAACCCGGGACCTCTCGAACGAGAGGCAGGTGCGTTACAAACTGCGCTAAGGCGTAGGATTACCGTGACGTTTTGATAAACCGTCGGTGCTGTTATAAAATATCATATTATATTTACTCAAGCCGTAGTTACGAGCTTTTATAACAACCCCTACGAAATATTGTTTGTCCGATATTGCGTCATTGTTAACTGGATCGTTCCTCACTGTGTTCTAATTTTTAGCTCTCTGCGCGAAAAAGGGCTTTTCCAGTCCACTGGACCAAGGCTAAATAATTTTGTTGAAATTTCATGTGCAATTTTGGCATCTCTACTGTTACTGTGCCTATACACTGCAGAGACATGGTCGGGATTTGCCATTAACTGCCTCTATATAAATGCTTCTCTCAGGCATCAAATTGATGCTTGTTCTACCCCCTTGACGTCCGATCGTATAGCGCAGTTGGTAGCATGTTGGATAATCAATCTTAGTTGCACTGGGTTCAGTCCCAAGTTGAATGGAAACGTTTTGTGACATATCTCTCAAGTTGAGTGGATATAATTCTGTAAACTCCAGTTGGATGAGCTGGCGATGTCCTCCAAAAGATGGAGTGTTAAGCACAAAAAACTCATAAATTGGGCAAATATTTTACCAAGTTTTATTGTCCAAATTTGAGCCCTTTTGATTGACGAACTATTGCACTATCCCAGCCTCTCAATGATGTCCGATTTACAGTGCTGACAGCACTTTGATTTTCTTAAATCAATCAAAACGTGTCGAAATCATTTAAAACTTTCAAACGTCATTCAAGTCACACAGACTTTTGCATGATTTCATTTTTTTGGCGTAGATTTGATAACATAAGATTGGTCCGTGGTTACACAAAAATACTTATAGAACATTTCCTTATTATGAAAGGGAAGTAAATGACTCATATTTTTTTCTTTCCCTTTAATATCAAAACCCCGCTTCGACACACCCATACATACGGGTCAATGAAAACATATTAGGTTTAAAAAAATAACACAAGAAATATGTGTGCCAAAATTTGGTCTGAATTGGTGTAGTTGATTTGCAAAGATTTTCAAAGCACTTAACTATGATCTGAGCCTGTACGTTAGATTTCCAAACAATTTCAAATGTGCGCAAAGCAAAGACTCAGACCAGCCTGTGCATCTGCACAGTCTGACGAGAGTCTTTACTGTGCGTTTTTAGATAGTTAAGACCTCAATGTATCTTTAGACCATCAGGTATTACTATATTTATAGTATGAGGCTGTCTACACTGCTCAATGTTTGCACCTCACGCACATTTCAAATTGTTGGAAGTGTCACGAACAGGCTAATTTCTATTTGAACTGCGCCTTACAAGACTACAATCTTTACAGGAATGAAAGATTCGCAAACAATTTTTAGAGGATCACCATAAGAACATAATAAGCAATCTAATTGAAATTGGCCAAGATGTTAGGAAGGGGAAGAATTTATAGAAGTTTTTCACTTTTTTAAGTTCGAAAATCCCCGCTCTGTTACACCCAATGAACGTAGGCCCCAGGTCAATAAGGAAAAAAAAAAAAAAAAAAAAAAGAGACGCACCCAGTATATGGAACTATAATGCGGTAGGTAAAAATCTGTTTCAACAAACGTTAAATACTAACCTACTTCTAATAAAGTTCCCTGGCGTACACTTTTCCCTGACTCGTTTCCAATATGCGATCTATATATAAATCTCGACTACCCAAGGTAGTTTGTGAAAGGAATTGCAACTTTGGATTGATTGCTATGTGAGTAACTACATCATTAGGCTATGTCAAATATTGAAAAGGACATTGGTATTAATGAATTCCTTTAACATCATCAATTTTAGTTCGTAGTACCAGAGATAAATTTTGACTAAGCTCAATTTCGTAATCACAGACAATTTTTTAAAAGGAATTTTGGATCATATAGATGGTTTGATTAGGTTTTCAGTTTAACCCAACTTTGAATAAAAAATATCTTCCCATCAATTTATTGAGATGGTGACTTAAATGATTAAATGCTCGTCAAATTTCAAAGAACTTCATCCGTACTAAAACGCGGCCTCAGATCAGCCACACTTATTAGTCTTAGGCGTAACTAGGATTTTGAAATTTATACGCACTCAGAAGGCAACCAACATAGAATTTATAGGTTAAAAGCGATATGTGGACTGACAAAAGATGAATGTCTTCCGTCCGCTCCCATTTTCTATGATTTAAGCGTTGGTGAATAATCAAAACATCGTAACTACAGCTTGAATAAGCTGTAGTTTCGGTGTTATGATCATTCATCAACGACATTTTTCCGAAAGACGATTTATTTCTTTTACGCAATTGCGTAATGTGCGTAATGGTAGTTATGCCCTTGATAGTAGACTGATAGGATTCTTTGCTATACGTTCAATTTGTGACTGTTGGCTTAAAGTTTCCTAAGACACTCGGTGAGTATTCTTATTTTCATTTTGCAGCTGTGAGGTTTGTTCAATTCTTTTGAAATTAATCGATCATTAGCCTCACAATGTCTTTATAATATAAGAGATGAAAATGGTTTTCATTTGTTTTCATGGGTGTATTAAACGAAAAAGCTAATTATAGGTACAGTTTGAATACGAAAAGCTGATTCATACATGAGTATTAAATTTCATTTATTATATCCATGAACAACAATGAACACTTAGAAGCAGCAGTAGCAACAGCAGTAATAGCAGCAAAAATAACGACAACAACATTTTTCCTTATGATTTGAAAAGTTTGAAAAAAATATTAGAATAAAATAAAAAAATATGACCCGTCACGCGAAAGAGACCATTTTGGGGATCCATAAAACAACATTTTCCAATAAAGATTTGGTCCAGCATAGGTCAATTCGAATAAGCATTTCTAAAATTCTTACACATACAATGGTTGTTCTAGATTCATATATCAACCAAATTAGAAAAGTTTCGAGCCTAGTCAGTCCGCGCAGTCTAACCTTAGTAAGGTCGACAATTAACGCGCCATCCAGATGGCCCAATTTCGTTTGAAGGGTAACAAATATTTCACTAATTCGGAGACCCTTTAATTGAACTATTTTCTGCGCAAGAATACTAAAACGATGCGTTTTTTTTAATTTTTTGTATTGAGATATGCATTTTCCGAACTCAGAACGCTCATATTTGATAGATAAAGCCGAAAATGAAAAAAAAGTGACTCGTCAAGCGAAAATGAACTGACCTGGACCTTTGCAAAACGGAAATTTTAAAAAGCGATTGATTCCACAAACCGGTCAACCAGAGTTTGCACGATGAAAATTGCTATTTAGGAAGAAAACACACATTAAGAGCTTAATTAAAAAGTTACTTGTAAGAAAAGTTTCGACCCAGCTCTACGTTCAGGATGACAAAACGGTACAAACTGTTTTCAATTTATACCCCGCTTTGCACGCAACTGTACGTGCAAAGCGGGGTATATTTTGCAAACAGTCTACACAGTTTTGTCATCCTGAACGTAGGGCTGGTCAGCCTGCACACTCTGCGCAACGTGACCAGAGTCGACACTTTGTGTAATTCCCAGTTGGAAATATAGATCCACAAGTTTTAGTGAATGACCAAAGGTCAATTTTGTCTATACCTGTATACACAAAATTGACCTATGATCACTCACTCTAAATTTCGGGTCTATAGTTAGCCTGGGATTCAGGCCCTGTTTTTAGAAGTTTGTAACAAGGTAGATAACGAAGTTGAACATTCAGACCTTAAATTGAGTTAACTTCTCTTCAAAGAAACAAGTCTTAAATCAGGCTTTCAGAAACTAAACATTGACTTTATATTACATATATTTTTCAATAATGAACCTCTATTTAAGAGACGGCTACCAGTCTTGTCTATAGTTTGATTTACGAAATTATAGCATATTCAAGATGTAACTGGACACAACGTTTAAGAAAATAAACATGAAATTATATGACCGTTCACATAAATCATAAACTAGCCTTGAACTAACTAAGACGGTTGCTTAATGATTCGGGTGAGACTGTAGACTGGCCTTGCAAGAGTTTTCATTTTGACCTAACAACACTATAGATCCACAAGTTTAAGTGAGGGATCAAAGGTCAATTTTGTCTATACCTGTATAGACAAAATTGACCTTTGATCACTCACTATGAATTCTGGAACTATAAAAGGATTATATTGGAACTACGTAAAATAAACATTTGAAAAAGATATTTGTAACAGTGAATGTCAACCTTTGCACATGTAGTATTTTCATATTTCTTGAACAGGAGGGAAGAAAAGCACTTCAAGCTTCAGTAAAACTTTCTGTGCTTAAAGTTTCAACCATGACGGGTCGGAGTACAACATTTCTATAGTTCTTTGAGCTCGACAAACTTTTCATTTGACTATGCCCATATGAGCGACGCCCCCAGAAGACGGTTAGTTGTTATGGGAGATAGTGCAAGGATACATGACGAAACTACTGCTGAGATCCGCCATGGTTCTTTTACGTGCTCGGTGTAAAGCACCGTCTTGCGGGATCTCGGTTTAACGTCTCATCCGAAAGACAATTAGTTTTGTTAGTGTGCCAGCCCGGGAATCGAACCTACGCGGTCGAACTTCGATGGTTTTTGAAGTCCGGTGCTCTACCAACTGAGCTAATCGGGCTGACTTTATATGACTATTTTACGTCATATAACTTTTATTTTTCAGGCAATTATGGTCAAGCTTCCACCATTTGCTGTGTTCTGTTTATGTTTTGTCATGGCCTTGACAAGCGCTGGTCAAATCAAGTCCCGATATCTAAACAACCCGAAAACCTGTTCTGATAACCGTTGTGGAACTACTAGGTGAGTAAATATTCTAACGTACAGGTTGATAATATATTCGGAAACATTTAAAAATCGACTTAACAAATGTATATCGTCGATTTTCTACTAAAATCTCGTAACTACAGCTTTAAACAAGCTGCAGTTACGAGGTTTTAGCAGAAAACCAATGATATTCCGCTTACCTAATGAAAAAAGCATCAGATTCAAAAAAATTATTGATCAGTAAGGGTATTTTATTGAAACTTTTAAGGCAACAAAAGTAAAAGACCGAAAAAAATCTGCACCAGAATGACAAAGCGTTTGAGAAAGTAAAATAAATGGTAAACCGCTTTGCACGCCGTCTTGCGTACAAAGCGGGTACTGTTTCCAAAACGTTTCGTGAACGTTTTCATATTGAACTCACAATTGTTTTATTTCTATTTCAGCTATGAAACAATTCTGAAGTGGTACAATCATATTTTCCTGTCAGAAGAAGAGCTGGATCATTTAAAGATACAGCGCAATATAAGCCGTAATGACTTCATCAACAATCAGTTAACAACAAGTCACGGCTACAAAAACATTGCGGAATACGGAGACGGCGATTCATGCTGTGCCACGTAAGTTGGGTCAAGAATTTATTATTTATTATTGTCTCAATCGTGTACATATAAATACAAAACATTAAAACATTTAAAACACATATTCATACACGACCATTCTAAAAAGAATTATAGATGAGCCTGAATGAAAAAACATGGTCATATACATATTCATTTTTAAAAGTATTTAAGAGATGAAATTCGTTATTGAAAGATGCGATTTCCTTCTCTTTTCTTTCTTTCTTTCTTTCTTTCTTTCTTTTTTTTTTCTTTTTTTGAAAGTTCAAAATCGAGATCGAAAAATAGAATGATTTTTTTTGTTATTTTTATTTTATTACTATCATTATTAAAAAAAACCCTCTAAATGTCAATGTGTTACAGTTAACAGCATCATGAAATTGACAAGGTGAATCATTTTCGAATGATTTAAGAATGAAATTGAATGAGTGTGTGGAGTGAGTTTTGAGTGTATTTAATGGGAGGTAATACAATATCGCAAATTTTGTTCATGATGAACAAAATTAACGATATTGATTACCTACCTTTAATAGAATTTGCATACAAATTCTATAGATAACTTCCTACTTCTTCAAAAACATATTAGACGCTTACAATTTGAATTATGTCAGTGAAATCGCGATTTTTCTCAATCCAAATTTATCTTGAATGACGTTGTGATTCTATATTTATCAATTGGTTTGAGCGTTTTTGAATGGTTTGAGTGAGTGTTTCGAATGAATGAATGGAGCGCTGAGTGAGTGGTTTAGAATGGTTTTGATTGAGACGAATGTCAATTTCAAGATGTAACTAACTGTAGAAAAGAAGCCTTATTCAAGGGCATTCCTTTTAACGTGCGAGTTTTCTGAGATGTTGTCCTTGGCATACTGTCAATTTGCAATAATTTACTTTTAGTTTTCAATCAAATTTCGTTCACTCTGATTGGCTGAAAAATTGTTTTTACTCCTAAATCAAGAGAATTTTGAGTGCGCATTTATTTCTTTAGCCTGCTTGCAAAGTAGTCTCGCAAGAAATTTGTCTTAATGCGGAGAAATTCTGAATTTTTTGCTTCATGATATTAATTTATAAGATTTGGAGAAACCATTTCTCAGTTTCGTGGAGGCATGTAACTAATGATCTAGTCACGCTAATGTATGAATCCGCGTCGCGTTTATACAAAGTGTGATTAAGTTTTAAGTTTCATACCTTAATGGAATTAAAAAAAATACTCTCTCCATCTCTTAATTTGGCTTAAAGTAACTAAGATACATCACCTACTTTTTACCATGGCTGGCCATGCGTCAGTGCGGCCGTCCGTCCGTTAACTTTTTATTCAAACATCTTTTCTTCTAAAATTACTGGGCCGAATTCAACCAAACTTCACAGGAATGATCATTGGGACATACTCTCTGTGGTTTGTTTGTAAAACTTAGATCGGGCTTATGACATGGGCTCCACGGGCTGTCGCGCCACTCAAAAATAGTCTCATAAGATTGATTATGAAAAAAATATTCTTCTCTGAAACTACTGTTCATAACTCAACTAAATTTCATAGGAATGATGGTTAGGACATGCTCTTTCAAATTTGTTCGTAAACTTCTGATCGGGCTTTTAGCATGGACTCCGTCGGCTGTGGCGTCACTGAAAAATGGTCCCATAAGATGAAATATTTTTTTTTCTCTAATACTACTTATTCAGTCAAACTTCTTTGGATTGATGTCTCCTTCTTACAAAATTATGTCCATAATGAAACCAATCTTCGCAGGAATGATGCTTTGAAGATGGTCTTTCAGATTTGTTCGTAAAATTCTGATAAAGACATATCTTGTCTCTCTTTCTGTGATTCAAATACTGTGATATGTAGAGCTTTAACCATGTGATAAATTAATTACTGTGATGTCAATTTTTAAAACATGCTTTCTTATCTTGATAACTCGTTAAAAAAAACTTTGAACAAGCCTTTCATGGTGTCATGCCGCCCTATTATTGTTTTTGTTTTTGATCAGGACCACGATGGAAATAAGAGTTTTCTCTTTTTCGTGTTATCCTGGGTCTGAGTGCATATATTGGGTAGTATCACTCTTTGAGATGCTTGTTATTTTTAATAGTTACAATATTTTCTTACGTATGTATTTTAATATTGTTACTAATTTGTGTCATTTAAAATGAAATTGCATTTTGTTATCCTTTTATTGTACTACTCTATTGTTGTATGTACTTTTTTACCGAAATAAATCTATCTATCTATCTATCTATCTATCTATCTATCTATCTATCTATCTATCTATCTATCTATCTATCAGGCTGACGACATGGGCTCTATGCAGTATGGGCTATCACGTCACAGGAAATTGGTCCCATAAGATGAAATATAAAGAAAGATATGATATTCTTCTCTGAACTACTGATCTGAATTCATTCAAACTTCATCAGAATAATGTTTAGAACATGCTCTTTCAGATTTGTTCATTGAATTTAGATCGGGCTTATGAAACAGCCTCTACGGTCTGTCACTTCACTGAAATTTAAAAAAAAACAACAAAAAAAACACCTTTCTTTTTTAAACAACTGTTCCTTATTAAATCAAACTTCACAGAAATGATACCTAGGTCATGCTCTTTCAGATTTCTTCGTTTGTTTTTGATTGTGCTAATTAAATGGGCTCTACGAGCTGTACAGTCATTGAAAAACTGTCCTGTAAGATGAAATATATATGAGTCTTATTCTCTGAAACTACTGTTCAGTATTCAACAAAATTTTACATACATGTTCGTTATGACTTCTCTTTCATATTTCTTTGTTAATTCTGACTGTGCTTTCACTATGGCTCTATGGGGACTCTATGACAAAATGGTCCCATGCAGTGAAATATGAAATAATCTACTTTAGATTTTTTAGGAAGGATTTAAAGATGGACCTCTTTCAAAAATCCTTGTACATGTATATGGCATTATGATGCTGTGTCATGGAAAAAAGGCCTCTTCACAAATTTCTTTGTAATCTTCTATATCTGACTGAGTTTCTCATTGGTAGATATTTGAAAGTTAGTGGAGCAATAATGCCCTCCTGGGCCTCTTGTTACCTTCTAGATAGCAGCAAATTTGCATAAGATGTTGATCTGATTTAAAAGATAAGTTTCATATAAATATACGAACCAGATTCAGACAAAAGTAGGAAAATGCTTTTAGATTCATGCCACCCTAATAAAATCATTATTTTCTACTTTCCTGAAAAATAAAATGCCATTAAGGTACATGTAAGACGTAAGCATACTACATGTAGTTTAGAGACATTTTCCTCGGAACTACCTAATGATAAACACCGAAAGCTTTATTTACGAAATGTCATCAAAATAGTCACATATATGGTCGCCATTCATACATGTAAAGTGTATTATCGAATGAAGAGGCAGAGAAGAACCAACGAAGAGTTATAACTACATTTGAATATGCTTGTAAGACTAGAAGTAGTCATTTAGTTCGCAATTTTTCACTTTTCTGAACCGTCTCGCAAAAAGGGACCGTCTGGGTCTTGCGTGAAGTGTCGAACCTAGTCGAACTGCGCAGACTGACTAGGCTCGAAATATTCCGCGCTATGCTAATTTTCAGAATCTAGAATGATCAATCTACCTTCATGTGAAAGAATTTTTAAAACGCGACCTGTGATTGACTAGTACTAGAACAAATCTCGTTTTCAAATGATCTTTGAACGAATTTCCCAGATGGTCCTTTTTTGCGTGACGGGTCGCATTCTTCTTTTCCTTTCAGATCCATCACATATAAGCTGAATTATACAATGAATAATATATTTGGCCAAGAACAATCCATCATTCATATGCCCGATGCCGAGCCTCCGAGATTCCAGTTTGTGCCACACGCTGAGTGTATAGCGTAAGTTGGTCAATATGTCGTCGATGGACAACAAAAACCTAGTAACTACAGCTTGAATGAAGTATTAACTAGGGTTTGGTCTGGGCCAACGACGACGTCTTTGTTTTGAGTGACTGTACTTACAGAGCTAATTTTATTTGTTTGAAAGGGGTTTAACGCCGCTTTTAACAATCTCTCAGTTATATCGCGGAGGCTGCAGCACCTAACAATGGATACCTGGTATTTCTCACACCGATACCACTACATCCTCTCCTAGCCTCCAGCAGCTATCCCAAATACGATTATCGATCTATTGGTTGGAGATAAATAGTCAGAAGAGATAAGTGCCGCCGTCGGGATCGACCCGTGACGTCGTGATTGAGAGGCCGACGCGCTACCAACTGCCTTAGGACGTCGGCTAGGCCTACTTACAGAGCTTAGAAAAACTGTGTGTTTCGCGGTGTGCGGTGCTACTAGTAGTTTTTGTGATCTTCAACCAAATATTTTCAAGGAGGTTCCTTTAGTGATCCTAGGATGTGTCTATGATGAATTCTATAGAGCGCAGTTTGAATAGAATCGTTTTCGGGCGTTTTAATATTGCAAGCGGAAACGGTTTTCGAGCGTTCTTAAATTGAAAGGGAGCTAACTGTAATACTACAGTTGTGAAATTGATACAGAGTTGTTCCTCTTTATGAAAAAAAAACCCCATCGCGCTATATTCGCTGCTATATTTTATAATATGTTTAACCTTGTAAAGATGAATATATTGCAAATAAAATCTTATATTTTTTATCGAATAATCTGACCAATTCAGGTCATTTAAGTTATACCTATAGCCCATTTCTGACAATTTATGTGATATATATAATCTATGCGGAACGGCGCATTGCTATTTCGAGTAAAAGTTCAGTAAATAACATCATGAAATTGACACTAATTCCGATAAAAACCATTTTAAATAACTCAATCAGCACACCATTTATTCATTCCAAAAGTTCACATTTCGAAGACGTTCAAGACGATCAACATTTTATTCAAACCAATCATATTGTTCTACGTTTTTATCGGCTGGTGTGGATTTTAAATGGTCTGATTGGTCCGTGAAGACACACAGACAGAAAATTACATTTACCTTATTAAAGGGGGGGGGGGGCGTTTGATAAATATCGTCAAAAATTGTCCAATTTGGAGGAAATTATCGATATTATTTACTCCCTTAAATTTCACTTAAATCTCATCCATGCTCATTCCAAAATCATTCCAAAATCATTCATCTGGTCTATTTCTCGATTTACTAAACTGTATGTATCATCCGAGTTGCCAGAGAAGAGCTTTCTAACTTTAATTTAATGTATTCTAAGAATGATTTGGCGAAACAGTCGAGAATTATTAGTGAAAGAAGAAAAAAAAAACAATTATTTTTTTTTCTATCTTTCATATTTCAGACAACACCAAAATTGTGAGGGGTTATGCCTTGTTGAGCCTTTGCTGTTGACGTTACTAGTGCTTAAAGATGAAGATTTGGTGTTCGATTTCTTTCTAGTACCTGGTTATTGTTCCTGCAAGAACATTGTTTCATAGTCCCATCAGACAAAAAGGCGTTCTGGTGTGTCCGAAAATTGGGATAAAATGCGTATTTTAAATACAGATTGATCCTAGCATAAATACGTCATCCAGACACTACATTTTGAAAATAATTATGTGGAATGGTTAATGAAATGTAAACCAAACGAACAGTTTCGACGAACAGTCTGCCTGCACAGACCCAATTAGGAACCCTCGGCGATTTTACGGAATAGACATGGAAATAATACGGCCGCAGCCATGAAAGCGCGTCATTTCGCAAGTCGGTTTATATGACAACACAGATATTAACGATCCCGCTCAGAATGACGTTGCATACAACAAAATCAAAGAAATAGAAAAAAAAATAAAAAAGGGCACGTATTAGTTCGACGACACTGTGTTTTTAATAATTCGATGACAAAACGCAGTGTCATCAAATTATAATTTGCCCAAAAGATCTCCACAAAACATCGGAGAGAACGAACTAAATGTGATTTGTGTGTGTATTTCCGTTTATTTATATTTATTTATCGTCGCTACCGTAGCACATTCCCATATGAGCGACGCCCCCTAGAAGACGGTTAGTTGTTAGGGGGATAGTGCAAGGATACATGACGAAACTACTGCTGAGATCCGCCATGGTTCTTTAACGTACTCGGTGTAAAGCACCGTCTCACGGGGCCTCGGTTTAACGTCTAATCCGAAAGACAATTAGTTTTGTTAGTGTACCCGCCCGGGGATCGAACCCACGCCTTCGAACTTCCAATGGTTTTGAAGTTCGGTGCTCTACCAACTGAGCTAATCAAGCGTACGCTTATAAATAACTGAAGTACCGCCAGGAGCCGAATTACCTTTTACTACACTTTCGTCTGAGATACATTCCACTTTCCGGAAAAATCGAGCGATGTTCCAAATTGTTCGAGTTATTTTCTAGTATACGGAAAAATTCGAGCGATGTTCCGAATGGCACAGACCGGACAGGCTGACGAAGATTAATTCTTTTCGTACTACTCAGTTGCTACATTTTTGTTGTACAGTTAACAACATCGCGAAATTGACACTGTGAATGATTTTGGAATGATATTGAATGAGTGCGATGAGCGAGTTTTAAGTGAAATTAAAGGGTGGTAACTAATATCAATAATTTTGGTCAAGATGAACAAAAATTAGCGATAATTATTACCCCTCTTAAATGAAATATGAATACAAGTTCTATAAATAGCTTTTATGTTTTTACAAGCCATTCAGACGCTGACAAAATTCAACGAATTCAGTGATATCGTGGATTCTTACTATCGGTTTTTTATTTTGAATGTTGTTATTGATCTCATTATCTTTAGTGGTTTTAGAGCGATTATGAATGGTTTGATTGAGTGTTTAGAATGAGAGAATGGTGCGCTAGGTAAGCGATTAAGATATATTTTATTGGTATGGCAGCTTATTTCACGATGTTATTAGCTAAACGTGTCAAGTTGGCTATTAAAGAACTTAAGCATTAAATTTTAGTATAGGACAGCCTTTCATTTTCTTTCAAAATGCGTAAAAACAGCGAAAATGATTTCATCCAAATGATCGAGTTGAATGTCAATTCCACGATTTTTCTAACTGTAGCCTTCATTTCTTTGCTAATTCACAATGACATGGAGTAGTTCAATCGAACTTGGGCCTGCCCTGTGTTTAGGATGTTAAAACGTTTTGCGAACGTTTTGAGATGATACCTCGCTTTGCACGTGCAAAGCGAGATATCGTTTCGAAAACGTTTCGCTAACGTTTTCATACTGAACGCAAGGCTGTTGAAATGAAAACCGAGGATACCTCACGACTCTAACACGACTTTAATAACGGATTATGTTTCTTATTCACAAAAAAACATTGTCATGGTTTCAAGAAGTTTTTCTGTTGAACACAAGAAACGTGCATTCTGATCTTAGACTGCTAATGAATCCTTGTGGGAAAACTTCAGCCCGAATAGTTGAGATTACCTAAAAAGTCGGCTACATGTATTTGTTTTACGAAAAAACTTAATTCAGAGGGATATTTGTGAAAATTAAGTCAATCAGAAGATTTGTCGCCTACTTTGCAATAAAGAAGGGAATCTTACTAATGTACAATTGTTTGTTTGTTTGAATGGGGTTTTACGCCGCTTTCAACATTTTTTTAGTTATATCGCGGCGGCTGGTGCACCTAACGATGAATTTCTGGTATTTCTCCCATCAGCACTACCATTACATTATTTTCTAGCCTCCAGCTGCTATCCCACACATGTCTACGATTATCGACCCATTGGTGGGAGACAAATAGTCGGAAAGAATGAGTTCCGCCGTCGGGAATCGAACCGGGACCTCAAGATTGACAGTCCGACGCACTACCAACTGTGCTATGACGGCGGCTCACTAATGTAAACGTTTTTAAAAGTGTTTGTACCCTGGACGCAGGGCTGGTTACAGGTTGCTTAGGGGAAAAAGAATATTAGCTGTATCAATGAAACTGTTGACAATTTTCTTTATGTTAAAGTTTAAGAATTATTAAAATAATTTGAACAGAATTACAATTTATCTTCGTATTTCATTCGTACTAAGAATTTTCGAAGTAGTTATTCTAAGTTTGAATACAAAATGTCAAGATTTACAAATTATCCCTCGACCCCCCTTATAAACATGATTGCTTGTTTGGATTTAACGCCGCTTTCAACATGATAACAATTATATCGCGCGGCTGTCGTACCTACCTTCCTATTGTATCTCACACCAGTACAACCACAACGTCTCATCCGAGCCACCACCTATCAAATCCGCATAGGAGCAGTCAGCACTACTTATCATTCGCTTACGAAAGTTAAATTTAAGATGACCCCACAATGGACAAACACTCGACGGAGAGAACGTATACGAAGCGTATGTAAAGTGTACAGTTAATAGCATCGTGAAATTGACGATTTGAATGATTTCGGGATAATATTGGAATGAAATTGATTGGATGCAATAAGCATTTTTTTAGTGAATTCAAGGGGGTAAATCCAATATCGCTATTTTTGTTCAGTAAAAACAAAATCAGAGATAATTATTAACTCCCCCCCCTTTAATAAAATTTGCAAACAAGTTCTATTTATAGCTTCCCATGACTTTAAAAAACCCAATCAGACGCTTTTAATTTCAATTATGTCAGTGAAATTGCGATTGTTTCTAGCTATTTTTATATTGGATGTAGTTGTTGATCTTATCATTTTTAGTGATTTCGGAGCGTTTTTGAATGGTTCGAGATGAATGTCATTTTCACGATGTTGTTAACTGTACTTATAGGGTGCATATAACGTAATTTTAATACGCTTAACATCCTCATACAGTTAATACCATTATGAAATTGAGAAGGTGAATGATTTTTTGAATGATTTAGGAATGAAATTGATTTGGTGTGTGGAGCGAGTTTTGGGTGAATTTAAAGGTAGGCAATCAAGTTTAGCAAATTTAGTTCATGATGAACAAAATAAACGATATTGATTACCTCCCTTTGATAAAATATGCATATAGGTTCTATATATAGCTTCCTATTTCTTCAAGAACCTATTAGACTCTTACAATTTGAATTTTGTCAGTGATGAGTCGATTTTTCTCAAACCAAATATATTTTGAATGACGTTGATGATTCTATGTTTTTAAGTTGGTTTGAGCGTTTTTGAATGGTTTGAGTGAGTGTTTGGAATGAATGAAAGGAGCGCTGAGTGAGCGATTTAGAATGGTTTTGATTGAGGTGAATATCAATTTCACGATGTAACTAGCTGTACCCGTAAAAACAGTGGGAGAGGGCTTAATATTTCAAATGATCCCTACTTTATGTTGAGATGAATGATTTTAAAGCACGATTTCTTTACATAAATACACCCTAAACCTTTTTTTAGAGATTCGTTGTGAAAGTTACTTCCTTTTTCTTTAATGTATATATGCAAATGGGTAACCATTACAGATCCTCAAGATTAGACGGGTGATTTAAGGTTAATATTGGAACATTAGGGTTCATGCGCGGATCAAGAGGCACTGGAGAATGGGGTACTGAAAACCTATGAAATTTGGGGAAAAAATTCATAATTTACTAAATTCAGCTCAGCGTTGAGAATGAGAAAAAAAGAAACAAACTGTTTACAAACTGTTTGCACTGTTTCGTCATCCTGAATAATAATAATAAAGCATTCCGGTCACTGACCGACAACTTGCTTGACACATTTTTCTTTCGTTGTGACTAATTACATTCTATTTTGGAACAACTGAAAGCTTTGATTCAGATAGAAAGGCAGAACATCGAAATCACATAGCATTCGCACTTCATCGTTGTTCGAACAATAAAGTCGATAGATACCACAATTCGGGTATCAAACAACAATTTGATATTTTTCCTACAACCCTCAATCTCTTAAAGTCTGCATATTTTGCTTTATTTCGATAATTGCCTTTGACTGGATGACGTCATATCATTGTGAATTGATGGCGTCATATTTTGATAGCGATCCTCGGAAGACCTTTACTGTGGTTGTAGAAAAATACGCGATTTTCATTCAGGAACTACTGCCTTCGGCGGACTCAGAAATGAAAGCGGACACCTAGTCCAAAATATTTTTTGAAAGTAATTCTTGAAATTTCCTGATGGTCGCTAGTGGCAAAGAAAACCAATTTCCTGGCCTAAAAACTAAATTTTTAATTACGCGGCTTTTTTCGTTGCAACTCGGCATATTTATACAATGTTATAACAATTCACGATAATGACTCCACCAATTTAAAAGATACATGTATTCTCGTCATTTCTTTCTAAATTGTTATTTGATTTTTTTTACGGACCCCCCCCTCCCCCCCCCAGCATAGAATTGGATCCGCGCTTGTGTTTGAAATGACCTGTTTAATAATCCAAGTACTAGTATTTTGTGAGTGAATTGGCGCTAATTCACAGGTAAGGGTATTACCTTTTCTTCTTTTGGTTGGCTGCTTTTATTAAGGTAGTTGACCCGTAATAATTCCGGAACATTTCGGAACGCATGGTCTTTCACAATGTTGACCGAGGTTTCCTAATGAAAATCATTAGGAAACCTCGGTTAACACTGTTAAAGTTTATTACTTACGAAACATTGTGAAACTATTACGGGTCCACTACCTTAAGTGATGAAGTAAAATAAAGGGTTAATTCACGTTTGTGGGGCAAATACATTTGCAGATACCCTAAAATTACATGAAGAGGGTTAACCATATTTTTTTTTTGTGCATCGTTCGGAGCAATGAAGACAAATTTTCAATTTTCCTGATAGCTAACATCAATTGATGCGATTCGTCTTTGAAATTGTGGACATTCATGTGGGAGCAATAAAAAGGGTGCTGAAGCACGTTAAGTTGACGCCGTGATGTCATTTAGGGACAGACCGCTTTTCAACCAACCAAATTCAGCATTTGTGAATGTTTCCAGAGATATAAGATCGATTTTCATGGAGAAAGTTTCATTTAGATAGAGAAAGAACGCCCGAGTTATTCGTTTTAAATTTGTGCGCATTTAAAAAGAATCACTTGTCTTAAACGCTATTGATACCACAATTCTTAAGTTGTGATGTTCCTGTTTTTAAGTTGGAATGCGGAGCAATTCCAACTTAGATTTAACAAAACCGCAAAATGAACACAAGATAATTTCATTTCGGGTTTTTTGAGAACACACATCACGTGTACAGGATGTGAATACACTTCGGCCTATTTTGTATATCTCAACTTGACAAAGACATACAGTTTATTTCACCAAAAAGTAATAATGCTGTACAATTACACAACTACCACTTCATGTATATTATTAACACGCTAATTTATGTTTTAAACGATATTTACGTATTGAAAGTTGCGTACGAATATATTAATATTGCATGTTTGCATTACTATATTTGGAAATCATGTGATAAGTCGAGTAAGGTCAGCAATTGACAATAGCACTCGCCAATCACGTGATCTGCTTATTTGGTAAGGTCGCGACCTGTTTTTCGTAGAATTATGTTATAGCTTCTTTTAAAGGTATAGTTTCTCTTTCTGAACGACCTTATTACACATTTAACTTTTGACAAGGTGTTATATTGTAAATTTCTGTCTAAGCTACGAAATAAATACCTTTTCTTAAAGTGATGATATACTTTTAAAGTTAATAGATATTATTGCAACATATTGTCGTTTGTTTTCCCTCATATTGCAGTTATCTACATGAATGTTTTATTGTAAAAACCAAATACTCATCCAATAAAACCCTTGTCACCACATCTTTAATTGAATTATGAATATCTTTGCCTAATTGCATTCCATCACAAGACAATTTGCCATTTGAAACAAACCAACTAGTTCAACTTGTTTTCTTCACATTCTTACACATCAACACTTTTAAGAGCACCATCATACAGTTAGTTACATCGTTAAATTGACATTCATCTTAATAAAAAAACATTCTTAATCACTCATTCACTGCTCCATACATTCATTCCAAATACTAACTCAAACCATTCAAAAACACTCAAAGTTATTAAAAAATAAGATCAACATGTACATTCAAAATGAATTACGCAAGAACCAAATCGCGATTTCACTGATATAAATGAAATTTAAAGCGTCTGATTGGTTCTTGACGAAATAGAAAGCTATTGATTGAACTTTTATGCACAATTTTATAAGTTTTATATATCGCTAATTTTGTTCATCCCGAACAAAATAAGCGACATTGGATTCCCTCCCTTAAATTTTACTCAAAACTCGCCCCGCCCACTCATTCAACATCATGCTTAAATCATTCCAAAATGGATAACCTTATCAATTTCACGATGTTATTAACTGTACCCCCAACTCAGAAGAAGAGGAGCATAATTATATTGATTTCATCATGTCTGTCTCTCAGTCCATTGACCCTTTGCTTTCCGCTAGATAAACGTAGAAGCAATTGACCTACAATAACGAAACTTCACACAAATATTGCCCATGACCCAAAGAAACGCGCTATTATTTCGGGGTCATTCATGTCACGGTCATCAGTAAATTTTAACAGTTAACAGTTTCCACTCTAACTGAACAACCAATTGACCCAAATCATAAACTTAACACAAATGTTGTCAATGACCCGAGAAAGTGCCCAATTTTGGAGTCACAAAGGTCGAAATCACAATTGAACTTCGTCCAAAAATTGTATTGAGATTCCAACTCATGAAGTAAAAGACTTCCCTGCGAAAATAGCTTTACATCATGGAAAAATCACTTGTTGAGGTCCACTTTGAGACACTTCTAATTTAAAATATAATTGATAACTCAAATGGGGCAGAAGTTTATTGAAAAATGATATAAAAACTGCTTTGAGTGTACGAGGGTGGATAAAAAATACGTGGACTTTTACTATAACTTGGGAATTTCCCGACGGAAAAATCTGTGAAATCAATATTTCTGCAACGCAAGTCTACGTAATTTTTTATTCACCCTCGTATAAGGCCGCCTGTGCGTCCATTAGTCGGCTGTATAGTCCGTATCATTTTCTTCCTTTTAGAGCACCTTACCACAACGTGCTCAATGGGAGCTTTAGGATCACTCTGACTCCGTCGTCCGTCGAGTGTCGTCAACTTTCTCAAAATTTCTTCTCCTAAACCGCTGGGCCAATTTCAATGAAATGTTCCCTGGGTGACCCTTTTCAAAATTGTCGCCATATTCTAATTGGCCAATAAATATGGGTATGGCAGGGCGGGGCTTATTTTGAGCCCAAAATCTTTGAACGACATCTCCTCATGAACCGCTGGGCAGATTTCATTGAAACTTTACAAGAATGTTCCTTTGATGACCTTCTTCATATATTGTTGGCAAAATTTTCATTAGCTCATAAATGAGGGCGTGGCAGGGTAGGGCTAATTTTGAGTCTCCTCTGTAATGAATGAGTTGGCAGGGTCTATTATGACTGCTTATAATTCGAATTATGTCTCCTCTTCAACAATAAGGCAAGTTTGAATGAATCTTTGCCAGAAAGTTTCTTGGATAAGATCCACTGGACCAATCGAATTCAGGTGAGTGGTTTAGGCCTATTCTGTCCCTCTTGTTATAATTTTTCTTTCATCAGATTCAGGCCTGTATAGCGATTCAGGGGTTTAAGCGTCTCTCGTTGTTGAAATACATTGATTTATATACGCCCGTCAAAAGACGAGACGTATTATGTGATCACCTGTTGTGGGCGGTATGCGTCAGCTTCGCTAGTAGCTTGAGGTCACCGTCTCTCGAACGCATTCCAACTTATCAGTACTTTCAGTACTTTGATTATGTCATGTTTTGGTAAATAAATCCAATTTTCTAAATTTTTGGCCGGTTACCTTTGCACTCGGACTGTAAACGATTTTTTATCTATAAATGTTAACGCCATCAAAACGTGAATTAATCCTATTGTTGTATAAAGGCAAAGACTAGAGAATGCAGTATGCGAAATGATCCATAGCATACGGATATATATTTATAATAGTTTTCACCATTTTATCCAATATCAGGTTAAAAGCAAGCAAACATACAAAAAAAATATTTAAACAAATACATAAATACACAAACCAACACTCACACATGCACAAATTTCAGAAAAATAACACAGAAATATTTTATTGGGAGTACAAGGTAAGATATTATTTATTTTCTAGAAAAGAAAACCAGATTTGATAGCACACTTCCCTTCTACTCTTTTTTTCTTAACTCCAGAGTGATTCATTAAGGCAATGTCTAGTGCCGTGCTTGCTTATTTTAATCTATGCTTATATCTTGTCTATATGATATGTATTTGGAACATTGAAACAGTAAAATGAGTTCGCCCTTATCAACCGAACTTACACCATTGGGCCTTCAATCTGCATTAAGACAACAATATTACCCTCTTTCAAATTCCAAATGATTTGCTCTGCTCCCTAAACAACTCAGAGCTAACATCACTAACCCCCCGTTCACACAGAGCTGCGACTTTAGGACGATCATCCCGATCAAGCCACGATCTGAAAAAGTATTAGATCGGGGCGTATCGGGGCCGATCAGCGTCTAAACTGAGCAATTTGGCAAAATATGATCTTCATTACGACCGTACTACGATGCTCGCACGTCCAACGCGCTGCTGACACGCTTCTACTTCGATGTTACTACGATGTTACGCAGACCGTTGCCGACCAGCGGCCGCGTTTACAGCGTTTATACTACGCTGCCGTTACGACATTCAAGATCATTCTACGACGCTGCGCAGACCTAGAAGACTGCACGACGATATCGCTACGGTGGTGCCGGTCATATAACGCTTGTAGTACGCATCTAGTACGATTTTGGCGATGATGTATATATATCTTGGGTTTCAAACATTATTTTTCACTTCTTTCCAAACTTGTGATGGTCTACTAATGGGAGGGGTACATGCTTGCTTGTCTTGCTGCTGAAACTTCTGCTGCTTCACCCAAGCACGTTCTTGAGATCCCCACACAGACGTTGTATTGACGACTTGGGATGACCAGTGTGAGGGATTAGGCTGCCATTGTATGGAACAGTGATCACTATCCTTTTTTGAGGAAAGGTCAGGTCTAGGCTGGAGCTAATGTTGCTGCTGCTCCTGCATGTCATTGTAGCGGCTGACCAGTTGTTGTACGTCAGTCTGGAAGCGGCGCCAAAGAGTCTTATCAAGGCCTGCCACGGCTAGCTTAACCCAGTCCAGGAAGGAATCACTCTCATTCGGTTCTGGTGTATTCTTGATGCGACCCAGCAACTCTCGCTGCAAGATAATAAGCTGTTCCCGACTACTTGCCAGGTCTGCCAAGATTGCATCATCGGAGGACCGGTTTTGAGTTCGGGATGCTCTTGAATACGTTGAAGTTAATGGTACACTTTTTTGTAGTGGAATCATCGAGGGCGTCAATGTACCACCGGTATCACCTGGGGCATTACCAGTGTCTGATGTCATAGTCTCTTCAGTGGTTGTTAGGACCAACTTCGCCGTCAGCTGTTACAAAAATAAGTATGAATAAATACATTATCAACATTTTCATGTGCAATGAATATTAACATAGAAAACAACATGTTGTCCTATTGTACATTTTGGCTTTTAAACCATTAAAACCATTACGCCAGCTTGATATGCAACGTGATTCATTATCAATTGGCCGCTGATCGGGATACAGTCAGTTTTCGCTTGGAAATTCGTTTGTTCCAAAGGCATCAATACCCAAGCATATGACATGATTTTGACCCTATAATGAATGAGTGGTTATTTACTTACACTCACAGCGGTGTGCTATTTAACTTCAATGATATGGGGCTGCAGGAAACCAAACTCACACACGAACCAATTGTCCCTTTCTGTTAGTTCCTCATCTGGAGCACCAGATCGTGTTTTCTTCAGCCGCCCATACCTTGTCCGAATGCTTCTGTACCAGGTTTTGATGACGTCAACGTCTTTACCATGCATATTGGCCTGTTCCCTCCAAAGATATTCCTGCTTCTGGGTTTCTTTATACCCCTTTAGCTTTTTGTTGTAAAGGATTGGATGTGCGCCATTCAACCATAGCCTGTTCCTGGTCCTCGGTAAGGTCTGTCTGCATTTTCCTGCGTTTCTGCTGGAGAACATTTCGATTTTCTTCTACATCGAATTGAGACTCAATAGCGGGATCATCAGACCGGGGAGTTTCCATGGAAGGAAGGGCGCGAGCTCGAAGGCTCATCATGCTCTTTCTCGGCATCATAATTTTCTGCTGCAGGATTTTCAAGGTCCTTGGTCAAAGAGCTTGCAACCGCGGATTTTTTAACGGACTTTACCACGGGGTTTACGGGGCATACTTAATTTTTATGTGCAAAGTTCGAAGTCTCAACTGCAAATAATATGAAGTATAGTGCCGCCCTTTATATGTAGTTGACAGGTGATGATTGGTCAAATATCAGCGTTATAAAAACAAACTGCAGCCTGATAGGTCGTGGTTGATCGCTGTAAGGTCATGATAGGTCTTCGTAGGATCGTCAGGAGCGTAGAGAGATCCTAGTAGGAACGTAGTAAGAACGTGGTGGGAGCGTTGTAGGAGCATACTCGATATGTTCCCGACTGTACTACGCTTTTACTGCGCTTTTACTACGATCATGAAGATCTCTCCACGATGCTTCCGCGCTGCTTGTACGATTACGGCGCTTTTATTACGCTCTTTTCACGACTTTACCCCGATTCTTGTTGGCCACGATCCCGCTACGCTTATTTTGAGCATGTCCAAAACAAGCTTGGCGAGAGCGTAGAGCTTCCCGATCATTAAGACCCTACCGCGATTATACTGCGCTTATGAAGACTCCACTAAGTTTCTCCTGTGATTTGTCACGATCGGCCACGTTTTCGACCACACTTTGATCGTAGTAGAAGCGGCGTCTATGTGTGAACGGGGGGTTAGCGAAAAAATGCCACGTCCTACCACGCCCATATTTATTTCGCGAAGAATTTTAGCTCCATTTGATAAAGTCCAGCGGAGCTATTGTCATGGCCTGTCGGTAGTATGTGCGTGCGTCCGTCCGTTAAAAATTTTCTTTAAACAACTTCTTTGAAACTACTGTGCAGAAATCATCCAAATTTCACAGGACGTGTCCACTCGGTTTTCTTAATTAAATTCTGATCGGACTGAAAACATAGGTGTTATGGGCTGTCTCGGCATCAAAAAAAGGTCCAATATAATAATATAGGGTTAACTCTTGTTTTTGAAGGCGCTAACATTTGCAGAGACCAGAAAAGTGGTTTAACGCCCGAGTGCGAAGCACGAGGGCGTTAAAGCATTATGAGGGTTTCTGCAAATCTTAACGCCCGAAAAGCGTGAATTAACGCTATTATTGCATAAAAAAAAGACAGAAAAGAGTAAAATAATTTCATAGAAACGATATAAAACCAGTTACAAACCTACTTATATGCCGCCATGCATTACACCATTCATCTTGTTTATACCGACGTTACTGGTTAATTTATGACGTCACACTATTTTACGCGGAATTTAGAGTCTTTAGGCATGCTCTATAATAATGTTGGACAATGAAACTGATAACTGTATAGGCCCAGACCGAGAATATTTAAATGAAAAAGACGGTCGTTTACGGCACGTGAATTTACTATTTAATCCACGTTTTCTCTCGTTTTCGCCCGGGTTTCGTCCGTTAACGTATGCTTTTAACGACCCTTTACACTTTATGCAATAATAATAAAAAAAGCCCCCTTCTACTTAGAAATAACTGATCTGATTTCAACCAAACTTCGCAAGATAACGCGCATGGTATGTTTTCAGATTTTTTTTCGAAAAAAAGGTCCTACTGGCTGTCGCGTCACCAAAAAAATGTCCCACATGATGATAAATTAAGAAATAATCTTCTTTGAAACTACTGATCAGAATTCATCCAAACTTTATAGGAATGATCCCCATGACATGTATTTTCAGATTTCTTTGTTTAAATTCAATCCGGCTGATAACAATGCACTACGGAATGTCGTGTCACAAAAAAAGTGGTCCCCAGTTGTGAAATAAAGGTAAAAATCTTCTTCACAGAAAGAACTGCTCAGAATTCAACAACATTTCAAAGTCATGATTCTTCGGCTTGGGATATGCTCTTTCAGATTTCTTCATTTAATTCTGATCGGCCTGATAAGATTTGACCGAAACGTCACCAAAAATTGTCCCATATGATAAAATATAAAAAATATTCTTCATTGAAACTACAAATCATAATTTCATCGAACTGCACAGGAATGATGCTTGGGACATGCTTTTTCAAGTTTCTTCGAAAATTTCTAATCAGGTTAAATGCGCTCTATGGGATGTTGTATCACCGAAAAATGATCCAATATGATGAAATATATATAAAAAAAATCTTCTCCAAAACTACTCATCAGAATTTAACCAAGCTTCACAGGAATAATGCTTTGGACATGCTCTACAAGATTTTGCTGATAACATGGGCTCTTTGATCTGTTTGGTCACAGAAAAAGGGTGCAATTTTATGAATTATATAAATTTTTATGTCTTAATCTACTGGTAGGACTATAACCAAACTGCACAAGAATGATCCATAGGAAACGTCCTTTCAACTGTTTTAGTTTTTGAATGAAATGATGCTGTTCCATGAAAAAATGGGCCTTTTGATGTAACATTTCTTGTTATCACAATTTGTACATTTATTGAGGGATTTTTTTTAATAAGTTGTTCCTTATCATTTGACTATGTGCATACCTAAGTTGCTTGGAAATATTATTCCCGAGTCCGTTGTTTTCATTGACCCATAAATATGGGCGTGTCAAGGCGAAGCTTATTTTTAGCCTGAAATCGTTGAACGATATCTTCTCCTGGACTATTGGGCCGATTTTAATGAAACATTACCAGAATGTTCCTTGGGTGACCCTCTTCAAAAATTGTTGGCGCAATTTTGGTTGACACATAAATATGGGCGTGGCAGGGCGAGGCTTATTTTGAGCCAGAAATCTTTGAACGACATCTTCTCCTTAACCACTGAGCCGATTACAATAAAACTTTACCATATTGTTTCTTGTGTGACCCTCTTCAAACATGAGGCCAAAGAGGGCCTGAATCGTTCCACTGGCTTTAACATCTCAAGACTGTCATTGAAGAAAGCTTACTTTGGCTAGAAACAAAATTTTGAAGTCTCTTTAGAACTTTTTTGTAATGATTTACCTGGTCTGGCCCACATTGCACCTTAGTACTCTCAATAAGCATATTCTTTACCCATGTTAATACCAACATAAAGGTATTTGTAGTAGGCGGACCTTTCTAAACACATTTTAGGAACAATTTAAGTAAAGATACAGTCATACCAAGATTCAATGAAATTAGTCCAGTTGATAAGGAGAATATTTTTGAGATTTTAAAGTGAAAATAAGCCCCGCCCTACCTCATCCACTTACGTATAAATAATATATAAGCTTAGAGCAAGTGCAGCGATACCGGCCCTCTTGGGCCTCTCTTAAGCACACCAGAGCATGTTTAAGAGGAAATTTTAGGATTACCTCGAGTCCGTCGTTTTTATTGACCCATAAAAAAGGGCGTGTCAGGGCGGAGCTTATTTTGAGCCTGAAATCGTTGAACGATATCTTCTCCTGTACTACCGATTTCAATGAAACGTTACCAGAATGTTCCTTGGGTGACCCTCATCAAAAATTGTTGGCAAAATTTTGATTGACCCATAAATATGGGTGTGGCAGGGTGAGGCTTATTTTGAACCCGAAATCTTTGAACGACATCTTCTCCTTAAACACTGAGCCGATTTCAATGAAACCTAACTAATTTGTTTCTTGTGTGACCCTCTTCAAACAAGAGGCAAAAGAGGGCCTGTATCGCTCCACTGGCTTAAACATCACCAGACTGTCATTGAACAAAGCTTACTTTGACAAGAAACAACATTTTGAAGTCTCTTTAGAACTTTTTTGTAATGATTTACTTAGTCTGGCCCCCATTGCACTAAAGTACTCAATCAGCATATTCTTTACCTATGTTAATACCAACATAAAGGTATTTGTAGTAGGTAGACCTTTCCAAACATATTTTAGGAACAATTTAAGTAAAGGTTCAGCCATACCAAGATTCAATGAAATTAGTCCAATTAATTGGGAGAATACTTTTTGAGATAAGCCCCGCCCTACCTCATCCACATTTATAGGCCCATCGGAAAGTCGTGACCAAATCAAAGTGAGGATGCTCCTAAGTAATATTAATGCCAAGTGTCATTGAAATCGGCCAAGATGAGGGGGGGGGGGGGGGGGGAGAGAAGATATTTAAGTATTTTAAAGTGAAAATAATCTCCGACCTGCCACACCAACATTTGGGGGTCAATCAAAATTTCTTTAAGAATTCAAGTAGAGGGTGACCAAGAGAACATCCATGCCAAGTTTCATTGAATTTGACAAAATGGTTTGGAAGCAGAAGATTTTGAAAGATTTTGAAATGAAAATAAACCGGGCCCATGTCTCGCCCATTTTTGGGGCCAATCAAAATTTCCTTTCCAGTGTAGTTAAAGGGTCATCCAAGGAACATCTATGCTAAGTTTCATTGAAATCAGCCCGATGGTTTGGTAGAAGATTTTAAAAGATTCTAATGTGAAAGTAAAATAAATTCCGCCCTGCCATCCCAATTTTATGGGGTCTTTTAAATTTTTCTTTAACAATTGGGGTAAAAGGATCACTCGAAATTCCTTTCACAATTTAAAAAGAGAGTAAAAGAGAGTTCCAATGAACATTTCTTCCAAGTTTGATTAAAAGGAAGAAAATGTGTTTAAAGAAAAAGTTTACGCACGGACGCATGGATGCAAAAAGTGATCGTGAAATTTTTGTTTGGCCATAAATATTGGCTTGACCGGGGGAGGCTTATATTGAGCCCGAAGCCTCTAAACATCATCTCCTCAGTAGCCAGTGAGAAGGCAGGGTCTCTTTTCAATTTGAATTCTCGGAATAACATCTCCTCTTCAACAACTAGGCAAACGCGAATTAAACTTTGCCAAAAAATGGTGTTTAGGACATGCTCGTTCAGTTTGTTCATTAAATCCTGATCAGACTGATAACACAATATTGCTTCTGTGGCTGTCGGGTTATTAAAAACAACTTCTTCTCTGAAACTCCTGGTCAGTTTTTTCAATAAAACTTCACAGGAATGATGTTAAGATTATGCTCTTTCAGATTTGTTATGAAAATTGTAATTGTGCTGATAACATGGGCTCTATTGGCTGTTGCTTTACCGAAAAATGGTCCCATATGTTGCAATATAAAAAAAACTTCTTCTTTGTGACTACTATTCGGCTTTAAAAAATGTCTCACTGAAAACCAGTGTCATATGATAGAAAAGCAGTCTTCTCCTCTGAAACTTTTGTTCAGAATTCAACCAAACTTTAAATGAATCTGATTAGAACAAGCTCTCTCAGGTTTGCTAGTTAAAATCTTATCTGGCTTATGAGATGGGCTCTACAGGTTGTCGCGCCACTAAAAAAGGTCCAATGTGATGTAATTAAAAAAACTTCTTCACTGAAACTACTGTTCAGAATTCAACCAATGTATATAGGGCTGAAGCTTAGGGCATGCTTTTTAACATTTTGTCATAAATTCTGATTGGTTTGTCAAAATTAGAACTGCGAGCTGTGGAGTCCTCGAAAAAAATTCTTCTGTTTCTATGAAACTACTGTTTAGAAATTAACTATTTATTTTTTATAAAAATGATCATTGGGACATTCACTTTCTGATTGCTTTGTTAAAGTCTGATTGTACTCTCACCATTGGCTATACGGGCACTCTAGTCACAAAAAAGTTCCATGCAGTGAAATATAAAATAATTACTTCTCAGTATTTAATTATTGAAAATGAATGATTTTTGTCAAAGTGGTCTTAGATGGACATCAGATTTTTTTTGTATTTGGCATTATGATGCTGCGTCAAGGAAAAGGGAGCCTTCAGGATGCAAAATTTCTAATTTGCACAACTCATACATTTCTTGATGAATTTTTTCTTGAAATTGCTAAGTGAATGTTTCTCATAATTTGACCATGCACACATCTTAGCTGTTTTTCGGCAATATTATTTTTCATCATGGAAAAAGGTACATTCAGGAAATATTTCTTGTTCACACGAATCCTTCATATTTTCTTGAAATTTTCATTAAACGCTCTTTGTCATCTGGTAAATATACACAAAAAGTGGTTGTTTGGCCCTATTATGATTGATATCGGAAAAAGATCAATCATTCCATGTAAACAAACCTCCTTCATTTATCAATGTACTTTCCTGAACCTTTCAAGAGTGTCCCTCATCATTTGACTTGCTTGTCTTACAACTGCGTGGTAGTATAATGTCATGTCACAGAAGGATCTTTATGACGTGAAATTCTATATTTCACAACTTCTGGAACAGAGGTTTACAGAATCAATGACGATCATTTTAGCAACCTTTAGTAATATCTTGGTTTTATGTTTTGCCTCAACTTTCACTTAGACCTCTAAGAATAATCTCCCTACAAATAAACCAAATCTTAGCTAATAACTTAATACAGCAACTTAATCTTACTAGTCATAGATTTTCTAAGCAAAAAGGGCCAGAGGAGCGATACAGGCCATTATTGGCCTCTTTTTGCTATAAAAAATCCCCGTATAGAAAAAAAGGAAGTAAAACTTAATATAAGGTTACTAGACCATGTATGAAGTAGATATTGGTCTATCAGATTTGTTTAGTTAAGAAAATGTATGTAATTTACAAATCCAGACATTTTACAAATATAAATATATTATGAAAATGTATCCCGCAAGTAAATCTCCTTCGTTTAACTTTGTCGAGTCATTTAACACTTTCCTGTTTTTTAAAATTTTGGACCTGTCCAAATTCAAAGGTTTTGCAGACGAAGATATAAGTGGATTTAATTTGAAAAATAACCATTCAGTAGGGCAGAAAAATTTTTAGAAAAAGAAGAAATTGTTTGCCGCAAACAATTTCCTCTTTTTCTACAATGTTTCCTCAATTACAAAATCTTAGGGACGTAAAAACCAGGGATTGGGCTGGAAAGGGTTAAAACCGAAGAGAGACTAGTGGTTCATAGAAAAAGACACCATCTTTAATTCTTTTCCAGAGAATTTGGATAAATATCGTTAGATTATCACATGGTAAACTGGCCGCCGACCCAATTAGTTATACCCTCAAAATGCTTTGCAATTGCGGTCGGTCGGTCGGGCGGTCCGTCCGTTCGTATACCTTTTATCCCAAGCAAGCAAGAATTATGGAACTATACAGGTGGATAGATCTCATTGATGGGAAGTGAAGAGCATAAGAACCATGGCTCTACTCATAATTTGTTTTGAGTTAAAACCCTTTGTTAATTGACAAATTTCAATCATCGACCTGCCCTTAAAGGGACCATAAATATCTTGCAAACATATCTTCTTTCTAAAGGTAATACCCTGCACACGCGTAGCTAGAATTTTGAAATTCATACGCACACAATTGGGAACCACCCGAAAATATACCGTGCGACTTTAAAAACGCAACAAAGTAAATTTGAAATTCTAGCCCGGAAAAGTCGATTTGTTTTAACCGAATTTAGCTAAAATCATACAAAGAAGATACTTTGTTTACTCGACTAAATCTTCATTTGAAGCTTTTTTTAGTTTTGATATAGCAATCTACTGTCAACTCTTTCTTTGTCATTGCACTTTTCATGGTTGATTGGTTTAACAAAGCAGAAGTGTGAAAGGTAATTAACGAAAGACATTTCAAATACCGTTAAAAGAAATGAAATAAACTCACTCACTTTGTAAAGACTATTCCATAGAATCGGAACGTCGTTAACCTCGTTTAGACTAAAAAAATTATTGATTCCATCATTATTTGAACATAAGTAAGGTAGAACCTTGCCAATTAGGAGTCGCAGAAGACTGTACGTGTTAAAAAGACGTTAGTGTCATGCCGTAAAAAGCTCAAAATGTCATCTCAGTTTTGAATGACAATTCTACTAAGGGGTAGAAGGCGTAAAGGCCTAAACCGCATTCACATTAACAGCGTTTGTGGTTCTACGAAAGGAATGGAAAAGCATGTAAGTGACGTCATTTCTGGTCAAAAAGACGACGTTTTTGTGCCGTCTTTGGACCAAACGTGCTAAAACTAAGTATTGATGATTTGTTTAACCCCTTGAATAATTCAACTTAACTCTGAAATTTGTTTGGCTATTGTTTCATTTGTAAAGAAAATATCGTCCTTACAGTAGGGCTATGGAAAAAATTCAACTTCCGTGGGTATATTTGAAATTGTGGCCGTATTGGAAATACAAGAGAATATTTCAAAACGACATTGATGTTGGAGTAAAGGTAACTTATAAATGTAACAAAATAAGTAAATATATCAGCCCGAATTGGTTCACTTATATTTGCATTTCAGTGCCGTTTAGATGTGTTGCGTTTTTAAAGTCAGTATATATGTTCTGTTCTGTACACCATTCCAATCATTTCTATCTCGTAACCATTTCATCACAATTTTTTTAGTAATAAGTACCGCATATGAAAAAGTATCACCCACCCATTGAAATTATGCTAATTTTCTAGGCGTTGTTGCGGAAGAAAGATTTCACTTCGCGTAGGTAAATTATTGACAACGACTGCTCTACTTTATTGTGTGTATACTTTTACTATGCGACAAAACATTTTGCTCATGCGGGTCTTATTGTCACATTTATAGTTTGTGAAAAGCATTTATCTTGTAAAAAGGGAACATTATCAATCTTACTATGAAAAATTAAGTTCATACATTTGTTTGGGAACCTCTTTCAGGAAAAGTTACAACATCTTGTCGTTCGACACTAGAGTTATGGTCTCAACAGGTGTTGAAGTTTAATATTACCGGACCACTCAATCTTTTTATGTCCCTCAAAGAAATGGCGATGGGCATATGGAGTTATCTCTGTTCGTTTGTGAGTGCTTCCGTGATTACGCGCGTGTGTGTATGTGAGTGCTCCTTTTTGGTCGGAGCATAACTTTGGCTTCGTCAACACATATTACATAAATTTATATCATATTAAGGTATTTTAAAATGTGGCATGTAATGGTTTGACTATATCTATGACAATAGTTTGACCTTGGATGTTTTTTTTTTCAAAACTAGATATATATGAACTCCTAAATCAACTTTACCGGTCAGTCATTCAGTGCTTACAGAACTTTAATTGTTTAAAGTTTTTCAAGTCAATAAAAGGTCTAGACCAAGGTAAAATTGCCAAGGACGTTGGTCTCTGGTGAAAGCCTGATTTTCGGTTAAAGTTTTGGTTAAAGGCCAACTAAAGGGGCCAAGGTCACTGTCTAAAGGTCATTCTGACATGGTGTTAGATTCAAATGAAAGCCCTCAGTCGAACGAGTTTATCTGTAAAATGTAAAGCCTTTAGGATAAATATGTATGGAAATAATAATAAAAAAAACCCTAAAACGGACGCCAACAGCGACGCTGGCCTCTGAGGGTATGGCATAGAGCTCTTCCGAGACTTTCGATCCGGGTGAGCTAAACATTTGAACTTTGAAAAACAGTAAATCATAAAGTTTACACAGCCCTGTATCGGGGGAACGCCATCGACAATAAAGATAAACGAAACAAATAAAAAGGGACAATACGATACATGTACAAATGAAATAGATAAATTAATTTTAAAAGAAAAAATCCGGAAATACACAGGGAACATAATGTGGTATTATTTGTGAAAATTTCAGGAAGAGTGGTTACCCCTGAAAATTAAATTATTTAAGACAACTCGCATATTAAGGGCATAGAAAGCATCTTCGGGAAGTTTTGCCAAGAAGCTAGTACCTTTAAATTGAGATATCAACTTGATTTTGTTTTTACGAAATAAAATGAAGTCCGGTCCTGCATTCAGGATCACAAAACGGTACAAACAGCTCCATAATCATACACCGCTTTGCACGTGCACAATTGGCATATTCTCTTCACCGTTTTGTCATACTGAACACAGGGCTGATAATACAGAACAGATGCTAGTAGGAGGCTATCATTAACTTCCTTTTGTTTTTTAAGTTCCTTGCTACCGTTAGCTATTAAAAATCAAAGTACTGAAAGTACTGATAAGTTGGAATGCGTTCAAGAGACGGTGACCTAAAACCACTTACGAAGCGTACGCCTCCCGCCCACCACAAGTGATCACATAATACGCACCGTCTTTTGACGGGCTTATATAAATCAATGTATTTCGTTAAAACTCCTGAATCGCTATACAGGCCTGAATCTGATGAAAGTAAAATGACAAAAAGGAAGAAAATAATATGGACCATACTGTCGACTAATGGACTCTAATGGACACTTATACACACAAAACATTTTCAATGTTATTTTTCAAATGACTTCTGCTCCATTTGAGTTATCAATTACATTTTTATTTAGAATTATCGTAAAGTGGACCTCAACAAGCGCTTTGTCTTTGATGAAAAGCTTTTTTTCGCAGGGAATTCTTTTTCTTCATGAGTTGGAATCTCAAGACAATTTTTTGACGAAGTTCATTTGTGACCGCGACCATCGATGAAGGACCATTGTGACTACAAAATCGGGCACTTTCTTAGGTCATTGACAACATTTATGTCAAGTTTTATGATATGGGTCAATTGGTTGTTCAGTTAAATGGAAATTGTTAACAGTTAGGGTTAGCAGATGATTAGCTTCACATTTGGTTGATATAAATGTTTTAGGGTCTGAGAAAACGATTTTGAGAGTGTCCACTATATAACATACAGAGAAATGACCTCCGCAGGGACATAAAGGACATATTTTCATCTAATCACAATATTTTTTGTAATCTGGTAAAGGGTCACCAAAGGATAACTCAAGCGAAATTTGGTCGATATTCATCTTTTAGGTTTTCGAGAAAATGATACAGTTAATTTTTTTTTCCATATAGAGATATAACCTGTGCCTATAAAAGACATATTTTTCATCTTATAACAATATTTATTGTAGTCTGATAAAGGATAACTTAAGTATGCCAAGAAAATATAATATATACAAAAGTAAACCGAGAAAATATATTGGTGCTCACTTTAATTCAATGCACACGCAGATGATATGATTACCATGCGCGAATCGAGGAGAAAAGAGCATAATTGCTCATGAGTAGTGTAGGTATTCCGCTGGGAGTAGAACAGACTGGACATAAAGGCAAAACACGTTGGGTTGGTCAACTCGTTTAGATATTTGATAAAAACAAAGGCTGTATTTAAATTGTGATAATCTTCAATGATACTTAAAGGATAACGCACGAGCGTATTTTTACACGAGTGAAACATCGCAGCTACAGGTTAAGTATGCTAGTTATATATTATGTTATTAATTGACATTAGATCTATTGTTTTGGGATATTTTTTTTTTAATTTGTATGAGTTCAAAATAACAACGACATGCATTTATATTTAAAGTAAATCATGCCGAAATGGCTATATCCCCTGTTTTTCCCGTCCATGTTCGAAACGAAAAAACAAGGAGAGGGACTTGGGGAAAATGATACAAAATTCTCGTAACCGAAACAAAATATTTATATTACACAAGAATGCAACAACAAAGTCTGAGATATAGACGAGAGGTGTTAATTGCCGGGGCATTTGAGAACATTTGTCGTCTGGTAATGGGTTAAATTTTACTTCTTATCAAGGTTGGTCACGGTCAATTGGTGCGCGTTTACAAGGATTGTCCGGAAAGTTCGTAGACATCGTCTAGTACATAAAAAACAGTATATCTAGGATTTTTTTTAACATTGCACGTTAATATTCAATTTTATTCAAAGAACCATTATGCAAATTTTCGAGGAGAATCTCTATCTAATAATGAAAATACATGGAATTTTGTAAAGGCATGTTTGTTGTCGTTGTCGCAGAGCACAAAAGGACGTAACGCACAATCTGGCGTCGACGTTTTGCTTAAATTTTAACCTACCCGTTGTACAATGTCATTATTGAAAAAGAGCAAGCCTTGTCCCTTTTTAGAAAAAAAAAATGTATTGCTTGTAACCAATGAAAAAAAAATGAACACTAAATTTGCCGCTTTGTTTTTTTAACTTATTACATTAATCCAAGATCAAAGGAATTCAACTGAATTTCAAGATGCCACCAATTAACAATAAATGTTTCAAACAATGCTGGTTGGTTGCTGAGGCAAATCAAGGTCACGTGTATTTTGGATAATAGTAGTCTTGTAACGTTTGTTTTCATTAAAGCAATACCAAAAAATGCGCAAAACTCATTTATTTGTATTAACTATTATCTAAATGATTTTCTTTTTTAAAAAAAGAAAAGGTCCAGATGTATATTTCTTCGCGTTTCTCAGATTCTTAAGAAATATGCAGATTAGACGCTGCTCAGGCCGCCGCAACGTCTTACGGCGTCATTTTCCGTTAAATATCGCGCATGGTTTGCTATGATATTCTTCATTCATGAAGCGATCATCTTGAAAATATTAAAAGATAAAACTCATAAAAAATACATGTTAATTTTATTATTCTCAAACGATATAACCTTTAAAAATGTTGTTTTAGTATTCAATCGTTATCGGTGAACGTTTATACTTTCCACGTGCTCCATGTACCGCTGGGTGGGGCTGTTAAGGCAACTGACATATACATGTCAATAAAAATGTTGAACATTTTTCTTCGGGTATGAAGTCAGTGATAATTAGGGTAGCGATTAACATAGAATTATGAATAAAAAGGAAGTAGTTGATGAGAATTTCAGACTGTCTACGAACTTTCCGGACAACCCTCGTATGTTTTTATGAGATTTTGGGCTATATAGGAACATTCCATTCGTTTGTAAACTTGACCTTTCGTAACTCACGAGTACAGATTTTATTCATAAAAGGGCGCATTAAATCGTAGTAGGACATCACTTGTGAAATGACTAATCAGAAAGCGGCTTTTGTTTACACACGCGTGAGGTCAACTCGTGTCATAGGGGAGTACACGGGGGAAAAGATTTTACGTTGCATAGAGAAATAAAAAAAGAACATTTGCTTGTTCGGGTTTTTAATACAGATAAATAATCTGTAGATGTTGCGCGTTTCTAATGATTGTTTACGAAACAATAAGGTACAAAGCATTTTATCTATTTTGTTGCGTGATAAGGTCGTTCAGAAAGAGAAACTAGACCTGTAAAAGAAGCTATAATTCTACGAAGAAAAAGTTGCGACATTACCAAATAAGTAGACCACGTGATTGGCTTGTGCTGACTTTTTGGTCCTGACTTATCACATGATTTCCAAATATAGTAATGCAAACATGCGATACTAGTAAATTCGTACGCACCTTTTAATAAATATCATTTAAAACATAAATAAGCGTGTTAATAATATACATGAAGTGATAGTTGTGTAATTGTAAAACATTATTACTTTTTGGTGTAATTAACTATGTCTGTGACAAGTTTAGATATGGAAAATAGGCCGAAGTGTATTCACATCCTGTTCACGTGATATGTGTTATCAAAAAACCCGAAATGAAATTATCTTGTGTTCATTTTGCGGTTTTGTTAAATCTAAGTTGGAATTGCTCCGCATTCCAACTTAAAAAGGAGGGTATTTTGGCTTAGAATTGTTATAATAAAAAATAAAACCCTAGATTTCGCAAAACTTTATTAAAGTTTCAAGATATGATTACTTTCTTGTTATTTTCAGACCCAAGATGATCGGTCCTTCTCTACAAACTTTGGTAATCATTGGCTTTGCTTTAGAAACGTTTAGCGTTCAGCATCCTTGCTCAAAAGGTCAATGTGGACCTTTTAGGTTAGTACAGTCAATCTTAGTGGTATAGGGCCTCATTATCGGAATGTATAAATGGAAAAAAAAGACAACAACAACAACAAATGAAATATCTCAGATAGGTTATAAATCTTACTACTTTTTTATTCAAGTTAGAAAAGCAATGTTTTGGTCGGTAAAGATCAGTTTTTGGAGGGGAGCCTTCCCCAGCTAGATGGGCATTCCCGTATTTAATACCCTCGTATCTCGCGTTTCAGAGGCGAACATATTCCCAGAATAGAAGTCTTATATTCTATCAATAAAAACACAAACATTCCGAGTGAAAGTTATAATTTGATTCCTTATAATTAAATGGCAATAAAAACTATTTATTTAGATAATGATATTGAGACAATTTTCTTCGACCTACTTTTGAGCAAGACTGTGAAATAGAGGCACACCTAAACATCAGTTTGAGGTAAGAGCTCAAATATTGATAGAAAAGCACCCCAAAAGCAATTAAAATTAGATTTACATGTAACCAATCAAATTGTTAATCGTCGACGTCACTCTAAAACCTCGAAACTACAGCTTTAATAAATCTGCAGCTACGAGGTTTAAGAATGACATCGAAGGGATGTCCATCACTACGTGAGTTAAGAATGTAATATCTTGTTTCAGCTATGATTCAATTCTACAAAGTTACGAAAGTATTTTACTCACAGATTTGGAGTTAAACCGAACGAAGAACCGTATAAAGGTCAATCGGGCTAATTATTTGTCCAGACAAGGCTATGTCTCCCAAGACAGGGGCGAATTTGGGGACAGAGATTCGTGCTGCCCAACGTAAGTACGGTCAAACTCGAATCAAGCGACTGCTTATGGGCTCTTAGAAGAATGGTCGCTTAATACATTTTTTACTTTCAAATTTAAATGATAATGGATTATGAATACAGTCGCAACTGAAATTAAAGTCGACATAAAAGCCACACTAGCCTTTAAGCCGCACAGTTGAAATGTTCTCCTTTTCTTTAACATATAGGCCAGGGGCTTATTTTCACGATAGTGTTAATTTCATTTGAAAATACAAAATCATCATGGAATGAAGCAAAACATTTCATTTTTTCTCATTGCCGAGAAGAAAATAAACATGATCAGCAATTTTTTAAAAAATCAGGTGTTCTTTCCTATACACCATAATTCACGCTTAAAGCTTGGACCTAAGAAATTTAAGGCAATTTGACAAAGGTTGATATATTTTGCATTTAAGTTTTAGAATAGACGGATTAATTTTCATTACGGAAAAGTCCGGTTCAGAGTTCCTTATTTTATGAATAACATATGGGGTGAGCTGAGATGTATCGTTCATATGGTTGACGCTGATCCACCAAGAGTTCAACTTATTCCGTATGCAGAATGTCCAGAGTAAGTTATTTAGCAGATAAATATCTAATGGAAATAAAGTAAAAGATATTACTCATTACTTACCTACTTCTCAACCATTTTATAAAAATACTTTGACAAAAAAAAAAAAAAAAAAAAAAAAAAAAAAAGATTTTAGACTTTTAGTGCAAAACTCTTCGTAGCTTTATAGCTTGGCTACTATAAAATTGCTTCCAAAGTTAGTTTGTTGAAATATTAGAAGTATTGCTCATGGCGTCCCATTTTGCTTCACACAAGCCCGCCCTTTTTAAAAAGGAACAATGATTGAAATATTTGAATACGTCTTACGACGCATTGGAAGGCCCAGATATTGCATTGTTTGTTAAAGACGATGATCTAGTGAATCTCTACAAAAGTTATAACAATGATATCTCAATTAATCTCTTCATTTCTGTTTCGGTAATTTATCTTGATTTTATTTGTTTAATCTGACGAATTTAAACGAAATGATAAATAAATGCCTCACTGGGTATAGGTGTATTTTCAAAACTGAGCTCTGACGCAAGTGTTGAGTTCATAACCATAGGTATATCGGGTGTATTTAAAACAAGAGGACCCTGAGAGCCCTAAATCGCTCACCTGATATTTCAAGTAAATTATCATTAAGACTCCTTTTCCTGTGATATGGCATGAACCTTCCCATTTTCAAAAGAGTTCATGCTCATGACCTAACAAACATTCTGACCAAGTTTCATGATGATTGGACCATATTTGTGGCTTCTAGAGTGTAAACAAAAAATATGCCATTAAGGCGCCTTTTCCCGTGATATGGCACGAATCCTTTCCATTTTCAACAGACTTCATCTCCATGACCTAACAAACATTCTGACCAAGTTTCATGAAGACCATATTTGTGGCTTCTAGAGTGTAATCAAGAAATTTGTCATTAAGGCTCCTTTTCCAGTGATATGGCACAGCTTCTTTCCATTTTAGAAATTTTAACAAGGGACCACCTAAGGAATATTTCTGCCAAGTTTGGTTGATTTTGACTCGTAAGTTTAGGAGGAGATGTCGTTTGAAGAAATTGTTGACAAAATTGTCATTAAGGCCCCTTTTCCCGTGATATGCAACGGATCCTTCCAAATTTCAGTAAGGTTCATCCTCTTGACCTAACAAACATTCTGACCAAGTTTCGTGAACATTGGACCATATTTGTGGCCTCTAGAGTGTAAACAAGAAATTTGTCATAAAGGCTCCTTTTCCCGTGATATGGCACGGATCCTTTCCATTTTAGCAATTTTTAAAAGGGACCACCCAAAGAATATTTCTGCCAAGTTTGGATGATTTTGACTCGTAAGTTTAGGAGGAGATGTCGTTTAAAGAAATTGTTGGCAAAATTGTCATAAAGGCCCCTTTTCCTGTGATATGGCACGGATCCTTCCTATTTTCAGTAAGGTTCATCCTCGTGACCTAACAAATATTCTGACTAAGTTTCATGGAGATTGGACCATATTTGTGGCTTCTAGAGTGAAAACAAGAAATTTGTCATTAAGGCCCCTTTTCCCGTGACATGGTACGGATCTTTTCCATTTTAGCAATTTTTACAAGGGACCACCAAGGAATATTTCTGCCAAGTTTGGTTGATATTGACTAAGTAGTTTAGGAGGAAATGTCGTGTAAAGAAAATGTTGACGCCGTGACGGACAGACGGACAGACAAACAGACGGACAGATTGACAGGCGGACGCCAGACATTGATAGATCACAATAGCTCCCTTGAGCACTTCGTGCTCAAGTGAGCTTAAAAGCATATGATAGAAATTGAACTTCTTACCTCCTTTTCAACTTTCAAAGTACATGAATGAGTAAACCTTACGGTCTTAGATAAGCAATACATTTTAATTGAAAGGTAACACCCGGGGTAACCCGATGCAGGGAAATAGGAGGATACCAGAATTTGGAGGTAAACAAAAAAAAGACATGTCTGTATTTCCGTATTGATTATTCAATTTAAAGGCAAGATCGGCCGTATTTACTTCTTCAGGCGGTTGCCCCGTGTAACTAAGAAACAGTGTGTAATAACTTTCTAGTCGTTCTTCAGCGAATAAACAGTGTTGCATGTCTTGAAAGTTGAAATTGCGTATTTCTAGAATGTCCATGTCAGTTTGCAGCTAAGTTTTGTCCAACTTTGGAACATTTCTAATACACCGACAGATCAGTTATAAAATTTGGTCATTTTTCTTCAATTTGCGCTGTCCCTTTTCACTGGCGTGTGGAAGTATTACTTGTTTTTGTGGGAAAAACGTCTCCAGGTATGATTATTTTTGGATACTAGGAATTGAGAGTAATTTCAATTAATGATACTGAGAGTTTAGAGGATTGATACTGGGAACTCTCATATTTTGTGAGCTCGAATTGTTGATTTGGTGGAAGAGGCTGTTTAGATGACGATTTAATAAGTTTGAAGTATCTTTTCACGTGCATTGGGTAAGAATAATTGTATTATTTCTATCACTTACAAAAAATAGGAGATAATTCTATGAACAAATCCTGGTTTGGGGTATATCAAGAAATATTGTTTTGCAAAAGGTGCAATTAGATGAGATAAGTGGCTTCTTTTTGACAATAAATATCGCAGTTGAAAAACTAGCGGCTTTGATATTTTGGCCGAACAATGTTGTGCTGTCTTATTTCTCGTTGTGCAGGCAGATATGGTGGATATGGTAGAGTAAAGTCTCTATTACTATACATGCGTGCATCTTTTAAAATCTAAAAGACAGTCTTTTCAATAATATGAGACATTGTAATATTATACTAAAGTAATAATATTAATTATAATTGTTTTCGTAACCAGCGAGTTCGAGTCTATTTAAATTACATTTCCCGCGTTACGATAGTATAGCGGGAAAATTCTGTCTTCTTGTTACGCCTCAGCTAAAGAAGATGTTTTGATGTTGGTGTCTACGTGTGTACTACAAAGCTTTCTTGTGCTCACGCGCTCGCAAAAAAGGTCTAGTATACGTCATCAACTCTTGTGCGACACGAAGTGCTTTGTGTGTTCAACGCAATGCTTTCACTTCACTACGCCGTGCTAAAATCAAAGAACTGATAGTACTGAAGGCGCGGGACGAAACAACAGACGAGGTTAATTTTCCGGAATATAATCTTGATTGATAACCTTGTCCTTGTCATGTATACCAGATAGTTTCTTACTTTTCACCGCCAAAATCACTGCTGTGTCAAAGATACATAGTTTTTATATTTGATCTTGACGGAATACCTTGCAAATAGGGAAAAGAAGAAAATTCTGCACACTTACACTTTCTCCTTTCTCCTTAATTATTTATCCTTTCTTCTACAAATTTTACTAATTTGTCCACAAATTGAATAAAGTTTGCAACCTTTTACAATTTTGACCTGTCTAAACATTTGTTGTTTTTGTGTAATTTGAAATATCTCGGGTAGAAATTAGAAAATAATGGGATATGAGTATAGGGTGGACCATATTGTGGGAAAGGGAGAAATCGACCATATCAATTTCTTGTGTTCCCACGGTAAAATACAACTTCTTTATGGAATTCAATTGAATGTAAAGGAAAGAGTCGACGAGCTTGTGTCCCTAAAAAAGCATTACTACGTTTGTAATACGGAATGCTCGAATGGATAAATTGACTGACTAGTAGCAAACAAATCTACTCAATTACAATTATAAAAACGTGAGTTGCGCCTGTCTGCAAAGCAGTATCGGGCATAGTAATACAAACCTTGGGAATGAGTTGTGTTTTGCGGATTCAGCGCTATATAGTGAGCATACCGTTGTTGCTTACGATCCCTATAGGTTAATGGAACCCTTGGTTTCCCTTGCCTAAAAAGCCTTGCTAAAAAGATTAAAAATGGAGTGCATGCCTTCAAATATCACCTTGCCTCTTTAAAAACAAGACCTTCAGCGCTTTTAGCGCTTTGATTACTTCATAGTTTTTTAAAAAATATTGCGCCATTACCATGTCCTTATATGCATCTCTTCCGTTTTTTTTTTTCAAAGAGAATTCGTCTTTTTCGTAATCGTCTTTATATGCCTTTAGGAATGAGCAATTGCTCTTTCAGAATAGAGGATAAGTGTTTTGCCTAACCTTATGGGCAATTTACATTGTTCAATTAGCAATGATTATGACGCTTCATGTTCCAGTCCTTGTGTTCAAAAACTGACCTCTGAATGAAGGATAAACATTTTTGAAGCTGGATAAACTACTCTTCACCTTTACATTGAAAAGAAATAGATCTTGCGTCTTTTGAACTGCAATGGATAAGTCGTCAATGGGATTAAATATTTTTAACGTGAAATTCGCCAATTGTAAATATTTTCTCTTTCTATATGACTGATGCGTTTTTTCTTCACGTTAAAACATTATCAAAGTGCAATAATACTTTATGGTTAAATAATCCGGAACATTCTGTGAAAGTTTCATTTGAATAAACCAAAAAATATTAGAGAGTTAAAACATCAATTAGCCAGTTTTTCATGACGCGGCATAATATAACAAAAACGCAATAATGTGCACATGGCCTTATGATAAGGAACTTTCCGTTAAATCCATCTATAAACAAGGGGTTGAACAAACAAGATTTTTTTTACAAAAGACAATATTTTATTGACGTAAACTTTACAGTTTCTAGTCATACATAAGAACATAATAATATATGAAATAGTCACGATGTCTTATTAGTAAATATTAACATGTAAAATAACACAGTTCTGATCAATTGGTTATCTGTACCTGAAATATATATGTATAACGTCGGTGTGCGACCAAAACCTCGTAACCACATCTTGGAAAAGCTGGAGTTATGAGGTTCTGATCCTCAGCAACGATAAATGTTTTAGATATAAAATATGCTTATCGAGAAGGGTGGAAGAGAAGCTGATTTTGATTAAATAATAATTGAAATGTTTAATTGTAAAAAACTAAATAAATACTAATTCACTAATTGAATGTTGTTAATCAAACGAGATCTCAGTTCTAAAGCTTCTTTGATGAATTTTGCAAGGTTTAAAAGTACTTTTCTATTTTGGTTGTTAAGTAAAAGTGTCATCTTATACATATTCGGGCGGCAGTAGTATTTCTTCTCAATATAAACTCTCCCTATTTCGACATATGCATTGCAAACGAAAAGAAAGTGAAATTCATCTTCGATCTGATGGTTATTGCACAGCTCACATAAGCGCTGGTTTCTCTCAATTCTGTTGCTTCCGTATCTTCCTGTCTCTATTCTGAGAGAATGAGATGAAAATCGTAACTTTGAAATATAATTAAACCATTTAAAAGGTAAGACATTCAAATAATTCTCAATTCCGGGACTGGTCTTTAAGAATCTATAGTTTGTTAATAATGAACTATTATTAATGTAAGAGTGCAGGTTTTGATTAAACTCATCTAGAACTCTTGATCTAAAAATCTTAAAGAAATGTTTATGGTTAACGCAATTAGGATTACGCCAAACATAGCTAAATCCGTATGTATCTAATAAATGCTTGACATTGCTTCACCAATTTATCGCCCCTTTATCTATACATCTATATCCCCATTTACCATGACGTGATACAATGCCGCCATGCACCTAGCCAAACGATACCACACATTCTTTGACAGATTTAATGCAAATCCATTAATAACTGTCGGATAAACAAGTATACTTGTATAAACAAGGAAATTCACATAAAGGCCCTCTTTTTTTCTGACGGCACATCATCAGAAATATTCTGTGAAAGTTGCATGAAAATCCGTACATAAATGAATGGTGATGTTTAAAATGAATAACGTACAGACGGACCGACGCAAAATGATACCAATATACGTTTACCTTCAGTGGCGGATAATAATAATCATTTTATGATGCCCCTTAATGCTCGGTTTTATTTGGCAAAACTCATGATTGACAATATTTTTTTTGATAGTCTTAAATAAAGTTTATTTACAATAATACTTTCGAATTGATCATGTATTAACGACATTAAACATTGATTAATATTTTGATTAAATTTTATTGTCAATTTCATTGTGGTGTATTTGTTGCTTTACGCAGAGCACTCTTCTCTGGCAAAACAAAGTCCCCTACCAGCCGAATAATATATAACATAAGTCTTACATCCGTATCCTACTCTTATATTAATTGGCTGGACTAGAACGTATTCTTTAACCCATTTAAATGCTCACTCGTGTATCAAAAGTATGCTTAGTACATACAAGCGATTAAAAAAAATTAACTCAAAATTGCCATTTCCTTGTTTTCCTTCATGTCGAGCTTCCATGTCTTTTATAAAAAATCCAACAGACCGGAACGAACTTGAAAAGACATATAAATGGAATATAACAAAATATTTTTAAATATAGTCGTACAGTTAACAGCATCGTAAAATTGACAAGGTGAATGATTTTGGAATGAAATTGAAGCAGTAGGACGAATGGCTTTTAAGTGAAAAATACCGGAGACAATCCAGTATATCTAATTTTGTTCTGAATGTACAAAAAGGCGATATTTATTGACTTCCTTTAGTAAAACATACATTCAAGTTCTATAAATAGCTTCCCATCTCCTTAAGAATCAACTAGACGAATGTAATTTCAATTATGTCAGTGAAATAGCAATTTTGTTATAGCATTATTTTTTTCTAATAAAGTTGTTGATATTTTTAATGATTTTGGAGCGTTTTTGAATGTTTCGAATGAATGAATGGAGCGCTGAGTGAGCAATTTAGAATGGTTTTGGTTGAGATAAACGTCAATTTCACCATATTACTAAACTGTTCAAGCTTAAAATATGTAAGATCAAACATGACTGCATAACAATTATCGTCTTAGTTCACCATTATCATTAAATAGACTTACTCTAAACTCCCACCATCTTGCCTCAGAGTAACCTGTATCATTAAAAGCGATACTTCCAATTTTAATTTTCTCCAAACATTGATATTTTTACATATTTTACAGTGAAAATCCTTTTTCCTTTGAGAATATACCGTAAACTTTTAATGCAGTTCAATTCTTTGAAATTTGTGCATGATTTGTCAATGATACTGAGCATATTGTGTAGTTTAAATCAAATTTATCACGACACTCTTAATTAAATTCAATTTTCTCATTTAACCATAACTGACATCTTCCATCTCTTATCATAATTACATCTTGGATTGCTTGACTTAATGTTTAAAACGTTGCAGCATCCTGATTTTCTTATGTTTTAGTGATAAATAGTGAAAAATACAGACCATTGTTGCATCTGTCTTTCTTTGTTTACCTCCAAATTCTGGTATCCTCCGATTTCCCTGCATCGGGTTACCCCGGGTGGGTAATATGTATCAAAAATTGTTTTAACCTGCCTTATCTATTTTGAAAGAATAGCACGAGATGTTTACCATTAAACGTAGATTTCACGGCTCAGCGCAGAATCTACCTTTACCGATTTAGTGTTTGTCTCGTGAGCTCTGTTTACATATCGCTAGTATTTTTTATAAAAAAATGAAATATGATACATTATTGAACTGTCGCTCATTCAATATTCCTGTTGACCTTCATTGATATTCGGAACACCCTTCCTTATATAGATTAAAAATACATGAACGTTACTGTCAAATAACAAATTAAACCTTGTTGACATAAATGACCAGATAAAGCTATGGTCACATTCACGGCAATTATCGTAGTAAGTCGTACTCCATTTTACCGTAGGCTAGCCGTGTCACTTATACGATTAACTAAGTTGAAGTAAGATAAGGTACATTTAACAAAGGTACTTTGAACAGTTTCCGTAGTAAAAAGTACGTGCGAGTAGGAACCACTACGAAGAACTGCGTAAAAATAGTAAGTTTAATTAAATTAATTATTAATTTTAATTAATGGAAAATCGCCATTTATTTATTTCCCAAGCCCTGATACCTCTTGTTTGTCATTCTATAGATAAGAATCACGATCTTTAAATATATCATAAGATTTAAAACCTAGCATTTCTATCAGTCACCTTCGGGTATTATAATTAGTTTGTTGTAAAAACACAGAAGTGTCAAACCATTGAATTCACGTGCACTTCATGATTAGATTTTATCAATTTCACCGATTCTATTCGTACTCTGAACGTAGTCCAACCCCAGTGTTTCCCTGCTTGGTCGTAGCATTAACTTGCGCAGATGTTTATTAAACGGTTTGTACGGTAAACTAGGGAAAACGATACGTTCTAACTCGGCAAGATTACGATTCAACAAGATCTTACTACGTTGAACTACATTCCAACTACGACAGAAAATCCTTTTTCACCGTAGGGATTTTGAAAATGCCCAAGATTTGTGCGGCGACTACGGTAGGATTCTACGGTAGAAGAAGAACGTTCAGTCCATGGGCGACTAGGCTAAACTACACAGTCAACGGTAGGGTACGTTGTGGTACGACATTCTTTGACTACGTTGAGCTTATGTTTACAATGTGAATGTGACCGCGATTATTTACAACGTACTTTTTCCCTACCTAACCGTGAATAAAAATCAGATACATGTACTGCAAGAGTAGTGAATCGCTAGTTCAACCTTGGTTAACTGTAGTTTCGGGGACAAACGTTTAGGATATCATATCGTGAATAGACTTTTGAACATTTATTATAATATCCAAGACACTACGGTCAAACTTACGAGTTTGAACTACGTTGCTCCCTTCGCGTTAGCACGGCTTACTTAGACTTACTGCGCGGTATACGCTCAGCTATGTAAATTATACGGCTGACTACGTTGATTCATAACTACGGCTAACCACGTTGATTAACGTAAATGTGACCAAGCCTTAAAGATATATGTGAAAGGTCAAAGATTAGCTGAAAGTTCAAAATATCTAATGGCATATAAAACATATTGTTTTTCGCCAGTACATATACAATCTTACAAAACAGTACAGCATGATGACTATAGAAGAGTTATTTAGTCAGGAAAACTTTTGAAATAATTTTCAGAACTTCAATAATATAATATAGTGGAAGCATATTGACCTAAACCTGGCCTTTGTGATTTAAATAAATTAAATACCGGTCGTTTCTCCTCGGCAAAACACGACTTACCTGCGGAATCCAAACGTAAAGTTGGAGTGCACGTGTTAGCTCTGCTAACCCGTTATCGCACATGCTGTTCATTGTAACGGCGATATTTGGCAACCCTCATGAACTAGTGAATCAAAACATAAATTGAGTTTCTTATTTAAATCAAAGTGCTGTCAGCACTGTAAATCGGACATCATTGAGAGGCTGGGATAGTGCAATAGTTCGCCAATTAAAAGGGCTCAAATTTGGACAATAAAAGTTGGTAAAATCTTTGCCCAATTTGTGAGTTTTTTTGTCTTAACACCCAATCTTTTCGAGGACATCGCCAGCTCATCCAACCTCGTGGGTCCGATTTTGAAAGGTTGCTGATTCGATAGCCCTCTGCTAGTCTAAATTATTTCTTAGCAGATTTTTTACGTTGTTATAATGAGCACGCGCCAAGCTAAAAGCTTGTCTGTTAATATTATTCCTCTCTCTTTAGAGTTTAAAAGCCTGTTTAGCAACAAACATTTTTCATTTAACTATTTACAATTTTGATTACCAACATGTTTGTATTGTTTATCTAAAATGACCTGGCACTCATTAACGTCCGTTAACGCTCGAGTTTTCCGCATTGTTACCCGATTTCATTCACCGTTTTAGTTATTATTTCACATCCTCTTCAAAAAGTCGCGGTAGCACAGTGGTTACAGACGCCTTCCCGTACACCGATAAGTTGTTGGGTCGAGTTCAATTCCTGACAGAGACACATGTTATAATCATTGTGATTATCGTTAACATATTGATTTTTTTCGTTTTTTTTATTACATTTCTTATTATTATTTTGTATCTTGTTTGAGTTTTTTTGTCAGTTACGATCAATATATTTTATTCTGACATCATTCAATTTTGTGTGTTTGCACCAACCAAGATTATTGTATTCTGATCGAGAGTAAGATTTTTTTCATACCTCAATGAAAAAAATAATAAGTTGTTAGTAAGCTTGAACTAAAAAGTAGTCACGATAAAGATCTCATTTGCTCCATGATATTGAATTCAAAGATAGATATAAGAGTTAAACAGGAATTCGATTAACGTGTTCAAACCCTCTATGTGTTTTTAATTTTAAACAATCATTTTTTTTTAAAAAAAAGTGCCTCTTCATCTCTTAAAGAAAGATCTAGATACTTTTCAAAATTTATATTTTTTCAGTAATTACCAATGATTAATGGACAGGACTTTACAAAACTTAGTAGTCAAATTGAGGCTGACGGAAAGGCTGTGCCGTATACAAATAGTCTTAGGCAACACTGTTCAAAATATCAAAAGTATCACAATCGGTACTCAATTAAGTGTTCCCCAAAAAAGAAATAGAAATATTTATGGTCATAGTCCGGCTTGAACGCAGCCTAACCACCACCGCTAAATTTCCGTATGTACTATGAGCTGTGATACATATTTTTCCATCTTAACATCGCGTGTATAAGTCTATTTTAAGAAACAATTTACCGACTATCAATAGGGGTCAAAAGGGATATTTAATGAGTGCCAGGTCATTGTAGATAAATAATATCCTATATCAGTTTATCGTATGTTTTTGTCGGTTTATTTGTTGTTGAATAATTTTTCTTCATACTCAATTTGAATTTATTGAAAATAGGATTGGAGCGTGATCGGAGTGCTCATTGAAATCAAATATTTCAAAATTACAAAATTATTTCTATTTGTTAACACAAAGTCAACAGTACTCATTCTACAGTAAACTTCCCACGCTCCCTGTTTGAGTGCAGACGACTATTGACCAATGACAAACAACTTAATTGACACATTTCGAGCAGACGATGTCCATTTGCATCTACCACGTGGTCTGTATTTACGCGTGGGTTTTAACGCGTGATAATCATAACAGAATTTGATTGGTTGTCAGCCCTACAACTGGTAAATGCCCGTTCGAGAAAAACATCAGAGCAGTAATATTGTAAGAGCTACAAATTTATTATACAGTTAACCTATTGTACGTTTCAACTCCTTTACTCAACCAAAAATCTTGTTATAAACACTGAAAATACTAACTTGTAATTACTAAAAGCGAAAATTACATCAAATTTTGTATTAGCCTCTTCTCTATTTGTCGAAAAGTAAATAAGATAAAAACAAAGTTTGTAGATTGTGACTGAAAAGGCCGTTTCTTCGGTGTTTGAAAACACATAATTTGGTTTGAACACATTGCTCAGAAGATAATGGTAAAAATGTAGTGGGCCAAACAGACTGGATTTCTGGAAAACGGTAATTAAAAATCGACTGCTTCGCAGTCCGATTTAAAAATCTTTAGATGCGGGTGAGAAAAAGACAATTTTTAAAAAAAATTAAATGCAATTAATGTGTTTTGAATGGAAGTGAATGAAATCTTCCCCTCAGTCGCAATAATTGTTTTTGAAATCGAATCGTCTGCTACATGACTAGGCGCCCCGTATATAGGTAAACTACTATAGGTAGATTTTGAGCGGTGAGCTGTGAAATCTACTTTTAACGGTTAAATTTCCGTGCTATTCTTTCAAAATAGATAAACAGACATAATAAAGATACAAATTACCTTTCAAATGAAACTTAGTGCTTGTCTTAGATCTTAAGGTTTACTCATAAACCTATGGTTATGGACTCAATATCTAGGCCAGAGCTCAGTTTTGAAAATACACCTATAACTCCACGCATACCTGTAATTTATGCAGTATAACGGAATGTCCATGCTTGATCGTCACGTGCCGAAGTATCTTCGGAATTTATTCATGTGCCTAATTATTTATTCTGCATAAAGGTCAGGTTCAAGTTAATATGCGCCCGCTATACCTCTGACAAAAAATATATTCGAATATGCTCTCCTGTAGACATAAACTACTCTTGTCTAAACATGACAAGAATAACATTCAGTGTAATGTTAAGGAAGAAGGAACCCATTGGTTAATGTGTTCTTCCTCCCAAATACCACACTAGTACCTATATTCCCGATTCCCAATTTCCAGTATTAAAGCTCAGATCAGACAGACTATAAAGAACAACTTTTCAACTTATAACCCAAATTAGGATTAGCCTAGATAATAATGGAAAGTTCATACATCTTTCATATGATGAGAGTACTTGATCATAAGTGATGAATAAGAAGGCGAAACACATGCAATTGTTTTTCGATGAATTTATGAAAACTCAATTCTACATTTCGCCATGGTTTGTATGTTTATCTGGGAGGAAGGCCATAGTTCATCGTGAATAATTCAGTAGGCTGATCTATAACTTCTCCCCCAAAAATACATACTTAAAGCTGTTGACATATTGTTATCTAACTTTGCATGTTTTTCCCCTTAAGTCGTTTGCATAGTATATAAATTTGCTCAGATTGAAAATTAGTCTTTTTGATGTAGATTCCATCAGAAGTTTGAATTTAGTGAGAGAGGGCCAAGTGGTATAGTACTTAGGCAGATAAGTCACCCTCAAATTTCGATAAAGTGGGCATATAAGAAGGAAATGGAACTCACTTTCAACTTGATTGCCCTTACAAACCAAACACTTTCTCTCTTCTCTAGGAATATTTCTATGTCCTCCAACCTCAATAAGAAGTTTATGAGAAGAACATCGAAATCTTCATAGAGTATTTTGGTTCCTTGATAAAATCGAAATAATCTTCAAATGCAAAGGTCTATTTAAACATTATGTTCAACTCTAGCTTTGAAGAGTCATGAATGTTGCTATAAAAATCATTAACATAATGATCATAGATCCTATGTTTTATATGAGCAATATTAATTTGAGAAGTAGCAACTACATTTCTCAAATAAGAGAAACCCAATTGATCAAATAGTGTGAATATATTCAGACTCCATTCATTTACATGATTACCATTTCCATCTTTCATGTTAAAAATTTTGAATAGCAGTGAATTACCTGATTTACAAATCTTATTAGCAATGTAGAGGTCCAAAGATGGAGATCGAAACACCCTTTTGTCTTTTCTGTTTTTAGGATGTATCTTTTAAAACTTTTTAGATCTCATGAAACAAACAATATAAAAACACGGCACATTTTATTTAATTGTGTAAAGATAATTAACAGAAGATACGACAAGCAATGAAATTAAAAAAAAAAAAAAAAAAAAAAAACACAAAAAATAGCAAAAATATCATTAGCATTAAATCTCATGAACGAAAGAAAATAATTCAATTCAGTCGCTGCGACAGAGAAAAAAAAGCAACGTTGACGATAAAAAACTCGTGACCTTAACTTGAACAAGTTGGCAACAGCTTATTAATTCCATGAAAAATAAAGAAACGAGAGGTTTGATAAAGGAAAAAAACCCACTGTCAATACAAAATAGTATAATAACAAAATAAAGAGACAATAAATTTAACAATAATGAAATTAGATTTAAAACAATTTGGAAAATAAATTTACTAAAACCGACTCCGTGCGTATTCGAACCAGGTCTGTCAGTTTGTTGACACTTAATGCCGAACGGTTTAGACCACTGCGCTATGGACCAAATTCTAACTCTTGCGTTATTTTATTTGATCTGAAGGTAAAAAGTGACCACGCGAAAAATAATGAGTGACAGGTAAACTTTGTTTTCCAATAACATACCCTAAGGTTAAAGCATACATATATTATTAAGTCACACATGTATAGACGTATTGCACGGACCAATTAAACAAAATGTTTATAAATCTAGGCAAAGACTGCCTCCATGCACGGCTCGATTAAAAAGGGGGACAAAGATTGGCTGTTTGACAGCAGACCTGGGGTAATTGAAAAAAAGTAATTGTAATTAGCTGTAATTAATTACAAAGTGTGAAATAATTGTATGTAATTAGTAATTGACACTTTTCTCAATTACAAGTAATTGTACTTGTAATTAATTACAAATGAAATCAACATGTAATTTACAATTACTTTCAATTACATTCCAATTACATCAATATAATAATGGAAGTCTTTTAATACAGTCATATAATAGTGTCTTACTTCAAATTGTTAGGCCCCAAATATGATTTTTAAGGCATGTAAGTTCTATTTTAGATCAAAGCATTGAGTTTTCTTTGAAATAACAATGAAGTAAAGCAAGAAAGATATAATCCTTGATCCACATATAAGTTCTTTAAATTAGATAGAGTTGAGGAAAATTTGTCTTTCACTAAAGAAGCAGATGCAAAATGAACTATGGATTCACTGGATTATACTTGCGATCAAAAGTAAACAAAGAGGTATTGATTGTAAAAATCACACATTCCCTGCCATAATGTGGAAACAATAAGATTACAGACACTTTCTAAATGGACAGGTAAAGGTGTGAAAAACTTGATTGTCTTGGACTAGGTGTCTTGGACTAGTTGGCCATTAACACTTTACAGTTAGTTACACTCTCATTACGGGAATGAATAACAATTATCCAGTACAAATTTTCTCAGAAATAACAAAAAAGGCAGATGTATTTCAAAATAGTAGATATGATGTTTGTTAACAAACCAGCGTAGTTGTCTGGTGCCTTAATTAAAACGCGTTTAATCAGTTCTGGTCACTTAATGAGTGTCAAACAAGTTTTATTCATTTCCTAAACATTCCTGAATTATGAAGTGTAAGACTTTCTTTCAGTGTGGGTTAAATTTCAAAATCAAATTATTTAATATCCCAGCAAGTGTGATGGCCCTCCAAAACATAAACAAGCTTAGCCCTTAATTGAAATGCTTATGATTTCCAAATTGTCTCTATATAGTTTCTTACAATATATCTACAGTTTTTATGTGACCATAAAGCTGTCTTTGTCATATTCCATTTTCTATTGACTGATTCATCATACCTCAAATGTAATTAGTAATTGTAATTAATTACATTTGAAAAGTAATCTTAAATAAATTAATTACATTGAGATTTTGTTGTAATTATAATTGTAATTGAAAATTTTCAATATAATTTGTAGTTCAATTAATTACATTGGCATGTAATTGACCGCAGCCCTGTTTGACAGTGTTACAAATGGATATGATTTTAAGGTAAATTATTTAAGTATAAGTCCCCTTTGGAAAGAGAAATCAAAACCAGCCCTGCGTTTAGGATGACGAAACGGTGCAAACAGTTTGTCAACTATTCCCCTCTTTTCACGCAAGTGCATGTGCAAAGTGGGGTAAAATTTACATACTGTTTTAACCGTTTTTTGATCCTGAACACAGGGCTGAATAACTATAACTATATAACTATAACTAACTATACAATACACAAAGTACATACATGTATTATAAATATATCTGTAGCTCCGATCAATTCAAATATCTTCTCTCTTTTATTCCTCAGCGACTATGGAGAGTGCGATGGTAGATGCTTGAAAGAACCAACAATAATAACTTTATTAGTGTTACATGAAGACAAATTAATGTTTGATTATTTCATCATTGGTGGATATTGTTCATGCAAGAACATTGGAGATTGATTCTAAAAAGACTATTTACAAAATACCTACCAAATGAACTAAGAGAGCCACCGCTAAACCATTCTGGCTGTCGAACAAAAGGATGTTTCAATCTAACATAGACCGATTTGAATGTTTGAAATTAATAAAAGTAGCTCAAAGGTCAAAAGTTCCTTATGAAACATAGTGATAACGACGAAGCCGGATTCCAGTATGAAAGCATAATTTATATATGCATTTAAGGAGAACAAGAAATTTGAAAAATATTATTGTAAAACTTCTCCAGTTCATTCAAGATGTGTTTGTTACATTCTCATGTTTTATAAGGGCCAACTTATTTCTGGTCCGAATCATACCCGGATGTAGACTGGTCCCACTTTAAACTATTAGAATAACATATCCTAGGCTATTCTAATAGTCGAAATTGGGATCAGTAATGAGCTGGTAGCCCGCTATCTGAGGGATACTCTGATGAAGCTGGCAACAATACCAGTCCGGGGTCAGAAATAAGTTGAATCACTGAAACGTTGTTTTGACGCACATTTATTTGTGGAATATAAGGACACTGTCAGAAGCCTTTCAAAAATTATGACCAGTGTACAGGTGACAATATATACAGAATTCGACGTTGGAATAATAGAAGTAAATCAAACAAGCTGCCGTCATAGCGCAAGTGGTAGCGCTCGGACTGTCAACCTCTAGTAGAGGTCCCGGGTTCGATCCCCGACGGCGGCAATCATTCTTTTCGCATATTTGTCTCTAAACCATTGGGTTGATAATCGTAGACCTATGTGAGAAAGCAGCTGGAGGCCAAATAATATGATGGTTGTTCTAGTGAGAGAAATACCAGGCGTCGATTGCTAGGTGCTCCATCCGCCGCGATATAACTGAAAAAAATGTTGAAAGCGGCGTAAAATTCCATTCAATCAAAACATTTCCAATAGATGGAAACATGCGCAGCGCGCAAGCAACCAGCAGCCTAGCCAGCAACACAATATAATCAAACGATTCACTGTCTTTCTAAAGACACTTTGAGACACTTTTCAATCTAAAAAGTGCAAATTGAAGACCCTGGTCAGACTGTTTGGATGCGCAGGCTGTCCAGAGTCTTTGCGTGGCATACTTTGAAATTTTTGGAAATGTCATGCACAGGTTCAATACATGGAGTAAAGAACAAAAGCTTTATTTCCACGAGTGGCGGAGCCAGAGGAGAAAATAATTGTTTTTATTATTCATAAAATGAAATATAGGACTATCTAACTCGAAAAACAAACGATTATTATTTTTCTTTAATGCAAAAATTAGAAATAAATGAGAAAACTAGGACAAAATTTCTTAATGCATGTCATTTTGCCTGTGATTGCTATACAACGATCATGATGGCGTCTTTTTTTTGACGCCGCTTTGATAACGGCTTTGAATAGAGGAAAACGAACAAAAGCAGGGTATGTAAATTTTGTATAGTTTCATTAGTTTGGCGTTGAGCTTACCAAATGATAATCTTACGTTTTTTTTTCTCGATAAACATAGATCAGTACTAAATGAGCCCCCTTCACTTTGCCTGATGACCTTGAAGTTCAGACCAGTAGAAAGGTTTGGGCACAAGAAATTACCCTTGCTCCCCATACCACGCATTTACAGTTAGTTACATCGTGAAATCGACATTTATTAAGTCGTTTACTCGACGCTCCATTCATTCATTCATTCCAAACGCTCACTCCAACCATTCAAAATCACTAAAAAATGCTAGACCAACTACTTAATTCGAAACAAAAATTGATAGCAAAAGTCCATGATTTCATTGACCTTATTGGTTTTGAGCGTCTTATTGGTTCGGAAAGACATAAAAAGCCCTGCAAAAAACTTGTATGCATGATTTATTTAAGGGAAGTAATAAATATATCTTATTTTGTTCATATTGAGCATGATTAGCGATTTTGGATTACCCCCCTTTAAATTCATTTAAAACTCACTCCTTTCGCTCATTCAAGTTCATTCCGAAACCGTTTCCGATTTCATTCACCTTGATAATTTCACGATCTTCTTAACCGCATTTTGGGGTAAATAGATAATAATGTGTTAGTGTCAAAAATAACAATGCTATTTGGTCAAGGTTGGGAGAATTTATCATGACGAGGCTTTGTCGAGTCATGATAATTTCTCACAGCCTAGACCTGATAACATTGATATTTTAAGACACTAACATGTTATTCTATTTATCATGCAATCATTTTTCAGTGCTTAAGTATGATTCACCTTTGAAAATCAAAGAAATTCAAGTGAAAGTGTATGTAAATTGTTTCTAATTAAATAGACTGCCTGATATCATGTTAAGTTAACACACAGGTGATATCAGGTCAATACAGGCTTCATTGTATGATAAATGAAATTTTTACGAATTAAATTTGGGAAGGGTCACCAATGATGTATTTTGACTAAGTTTGGTGAAAATTGGCCAATTGGTTTTGGAGGAATGATATTAAAGTCAAACTAATCTTCGCCCTGCAAGGCCCATAGTAGGTGGTCAATCAAAATATCATGTACAAGTTTTGAGAAGGGTCACCCAAAGAAAATATTTCTGTCAAGGTTTGTTAAAATAGGCTCATTGGTTTAAGAGATGAATTAAAAAAATGACCACGTACGATGGATCACGAAAGTAGCTCGTTGTGCTCAGGTGACCTAAGTGACCTTCAATAGCTTTGTGACCTCTACTGATGGCGGTGCCCTAGTTGTCTTACATGCATTTATTTTGTGATTTAAAATTGTCGAATTTTATGCGATGGTACCTGAGTTTTTTTTATGTTGTTAAAAAAGAAAAAAATCCTGTTGTATATTTTGCTATTTGCTACAACACGGCTGTTATAACACAAATTGAATCAATATGCAAAAGAGCTTAGAGCGTAAGGCGACGTTTTTTTTATTCCCGTGAACACGACGTCATCATGTTGAGCGGAGAATTTCTTATTTGCGAATCAAAAGATTTGTTTATCTATATTACCAATAGGATATATCGATCAATTGCCCAATGAATTATAGCCTCCGGCTGTGTTCGTGAACACTTCCGAAACGCATAACAATGATCTTAGATATAGATATTTACACAAAAACTACACTTTTATTCTGAAAAATAAGCTTGAATTTATGATTCCAATCTTAGGTAATTCAAACGATTATGACGCGATGATCTAAATTTAGGCCCAGCTTGATGAATATTTATGATCCGCAACATTTCGGACTCCAATATGAATTTCGCTTCTATACTGCTCGTGCACGTGGGCGTATTTCATGTGACCAAAGTCTCATTTACATATGCGTTTCACGAAAAAGCCGCCGTTTGTCGGTTGATTTGTATTTTAATGTAACTCGTCTTTCATAAGACCAAGCCAAGAAAAAATATTTAAAGAATATTCACGAAAGAGCGATTTTTTCCCTCTAAACGAAGACTATGGCTTTAAACTCTCTAAGCCTAGTTTTTATCTGATTAAAAATGACTCGTTTTTTACTGTTATTATTTGAGGATCATACATTCGATATCTTCTTTATTCAATGCAATCTTTTGGTGATTGTGAAAAATGTTTTCATAGAAAAGAAAGAATGTTTGAATTGTTTGTATTTTTTCCTTTTCCGACGTAGCTTATTTTCTTCTCAAAACATGACTTGTTTGTTTGAATTGGCTTTAACGGCGCATTTTAGGTCATTCAATAGGTCATGGTTTAGACTATTAAAATGATTAATTTATTAGAAAAATTCACACTATGTGTGACATTTCCGAAAATTTCACATTTACCCAAGCATTGATCAGCTTTAGCAATCTCGTAATGTAGTAAAAACAAAACTTTATTTCATTATATTGCTATAAAAAGTAACATTTGTAACCAAAGATAACGTTATGTCGATTCAAACGGTTAGGTCGCATCGGCCTTGGGGGTCGGTATAGCCTAAGCGGCGGGCATATATCGATATCCAGCACGTGGACAAGATGAATGTTCCATAGCAAAAAAATCTACTCGATATAACGTTAAACATAACAAAACGCGCTACCGCGACAATTTTATAATGATCAAAGCGAGTTTGTTTACAAAAAATACTACGACTCCCAAATATGGTGACCTGATTTTTCATTAGCTGAATTTTGGCGGGAAACGGGAGAACTCACGAGACTTTCAATAACATCAACCCAAAATGGCTGACTTTGAAGGGAAAAAATACGATTTTCAGACAGTGATACTAATTAAAAGTGAAATTCTTGGGATATTTAAATTTGTGCTGATAAATTTCTATTGGGACTTATAAATAAACTACCAAGGTAGGTTTAGATTGTAAAATGATGTTTTTAGAATTAACACATATTCCAAAAATTGACCTTGAAGTGTCCGGAGTGAATCACTCCGGGCCCTGCAATATAGAACAAAGAGGGAACGCGTCGTAACCCCATCCCAAATCAGACTATCAAAAGGGAAGGGGGTACGTTATCGCAACCAACATTTATATAGAGGATGAGGTAATAATGCATTCTGATTGTCTAGTCTTAAACTGTTAAACAAGAAGTTCTCAAATCCTTTCAAGCAGGACAGACCCTTCAACTGAGTTATTGATAGTAAAAAAAAGGTCCGTGATTTTCAGATTTCACACGATCTTCTTTCTAATGCAATATGTTGCGCTTGAATGAAAATATGTTCTATTTATCACCATTTCAAGTAGTGTTGTACAAAAACCGTCGAAATTATGTTCTACATGTGACATTGTACATGTACTAGTCTGGAATTCAATTGGTTCCCTACAAAATAGATCACAATAGGAATTCAAAAATGTTTCATATTTGAATATTCAAAATAGAATTTAAGGCTTCGTTTCTAGTAACACAGAATTTTCAACCGCTTCATTATCAATATTTTGTTCGTCTTTATCTGAAACTATTTCGTCCTTTTGTTTATTCAGAATATGTCGTTTGAATGAAAATATATATTTATCGTCAATATTTTCAGTTGGTGTTGTGCACAAACTAACAAGAAACGAAATAATTAGACTTGTGATGAATCCAATTAATGAAAAGTACATGAACGAGATTGAAAATAAGCTTGTAAAGAATGAATCAACATCCTCGTGTGCTTCAGTTGTAATATCGTATGTCTCCGTATAATGAACGATTTTTGAACTCGAAGAATTTATTAAAGTCGTCTTAGAATCGACTGTTGAAAGTGAAGAATTCATAAATGAACTAGGGTGGTATTCGGAGAAGCCAAAGTTAGTCAAACATCCATTGGTTGGGGCCGGTGGGAGAGTTTCACCACGTGTGTCTACCAGAAGCATTTGTCCAATATTAAAGGTCAAAGTAACAACCATTCCAGCTATGGTACCTATTATTACTCCGGGAGTTGTGGCTTTTCTTGAACAAGTTGACACAATAAATAACGCACATAGTGGACCATCGATACAAGACGTCAAGGCGTAGAACACCTTCAGGATGGATCCAGGTAGAGCTGTGATTAGGAAGGAAAAACACATAGCAACAATGCCGTACAGAAAGACAAGTACTTTTGATACATTAGTAGCTTTCTTTTGAGGTAAATTTGGATATTTTACACGTATAAAATCCTCGTATGTCACGGCTCCTAAACTACTTAAGCACGAAGAAAGTGTGCTCAAAGCTGCACTTGATAATGCGGCAATAAACAAACCTTGAAGACCTGGTATACTTGAGAATAGGTCAGATATAGCTTGGGGTATAAGCTGATTTGATCCCGAAATCCGCCCAGATTCTATAGGATCACAATCTAAGTACGCATAATAACCAAAGATCGCAATGCCTTCGAAACAAACTGCAAACGAAACAAACGCTTTAATCACAGCTGCCATGACGAAGGTCAGTTGAGCGGACTTCACTGTTGGCATAGACCGTATTCTTTGCACACCTGGTTGACTGTAGGAATCTATAAGATGTTGACAAAATGGTGCAAACACTACATTCCAAAACTGATATCTTATCGTGGGATCAAATCTGAAATCATTCATGTTGAATCTTTCAGGTGCTATCTTATACAAGTTTCCAAATCCTCCCACTCGTAGGGTACATTTAATGACGACAGCTAGTACTCCAGTAGTCATGATAATCATCTGTAGAACATCCGTCCAAATCACTGCCTTCATTCCTCCAATAGATGTATAGACCGCGGTGATCGTGGTATAAATAAGTATCGAGCCCCAGTATGGAATCCCGACTAATACATCTAGGGCGACACAAGTTCCATAAGTAACACTTCCCATGTAAGTAATCAGAAAAGAAACACCGAATATTAAGGCTAGGTAACGGACGATGTTGTTTCTGAAGCGTAATTCAAAGTATTTATATTCACTGGTGATTTTCAGAGGGTGGAAGACGGGAATAACAAAGATCGAAGCGAAGGTGTAGCTAACGACAAAGCCTAACACACGGTATCCAAATCCAAGTCCATAAGCGTAGCTTTCAGCAGGTACTCCAATTATCATCAAAGATGATTGATATGTTACAACAAGCGACAGTGTCGTTGGTATGATAGAAAGCCTTCTATCTGCCAGGAAGTAATGTTCAGCTCTGCTTACACTGCGACATGCAAAGAATATACCGATAGCCATAGACAAGGCTAGGGTACTAAACAATACAATAAAGTCGTATATTGTGAATGTATTAATTCGATCCATTTTCATGTTAAATGAGCACAGTTAAATATCTAACTATCCATTTACTCGTTCATACTACAGCTATACATGTATGCGAGCTAGAAATGTAAATGAGTGATCATATGCCCGTGAAAAGGAAGTAACTCAACTGTAAAGTTAAACTATTTTACAAACCATTGATTTTGAGTTAAATATAAGGCTAAGCCGAAAAAACCCCAAGAACTTATACTTGAGCGTGTGCGTGACATTTCCAACAATGGGCATCCGCACAGTCTGACCAGAGTCTTCACTATGCGATTTGTAGATAAATAAGGACTTGAAGTATATGTAGGTAGTTAAGCAATATTTTTGTTACTATATGTAACGGTCTGGACTGCTAAGTATTTGCACCTCACGCAGATGTCAGATTGTTGGAATTGTCCCTCTTTTTGTTTGATTGGTATGTGGCCGTTTATCATAATTTGGAAACCAATAAGAGGCCAAAGAGGCTCTACCGACCGTACAATGTCCAGAGATATTCAAATAGAAAAATATATATGAACATTGTATTTCAAGGGATAAAAATTCTTAAAACATATTCGAGCAATCGTCCATCTAAATTACAGTAAAGTTTTCAAAATAACATTTTTTTAAAAAAAAAATTCAAGATTTTTCAAAGTGAAATTTGGCCAAACCTCTCGCATAATAAGGATGCATATCAAAAGAACATTTGTGGCAAGTTTGGATAAAATCAGCCTAAATGTGTACAAATTTATTTCCGCTAATTCATCGTCGCTGTCGTAGCATATGCCCTTATGAGCGAGGCCCCCAGAAGACGGATTGTTGTTGGTTAGGATGATGCAAGAATGCATATCGATACTACGTGCTTCTTTATGTCTACACGGAAATATTAGATTTTCTTATTTTTTTTATATAAAATAAAATCTTATCTAAAAATAATGTATTTAAGATCTCGTGTCAATCAGTCCCGCGTAAAAGATTAAAAAAAAAAAAAAAAAAGCATTTTTTGAGAGAAAGATTTGTTTTCTTATTCAGAATTTATAGTATTTAACCATTCTTCATGGAAAATATAAAAATGATTAACATAAGCATAACAGTGTCTTGCAATTCAAATTTAATGCAATACAATAAAATACAATAAAACACAGCAAGTTTATTGCATTAAACATTCACAATGTTTAGAGATAATGCAACACGCTACATTTAGATAAAGAATATACTAATGTCGCTCAATAAAGCAGTTGTTGTTACGACATTTCAGTCACCAACCGGCTACATCTCTCTGTCTGTCACTCACGCAAGATAAGTTACCGCAAATGCGAACCTATAGGCCTACATTTTGAGATATAGGGTTTCAATGATGACATTTACTTTGAAGCGCGATGTGTTTACATCAACTTTGATACGTGTACTTGCCGAACTTAGGTCGACACATATTATATTTGTCATATATTTACATGACTAGTTTCGTCCCGTTATTTTTTTCCAAAATTCAAACAGAAACGTCCACCTTCAGTACTTTCAGCACTTCGATTATATTTGGTATATTTCGGACTCAGTAATAAATCAGACTAAATAAGACTTCTCAAGTAAGAGTATTCATTTTCTGTATGTAGGCACTTCTCATTTATATCTTTGATGGAAAAACACACACACGTTTTTGTCAATGTAAGATATTCAACTAGATCGGACCAGGAAGTCTGGAGTTACAAATCGCTAGTTTTTGCTTTGTTAACACTAGCCTCTACAAATATTGATGAATCAAAACAATACTTGGTCAAAATGTTGGTAGCCATGAGATCTTGGGTGATTTCGATTTTAAGTATGATGGGATAAAAAGAAATAGAGTTATGTGCTATTGAATTTGGAAAAAAATGGAAATATTGACCAATCGAGACAAAACTTGGTCACAATTTATACTGCGCTAAGGTCTTGGATGATTCCATTTGGCTAGTACAATCTGGGTCATATGCCCTTGACATCGACAAAATGACAATATTGACCAATCAAAACAAAACTTGGACATAATGTTGATGACCATAGCTTAATCCGAACTTCAGGTTTTGAGTACTGTGCCCTTGACTTTGATAAAATTGTTGTTTTCCTCGACTTAGTTTTCTCTCTAACAGCCAGAAATATCGATCATTCAAAGCCCAAAAGATCATGAATGCAATTTTCAGTTGGATCTTAATCTCGCATCTTAAATTATGGGCCCTTGAACTTTAAATATTGTTATTTTTGTGCTATTTAGGGTCAGGTGAGCTATTAAAGACAATAATTGTCCTCTTGTTGTTAAATATATAAGCATCCGAATTCCATTATATAATTTTGTTATCTTTCTGTTTTGTAGTATTTCAATACTTTTTTCAGTCTAAGTAGGGCTATTTTGTTAAAGCAAAGGGCCAACTTATTTCTCAACCCGGGCGGGTACTGTTGCCCGCAATATCAGAGTATCTCCCAGAAAGCGGGCTACCAGCTCTAGACTGGTCCACATATCGACTATCAGAATAGCCTAGAACAGGATATTCTGATATTCGACAGTGAGACCAGTCTACACCCGACCCGAAAGCGGGCGAGAAATAAGTTGGCCCAAAGAAAAATCCAATATCTCTGGTCTGTTTCTGTAAACTTGATGTATACTTTTCAAAGAAGAAGTGGTATATTGTTTTTGCACTTTGGTCAGTTTTCTTAGATTGTTACAGTCCCAGTGTGCGTTTAGGGTGAAAAATCGCTCTTTCGTGAATATTATCTGAATGATTTTTCTTGATTTAGTCTTATGAAAGATAACTTACATAAAATTACAAATCAATCGACAAACCGCGTTTTTTTTTCGTGAAACGCATAATCTGCCGTTTATTAAAAGTAAAATATGTAACTGAGGGTTTGGTCACTTCAAATACGCCCATGAGCGGTAATTGAGTGGTATTCAAATTGAAGGCCGAAATGTTGCGGGTCATAAATATTCATCAAGTTGGGTCTATATTTAGGTCATCGCGTCATAATCATTTGCATTAATGGATATTGAAATGACAAATTCAAGCTTGTCTTTGAGAATAAAAGTCTAGTTTTTGTGTACGTAGTCGTCAAAGATCATTGTCTTGCGTTTCGGAAATGTTCACGAACACAGACGGGGGCTTTAATCTAAACTACATGTACTCTAAAATTTATTGTTACAGTTAAAAACATCGTGAAATTTAAACTCATTCCGATCAAAATCATCCTTAATCATTCACTCAGCGCTCTATTCATTCATTCCAAACACTCACTCAAAGCGATCAAAAACGCTCCGAAATCATTAGAAAACATTTAAAAATCGTTAAAGACTTTCAAAAATTAATCCAAATCGATTTATTTCTTCAAGGATTTTATTAGCTGGTGTGAACTTTAAATTGCCCGGTTAGTCCACGAAGGCGTACAAACAGAAAAGTACGTGTATTTTATCAAAGGGAGGTAATATATATCGCTAATCTTGTACATCTTGAACAAAAATTAGCAATTTTGAATACCTCCCTTTAATTTCCCGCAAATCACAATCCACACACTCATTCAATTTCACTCAAAAATCATTCCAAAATTGTTCACCTTGTCAATTTCACGATGTTGTTAACTGTACATAATCATTTAGGCCGTGCTTCATTTTATTTAGCATCCTGATGCAATATTGTACTTGTTAGATTAATATCTAAGATATAGGTTGTTCTACCACATGTACTCCCTTCTGTCTGTCCGTTACACAATGATTCAATATTTTTTAAATCTTTTTGATTCACCCATTGTTAAATAAATGAAAATTTTCGTCAAATATAATTTTATTCTAACATGTATCTGATATCTTTGAGACAATACCGAAATACCTATTTAATTACCAAAATGATGAACATAGGAATGACTTTAACAACTTTGAAACATAACTTTTATCATGATTATGATTTTAGTTATTATACAATAGATATTGTAAACAATTCTGTGGAAATGAAATATCATTATTCAAATAACTCTTGGAGTATTTACATTACTTTGATTATAATTGATTTAAATTGTCAATTACAAGATAACAAAATCATTTTAATTTTTAATCACCTTGCAGTGTGTAATTCTGTGTTTTTTCCTGCCATATGGTCTAATTTATTTTTCACAATTAAGCTTTAGTAAGGGTTAACTTTTAGTTTGAAAATTCCAAAATTCCTTCTTTATTTTATATAAATTTGATGTCTGCTAACCTAGTGGCCTTATATTCGTTTTATAAGTTATTTTGAAAGGGGACTTTCTAAGTATCAGTTCTATAGTTTAGTGTTAACCAATTTATTTTACATCGATTGGGAAACAATTTCATACAACTTAGATTGATCCCTCTCGATTCTGCTTCCTGGAAAATTCACCAGTACTCGCGCCGAATGTGTCGGTCAATGAAAGAACCAACATAGATAGCCGCTTCCGGGAATTGAACTCAGGACCTTTGGGTCAAGAGGCCGACGCTCTACCTCTAGACCACGCAAAACACAAAATTTTGATTGGAATTGGAAACACGCATGACACATAACTGGACAGCTGCCTGGCAGACGTGAGAAAGCACACGTGAGCAATTTGAGTTCATGTGAGCTGGAATGTATTTAACCCCCTTTGATTGTATAGAGTGCTTACCCGGTCTACGGTCGACATCATGAAATCGACAAGAAAAATGATTTTTGGAACGACTTTTGAATGAAATCGAATGAATGTGAAAGGCGAGTGTTGAGTGAAATTAAAGGGAGGTAATCTAAAATAGCAACTTTTGTTCAAGATGAACAAAATTAGCTAGCTATATTTGTTACCTGCCTTTAATGAATAGCTTTCTATGTCTTTACAGACGCATATTATGCTCCAAAATTAAATTATGTCATTGAAATCGTTGATTTTTCTGTCGATTTTTACTTTGAATGTAGTTGTCGAATTCATGTTCCTGAATGGCGAATCTTAGAAAGAACGGACTTTTCCTAATTTCCTTTTTTTCATTTATTTTTCAAAGAAAATATATTTACGAATTAAAAAAATACCAGAAAGTTTTAAAAAAAAGGCTACCTTTTATATCGAACATCGTTGTAATTTTAAAAGCAAAAAGTGTATTAATCTGAACGAACGTATGTACGCTATTGAAGACGCATTCAGAAGGGAAATATACTTAGTTCCAAAAGAAAGTGTGCACTTTTGAATTTTCAATATCTCTGAAATTACACAATCTATCGTCATGAAACGTCGTATGACTATCCCTAAGAGCATGTGCAAACGATATTTGAAAACAAAAATCGCGCGATGAGCAAACGTTTTCTGCTAAATTGAGACATTCGATTTTGCATATTTTGCATGTGCATCACGCGTTAGACGAACAATTGGTCTGAAAATGCATTTGATTGAATCTTTGTGGATTTCCTAAGCAAAAAATCACATCTTCAATACAATTGTGCATGATGCTTTAGCATGATTTGACTACCAATAAACGTCGTTGAACAAAATCGAACCTTATCAGATTTAGGACGTCATTAAAATTGATTGAGCATTCTTATTCCGATAAAAATCGAAGGCATCATTTTGTAACGCCTTTAATAAGAAAATCTAGATGTCTAGAACGCCATAGCGCCATTCAATGACAAGTAACTGGTATAACAACGTAGAAATGTCTAGCGTTGACGTACACGTAACGTCTGCTTAAAAAAATAAAACTTTTGTTTGGAAATGACTTGGAATGGCTTCTAAAAACCTTTAATGCAACATCAACACATACCTTTTTCCAAAGAAAAAGTTGTAAGGAGGTCATATCTCATCAATTCAAGTTCTGCCTGCGCGTATGCAGCATACAATGCTTTATCCAAAACAGATTTGGCTTTTAATTTTAAAAGGTCTTGACTGAAGTATGGTATCAAATTTTCTCCATAATTTTCTCCCAACTTTTAAAAAATCAAGAGAAATGCAAAAAGTGAAATTGCACACTTTCTTATGGAACTCAGTATATATAAATATAAAAAAATAGGAACGAAATTGAAGCGTACAAACAAAAGAGAAAAAAGAAAAATTGAAAAAAAAAAATGGAAAAAAAAGTTAGAGACGTTTTCGGTAGTATTTTTTGCGCATCGTTCGAAGCAATGAAGTCGAATTATCAGGATTCTTGAAACCTCACAATAATGGCTACGATTCATCTTTAAAAAGTGGGCATTTACGTGGATGAAATAACAAGAGGACCTTAATCGCTCACCTGAATGAACTGTCCAAAACACAGTTCAAGCAGGTTTTGAAATTATTTTTTTGTCTAATTTTAAGGCAAAAATCTGCCTTCCAGAGCGTGTACAAGGTTTTTCTAGATTTGACCCAGTGACCTAGTTTTCGACCCCACTTGACCCAATTTTGAACTTGTCTGGAGTTTAAGCAAGACGATCATTCTGACCGAATTTGAGGTTGATTGGGCAAGAAATGTGACCCCTAGAGTGCATACCAGGTTTTTCTAAGATTTGACCCCGTGACATTTTTTTTTACCCCACTTGACCCAATTTTGAACTCGTCTGAGATTTTATCAAGACAATTTTTCTGTCCAATACATGATTTTATCACGATAATTGTTCTGACCAAGTTTTAAGTTGATTTGGCAAAAAATGTGAAATCCAGGGTGCATACACGGTTTTTCTTAAATTTGACCCTGTGACCTCGTTTTTGCCCCACTTGCCTAAATTTTAAACTCTTCCAAGATTTTATCAAGACAATCATTCTGACTAAATTTCAGATTGATTCGCCAAAAATGTGGTGTCTAGAGTGCATACAAGGTTTTTCTAAGATTTGACCCCGTGACCTAGTTTTTGACCCCACTTGACCCAATTTTGAACTCGTCTGAGATTTTATCAAGACAATTTTTCTGTCCAAATTTCAAGTTGATTGGGCAAAAAATGTGACTTCTAGAGTGTATACAGGGTTTTTCTAAGATTTGACCCTGTGAACTAGTTTTCGACCCCACTTGACCCAGTTTCGAACTCGTCCGAGATTTTATCAAGACAATCATTCTGACCAAATTCCAGGTTGATTGGACGAACGACGGACGACGGACATCCACCTAACCACAAAAGCTCACCTTGAGCACTTCGTGCTTAGGTGAGCTAAAAACAGAGTTGAAGAATGTGTAGTTGGCGTCGTGACGTCATTTAGGGCCCGACCCTTTTCAAGCCGCCAAAATAAGTTGTGCAAATATTTCCGGAGATAATAGGTCGATTTCTCAAAGAAAGTTTCATTTAGAAAGAGAAGTTACGCCCGAGGTTTCTGTCTGAAATTTGTGCACATTCATTAGGAAAAACAGGTTTTAAACGCTATCGATATAACGATTTTATATTTTTGATCATCCAGTTTTCATTTGATTATTTTGTAAATAAGTACATTTTTACCATTTTCTTTCGCCGACGATCTTTGCTGTCCTTTTTGTATATTCTTGTGAAACGAAGTTGGCCAAGTACAATGATATTTCTTCAGATTTTGTTAAGCTGCGAACATTTTAGCATACATACATACATACATACATACATACATACATACATACATACATACATACATACATACATACATACATACATACATACATACATACATACATACATACATACATACATACATACATACATACATACATACATACTTGCATATTAATGTTTCTATTCGTACAATTTATGGTATTGCATTTGTTTCGGCAATATCAAGCTAAAGTATACATTTGAGGTTTTCATTTGGATGTTTTCATCTTAGTGTAAATAATTGATAACTTGTTTGTATATTTCATATTTATGTTTGTTCCAATATGTTTTGTAGCACTGTTCCATGTATTTATGTAATATGAGTTTTATGTTTCTTGTAAGTTTGTTTCTTTCAATGTATTTGTATATGCTTATCTTCTTTAAAGGAGGAATAATAAAGTATATATAATTTCACTTTTAAATGCCAGAGACATAAACATTTCTTTGGAAAATTTGGTTTTAATGGTTACTACCTTTCTTTATGTAATGAGAAGCGCATAAACATATCATTTCTTTTTATTTTCAACTCATTATCAAATTTTACATAACATATGAAGGAAAATTTAAAAATAGCTATGTAAGTAATTTTTGCGATTTTTTTTAAAAAAAACCCTCTAATCAAATAACCGAATTTTCACTATTTTGCTTATCCACGGGTAAAAACCGAATTTTCATTTTTAAAATATAATAAAATATAATAGCATTTTGATATTTCTATTACTACGGTTACCACGGAAACTACTATTTTGCGCTAAAACATATTTTGTATTTCCATTTTTGTACTCGCTATAGATTTTACACAAAATATGAAAAAAATATAGAATTTTGTATGTTAGAATTATATTTTCCTAAAACTACCGAAAAGACCTTTACTAACTCGGTAAAATAGTAGACGTCTCAACCACTACGCCATAAAGTGCGGGATTAATATTTCAATGAATTTTAATACATGATGTCATAAAGAGCATTTTTAAATGCGTTTTTTTCTTATTTAGATTTAAAGTATGCTATGTTTATGTGCCAATAGATCATAGTTTTGCTATACCTTGTGCTGAATATGAAATTTGATTTTGATATAATTAGTTTCGCAGCATATACTGGTATAAATACACAAAATCTTTACCAGCCAAAACTTCTAACTCACATTTGTTTATTATAATCAATATCTTCCCGAATTTTTAACTCTCGAAGCTACTATTTGGCACAAATGTTTTGAAATTATTGATCTTAAAAGGGCAGTGAAAGGTGCAGCAAAATTTGACTATCAATAAGCTTCAATCATTAAGTCATTGTCAATATAACAATTATGTCACATTTCAGCCATTTTTTTGAAGAATATTTAATGGTTACAAGAGATATTTGATAAAGCACAAACATAATTTTCAAATTGAAGATTAGGCAGATGTATGTATGATATATTAGACATTTATTCGGGACAGCCACAGTACGTTTTTGGTGACTTATTGTTTTATGTAAATCGTATACACGGAAATTTAGCTGTGGTAGTAAGGGTGGTGTCCCATTACTTAGATGTCATAAGATCAAGCCGGATGATTACCAAAAATATATATATTCTTTTTATTTGGAAACACTGTTTTAAGTTCCTATTTTGATACAACAGTATTGCATTACGCTATTGGTATTCTGCACAGAAATCTTTCCGCCAAACTTAAATTTTATATAAAATTTAATCATTGCAATGTGTTGTACATTCAACACTAAATTAATACTGTGCATTGCGAGGTCGCACTGGAAACGAAATCATTATGTGTATCTCGTTTTTGTTGATAACTAAAATTGAACGATATAAGAATAATACAATTTTGATTGCAATTGACAAAAAGTAATAACAATTTAAACGATAATTGAAAGAGTCACAAGGATTAAAATATATTTCGTTTCGGTATTGAACTCGATCCGACAACAAGACGCGTTATGGGAAGGCGTCTGTACCACTGTACTACAGCGACTCTTTTAATCGACGTGAAATAATACGAATACGTAAAATTGGACGGAAGTATATCCACAAAACACGTGAACCGCAAAATTGAGACCTGAGTAACAATATCTTAAAATTTCAATCAGATTGCTTGCTTACTTAATAAGTTATTGATAAATTCAGATGCGAGCAAGAAGTTTTGATCTGTAGTTACAATATATGGTATTAAAGCTGTTATTTATCTAAAATGAACTGGTGTAACAGTGTAATGTGTCCCCCAGGGTAACATGTCCCCGGGGATTTTTTATTCATACTATTTTGTATAACTCTAAATCAATCTAAAAAAAAAAAACATATAAAAAGTATTTTTGAGTGGTTTTCAATTCTTCAAACCAAAATATAATTTGCTTACTATGATTTTCTAATCAAATCAATTTTCCAATTTTTTTATTATTATTATAAAAGTCAATCTTGGTATTTCATGCAAATATTTGAAAGTTTAATGAAAAAAATATAAAAAAATAAAACTTAGGTGGGGGGACACCTTACCCCGGGGCAACCAGTCCCCGGGGACACGTTACCCCAGGGTAACCTGTCCCCCTTTTCAAAATGCTTTTATTCATTTGATTTCACCTTCCTGTCATTCTTTTTCTTAAGAATATGATATTCATTGAAAAATATTTCATTCATTTTTTTTTAAATTGATGCTTTTTTTAAAGAAAAATCTTAGTTCTTGCACTTTTTTAATTTTTGCAACATTACTTTTGCATTATCTAAAATTTTTCCAAGTCCATAGTTAGATTGATTAATAGCATTTATCAACATATCATGTTAATATTGCAGTTTTCATAAGAAAGCATAAGAATGACAAATTAATTCAATACTTCTTCTTTTGAAAGGGGGACAGGTTACCCAGGCCAGGGAAACATGTCCCCGGGGGACAGGTTACTAACCTGTCCCCGTATTCCAAATACTTTTTTCATTAAAGATATCACCTTCAAGTCATCTTTTTTATTAAGAAATAAATTCTTAGAAAATTTCTTAAATGGATGTGTATGTTTCTATTTCCTTTTTTTCACTGGGTTTACAGGCCTGGGTTACATGTTTCAGCGACAAGTGACCACAGCTTGGGAGAGCTTACCCTTAAGTTTTTTAACAATTTGAAATATTGATAAATGATTGAAAACATATGGGTTTATTCCTGCACAGATCATTGTTGAAAACCTTTTTGTGTGGGATAGGTTACCCAGACCTGGGTAATGTGTCCCCGGAGACAGGTTACCCCAGCTTGGGTAACATGTTCCCCCCCCCCCCCCCTCCATACATACACATACACTCACAATAAATTTCTAATAAGTGAATAACTAATTTGCAAACAGTTTTACATAAATGAGACTATCACACAGTTTTCAAATGAAAAAAAATGTATTTGAAAGTTTTGTTGAATAAATCCCCATTAACAACCTTTTTGTGTGTTTTCACTGGGTTAACAGGCCTGGATAACATGTTTCAGACACAAGTGACCACAGCTTTGGAAACCTTACCCCCAAACAATTTGAAATATAATTAAATAATTGAAAACATAAGGGTTTATTTTTGCATATAACATTGCTGACAGCATTTTGGGGGGTGGGACAGGTTACCCAGGCCTGGGTAACGTGTCCCCGGGGACAGGTTACCCCAGCTTACACATCCCTCCCTACACATATAGAAAACAAGAGGACCATGATGGTCCTATATCGCTCACCTTCGTCTCTTTGACTTCTATCTTAGCAAAATTAAATACTTGAAAGATCATTAAATTTTTCAAAGAAAAACATAACTCTATTTCTATGATCGCTGCATAAATTTCTATCCTTTTCTAATCAAATTTCATGTGACCTGGCCAACATTCTGACTAAGTTTCATAAAGATTGGGCAATATTTGTGGCCTCTAAAAAGAGAATAGTCAATAAGCCCCTTTTCCCGTGATATGACATGGATCTTTCCAATTTTAAATAGGGTTCATCCTTATGACCTAGCCATTATTCTGATCATGTTTCATAAAAAATTAATAGTATTTGTGGCTTCTAGAGCGTAAACAAGAAAATTGTCAATAAGGCCCCTTTTCCCGTGATATGGCATGGATCCTTCCCATTTTCAATAGGGTTCATCTTTGTGACCTGGCCAACCTTCTGACAAAATTTCATAAAGATTTGGCCATATTTGTGGTCTCAAGAGTGTAAACAAAAAAATTGTCATAAAGGCCCCTTTTCCCGTAATACGACACATATCCTTTCCATTTTCGATAGGGGTCATCCTTGTGGCTTGGCCAACCTTCTGACCAAATTTCATAAAGATTGGGCCATATTTGTGGCCTCTAGAGTGTAAACAAGAAAATTGTCATTAAGGCACCTTTTCCCGTGATATGGCATGGATCCTTCCCATTTTCAATAGGGTTCATCTTTGTGACCTGGCCAACCTTCTGACAAAATTTCATAAAGATTTGGCCATAATTGTGGTCTCAAGAGTGTAAACAAAAAAAATGTCATTAAGGCCCCTTTTCCTGTAATACGACACATATCCTTTCCATTTTCGATAGGGGTCATCCTTGTGGCTTGGCCAACCTTCTGACCAAATTTCATAAAGATTGGGCCATATTTGTGGCCTCTAGAGTGTAAACAAGAAAATTGTCATTAAGGCCCCTTTTCCCGTAATACGACACATATCCTTCCCATTTTCGATAGGGATCATCCTTGTGGCTTGGCCAACCTTCTGACCAAATTTCATAAAGATTGGGCCATATTTGTGGCCTCTAGAGTGTAAACAAGAAAACTGTCATTAAGGCCCCTTTTCCCGTGATATGGCACGGATCCTTCCCATTTTAAATAGGGTTCATCCTTGTGACCTGGCCAACCTTCTGACCAAGTTTCATGAAGATTGGGCCATATTTGTGGCCTCTAGAGTGTAAACACTAAGATTGTTGACGCTGGACGACAGACGACGCACGACAGACGACGGACATTCAATGATCACAAAAGCTCACCTGGAGCACAATGTGCTCAGGTGAGCTAATAAATCAGTCTTTAGAATAATTCTTTCAAAGACAAGATCGTTCTTAGATATGTCCATAGTCATGATGACATAAAACAATTATTTTTCTAAAAAAAAAACAAAAAAAACAAGTTTAATTATTATAATACTTATCATGAAAAATAAAAAAAATCCCTCAGAACTGAAACAGTTCGCAAAACAAATTATAATCACATACAGATCAAATAAAGAGACTTGTAACACATAGAATAAAAAAATTTCTTTGTAAAAGAAATGTGACTAAATATTGCTTTACAATATCTGTAGGGGGGGGACAGGTTACCCCAGGGGGGGGGGGACAGGTTACCCCGGCTGATTTCTAGGGTAACATGTCCCCGGGGACAGGTTACCCCGGGGTAACCTGTCCCCGGGGACACGTTACCCAGGGGACACGTTACCCTGGGACACTGGCACTCAATAGCTTCCGTACGTGCTCGAGTATTCCCGTAATTCAAATTCATTCTATGGTTTTATTATTCATTATTTTTATTTATAACTTCACATTTACTAAAACAGTCGCTGTAGTACAGTAGTTACAGGCGCCTTCCCGTAACGGTTTAATTTTACCAGTCAAGTTCAATACCCGACAGAGATACATAATTTAATCCTTCTGGTTTGTCATTCTTTTTTATTTTTTTTTTTTCAATTTACTTTTAAATTATTAAAAGTTTTTTTTGTCAATTGCAATCAATACTGTAGTATTTTCATATCACTCAATTTTAGTTAATTGAACCGACCAAGATTATTGTATTCTGGTCGGCAGAAAATTGATTTAATACCTAAATGAAAACATAATTAGGTATTTAGTAAGCTTTCCCTTAAATACAGCCCCAATACAGATCTCATTTGCTTGATGATATTGAGTTAAAGATATGAAGATATTTAACTTTTTGACATTGGTAACCTAATCACACATAAACAGGAACTCGAGTGTCGTATTCAAACCATAAATAGGTTTTTACTTTCATAAAAAAAAAAAAAAAAACAAAAAAAAAAAAAAAACAAAAAAACTGCCTATTCATCTCTCAAATATTGATACATTTCAAAATTTCAATTATTCAGTTTCGCTTGCGATGTCTTTGAACAACCAAAACGAGGTAAATAATTTATTGCGTTTCCAGTACAACGTCGCAATGCACAGTTTAAATTAATAGTGATGAATGGACATCACATTGCATTGATCGAATTTTAAATCAAATTTAAGTTTAGCGGAAAGATTATTGTGAAAAATACCAATAGCCTAATGCAAGAATGTTGTATCTAAAAGGTACGTAAAAGACTGTTAACAAATAAAAAAATTGAAAAAAATATTTTGGTAATGAGTTGGTTTGGGTACATGACCTCTTAGTTATGGGACTTCAATCTTACTACCACAGCTAAATTTCCGTATGTACGATGAGATATGATACATTTATTTAGATCTAATCATTGCGAGTTTAAGTCTATATAAAGAAACATATTGTGCGATTATTACAAGGGGTCAAACGGAATATTTAATGAGCCCCAGGTCATTGAAGATCAATAATACCCCTTAACATAATATTTGTTTGTAACAAACCGTACAGCACGTCGGGAAATATGCGATTTTCACGTAATTTTCTTTAATGCTTTCCAATAGATTATCGAGAAATAACAGACGATCTTCTCTTGGTTATTTCAAGTCAGTGTAAGTACCAAAAAGAGTATACCAAAAGATTATACATTGCTTTAGTTCATTTGACCCAATTAATATTTAAAGCCCCCGTCTGTGTTCGTGAACATTTCCGAAACAAAAGACGATGATCTTAAACGACTATGCGCACAAAAATTAGACTTTTATTCTCAAAGATAAGTTTGAATGTGTAATTCCAATACTGCGTAATGCAGATGATTCTGACTCGATGATCTAAATATAGGCCTAACTTGAAATTTCATTTACATATATAGCCTGGTTAATTTGACCCGAATTTGCCCTCTGTGGAAAAAATGCCTAAATAACAATTACCGACATATTGTATCAATTAACAAAATGTATAATACATTCAATATCGTTTGTTATTCATTCCTATGAAAGCACGTGCAAAGCCGAGTAGGAATAATCAGATTTTTATTCATCTAAATAGCAGGGGTCAGATTCAAGTTAATAAAACCGCACTATATCACTGTATTTAGCAGATTATGCGTTTCATGAAAAATCCACCGCTTGTCGATAGATATTTTTTTTTATGTAACTCATATTTCATTAGACTTAATCAAGAATAATTGTTCAAAGAATGTTCAAGAAATCGTTTTTTACTCTAAACGCAGACGGGGGCTTTAATTATAACACGATGGCATAAAACACATAAAGAAGAATTACATAAGATTTTATTCGCAATATAATGCATATTTCATGAGTTTATCTGTGTACACAGATATCTCCGCCCATTTTTACACAATGTCATCTTTAGCTCGAACGTTGATTCTTTTGACATTATCATAACCCCCGCGCTAAATGACGTGCTTCGCTTTCTGTGAGATTCTTCCGACGACAAGATCATTAAATTTTCATTGATTTTACACCCAGAAAAAATGTTTTTGTACTATTTTACACTCAGAAGGGAGTAAAAACACTTTTTCAGAATTACGATCGTGTTATAACGGATATAATTCCATTTTCGCGTTTAAGGGGCCATATAGAAAGTCTGACGGGGGAGGAGATATTTGCAAAACAAAATCCTCGGGTGCGCCCTCGAATTTTATTTTTTGCATATAACTCCTCCTGCGTCAAACTTTATTCGTGGACACATCAAAGCGAAAATGAAATTATTTCATTTTTAAGTAAACATGACCCAATATATCCACGAAGCCATAACGTTGCCTTGTAATCACGGACTTGTAAGATGATGCCTTTGGGAGAATTTGTCCCAAAATTTCACATTTCGTCCCATTTTTGCATTAAAGACTGTGTTTACATATAATATTCTCTTAATAACTTAACCTTTTATCACTTGATTTCATTTTTAAATATCTTTCAAAATCAGCTTCCTTTTCAGTCAAGTACGAACTTGACTGTTTCTTTCTCTTTTTTTTCATAGCAACACCTGCTCAGAAAAGGGATTTTCCATTGAGATTGATGGCTAGCTGCACAAAGATTTGTTGAAAACTTTTGATGTGCATTCAAAGAAACTTTAGCAGGCAACAATAACCGTTCCGACAAACATTAAATTTTAGCTGATGTCAAATGTTACATGGGAACGTTATGAGCCAAACTAGGTACACGGAGGCAAGCCAATAAAAAAGGTTTAGCGCTATTTGAATAAAACCTAAAATTGTTCCTGAAATTCAAACTAAACATGAATTTTAGTCTCATTACTGCAAAACAATATACTGATATAAAGTCTTATCGTTGTTTGATCATAGTGGGCGATATTTTTATGATTTGCAAATTAACGATATAAGGGTATGAATGATATGATGACTCCTATAGAGGGCCCAAAATGGCATTTTATAAGCCATTTTTAACAGGACGGTTTCAATCATTCAAGGGTTCAGTGCAACACTATTGTAAGTGTCTATATATTTATAGGCACTTAAATAGTGTTGTACTGACCCATAGAATTGGCGAATGTACTATTTAACTCGCCAAGTGTCTGTAAGTATTTATTTCCGAATTTTATCCTCTTATAGGCGGGTTTTCACGGTGAATACAGGAAAGAATGCTTACCCCACCTACTTTCCAACCAAAGGATCTGAGTTGGTAATGAAGATCTTTCAGACAAAAAGCTTTATAATATAAATTCATTTGAGAAGCATGGCTAGCGAAAAGGGTGCGCTTAGTCACCATTGCATTATCCTTTGTGCCTTGTGTGACCTTTTTAAAGTGTTGTCAAGTGAGGCGTATTTGTTTGAATATGGTCTTGGGCAGCACCAAAATTTAATACCATGTATGAAGTAATATGGTTGTTTTACCAAAATGAGTAAACCGATTAAAATTCGTTTAAGGCGTTTTAATTATTTCTATTTATTTTTTGTGGACGTTTCCTTTTTGTTTAACTAACTTTATATTTTAGCAAAAAAAGCAAAAAAAAAAAAAAAAAAAAAAAAAAACAAAAAACAAATATCTTCTTTGTATCTACTTCTATGCGCTCTTTTAAATTTTTCAACCATTAATCTTATTTTTACACATACATATGAAATAAAACCTCTGCTGACACCTTCAATCCTAATACTTAAAAAGAAAAGAAATTTGATTTATATATATACTTCAAACTATTTACTGATATCATTTTGTGTGAGTTTAGCTACAGTTTGTAGTAGTTTTATGGTGTCTCGTTTAAAAGAGAAACTATCGTCCCGAGGTGAAGGGGATGATGACGTTATGAACTGTTGCCAAATGCCGAAGGCAGAGGGAAACAGTTCGAAATGTTATCGTCAACACCGAGAGCAATAGCTCTTCACTGTAACACGAATATCCATGAAATAACTGTTTTATTACCTGGTCAATTTTGTGTAAATTTGTTAAATCATAACAAAAGAGATATACGGAGAAGAAACGTCGATACTTGGATACATTTCTAAGAAATGCGACATGTTTTGCAACCGGGGAACAGTTTGGTACGTACTGCGCATGGATGAAACAGTTTATACTGTTGACCGGTCACGTGACGGATAAAGTAATATATTATGAAACAGTTCGAAATGGTTAAGGAGGGACCCCAGTGAGAATTCCTTCCTGAGGACACTGTATTTCACATCTGTTCTAGAGTCTGCAAGTGTATTTTACTGTCTCATTGCAAGAATTCCTTCTAATGATGGCGATTGAAAAATTTGCGGGGTGACAGAAATATCTCAAAAGTTGCCTTATCATCATGGTGTATTTGTGTTTCAGCTGAAGTTCTTGGAAAGTTGAATAACAGCCATTTTACTACATATTCCAAGGAAAATCTCGGCCAAGGCTACAGATTGGAGAAAAAGACATAATTTATATAGCCCAAAGAAGACAAAATTTCACCGGGGTCTGACCTTAATATACATTTATAATGGACACCAGGTAATAATATTAAATAACAATTGATAAGCTAATATCCGCCGAACGGTTCTTTTTCAGCTCACCTGATCACAACGTGCTCAAGGTGAGCTTTTGTGATCACATTTTGTCCGTCGTCCGTCGGTCGTCGAAAGTCGTCAACAATTCTTTTAACATCTTCTCCTCAGTAATCAATGGGCGGACTTTAACCAAACTTGGCGGAAAAGTTCCTTGGGTGACCCTTCTCAAAATTTATCCGTGGATTTTTGATTGATCCCAAAACATTGGCGTGGCAGGGCAGGGCTTATTTTGAGCCCGAAATCATTATAAACATCCTCTTCTCAGTAAGCGATTGGAGATTTAACCAAACTTGGCTTAAATGTTTCTTGGGTGACCCTTCTCAAAACTTGTTCGTGGATTTTTGATTGGCCCCCCAATATGGGCGTTGAAGTGGATGGGGCTTATTTGAGCCCAGAATCTTAATAGATCTTCTGCTCAGTAACCAATGGGCGGATTTCAACCAAACTTTGCAGAAATGTTTTGTTGGTTGACCCTTCTCAAAACTTGTTCGTGGATTTTCGATTGATCCCCAAATATAGACGTGGCAGGGCGAGTCATACATTTGAGCCAGAAATCTCAATGGGCGGATTTCTGCCTAACTTGGCAGAAATGTTTCTTGGGTGACCCTTCTCAAAACTTGTTTGTGGATTTTTTATTGACCCCAAATATGGCTGTGGCAGGCAGGGGCCTAAAGTTTTGAGCCCAAAATCTTTAAACCCTTTCTCTTAGGTAACCAATGGGCCAAATTTCTTGGTCAGAAATGTTCCTTGGGTGACCCTTCTCAAAACTTGTTCAGGAATCTTTGATTGCTTTACGCAATTGTTTAGAATAACATCTTCTCAATTACTAGGCAAATGTGAATGAAACTTTGCCAGAAACTTACTTAGATTAGATCCATTGGACCTATAAAATTCAGGTGAGCGCTTTATGGCCATTCTGGCCCTCTTGTTTAATGTATGATATAAATTTTGGGGGAGCGCACAAAAAAAAATAATTTAGTTAGAAAACTGCCGGACTATTGGCATTAACACAAAGAGGAAGATCCTTGCATTTGATGAGGGGATTGCTGAGGATGCATTTTATTGTTTTACTTATAAATAGAGGATAATCGTTTGTTTCAGTGTAAGATCGATTTATATTTCATTGAGTGAACAACAAAGCCATATTCTCACGAGTGGCGAAAATATAGCCTTTGTTGTTCACGAAATGAAAAATAAATCGATCTTACGCGAAAAACAAACGATTATTCTATTTCTTTAATGCAAAAATGAGACAAAATGTGAACTTTCTTTGACATATTTTCGTAAAGCGCGTCATTTTGCACGTGATTGCTATGCAACGTTTATTGTGACGTCACTTATTTCGCCCCGTATAGATGACATCAGATAGGATGAAATGCACAAATGCAGGGTATATTTTTTTGATAATTTCACAGCTTTTGCGGTCAGATTATCAAGTGATAATCTACCGTTATTTCTCGATAAACCACCGAAAAGCATTAAAGAAAACAGTGTAATCCAAAAAAACATAAAAAATAGAGTAAAGAAAACAAAAATTAAATCAATTTATAAGTCATTCAGTGTTTATTTATCCTTGTAAAAACGGTGGCTCTTTTTAATTCAAAATCAATGATTCGTAACATGGTATCTTTACCTTAATGGTTCTTTTATCACTTTCTTACTTATTCATGTATGGTTGGTTGAATATGATATCAAGTTGTGCTAAGTTAACACAAAATGGATTCCATTAATACATTTACAATATACGATTTCATTGTATTGTTTAGTACCCTAGCCTTATCTATGGGCATCGGGATTTTCTTTGCATGTCGCAGTGTAAGCAGAGCTGACTATTACTTCCTGGCAGATAGAAGACTGCCTATCATACCAACCGCACTGTCCCTTGTTGTCACATACCAGTCGTCTTTGCTGATAATTGGAGTACCTGCTGAAAGCTACGCTTATGGACTCGGGTTTGGATACCGTGTGTTGAGTTTTGTCATCAGCTACATCTTCGCTTCGATCTTCATTATCCCCGTGTTCCACCCTCTGAAAATCACCAGTGTTTACAAGTACTTACACTTAAGATTTAGAAATAACATAGTTAGATATCTTGCTGTAACATTCGGTGTATCTAATCTAATAACTTATATGGGGAGTGTTACATTTGGAACTTGTGTTGCCCTCCATGTGTTAGTCGGGATTCCATACTGGGGCTCGATACTAATTTATACCACGATCACCGCGGTCTATACATCTATTGGAGGAATGAAGGCTGTGATTTGGACGGATGTTCTACAGATGATCATCATGACTACTGGAGTACTAGCTGTCGTCATTAAATGTACCCTACAAGTGGGAGGATTTGAAAACTTGTATAAGATAGCACCTGAAAGATTCAACATGAATGATTTCAGATTTGATCCCACAATAAGATACCAGTTCTGGAACTTAGCAATTGCACCGTTTTGTCAACATCTCATAGATTGCTACAGTCAACCAAGTGTACAAAGAATTAGGTCAATGCCGACAGTTAAATCAGCTCGAGTGTCATTTGTTATTGCGGCCGTGTTTAAAGCATTTGTTTCATTTTCAGTTTGCTTCGAAGGAATTGCGATCTTTGGTTATTATGCTTATTTGAAATGCGATCCAATTGATTCTGGACGGATATCGAGTTCAAACGAACTTATACCACAAGCCATATCTGACCTATTCTCAAGTATACCAGGTCTTCAAGGTTTATTTATTGCCGCATTATCAAGTGCAGCATTAAGCACACTTTCTTCGTGCTTAAGTAGTTTAGGAGCCGTGACATATGAGGACTTTATACGTGTAAAATATCCAAATTTACCACAAAAGAAAGCTACCAATGTATCAAAACTAATCGTATTTTTATACGGCATAGCTGCCATGTGTTCTTCCTTCCTAATATCAGCTCTGCCTGGATCCATTCTCAGGGTGTACTTTGCACTAGTGTCTTGTATCGATGGACCGCTATGTGCGTTTTTCATTGCGTCAACATTTTCAAGAATAGCAACAAGTACCGGTGTCATAGTCGGAACTATAACTGGAATGGTTGTTACTCTCACCTTTAACATCGGACAAATGTTTCTTGTGAACACACGAGGAGAAACCCTTCCACCGGCCCTAACCAATGGATGTTTGAGTAACTTTGGATTCTCTGGACATCTTTCTAGTTCGTTCACGAATTCTTCGATGTCATCAATCGATTCAACTGTGATTTTTTCAAATTCTTCGATTTCAAATACCGTTCCGTATGCGTATAATATTACTACTGGAGCACCGGAGAATGGAGATTCATTCTTTGAAAGCTTATTTTCGATCTCATTCATGTACTTTTCATTAATTGGATTCACAACAAGTCTTATCATTTCGTTATTAGTTAGTTTGTTCACAACACCAACTGAAAATATTGATGATAAGTATATATTTTCATTCAAACGACATATTCTAAATAGACAAAATGAAGAGAAAGAATCAGATAAAGTCGAATCTAATATTGATAATGAAGCGGTTGAAGATTCCGAGTTGCTTGAGACGAAGCCTTAAGGTATTTTTTTAACTGATTGTAATATTAGACATTATCGAATGACAAGTGTGGGCTGCTTTGACAAATACGATTTCAGATTTTCCCAATTACACATGAGGATATTTATTTCATTGCACCTCACACATAGTAAGATTTCATAATAAAATGCTTACAACTTATTTATGAACGTTTCAAAATTTCTTAATTATAAACCCAGATGCTGTTTGTATAAACACAAAGAGAAAATGAATTGAATGTACCATTATACCAGAAATTGAATAGAAAAGCTTGGACTGAGTTTCGTTTGTGTAAGATTATTTTTAAAAATTAGTAGCTCACCTGAGTACGAAGTGCTCAATGTGAGCTATTGTGATCGATAAATGTCCGGCATCCATCTGTCCGTCCGTCGGCAATTTAGAAAAACTTCTCCCAAACTATCCATCAGATTTCAATCAAACTTCACAGATATTACCCTTAGATCAAGCAATTTCAAAACACCTCACATAATCAAAATTAATGTTGATATCTGGTTACTATAGCAAAGGAGCGAAAAAACATACAAATATTCTCATCCCAAACCCTGAGATCTAGAGCTTTCATATTTGACATGTAGTATCACCAAAAACTTCAAATCATTGATCTACGTTGAAAATTAGCCTTATGTTGAGAGATTGTTGAATTTTCGGCACGGTAGTCTAGGGTGTGGTCTGGTCTTTGACTTCTCATTAGTTTTATGGTCAAAGGGAAATAACGCATAATGTATAAGTAAATAATTTCGCACTATTGTTACATTAATTGAACTGCTCAAGGAATGCTATCTTTCCACAAATTATGTATGTAAACGATAAGTATTAAAAGAAAAAAGGTGTTCTCATGAAGGGTAAAACCATGATAAAGTCTTATGAAAGTGAGAGTGAAAGTATTTAGAATTCAGAATTTCAATCTATACACAAATTAGAAGAAATTATATTCAGGTAATACAGCAACCTTACAAATAAATGTGGTCCTTCGTGCCAAAAGGGACGATCTAGGAATTCTTTACAATAAATATTTGAAAAAGAGATTGGGTCCAGCATAGATCAACAAGAGGTTGCATTTCAAAAATTCTTTTACTGGAAGGTAGATTATTTATTCTTGATTCAGAAAAATAAGCAAAGTGCGAAAAGTCAGTTTGCGCAATCCGCGCAGTTTGTCTAAGGTCGACACTTTACGCACTACCCACATTGTCCCTTTTCGCGTGGCGGGTCATAAATACTAACTTGACAACTGAACGATTAAAGAAAAAACGGCTGCAATGAAACCAGAGGAGAAAAATAAAGATTATGAGTAGATATATGAATGTAACAAGTTCATCCCTTCATTTGAAAACATTCAGATGATCCGATTGCTTAGTTTTTAACCTATTTATTTTACATCGATTGGGTGTTCTTACAACTAAGATTAATCACTTTCGATTCATCATTTCTCGGGCCAAATGTGTTGACCATTTAAAGAGCAAAGATCATTAGCTGGGCCCGGCTTCCGAGAATCGATCTCAAGATCTTTAGATCAAGAGGCAAGGCTCTATCAAAAGACCTAGGACATCGATTGCTTGATTCAAGCAGCATTTTAGAATGGAAATACAGTGTTTACTTGCGCACTTTTCTCGACGACATTAAGTTTGATTGGCGTCATTTAGTTTGATTGGCGTCATTTAGTTTGATTGACGTATTTATCAAACATTGACACAATAGGTTATTTTCTTCTAAATTCTTGTTCCGTTCGTATATTTTTTCGATCCAAAGTCATTTGATAATAATTAATATCAAATTGTGTACATTAGAATTCGTGCATTTTCATTGCCTTGAAAGATAGTTTTATTCCTCAATGAAAACAATTTTAAGTAGGCAGCTTATTTGCAAGCTGCCGAACAAAGTAGTCCCATTACAAATCTGTTTAACTTAATAAATCTGAACAGTTTTGCTTCGATATATATCAAATTATAAGATATGGAGAGGGTATATGTTGATTTCATAAGGTAATGAAACTAAAAACTTTATCACACACATGCGTGAACCCGCTTCACATATTCATATGGTTTTTTATCTTATAACTATACAAATATCCATATGATAACATCCCGTATGATATTTTTTTATGATATCACAAAGTTATTTTTGGAACTATGATATTATGCGGTTATTTTTAGAAACTTGCATTTCAGTTAGAAATATCGACAAAAACAAGACATATAGAGGTTATAAGATAAATATAATACGTACTCAGTGTATTGTTTGAAAAAATATCTAACTCAGTTGTGAGAATTGATAATTGTCTCGGCAGAGCCTCGACAATTATCAATTCTCTCAACCTCGTTAGATATTTATTTTCATTTTTTTTTTTTTTAGTTAAATGGCTATTTGAAGCCTATATACATACATATTCTTTATTTGGCATTAAATAGTTTTACAACATATTCATAGCCTTAACATAAACATTGAACATGAAATAACACACATTGTAAAGGGAGTGTGACGTTTTACGAGAAGTGGCTCGTCATTATGGGGTTGTTTCTCAAAGACGCGGACAGATTTTTGAAACGTTCGTGTATTTTCGAATCAACCCCGGTAAATGATTAGTTCAAGTTGATTAGATTAAGAAATATCGGATAGATGAAATGCTTGAAGAAGCTTTTTGTGCAAAATGGGTGAAAAATTATTAAACAATTTCTTCTGGTAACTACAGGATAGGTTCGTTGATCCATTGAAAATTCATTATACATTCTAAACACATGGTAACAGGTAACTATTGAGTTGTTCCAGTATATTCATGAATTGTTACGTTCTTTTAGAGCATAAAATATAAATTTTGAAAGATTGAAAAGTACTTTTGTGTTTTTACACGATATAAGTAATTCAAATTTATTTAATGTCGGCCAGAGGCAAAAGTAAGGTTTCATGAATTTTTGTCTAAGATTGTAAAAGCGAGGACATGTCATTAAGAAATGGTACTCATTCTCTACAAGACCCGTATTACATTGTTTACAAATGCGATCTTCTCTTCGGGTCCCTTCTTGTCTTCCTTTCTCGATTTCTAGGTCATGTGACGATAATCTGAATTTTGTTAATGCAACTCGAAATTTGTTTATTTTTATTTTCTTAAGGTAATCTTCAAGTTCGAAATCATGTTTAAATATACAATACATTTCTAATCTGTTTGAGTTATTAATATTTGAGTACCAATTTTGTTTATAGTTATCTAAAATTCTAGTTTTAATCACCTCGATGTTGATACTAAGCGTATTTTGATAAACCCAGATATAGCCCAATCCTAGTTCATTCAATGTCTGTTTTACGTAGTAAGCCCAGTTGTTTCCGCTATAGGAAAGATTGCGATCGGCGTCTTGTTTAAGTTTGTCATATATTATTTTCAAAATAGTTGTATTATTAAGTCTGATCAATTTAAGCCAATACTTGAATATAATAATTTTTCTTTGTATTTTCATTGGATATCTGCCTGTTTCACCATAAAGTGCGTCTAAGTTAGTAGATTTTTTAACACATAGAATTTTTCTTAAAAATTTGTTATGTATAATTTTTAAGTCTTTGCACTCAGAGGTTCCGGTCACTTCGGCCCCATAATTTAATATAGACCCAACGAGGCTATCGAATAATTGACATTGTTCAGATATGTTCATTTCCAACTGGTTGAAAACAATGAATAGATTGTGTAGTGCAAATGATGCATGTTGAGCAAGTCTCTTCTGTGTTCGATTTATCCTACCATTTTTATAGAAGTAAATGCCTAAGTATTTAAAATATGCAACCAATTCTAGAATATTATTGTTTAGGTTAAAATTATGCTTGGTATGGCGTCCTGATTCAAAAATCATTATTTTTGTTTTGTTGGTATTGATTTTTAAACCCCATGTATCGCAATAGTTACTTAAATCATTTAAAAGCGATTGTAAAGCGGTAGGCGTATGTGCGAATAATACCGCGTCATCGGCAAATAGTATAATAAATAATTTGATTTCTTCTACTGTGAATAAACCATCTATATTTTGATTGAAATATTCTAAAATATCATTGACGTAGAATAAAAAGAGAATCGTAGACGTCGGATCACCTTGTTTCGCACCGATGTTTGAAGAGAATGGCGCGGACAAATTCGAGTTGAATCTTACCGCTACTTGGACTACGTTGTACATACTTTTTATATTTCTAACAAATTTAGAGCTTGCGTTTTCTTTTAATAATTTATCGAATATGAAATGTCGGTTTAATTTGTCGAAGCATTTCTCAAAATCTATAAAGGCACAGTATAATTTTTTGTGTGAATTTAATGTATTCATAATTATTGAATGTAGTAAGAAAATGCAGTCTGCAGTAGATTTTCCTTTTTGAAACCCGAATTGGCTACTATTTATTTTATCATGTAAATTTGACCAGTTTGTGAGTCTATTAAGAAGTATCTGGGAGTAGATTTTTGAAATAATATTTATGAGGGTAATTCCTCTGTAATTTTGTGGGTTGTCGATATCCCCACCCTTATGAATTGGGACAATAATTCCCGATCCCCATGAAGTAGGGTATTCACCTGAATTATAGATGCGGTTAAATAATTTTAAAAGGAACTCTGAAATGTATGGAAATGCATGTTTATGGACTTCCGCAATAATATTATCGTTGCCACTGCTTTTTCCATTTTTTTGAGAGGATACAGCCTTCTCTAATTCTGAAATTGTTATATCTTGATCGAGATCGGTGTCATATATATCATCGTACACATTATGTGCATGGTTGTTGTTGTTGTTGTTGTTATTGTTGTTGTCGTTTTCTGTTTCCGAACTGTACAATGATTTAAAATGGGTGGCTAAGTCTTCTATTTTAAGACTATTCGAAGATTCTTTGTCTGATTTGTATTGCTGTTTAACCCTTTTCCAAAACTGTTTGGGTTGATTTTTACTTAGATTTGTTAACTTGTCTTTTTCGTGTAAGTCATATTGTTGCTTGCATTTACGTTTGATATTTTTGAAATCCTTTTTGGCTTGTATGAAATTCGCTCTAAATGTGTTGTAATTTTTGTTCTTTAGAAATAAATTTCTTGTCTTGTTAAATCTTTTTCTTGCCTCTCGGCAATCTTGATTAAACCATGGTTTTGAATTTTGGTTGTGCTTTTTGAATTTCCTTTGTTTAGCACTAAACACTGTATTTGTACAATTATAAAGCAACGATGTAAATTTGTCCGATATATCATTTATGTCATTTTCATAGCATTGGATCATATTTTCTAAGATTTTGAACTCGTAATTTTTCGAAATAAGTAAATTGTCGAATGCTTCCTTTTTATTGTCATCCCATTTTAAATAAGTTTTTCGATTTGATGCTTTGCTAGTATTAGCCGTAAAAATACAACTTTTTAACACACTATGTACGTATTATATATATACCTCAACGAAATCAACAAATACTCTCTTCATCTCTTTATCTAATGTGAAACTCCATATTGATCGTCGGTGGGCGAGGGTATCGTCGACCGTCAATATAAATCGGGCACATGATATGGGTGCAGCTATTAACAAGAGCAACGCGGGGCAAGGGCGTAACTCCCATTACGCAATTTCCGCAAGTGCGTAAAAGAAATAACCCTCTGTTGAAAAATATCGCTGATGAATGATCATAACATCGAAACTACAGCTTATTTAAGCTGTAGTTACGATGTTTTGATTATTCACCAACGCTCAAATCATAAAAATGTAGAGGACGGGGGGTATTCAACTTTTGTCACAGTCCTCATATCACCTGTATCCTATAAATTCTATGTTGGTCGTCTCCTGAGTGCGTAAAAATTTCAATGTCCTAGATACGCCTATGCTGGGCATGGCAGTATACGCCCGAAGCTCAGAAATAAATAAAATGGGTGATGTTTTGAACTTTTTATTGATCCTTAGGATGTCTTTTCTAGCAAACGCTATAGTATATTGTATTGATTATGATGGACAAAATTCACCGAGTACTAAAAATATTCACGAAGTGTTGCAAGTACCCGAGTACTACTAAAATATTCACAAATTCAATCAGATTGAAATAATGTAATCAACCACCCTAGCTATGAGTTCTACAAACATGTGAAGTTTCAATATCATAGTCCTTGTATTTTGAAAGTTATGGACTGGACACGAATTTGCAAACTGTATCAAACAAAGGGCAACAACTCAAAATTTATAAATGGTAGAGTTATTGCGCTCTGCACATCCTTGTTATGAGATATATACACCTGTGAAGTTTCAAGACCATAGGCCTTATAGTTTCAAAGTTATGGACCGGACACGAATTTGCTAACTGAATCAAACAAAGGTCAATAACTCAAAAATTACAAATAGTTTAGTTGTGGTTCTTGTGCGCTGCACGCCCTAGCTATGAGATCTATACACCTGTGAAGTTTCAAGACCATAGGCCTTATAGTTTGAAAGTTATGGACCGGGCACGAATTTGCTTACGGACAGACACACGGACAGACCGACAGACAGACGATAACAAAATACGACCTTTCGAGCGTATAAAGCTAGCAGTTTCGCATGTGGGTCTGGGCCTACATGAGTAAAACAAATTCGAAGAAAAATAACATTGGGCAAATTATCTTTTGACAACAAAAAGACTTTAACATTACATGATCGAGAGTTTTGAGGGAGTCTAACCTCAATGGAAAGTATTGAAATCGGCAAGGATCGTGGTTTTTTAATGCTGTATTTTCCTTGTTTTTTATCTAGGGAAAAATATGTGCACAATCCGTCATCGCAGTGCATAAATCTCTAAAGTGCCTATATACTGTTCGCCGGTACAGTTAACAACATCGTGAATTGACATGATAGATGATTTAGGAATGGTTTTGGAATGAAATTGAATGAGTGCGTGGAGCGAGTTTTGAGTGAATTTAATGGGAGTTAATCCAATGTCGCAAATTTTGTTCAGAATGAACAAAATTAGCGAAATTGATTATCTCCCTTTAATAAAATATGCATACAAGATCTTTGGATAACTTCCTATTTCTTCAAGGACCTGTTGGACGCTTACAATTTGAATTATGTCAGTGAAATCGCGATTTTTCTCTATCCAAACTTATTTTGAATGACGTTTTTGATTCTATAATTTCTATAATGTTTTAGCGTTTTGGGATGGTTTGAGTGAGTGTTTGGAATGAATAAATGGAGCGCAGAGTGAGTGATTTAGAATGGTTTTGATTGAGTTGAATGTCAATTTCACGATGTAACTAACTGTAAATGTTGAAATCGGCACGAGTCTTGTTTTAAATCTCAGACGATGTATTTTTCTTTTTGTTTTCAAAGATAAAACAATGAAGAACCGTCATTTACAACGTTATTGTAAGGTTGTCATGTAAGCGTATATTATATATACATAGAGAATATTGAATAAGTGGTCATTGAAAACCGAATTTATCAAACAATTCATCTATAAACAGATAAAAACGAGGATGCGCCGAGTTTATATCTGTTTAGTTGACGACTCCTGAAAGATTCGGTGTTTAATGAGCACAGATTTGATATTCCATTTTAAATACGACCAGGTTTTTTTTTAATAAAAAAAAGAAAATTCCAGAAATTTTTCTGCTCTCATTTTCCACGAAACAAACAACGCCAGTATAACGTCATTATCGCAACGAAAATATGACGTTGGTATTCATATTTAGCTCATTTGCATTGTTATTCAACTAGTTAAATGGAATTATTTCACTCCGACGGCCTAGGTCTTATTCTATAGTGACTTACGTTATTTGATTGCTCTGTCGATGAAAAAAATTATTTGTCAACCCAAAACATGAGCCTGTGCCTGACATTTCCAACAATTTGAAATGTTCGTGAGTTTCAAGCATTGAGACGCGTTGACAGCCACATGTTATAAATATAAAGTTATCTAATGGCCTACAGATAATTTGAGACCTTATCTATTTACTAAACGCACAATGAAGACTCTGGTCAGACTGTGCAGATGCACATGCTAGTAAAAGTCTTTTTGCGTATATTTGTAATTGTTGGAAATGTCACACACAGGTCTCGTCGGTAACTTCCCGCCATTGTGCCGATTTCAACATTTTTTCATGGGCTGAACTACCTTTAATTTACAGACTGTAGTCACACTTCACTTCAAAAAGTTTAAACGTAAACTGGCATGATCGGTATTTCTTGATTATCCAATGATTTATTACATATAAATTGATTGTTTGATAACAAATTCGATTTAATGCTAGGTTACACAAATATTTGTGACGCGTCACGCGAAAAGTGACCATTTGTGGAGTGCGTAAAATGCCCACCCTAATCAGACTGCGCGGATTGCGCAGGATGAATTTGGTCGAATGTTATAGCATTCTGCTTATTTCCTGAATCTAGAATGAAAATTATATCTTCCCGTGAAAGTATCTTTAGGATGCGACCTCTGGTTGACCTATACTGGAACCAATCTCATTTTAAGTTCGACTGTTTTCGGAGAAAAACCGAGGTATTGCTATAGCCTTCGTGTCGTCGTCGTTGTCGTTGTCGTCGTCATGAGAAAACTATGACATTTTGTTATATCTCTTGTTCTACTGAAGGCATTCACTTGAAACTTGGCACACATGTTGACCATCAATAGAGCAACCTATACTATCAAGGGGGATGACTCTAGATGCATTTTGTGCAAATTATGCCCCTTTTTCGACTTAGATTTTTTCCCACCATCCAGCACTCGACAGCCGAGCGTAGGCACCCGTAGGTGGTGCTCTTGTTGAAATATTGTTTTTACATTGTTCCTAGATGCTCCCATTTCGCGCGACGTGTCACATTTACATGACTTAATCTACCTTTACTGTTCGTATATAGACATCTATCTCAATATTGCTGTCAACTATAATCGACGAAAAAAAAGTCTAGGAAAAAAACAAAAGCGTCTTTGTTAAAGTATATAATGTTTACATTTAGCATCATATCTTTTATAAATACATTGTAGGTTCATACATGGTATAAATACACAGTTGGTGGCTCGAACTAATTGTGTCTTTGTTTTTTTGTTGTTGTTGACTGTGACATTAACTCCATACAATCTAATTCATTTGGATATTTTCTGGAGTCCTCGCTACAAATTCGTGAGACTCATATTCACAGACATGCATCCATTGAAACCATGCCGAACCGATTATTTTCATCCATTCTTATATTCCGATAGCTGATATTAATTATAACAAGAGTATTCGGGTAACAATATTTCTTATGAAAGACTATACAAATGATAATATATAAATGTTACGATGCAAAAGTCTCTGCTTTTTGAAAGAATATATTCTACAATTTCCGTGCATTTTCGTGCAAAATGAGTTTACACATTTAGTATTCATTTTGACACCATTTTCGAAATGCATCTTTTGTAACGACATCAAAACTAAATGTGCAGGCAATATAAACTTATTTATGGCAACCAAGGTTAAATATTTCGTTAAATGCACGCAGAACGGAGGATGGCGTACACCACTACATTTACGATTTACGATTTCATAGTTTTGTTGAGCACTCTGGTCTTGTCTTTTGGCATAGGTATTTCATTCGCCTACCGCAGTGTTAACAGCGTGGAATATTACTTTTTAGCAAACAAGAGGCTTTCAATACTGCCTACAACTTTGTCTTTGGTTGCGACATACAAATCATCACTACTTATAATTGGAGTACCGGCGGAGAGCTTTAATTATGGACTTGTATTCGGCTATCGCATCGTAAGTTTCCTGATCAGTTATACATTCGCTGTGTTTTTTGTTGTTCCGCTTTTCCATCCCTTGAACATCACCAGTGTTTACAAATACTTCGAACTACGTTTCAAAGACAACACTGTGAGGTTCCTTGCTTTGTCACTTGGCGTATTCTACCTCATAACGTATATGGGAATTGTTACATTTGGAACTTGCGTGGTCCTAGATGTGTTGGTTGGAATTCCTTATTGGGGCACAATAATGATCTATTCAATTATCACAGCCATCTACACAGCGATTGGTGGTATGAAAGCTGTCATCTGGACTGATGCTCTACAAATGATCATAATGATTACTGGGATCCTGGTTGTCATCATCAAGTGCGTACTTCGTGTTGGCGGATTAGAAAATCTGTATAATCTAGCACCTGAAAGATTTAATATGAAAGAATTCCGATTTGATCCAAAAACTCGATATCAATTTTGGAGTGTTGCCCTTGCGCCAATTGCCAACGATCTAATGGATTGCTACAGCCAACCGAGTGTTCAAAGAATTCGATCGATGCCTTCTATTAGCTCAGCACAGATAACCTTCTTCATGGCATCGGTACTTAAATCAATTGTATCATTTTCGGTTAGTTTTGAAGGAATCGTTATCTTTGGTTACTATGCATACTTAAATTGCGACCCCATAGAATCCGGGCGGATATCCAATTCGAACGAACTCGTACCACAAGCCGTTTCGGATCTATTTTCAAACATTCCGGGTCTACAAGGACTGTTTACGGCAGCTTTATCAAGTGCTGCGTTAAGCACGATTTCCTCGTGTTTAAGTAGTCTGGGAGCAGTGACATATGATGACATTATAAGAGTAAAGTATCCAAATCTAGCACAAAAGAAAGCAACACAATTGTCAAAGTTGTTTGTGTTTCTGTACGGTATTATCGGTATGTGCCTTTCATTCGTCATATCAGCTTTACCTGGATCTATCCTTAAGGTTTTCTACGTTGTCACAGCCTGTATAGACGGGCCATTGTGTGCACTATTTGTGCTTTCTACATGTTCAAGGCGAGTAACTACTAAAGGGATCTTGGTTGGGACTTTAGCAGGTATTGCCGTAACACTTATTTTCGGTTTCGGACAAATGTTTCTGACAAAACTTCCGAATGAAACCCTTCCTTCTGCGCCTGTAAACGAATGCTTGGCTAATTTTGTATTACCTGGATATATTCCACCTAAGAATTCTTCAATTAAACTGGTGGAGTTCAGCTTATATAATATGACAACACCAACACCTGACTATGACAATTCAGGTCTAACGAGATTGTTTTCAATCTCATTCATGTATTTTTCTCTAATCGGCTTCATAATAAGCACGATCGTTACTGTTCTTGTAAGCTTATGTACATCACCCCCGGAAAATGTAGATGATCAATATATATTTTCATTCAAACGACACTTTTTTAAGCAACGTGTGTCCACAAATATGCCAACGGTTTTAGGCAACGTTGATCCAGAACCTGCAGAGGAATCTGTACTTCTTGAAAATAAAAACATGTGTACCGCATTTTGAAATGAGTGCAATTAAGGTTCATGTTGAACCAGAAGTAGTACCTTGGTAGTACTTTAGACTGAACTTCGTTAAAATATGAGTCAATTTTATTCAACAGTCTTGCAGTTGCTTGTTCTGTACAAAATGACCCTTTCCCATAATGCGTTGGTTATACCGCTATAGCTATGACAGTCTTGTATTGCTTGACTGCTTGTGCTCACGAATAGCTTCATTTTGATATATAATGTATCTAGTTATTTTCTTGGCAAATGAAGTGTTTTAAAATTGGGCCTCAAACACTTGACATGAACCTTAAGTAACACTTTAAAAAGGGTTACAATTTACCGTTCAAATTAAAGTTTTTGATTGTCTTATATCGTGAGGTTTACTCATAAATATACTTTCAAAATTGAAGCCAAAGGATTAGGTTCCAATCCTATCACATGCTTTTTATAGATAACCGATATACCTATTGTCTTGGCGTCAACGTAAGAGCTCAGTTTTGAAAATACATGTATACGATTTGGGCCCGTGTTTTATACCAACGATTGCAGTAGTATTTCGGTAGCACTTGAGACTGTACTTTGTTAAAATGTGAGTCAATTTTATCCAACAGTCGTGCAGCCGATTGTTCTGTACAGGATTATCCTTTTCCACAATGTTTTGGCTTTATCCCTATAGCTATAGTAGTCTTATGTTTCTTAACTGCTTGTGCTCATGAATAGGTTCATTTTGATATATGATATACCTGGAGATACTGCTTTTTCTTGACAAATGAAGTGCCATTAAAATTAGATCTCAAACACTTTACATGAACCTTAAACAACACCACTTACAGGAAACAGCATCTAACAACAATTAAATTTTAGTTTATTCCGTCAGATTTCGTGCATTCTGATTGGCTGAAAATTGATTTTATTTCTCAAAGAAATTAAATTTGATAACGCAGCTATTTAGTAAGCTTTCGCAAAAAGTAGCCCCATAAGATAACTGCCCGATTGTTATAGGGATGAGTGTCTTTTTCACTGCGTTTATTGGGGTATAAAGTGCAATTGCCTTAGCACGCAGTGAAAAAGACACTCGTCCCTTATAATTGCAATCCTGTAGATCGAAGAAACTATTAAAATACTCGGCCAAACATTAAAGCTTCAAGTCTACTTTCTCCGCGTAAAAAATTACGATCTATTTTTAGATCGTGTATTGTTTATCTCGCTATCGAAGTGAAATGTCATAAAGTAAAACAAATGATACACAAATAAACGACAACATTAAAATTCGTAGAGGTACTTATGACAAAAAAGCTTGTTTCTGCCAAGTAAGTCTGTGTTTTTAAACGAAAACGGCGTGGTCGGTCTTAGTTGAGAGGGTTGCTTGACGGTCTTCGTCGACTTGCTGTTTTCTAACTTTACGTCGGCACAGAATCAGTACTGCATGCTTGTTATCGTAAATTCTTTCGAAAATATCTTAAATTATAATAGATTGAATAGAAATGTAGCGTTGATGATCAGGAACTAGGTTAATTCGAGTTCCTACAACACAGGACTTGCAGATCGAAGTTCGGGGGTTTACCGAAAGACCTATTGCATTTTATACAGAAATAAAGTGCAATGGATTTCCCCACGTGATGCGATTTGAACCAATCAGAATTCTTTATTTTATTGGATTGCAATTATTGATAAATCTTTACATTTTTGCTTCATGATATTAGATTATAAGATGTGAAGATAATATTTGTTGATTTCATAGAGGAATGAAACTTAAAACCTAATCACACTCTTGTATGAATCCGCTTCGCGTATTCATACTGTATGATTATGTTTTGAGTTTTGTACCTCAATACCTCAATTAAATCAACTAAAACTCTTTTCAGTTCTTAATCTAAACACCAAAAATGATATACAAAGACTTCAAGTTGCCCACCAATAATCATATATATAATACGAACTTAGTGTTTTTGTATGAAAAACAAAACCCTAACGAGGTTTGGGAAATGAGAGCTTCGACAATCATCTATTGCCAAAACCGAGTAGGATATTTTTTCATACAATACACTAAGTACGTATCATATTTATCTTATAACCTTTTTGTGTCCTGTTTTCATCGACGTTTCTTATAGAAATGCAAGTTTCTAAAAATAACCGCTTTATGTCATTGTTCTAAAAATATCTATGTGATATCCGTAAAAATTAACATAAGGGATGTTATCACACAGATATTTGTATACTTATGAAATATTTTTTATCATACAATGAAACTTGGATTGGCGTTATATCAACTGCCCGATAGAATAAATTATGTCGGGCAGTCTATTCTTAGAAACCTTTTACGTATTTGTGATCTTTGCAAGAATCACTTTAACCTGAATTTCTTTGATTTTATGTTTTTATTATGAATAGATTAATATGTATTTGTCTTAAAATATCAGTGGTATTTGGTCTAGACTGCAAATAAAATATCATAAGCCTAGCAAAGCCTCATAATGATTAATTCTCCCTACCTCGACTAGATTAGGTTGATAATTTAAAACACCAACGTACTTTAAGGTACTATTCTCTGTAAACTTATGTGTCCAAATAATTTTAGCCAAGGTTATCTGAAATCATCTGTCTTGTTGGATGCCGGTGGACGCTGTCACCTCTTTTCCAATTAATAGTACCTTGCTGTCAATAAAATACTCAAATAACCAATCAAAGTACGAGTTTACGTCGGGATGACTGCTGATTTCCGCCATTTTTCGTCATTTAAAACAAAACAAATATTAACAACAATAACATTATCGTAGTCCCGATACGAACTTCTTTGATCTGTTGACTAAAATTATTTTCCATCGTAAGACAGCCGCACGCTGACTGTACGGAGACTGTCTGTTGTTACTATAACGAACGTTCAAAATTTAACTGTAAAAAGTCCTTTATGTTTCACAGTTCTTTATTAAGGCATTAGGGCAGAGTGGTACAGACAAGATCTAACGAGGTCCCTTGAAGAAAAATCCACCGCATATCGTTTCTCGCCAATCCTGTCGTCGAAACTGAAAAGATAAACCGGGCATTTTTAAGTAAGCGCGAAAACGCATTACGATTTAGATTCGCATGTAAATATCAAGATCAAACGCAAAACCCTCGCGTAATAGAAGCACAAAAGCAAAGAATGTAAGCATTTTTATACGCAAATTGCTTTACCAACCTCTTTCGCCCCGTTTGACGCAGTTAAATCGCAAAATCAAACTCTTCGCAAGGTTTCATGATTCGTTTCACGCGCAAAAAGGTAAATGGCGGATTTTTCAACAAGGGAGATAATCGGGTTAAACTATAACGTCATAATTCGTACCATAAGTTTTTCGCTACTTCACTACGACAGTAACATGGCTCCCCTAAATTAGAATAGCTTTCTAATTTACTATTTTACAAAAAGAAGGAAACAATATGAACAACATATCAACACATCAATTGTGTCAACTTAAAGCTTTATGACGTCATATAAAGTGCACTGATTTAGGTGCTTTATGAATCAACACATACTACTTCAGGCTAAATGATATTACGATCAGATGGCTCCTCGATGGGGTCGTCTTCGGTCTCCAGAATCAGAACTAGCTTGTGAATTGGTCGATCCAATGACACCACAGAGGTGGATCTTTTACCACTCAGATCCAAATCGGACGAAGAGAGTGCCACTCTTACCTTTCTTACTAATCCGTCATCATCTATCGTAACCTCTTGAATCCGTGCTAGTTTCCACAGATTTCTAGGGAGATTCTCATCCTTGACAATCACAACATCACCCTTCTGAAAATTTCTGCGTTTAGACTGCCATTTATTCCTTACCTGAATATTTTGCAAAAATTCAACCTTCCATCGTGACCAAAACTGATCCACCAAGTATTGGGTTCTTCTCCAAAATTTACGAGAGTAAAGATCTTCTCTCTGAAAATTACCTGGTGGAGGTAGCACAACTTTAGACTTCAAAGTGAGCAACTGATTTGGTGTGAGTGGAGTGCATGAAAGTGGGTCATTAATATTTTCTACTGTAAGTGGTCTGCTATTTACAATTGCAGCTGCCTCGTAAAAGAAAGTTCGCAAATTCTCGTCATTTAATTGAGGACCATGCATAGTCAAAAGATTACTTAAAACAGATCTAATCGACCTGATTTGGCGCTCCCATACGCCGCCCATGTGACTAGCATGTGGCACATTCATCTTGAACGAAAAGTAGTCACAATCTTGATCTAATAGGAATTGTCTTATCTTGGGGTCATTTAACTTTTCAAAGGACTGATACAGTTCTCTTTCCGCACCAACAAAGTTCGAACCCCTGTCAGATCGCAACTGTCTGATTGGACCTCTAATGGATATGAAACGTCTCAAACAATTGATAAATGAATCTGACTCAAGTGAGTTGACGGATTCTACATGCACTGCACGGCAACCCATGCAAGTGAAAAGGACTCCGTACTTCTTGTACTCTTTGCGACCTTCCCTTATAAGGAATGGACCAAATAAATCCACAGCGCAATAAGTGAATGGTGGAGCAGAGGTCAATCTATCAGATGGCAAATCTGCCATTTTTTGGCCTTGAAGGCCTGCTCTTAATTTCCTACAAATTCTACATTTGGAGACTAAAGAAGATACAAAACGACTGCTACCAAGAATCCAATAACCATTTTGGCGAATCTCGTTCGTCGTCATGCCTCTACCCTGATGATTGGTTCTTTCATGAAAAAACCTTCCTAGTAACTCTGTCATATGACCATACCTAGGTAATATAGCAGGATGTTTAACATTAAAGGCTTGGTCTGAGTTGTGAATTCTACCACCAACCCGTAAAATGCCCTCTGAGTCTATAAATGGGTCAAGGCGCCTAAGACGTGAACCTGATTTGAGAACAACTTTAGTGTGAGCAGTCTGCTTTTCTAACAAATCATCAGATTTACTGCGAGTATTCAACTGCTCGATTTCATCTGCAAACTCATTATTTTGCACTAATTTCAAGATTAGAGCTTCCGCTCTTTGCAAGTCTACAACGCTCAACAGCTGGTTTGTAGTTTGAGTGATTATACCAACCCTCTTGTTGGTTACCCTCTGTTGCAATATGGACATGTATCTAAGTACATGTGCAATTGACCTTTTAGCACTAAGCCAACCTGAAAAGCGTTCTAGTCTGTCAAGCATTGTCGGAAAGCTTGTATCAATACAAGCTTCATTTACAAGAAATGACTGCTTTATTTCTGGGTCATTTTCATTCACAGACATGTAGGTGGTCTCATTCTTTGGTAAAGATTGTTTCCACAAAAAGTCTGGGCCATTGAACCATAGGCAATTCTCGACAAGATTTTTTGCCGAAATTCCTCGAGAAGCAATATCTGCAGGATTGCTTTTCGAGTCAATGTGGTTCCAATCCAAAGTGTTTGTGAATTCTTTGATTTGCTGAACTCTATTAGCAACAAAAGTGTGAAATCGTCTGGCATCATTATCTATGTAACCCAGAACGACCTTACTGTCAGTCCAGTACACATGTCGAACAGTTTCATAGTCTAATGCGGTCTGAAGAGCAAGTCCATGTTTTGCTGCTGAAGTAGCAGAAACTAACTCAAGTCGGGGAATTGTAATGGGCTTAAGAGGAATGACTCTAGATTTTCCCATTAGCAAAGCACAATGAACAATGTTTTCTTCACTGATAAGTCGCACGTAACTACAGTGCCCATACCCTACTGTGCTTGCATCTGAAAAATGGTGCAATTCAACCCTTGCTACCTTTCCGAATCCATCAGGCTTAATACACCTATCAAATCTTAAGGAGGAAAGACATTCAAGGTCTTGTCTCCATTTCTGCCATTTAATGCATAAATGTTCTGGTAGTGGATCATCCCAATCTGCCTTCTCTGCACACATGGCTTGTAAAATCTGCCTACCCAAAAGAACCACTGGAGAAATCAAGCCAAGGGGATCGTACAAGCAACCTACTGTAGAAAGAATCCCACGCCTTGTGAGTGGTCTGTCTTTCAACACAATCTTAAATTGGAAGGTGTCAGATTCTATGCACCAGAGGAGTCCCAATGTTCTCTCAATTGGTAAAATGTCTTTAACCAGGTCAATGTCAACTAAGTTTTGTGCCCTTTCTTCAGGTTTTAATGACTGAAGAACTTCTTTTTTTGTTACATATAAATTTATGAAGATGAAGACCACCTTTACTACACATAGATTTAGTCTTTTCTATTAAGTCGATAGCTTCAGTGACTGTTGGCAGTGATTTCACACCGTCATCAACATAGAAATCCTTGTGAATGAATTCTTTGGCTTGTTCACCAAATTCATCTTGGTTGTCAGTGGCAACCCGTTTAAGACCAAAATTGGCACAACCTGGCGAGGAAGATGCCCCGAACAAGTGAACAGACATACGGTAGTCCACTGGGTCCTTAGAAAAGTCATTAGTGTCCCACCACAGGAATCTCAAATAATCTCTGCAATTTGGAGAAACTTTGAACTGATAGAACATCTGTTCCACATCGCAAACTATTGCTACGGGTTCCTTTCTAAATCTACATAGGACACCAAACAACTTGTTGGTCAAATCTGGCCCTTGCAATAAGTACTGGTTCAAACTATGACCTTGAAATGTAGAGCTGCAGTCAAAAACTACCCGAATCTTATCCGGTTTTTGCGGGTGGTACACACCATGGTGTGGTATATACCAAACTGTTTTATCACTAGAATAATCTGTTACTATTTCTGCATGACTCTTACTCAAAAGATCTTGCATAAACTTAAATAGTGGTCATGAAATCTCTTGTCAGATATAAGCCGTTTCCGAATACCATTGAGACGATTCAGTGCTAACATACGATTATTTGGCAATATGGGAAATGGCTTTCTAAAAGGAAGTATATATATTGGACTGGAGGTGGAATTATCTCTCTTGGCAGTAAAGCTTGTGGACAATTGTAACCAATCAAAAGACCTATTTCACAGGAATTAAGATCTATCAAACTTGATGCTATACGCTCTAAATGTGGCCATGAGTTGGCTACACTAGGTGTAGGTATGTGAGACCTATTTGCGGGCATAATATCCCTCGTATACACATGAGGTAAGGGAATTTTTTCATGGCTATTAAACCCACGCACGTGAAGACCCCGCACCTTCTCGCTACAGATAATTTTATTCTCTGCATACATAGTAGAGAGACATAAATTCACAGGGGTTCCGGATACACCAAGTGCTCTGCACGTATCGTGGAGAATAAATGAAGTATCGGACTGCGAATCTAACAGCGCATAGACCAATCTTTCTGCGTCTGGGTTATCACAGTGAGATATATACACTAGTACAATGGCTGAACATTTACTGACAGATCCTGAATCATTTAAAAATGTAACACCAGATCTAAATTCAAGATCAGTGGGTTTATTCGCATAATTGTTGGAATTAGAGGGCTTCAAGTCCCCGTGCAATGATGTAGGATGCAACTTTGAGCAGATTTTACAAGTTTTCCTATTTTTGCAAAACTTTGCAACATGTCCAGGAAACAAGCAACCAAAGCAAAGGTTGTTTTCCCTGAAAAATTTCTTTCGATCAACAATAGACTTCTGTAAAAAGGATTTACAGTCATCCAAAGAGTGACTATTTTTGCACATTAAACATGTGTTTACTTCAACTGATGAGGAATTTGCATTGACATAGGTATTATCATCACCTTCAACTGATGAATGAAATGAACGACCCTTGACAGATTGAGACCTTGGTAAAGATTTGGTATGCTTATCAGATTCCTTTAAATTCATCGACTGCACTGAGGTGATGGGGTCTGAATTAAGTTTGGCTTTCTTGCTCAAAAATTCAGAAAAATGTTCAAAGGGAGGAAAATGTCCCTTTGATTCTCTATAGGAACTGACCAGACGATTCCACCTGGAAACCAACCATTCTGGTAATTTAGCAAGCAATCGTCTGTTTTCTCGACAATCATTGAGAACAGACAGCTCTGGAATATCAGACATAGCTGCTTTGCATTGACGTAAGAAGTCAGAAAACTTAAGCAAGCCTAAAGCATCTCTGGAATGTATTCTCGGCCAAGCTTCGAGTTTATCTCTAAAGGCAGAAGCAACAACAAACGGATCACCAAATCTTTCATCTAAAAGATTCCTTGCATCCTCATAAGATTTATCACTTGGTACAAGAAAACAACCCTCAACTATCTGTCTTACAGAGTCACCTAGGTATCGTCTCAAGTAATGAATTCTCTCACATGGTGGGATATTTCGAGAATCAATCAGAGTTTTAAATGCATACTTCCATGACTGATATTGAAGGGGGTCACCTTGAAATATAGTGGGTTCAGGCGTAGGCAATCTATTCAAAGACACATTATCTGTGAATACCTTGGCTAAGTCTGTCAAAGCTTGATTTGACTGAGATGTAGCTACGTGGGGTACAAACTCATTGCAAGATGGATTTAAATTAGAAATTAAGAAATTGGGAGTTTGTGTCGGCTTAATATGACTAGTTGAATGATCATTCAAAGTCTGTGGTTGATTAACAAGTTCTTGAACAAGTTCAGTAGAGTTTTTGTTCAAATACTCGTTAACATATGTGTGCTTGTCTATATGGGGTAACTGGTCTAATTCAAGCTGATGATCACCAGTTTCAACACATGCTTGTGCTTCAGCAATTTCAAGTTGCTTTAAAGTTTCCAATTTTTGTAGATCCGCCTTCATTTTGGACTCCACATCATGGTACTTTAAATTTGCCTTTAATCTAGCACATTCCTTAGAAGTGTTAGATAATCTAGTTTTTTTACTAGTCTTGGAGGATTTCTCTGATTTAATTGATCTTAATTCTTGACCTACCTGTGACATAAAATTCATGTGTTCAGTCTGAACCCTCTCAAACTTGTTCAAAATTTCTAAGACAATCTCATCGGAATCATCAAACAATTCTGTAATTTGACCTTGAACATCTATTATTGTTTTGAAGCAGTGCTGAAGCTCATCTCTGATAACTCTTATCTGATTACAATCTTCGCTATCAGACAGTAGCACCGACAATTGTGTAGCCTTACCTGTCCAGGAAGAGACTGCTGACCTGAACTTACCTTTTAACGTTTGTAATTTGTAGCTAAGACCCCTTTCAGTTAAGGTTCGATTACGGAAACCTTCCTCAGAAGCAGTATCACCTGTTTCAGTCATTTTTTAACAATCAGTTATCTTAAATTTTCTGAAACTGTTTAGCCAAACAAAAAATAACTAATTTAAGAGAGCCATCTTAAATTTAAGTTTAAAATTCAAAATTGCATGAAAGTTTATCATTAAATTCTTGACAGAACCATCGTCTGGCTATTTCTCAAAAGATGTTTAGTCTAACAAGTTAATTTAACACCCAAATGTAATTATTTCTAAAAGAGTTCTAGAAATGTTCTAGAAAAAGTTCTAGAAATGCTTTTAAGAACATATCATCCATTAGTCACTGGCGATGCAATCATAGCCAAAAAAAATCAATTACTTTCATAGTTACTGAAAATATTCTGGACACTATAAACACGAATAATACTACAAATCAGAATCAAGTCTGGCCTCGAAAATCGCTTTCATAATCAAATAGACACAAAAAACACTCATATCTCTGAGTTAAAACAACTTTGATCTGGAATAATCACTGCATATACGTGAACACTGTTGCTAAACACTGCATATAGGTGAACTGTTGCTAAACACTGTATATAGGTGAACACTGTTGCTAAACACTGTATATAGGTGAACACTGATGCCTAGTAACTGTCTGTGTGAAAAGTATATTTCTGTACTTTAGCATCCTAGGGAATTTGACATCAGTTTACATTGAACCCAAGACTGGATGCCCTTGGATCGATCCATACTACTGTTAGCTTCATCCCAGCATAGAGTTTCGACTGTAACGAACGTTCAAAATTTAACTGTAAAAAGTCCTTTATGTTTCACAGTTCTTTATTAAGGCATTAGGGCAGAGTGGTACAGACAAGATCTAACGAGGTCCCTTGAAGAAAAATCCACCGCATATCGTTTCTCGCCAATCCTGTCGTCGAAACTGAAAAGATAAACCGGGCATTTTTAAGTAAGCGCGAAAACGCATTACGATTTAGATTCGCATGTAAATATCAAGATCAAACGCAAAACCCTCGCGTAATAGAAGCACAAAAGCAAAGAATGTAAGCATTTTTATACGCAAATTGCTTTACCAACCTCTTTCGCCCCGTTTGACGCAGTTAAATCGCAAAATCAAACTCTTCGCAAGGTTTCATGATTCGTTTCACGCGCAAAAAGGTAAATGGCGGATTTTTCAACAAGGGAGATAATCGGGTTAAACTATAACGTCATAATTCGTACCATAAGTTTTTCGCTACTTCACTACGACAGTAACAGTTACAGTCAATATTAAGGAGCAAAATGTCGCAAAATTACCTTACAATGTCAGATCATAACACGCTGCCTGCACGGTGTGTTAACGTACATGTACCTTGTACTCCATTGGTGTTTTTTAACAAAAAGATGGTATACAGATTTTTGCTGGACAAGATGGTAAAAAAGGTCCATATCGCCTTTTAAAACGATTGATTCACAGTATTTTTCACGTCACTACTACCAAAATATCCTTTCCAAGCCTCGAGCTGCTATCCAACATAGGTCTACGATTATCAAACTAATGTTGGAAGACAAATAGTCGGAAAGAATGTGTGCCACAGTCGGGGATCAAACAAGGGACCTCTTGATTGACAGTCCGATGTGCCACCACGCTATGACGGCGGCTTGTAAGCTATATAGGCTTTAGAGAGAACCGTTGTCAAAAAGACATAAGGGGGTACATCGAGTTATTTCCCATATACCTCTTCTACGAATGATTTCAGTGTGTTAGAGTTGTAATAAGTAGAGAAGTCGGCCACAATTTAGAGTTAGATATAGAAATGAAAGAAATAATATATTTATTTTGAATTGATAAACAGTTATTGATAGAGGGTAAGTGAAATGTATAATGACCGTAGGTAATGTAAGTATATTTTAGATTTCCCTTTGTTTATAGCTACTACCACATAAACGCTCTAACGGGTCGGTAAGGCTTTGGTGACGATTCTAAATGGAATCGGTCATAAAATCTTAGGCATGTCGACGACTGACCAATATATCGGCCTATTCAACAACGGATTTTACAAAGATCGCCGATGTCTCGGTGAACTTTACCACGAAGAATCTTTACCAACTAGTAGGCGACGCCTTTGTGGAAGACAGTTTTGCAAGCTCGACTAATCGCCGATTTTTTTATTGCCGTAAAAAATCGACGACTAGTTTTCGACGGCTCCAGGCATATCGTGCCTAGTGACGTCATAATTCCGGCGTATAGACAGCACGCTAAGCTTAATCGATCGTCAAGTATTGCATGCTACAAGCTGCATGGGCTCGTACAGTAAATAACATCGTGAAAATGATTTTCACTTCAATAAAAACCATTCTAAATCGCTCACTCAGCGCTCCATTCATTCATTCCAAACACACTCTCAAGTTATTCAAAAACGCTCAAACGCATTGAAAAACATAGAATCAAAAACGTCATTCAAAATAAACTTGGAAGGAGAAAAAAAACGATTTCGCTGACATAATTCAAATTGTAAGCGTTCTTGAAGAAATAGGAAGTTATCTATAGAATTTATATGTATTTGTTATCAAAGGGAGGTAAACAGTATCGCTAATTTTGCTCATTCTGAACAAAAATTGCTATATAGGATTACCTCAAATTAAATTCACTCAAAACTCGCTTCACGCACTCATTCAATTTCATTCCTTAATCATTCCAAAATCAGTCACCTTGTCAATTTCACGATGTTGCAGATCGCCGGTCGGAAATTAAGGTTTTCTCACAACGGCGGTTTATGTGACTGAAAAATGAATACAGTTAATTACATCATGAAATTGACAATCATTTCGAATAAAATTATTCAAAACCGCAGCGCTCCATTCATTCACTTCAAACACTCACTCACTTGGATAAAAAACGTTAAATATCTTTAAAACATTTTGAAATCGACCAAGACTTTCAACATTTTATTCAAACCGATCTAAGTAATTCACGATGATATTTGCTTGTGTGCATTTTAAGTGTCTAATTGTTCCATGAAGACACATAAACAGAAAATTACGTATATTTTATTAAAGGGAGGTGAACAATCGCTAATTTTGTTCATCTTGAACAAAATTAGCCATATTGGTTTACCTCCCTTTAATTTGATTCTAAACTCGGCCACACACTCAACCAATTTCATTCAAAAATCATTCCAAAATCATTTATCTTGTCAATTTCACGATGTTTTCAACTGTACATGTATTTCAGCCTGCTTTCATCGACGTCGTTTTGACGCTTTGCATGTATTATACTTAAAGGGCGAAAGAAAATAGTTTGGCCGGCGTGTGGGCCTCGCTGATTTTTATTTCTTAAAAAAAAAATTTAGAAAAAATCTAAAGAAATCGAATTACTTATCAGACATATCGGATCGATATTTGTTTCATTGTAAGACAGGTTAAATCTCACAATCACCAACACTACCACCACCACCACATAGCGCAGTTGGTTAGGCATAAGACTTCCAATCTGGAAGTCGTGGGTTCGATCCCCGGTGGCGGCAAATATCCTTTCCGACGTTTGTCTTTCACCAATGGGTAGATAATCGTAAACCTATGTGAAATAGCAGTCGGAGGCTAGGAAAGGATGTAATGGTAGTACTGGCGTGAGAAATACCAGGAATCCATTGTTAGGTGCTCCGGCCGCCGCGATATAACTGAAATAATGTTGAAAGCGGCGTAAAACCCCATTCAATCAATCAACCACCACCACCACACAAACATCAAAACAACGACGACGACAACAACAACAACAACAACAACACGATTAATTTCGTTAGACTGTTCCTTTTGTCAACTCATGTATGAGACTTTTTTGAAAGTCGACTGAGGAACTAGTCTAACCTTATGTATGACAGTATGACGATCTAGTTGGTATAAAGGGTCCTATTAATATGGTGTCCTAACAGTGAATTCAACAAAGGCAAGGTAAAATCTATCCAACGATTTTGAATAGTTGAACGGGCACGTTTCTTGAATTTTCAAATACGTAGAAGACATTGAAATCTATAATAAATTGATGACGTCTTGAACAAGGAAATCAACGTAATCAAAACAAAATCTATCAAACGTTTACAAAAAAGTTAAATAAGCACATATCAAGAATCTTCAAATATTTCTTGGAATAAAATTGCCTTAGTTTTTATTTCATTTTTATGTCTGAAAGCTGTAATTTTGAAGGTAATAATATTTATTGATGGTAATTAAATCTACGTAGAATATTTAGGCATGCCTTAATGATCATTTCTTAATCACTCTTATAACTAAGGTGTGCTATATAATGAATACAGCGATTAGTGTGCAGCACTTAAAAAGCGATTCAGTCTGTTACTTCATCATACAATTTTGGTGAAATGCTGATCAGTTTTCAAGGTCCGAGATTATAATTTTTTTTTTTTCTGATTAACTGAGAATTTTCTCAAAATTCACCTTGACATTATTCATTTAATTATCTTGCAATACTGGTACTATGATAAATGTATAACATATCAGATTATATTAATAAGATGTTACAGATAACAACTTATTATTGTTATATTTAATGTCCATACATTTATTTGAATTGTAAAATTGAAAAAATTTGTTAGTTGTGCACAACATCTGTTTACCTTGGGCCCGGGACAGTTATGACATTTATGATTTTTCGTGTCGGATCAAATTTCTGAAATCAGAAATTACTTCGGTCAGAATACGAACACGATTTCAAAAGAAATCTTCGTCTTTCTGACAACAGCCGATATTTTTCCAAGATGGCCCTCTTTCGGGTGGTATACAGCTTTTCGCCGACAGTAGAAATATATTTGCAAGTACAATCATGATTCTAGTATTGCTTACTTACCTTGGTATCTTTTTTCTTTTAGCAAAGCCTACCTACATGAAAGAATGTTTATGTCTGTAAAAAAATCGGATGAAACACATTATACGCGTAACTGATCTCCATTAATGCACGGTTATTGTCAATTTATGTGCACCTTGAAGATTTTCTACATGTCTAATGTTTGTAGCCCATATGGTAAGTACTACAGCAGAAGTCGTGTGGGTATTTAAGTATGTACTTGAGAAAGAGATCACAAGTAACTAGAGCTGAAAATACAGTGCCTGATGTTTTAATTGGTACACACCATTTACTGGTAAACAACAACAAAACAATACAAAAAAGAAAACAAAACAAAAACAAACAAACAAAACAAAACAAGAATCGTGATCAACTCGTTCAAAGTCATCGTCACACCTTAAGGTTGTGTCTATTGTTCTTCTAACGTATCACTCGTTCAGTTTGGGGCGTTCTAGAACCCCTAGCGTGTGATAAACGTGTGTATAACGCTCAAGAACCGTGTAACAGTTTCCGATTAAAAAACTCAAAAAAACAGTATCTGATGTTTTAATTGGAACAAACATTTTACTAGTCAAAAACCATCGTGATTATCTAGTTCAAGTCATCGTCATATCTTAACGTTATGCCCTTCGTTCTTGGAATGTTTCACTCGTTTAGTTTTGGTCGTTCTAGTATCCCTGGCGTTTGTTCAACGCGTATGTAGCATGTATCTAACGACAGTTTAACACGGGGCAATCGCCTGACAGCTACCAAGGCCTTAAATAGGCAAAAGACAGATATTTAGTCCAACACTTTTATTTATAATAAGTTCGTAATACGGTTACTTGCCCGGATTTATGACGATTTATTTCTGGCAGTAAAAAATGCTGTCAACCCTAGCCTACGGCTTAGGTGACATAGGTCTTTTTTTCAAGCCGGGAATAAATCGTTAAATACCCCGTCAAGAAACCGTTAAACTAATTACATTTATGTACATCCCATTCACAAATGTGCAGTTTCTTTTGATTGTTTTCTGTAATGTTTATAAAGTAAACAATATCTTGTAATTGAAAGGGTAAATGATTTTGGTATGGTTTCGAAATGAAATAGGATGAGTTAGAGGATGACTGAAATGAAATGAAGGTTTATGCTATAGATTTTTTCGTTATGACAAAATAAGCGATAATTTATTACCTCACTTAACCCTTTGCTGTTTAATAACTGCTTTTTACGTGCCTGTGATTTTATGATTGAAAAAAAACATTGTGAAAAAAGAAGAAATTGCTTCTGACAAGCAATTTCTTCTTTTTCCACACTATTTTCTACCCTACTGAATGGTTATTTTTCAAATTAAATCCACTTTAAATTTTCGTCTGCAAAACCTTTGGACAGGTCCAAAATTTTGTGAAACAGGAAAGAGTTAAAACAAACAACAACAAACACAAATTTGTAAAATCGTTCTTTAAAATTCACACCAGTCAATAAAATCGTACAATTATTTGATCGCTTCGAACGAAATGTGGATCGTTTTGAACGGTTTCGAAGTATTGTAACGGTTTCGGAGTGTTTTGGAATTTTTTGAGTGACCGTTTTGAATGCATTGAATGGAGCTTTGAACGAGCGAATAAGAACAGTTTTGGTCGAAGTGAATGTCAATTTCACGATGTGTCTGAGTATGTCACCTCGGACGGGTCTAATATCTTTTCGCCAGGAAATATACGAGGTTTTCAGAGAAGGACATTAGTCGTCTGTTAAAGTACTCTGATTACTTTTGACGTCTGTTATCATAGTATTTTTTACCTGCAATTACAGAAGTGTAACGTGTTTTACACATAGTTTGTCATATCATCGTTTGATTATTCAACCAGGCCGTACCACGCTACAGTTACTACAGTTCTCCCGGAACGTATTTTCAGTAGGCGAGGCGAAACATCTTAACAACAATATGCATTCAATAGAATTGCAAACGCAAACGAATGCAGTCAGTTTGTACTTGTGTACTTTTGTTTGTTTATCGTCGCTACCGTAGCGTATGCCAATATGAGCGACGCCCCTAGAAGACGGTTAGTTGTTACGGAGGATAATGCAAGGATACATGACAAAGCAGCTGCTGATATCCGCCTTGGTTCTTAGTCATGGACGATGTTAATCACCGTAACACATGACCTCGGCTTAACGTCTCATCCGACAAAAAGATTGTTAGTGTGCCAACCCGGGTATCAAACCCACAATATCCAACTTTGAAGTAAGGTGCTCTACCCATGCAGTCAGTTTAACGTGTATCTTTTTTTTAAAACATACCCTGCGTTCAGTGTTACAAATTACAAAACAGTGTAGACTGATTGCATATCATATCCTGTTTTGCACTCAAGTGCACATTCAAATCGGGGAATAATTGGCAAACAGTTTGCACCGTTTCGTCATCATGAACGCAGCGTTTTTGTCAAAACCATTCCTTCTATTTAAAAAATATGTCTAATTGTTCTGACAAAAGACGTATAGAATTTGATATTAACGACACTTTTCACACGTTATGATGACTTTTAATACGAAAGATTTGTCGATTATGATAACAAGATATGTCTCTTTTCTCACCGTGATGTCCAATAAGCACGTGCACAACATTGCACTTGATATTAAATACTTATCGAGGACATCGAAAATGTTCATTGTTTCCAAATGTGTTTATAGGCGTGGCTGATTTCATACAATGTAGAAGCACTTTAGTTATGAGTTTGTCTGGAATAGCTTCCCCGATCTTCTCCAGCCTCAAATTGAATAATATATCAGACCCTATAAGTATATTGGATTTGCATGCATCGCCGTCTGCTCCCCAACTTCGACATTTCATAAAAAGTTTGTTAATGATTGATAGTTTCTCTTAAATCTTGAAATTTGTATTCACTTTCAAATATATTTAATTTTATCAAAATGTCGGATAACAATTATTTCCCTTTTTCCACTTTTAAGCAATGCCAAGGTCATGACACGTGTGCCGGAAAGCACATGAGATTCTGGGCTCGATCGCAGAAAATGTCCTTCAGACTTCAACCTCCTACCAATACCAGGATCATTGTCGATGGAATAATGAATAGTGGCTCTTTTAAAGTATATTCGAAGTAAAAGTGTGATAAATCATTATAATCCATAGTCAGGTACTCCGGCCGCCAAGATATGACTAAAAATAATCTAAAAAGTGATTTCGAAGACTGCAGATTTGTCATTCTGAGCACTTGTCTGGTGTTGACTTTTATTTTGTGGCCCATGGCAGTACCATATGGTTTGAATAAAGCATCAGGATAAAAAGTTATGTTTCTTCTTCATGTTCAGGAAGACATAAACTCAGGTGTTCTTAATTTGAGAAATACCTCTCTGGTGTAATATGAATAATGAATGAAAAATGTCTTTTCTATTGTCAATGAATGTTGTGTTTTGTGTAAGCACTTGTTGTACTCAAAATAATATTTTTTCCTTTATTACAAAAATTATTTTGTATTACAAGTCAATGAATGCTGTGGACTGATTTCTCTTGAGTTTAAGGTTAAGCACTGAATGTACACCAAATAATGATTTTTCCGTTATTACAAAATTTCTTTTCTATTGTCAATGAATGCTGTGGACTGATCACTATTGAGGTCTAGATAAAGTTCTGATTGTACATCAAATCATATTCTTTCCGTTTTTTTTTCAAATAAAATGAGCCCGTGCGTGACATTTCATACTTTTTCAAGTATGCACCAAGCAAAGACTCTGGTCAGTCTGTGCAGTCGCACAGTCTGACCAGAGACTTCACTCTGTGTTTTGCAGATAAATAAGGTCTCAAAGCACCTTCGGCAATTTTTAATTGCGCTTAGTGTTTGCACGTTATGCTTTGTAAAATTTTTTGAAATGTCACTCTGTCGGTCGGAAACGGAGAGTAGTCCTATTTCACACGAGACTTGCTTGTGACAATATCTTTCTGCTGGTAATAACTTTGGGGTCATCAGTCAAAGTCAATTTTTTTTCAAGGTCAATGTTATTTTTCAAGGTCATTTGTGTAAAAAAAAAAATAACTTTTTATTTCATTACTTAGAATTTATGTGATATAGCCTTCATATTCCATAAGAATGTTCTGTTGGTATCATTTCCGATGTAAACTATATGAATTAAAGGTAAATTTCAAAGGAAAAATTTGAGATATAGTCAGTTATTACCATTGATCATATCCTTTAGATGGCAAGTGCTGTAGCCTTCATATTGTACATGTGTATTGTTACTGAAAATAATTTTCGGTGGAAAACCAAGTAAACGTTTCAAATTCTCCTATTTTCAGATTAGAAAATCGTTGACACTGACGATATCTGCAAATTTCACACGGTCATTGCCTATTACAAGACTTTTCTTGTGGTACCTACATCAGGGGCCCGTTTAACTAAACTTCTTACGAAAAAAATAATCGTAAGTAAGAAATCACAAATCGTACCCGGTGTTTTCATTCATTGTTAGATTTTGTCTTGCAATATCCAATTGGAATCGCCTCTAGAAGACGATTCCAATGAGATGATGCATGGCAGAATTCCATATTTAGTTACTACTGTAGAAGCAATTTTTATTTTTGATTAAAGCAATAAGAATGATCATAAGATGTTAAGTAAAACAGGTCCCAGGTCATCAGCCAGGGTAACTCAGTTTAAAGGTCATTTTTTGTAAGGAAAAAAAATCACAAAAAAAAACCAGAATGAAATTAGCCATAACCTTGGAGAGGTTTGGGATACGGCCTTTATGCATCACATGTGCCCTGCTTTAACAAGATATTTCTGCGAGTGCTTGGTCAGTTTCGTTTAACAATCACATCTTGTTTCCTTCTGTTTTACAGGATTAGAAAATTAAGGTGAATACTTGCATTTCGTAGACTTAACTTTAAATTCATCCTATATAAAATTAACATTTACTGTAAGTCAACAATTTTCTGTAGTTTGCCATGTGGTACTAATTCTAGGAACACATTCCCGATTAACACTACCTGAACTTTTATGTCTTTTTAGATGTTCAGGTGTTTCATAATTATTTTCATCTGTCTGTGATTTGCTTCGAAATTGTTTACATAGTATTTATTGTTTTGTCTTGGTAATACCAAAATATGAGGTGGGGTTTATCCAAATAATCGCCTCCAAATTCTAAAGGATATAGAGATGGAACTAACTTCCGACAGCTCGGAAAAGCTTTATTCTTTCCTATCCGTACCTATCCGTACCGAACTTTTGATAAAAAATGACGACGACAACAACAACCCAGTCGTGCCAAATGCCGGTTTGATTGGTAATACTAATCGAAAACAGGCTTTTCAATGAATGGAACCTAAAGCAACATAAAGTACAATGTACATATGCATGTGTATAAAAAGCCGGCTTCGAAAATAATCCAGATACGACAAATGAAAGACAGAAAATATGATCACTGGCGGACTGTTTCATTAGCTAGCGTCAAAAATTTATTTACAGTTTTTTGTCGTCAATAAAGTCGAAAGCTTTTGGTGCTATAATGAAGCCATTCCACTGGTTTACTTACTTAAAACAGAATTAATGAATTTATAAACAAAATATGATAAATGAGTGAAAATTGTTGCAGTAAAAAAACAGTTTTATTCAGTCCTGCGTTCAGGAAAACGAAAAACTCCATTACCCATAGAAGCGTGTTTTGTTTAAAACTCTGGACTTTCGCTAATGATTCGTTAGCCTGTACGCGCAGAGATGAACTTGCCATTTACAACTCGCTTAAAACATGACGTCACAAGCACCAACAGTGCTCAGCCGAAACAGTAAATTTGAGTAAGTATTTGGGTTAGTCGGCTTCTGGTGTTAATTTGGTCAATACACTTGAAGAAAAATGCTTTTACTCTTTCCGATCACCAATGTATATCGTTTGGGCATTTTATGATTTGATGACAAAACGCAGTAAAACACTGTATTTTGTTATCTTATTATAAAAGCTCCAGTTTTAACCTTTTATTGAATTTGTTTTTCGCAACGTCATCTTCAAAACTGTTTGTGACGTCGCATAAACCCACGTGCGATCTGACACGCTTTAATGTCTGGGCCCTCATTATTCCCTATATCTATTCCGTAAAATCGCCGAAGGTTCCCTAGTGTCCGATGCACTGTCAATATTATTGACATCATTGATCTTCATCACGATCGCATATTTATACTAGAGGCTACAAAGAAAAAGACTCAAAATTAGACATTAAAAATGACAAACGAACATAAAATATTTGCAACTTTATATTATGGAACGATTCATTTAGGCTGCAGAATGGTCGACGATTTAATCAGTTCGGTATAATAGCTCAGAGAAAAGGCGGAATAGCGTAGTTATGAATGTATATGCACGAATCCTCCTTTTTTGATGTGATCTACGATCCTACATGTTTTTTACATGAATTTGATAGAAAATAAAGTGAAATACGGTACTCTGTAGTGTACAAGTATAATGCAGTTGCCATGCCAATGGACTCTTCATATACAAGGACTGGAAACGAGACAAAATATCGCAAAATGCTATGCGGCCCAAAATTTGCGATATTCAACGAAATCGTCGCCTAGAATAATAAGGGGATCGGTCTTATTACTATTGTTTTGAAAACGTAAAAATCGATAAATACAGTTAACAACATCGTGAAATTGACAAGGTGAATGATTTTGGAATGATTTAGGAATGAAATTGAATGAATTTGTGGAGCGAGTTTCGAGTGAAATTAATGGGAGGTAATCCTTTATCGCGAATTTTGTTAAGGATGAACAAAATTAGCGATATAGATTACCTCCCTTTAATAAAATATACATACAAGTGCTATAAATAGCTTCCTATTTCTTCAAGAACCTATGAGACGCTAATTGAATTATGTCAGTTAAATTGCAATTTTTCTCTTTCAAAATTTATTTTGACTGGCGTTCTTGATTCTATATATTTCAATGGGTTTGAGTGTTTTTGAAATGAATGAATGGAGCGCTGAGTGAGTGATTTTGAATGGTTTTGATCATGATGAATATCAATTTCACGATGTAACCAACTGTAACATCTGCTTTGTACCAAATTATATGCCATTTCATGCGTTTATTAAGGACTCGACTGAAAAACTATATCTAATTATAAATCAGAAATAAAGTTTAAGCTGCTTTGTTCGCGCTAATATAAGTCAATCATAATGGCGATATCTTCTGTCGAAACTGCGCCGAAACATGATTTTCATGCAGGACTATTAGACAGACAATACGATGATGCCGGGTGATTTATGAAACAACTTCAAAAGTATTAAATTTTGGCTCAAAGTATGTTCTGTATTTAATGCCAAATAAAGAATGTGTTATGTTATGTTTATCTACTCTAAAATGAGTTTTGAAATAAAACATTATCCGATCTTCTCCAAATTTAGTAAAAATCATATGGAGACTGTCATTGTTGTGAGGAATTAATTCTAAAACGTTTTTTTTTTCGAGCAGTGAAATATCGCCTGAAATTTAGCCGAAATTTCCAGCTGATTAAGGTCTCCGTTGCAGGTGTCTGTGAAGTCTTCCATTTTTTGTTTCTATATAGTATGTTTAGAGTCCCTGCCTTGCCTTACATTGGCTACATCCCGTTTCTGGAATCATTTTTCCTTCGATAAGGGTACAATCTAGTAAGGAGCCAGGTATAAAGAGAGAACAATTCCGTCCAATTTTACAGTTAAGTGACGACGTGAGACGTCATCTATCATTTGAGAAAGGTTTAATAAATTCCACGTCAAAACGTCACGCATGAAGAGCCATCTTGTTTCACACTAATGCTACTTGAACGGTGAAATGGTTAAATGTACGCATTATCCAAGCAGCATTCCTTTAGACTTACTTTCACATTTAAATAAATTCAACCGGATGAAATGCATATAGTCTTCAAGCGGTTCATATTTGACAAAAACCTTATTATCAACAGCAGCATAGGAACATATGTGCAAAGTTTTAGTGTTTTTAGCCCTTTAGCTTTATTCGTTATTTAAGGTGGTGTTGATTTAAGTTATTTTTTAGGCCTTTGAAATTCTGTTTTGATATTTAAGTTTTATTTCATCAAGCGTATATGATGTTTACTAGCTGTTTTGTAAAGAATTGAACTCGATAAACAAAAACAGAAAATTAAGTCTCCGACATACAAAATTCAAATAAATAGGGTTTTCTCTCTATATTTCTTATTTTTATTCATTATTTGCGTTTGGGTCATCGACCTGGAAACTATCAAATAAAAGTAAGAAAATAGTTCTAGTTTTGACAACCAATTGTGTTTTTCTTGTTTATTTAGTCTCAATGGTCTAGAAGAAGGCAAGGATGGCGCCAATAACAGAGTTGTCGGAATGGCAACAATTTATAATGGGTACTTCATGGGCCTGATGTAGGTTGCTTTCAATTTCTGAATGTTATTTACCGGTCGGAATTTGCAAACAAATTGTTGTTTTGCCTCTTGTGTCTATAATTCGAATATCATGAATTTTTACTTCGATTTATTTTATAAAAAAGACGATAGAAATGACGTTGAGTAAGGAAATTGAATAAATATACATGCAATAGATTTTGATTACAGCAAATTATTATTAGTCCTGTACATTCTTATGCGATTTCGATTTAACCCCTTTTTAAGTTGGAATGCGGAGCAATTCCAACTTAGATTTAACAAAACCGCAAAATGAACACAAGATAAATTCATTTTGGGTTTTTTGAGAACACACATCACGTGAACAGGATGTGAATACACTTCGGCCTATTTTGTATATCTCAACTTGACATAGACATACAGTTTATTTCATCTAAAGGAAATAATCCTGAAAAATTACACAACTATCACTTCATGTATTTTATTAACACGCTAATTCATGATTTAAACGATATTAATTGAACTTTGCGTACGAATTTACTAGTATCGCATGTTTACATTACTATATTTGGAAATCATGTGATAAGTCAAGTCAAATAAGGTCAGCTATTGAAAATAGCACTTGCCAATCATATGATCTGCATATTTGGTAACGTCGCGATTTGTTTTCTCAGTATTGTGGCAAAAGCACAGGCCAATCACGTGATCTGCTTTTTTTGGTAATGTCGCGACCTATTTTCGTAGAAACGTGTATAGCTTCTTTTAAAGGTATAGTTTTTCTTTCTGAACGACCTTATCACACATTTAACTTATGACAAATTGTTATTTTGTACATTTCTGTCTACAGTTACGAAATAAAAATCATAGTTTTTCTTAATGTGAAGATACACTTTTAAAGTAAATAAATATTTTTGCAACATATTGTCGTTTGTTTTCCGTCATATTGCAGTTATCTACATGAATGTTTCATTGTCATAGCCCAAAATCCATCAAATAAAAATCCCGGCCACCACATTAATGGAGTTAAATATGAATATCTTTGCCCAGTTGCATTTCATCACCAAAATAACTTGCCATTTGCAACAGACCTACTAGTTCAACATTCTTGCACATCAACACGTTTAAGAGCACCATCATACAGTTAGTTACATCGTGACATTGATATTCATCTCCATCAAAAACATTCTTTATCGCTCACTCAGCGCTCCATTCATTCATTTCAAACACTCACTTAAACCATTCAAAACTCTCAAAAATATTCAATAAATAAGATCAAATTGTACATTCAAAATGAATAAAGCATTTTAGAACCAAATCGCGATTACACTGACATAATTGAAATTTAAAGCGTCTGATTGGTTCTTGACAAAATATAAAGCTATTGGTGGAACTTTCATGCATTTTTTATTAAATGACGGTTTTACATTTCGCTAATTTTGTTCATCCTTAACAAAATAAGCGACATTGGATTCCCTTTCTTAAATTTCACTCAAAACTCGCTCGGCTCACTCATCCAATATCATTCCTAAATCATTCCAAAATCGTTCACCTTATCAATTTTACGATGTTATTAACTTTACCCCCAACTCAGAAGTAGAGGAGCAGATATTGATTTCATCATGTCTGTCTGTCAGTCCATTGACCTTTTGCTTTCCGATAGCTAAACGGAGAAGAAAGTGACCTGCAATAACGAAACTTTACACAAATATTGCCCATGACCCAAAGAAATACCCTATTGTTTTGGGGTAACATGTCACGGTCATAAGTTACCTTGAACTGTTAACAATTTCCATCCTAACTGAACAACCAATTGACCCAAATCATAAAACTTGACACAAATGTTGTCAATGACCCCAAATTTTGGAGTCACGAAGGTCGAAGTTACAATTGAACTTCGTCCAAGAATTGTCTTGCGATTCCAACTCATGAAGTAAAAGACTTCCCAACTAAAAAAGCTTTTAATCAAGGACAAAACGCTTGTTGAGGTCCACTTTGCGACACTTCTAATTAAAAATGTAATTGATAACTCAAATGAAGCATAAGTCATTTGAAAAATAACATAGAAACTGTTTTGAGTGTATAAATATCTGCCTCTGCGTCCATTAGTCGGCTGTCATTTTCTTCATTTTAAGCTTACCTGATCACTACGTGCTCAAAGAGAGCTTTTAGGATCAACCTGACTCCGACGTCCGTCGTGTGTCGTCAACTTTCTCCTAAACCGCTGGGCCGATTTCAATAATATTTTGACAAAATGTTCCCTAGTGACCTTCTTCAAAAATTCTTGGCTAAATTCTGATAATCCACAAATATGGGCGTGGTAGGGTGGGGCTTATTTTGAGCGAGAAATCTTTTGAACGACAACTCCTCCTGAAACTCTGGGCCGATCTCAATGAAACTTTATCAGAATGTTCCTTGGGTGACCCTCTTCAAAAATTCTTCGCTAAATTCTGATAATCCACAAATATGGGCGTGGTAGGGCGGGGCTTATTTTGAGCCAGAAATTTTTGAACATCTCCTCCTGAACTACTAAACCGATTTCAATGAAACTTTACCAGAATATTCCTGGGATGACCCTTTTTATACGCCCGTCAAAGACGGGACGTATGATGGGATCACCCGTGACGTCCGGGTGTCCGGCGGCGTCCACTTCTTTGTCCGGAGCATAACTCTGTCACTTGAAGTCCGATGGACTTCAAACTTGGCAATTGTATTCTTCTCACCATTGCGGAGTGCAGTGCACAAGAACCATAACTCTACCTGGCCATTTTTTTGAGTTATTGCCCTTTGTTGTTTTTCATCCTAGAATCTTGTCCGGAGTATATCTCTAAAAGTATAATAGCTAGGATCATGAAACTTCATGGGTGTATAGATCTCACCAAGGGGGAGTGCAGTGCACAAGAACCATAACTCTACCTGGCCTATTTTTTGAGTTATTGCCCTTTGTTGTTTTTCATACTAGAATCTTGTCCGGAGTATATCTCTAAAAGTATAATACCTAGGATCATGAAACTTCATGGGTGTATAGATCTCACCAAGGGGGGTGCAGTGCACAAGAACTATAACTCTACCTGGCCAATTTTTTGAGTTATTGCCCTTTGTTGTTTTTCAGACTTGAATCTTGTTCGGAGTATATCTGTTAAAGTATAATAGCTAGGATCATGAAACTTCATGGGTGTATAGATCTCACCAAGGGGGAGTGCAGTGCACAAGAACCATAACTCTACCTGGCCTATTTTTTGAGTTATTGCCCTTTGTTGTTTTTCATACTAGAATCTTGTCCGGAGTATATCTCTAAAAGTATAATACCTAGGATCATGAAACTTCATGGGTGTATAGATCTCACCAAGGGGGGTGCAGTGCACAAGAACTATAACTCTACCTGGCCAATTTTTTGAGTTATTGCCCTTTGTTGTTTTTCAGACTTGAATCTTGTTCGGAGTATATCTGTTAAAGTATAATAGCTAGGATCATGAAACTTCATGGGTGTATAGATCTCACCAAGGGGGAGTGCAGTGCACAAGAACCATAACTCTACCTGGCCTATTTTTAGAGTTATTGTCCTTTGTTGTTTTTCATACTAGGATCTTGTCCGGAGTATATCTCTAGAAGTATAATAGCTAGGATCATGAACATTCATGGGTGTATAGATGTCATCAAGGGAGAGTGCAGTGCACAAGAACCATAACTCTACCTGGCCTATTTTTTGAGTTATTGTCCTTTGTTGTTTTCCATACTAGAATCTTGTCCGGAGTATATCTCTAAAAGTATAAGCCACCATAGCGCAGTTGGTTAGGCATAAGACTTCCAATCTGGAAGTCGTGGGTTCGATCCCCGGTGGCGGCAAATATCCTTTCCGACGTTTGTCTTTCACCAATGGGTAAGATAATCGTAAACCTATGTGAAATAGCAGTCGGAGGCTAGGAAAGGATGTAATGGTAGTACTGGCGTGAGAAATACCGGGAATCCATTGTTAGGTGCTCCGGCCGCCGCGATATAACTGAAATAATGTTGAAAGCGGCGTAAAACCCCATTAAATCAAATCTAAAAGTATAATAGCTAGGATCATGAAACTACATGGGTGTATAGATCTCATCAAGGGGGAGTGCAGTGCACAAGAAATACAACTATACCTGGCCTATTTTTGAGTTATTGCCCTTTGTTGTTTTTCATACTAGAATCTTGTCCGGAGTATATCTCTAAAATTTTAATAGCTAGGATCATGAAACTGCATGGGTGTATTGATCTCACTTAGAGAGAGTGCAGTGCACAAGAACCATAACTCTACCTGACCTATTTTTTGAGTTATTGCCCTTTGTTGTTTTTCATACTTGGATCTTGTCCAGAGTATATCTGTAAAAGTATAATAGCTAGGAGTATGAAACTTCATGGGTGTATAGATGTCATCAAGGGGGAGTGCAGTGTACAAGAACCATAATTCTACCTGGCCTATTTTTTTAGTTATTGCCCATTGTTGTTTTTCATACTAGAATCTTGTCCGGAGTATATCTGCTAAAGTATAATAGCTAGGATCATGAAAAACCATGGGTGCAAAAAATATTCATTCAAAATAACCTCAGTTCTATGCAAACCCCCAGTTAATACTAAGCAGTGTGACGGGCGTATCTTGTGACAATTTGGCACCTTGTTAATAATTGTTCGTGAAAATGAGAATGGCCCATAAATATGGGCGTGGCAAAGCGGGGCTTATTTTGATCCTGAAATCTTTTAACAACATCTCCTCCTGAACCACTGGGCCTATTTCAATGAATCTTTTCCAGAATGTTCCTAGGGTGACCTTTTTTTAAAAATTGTTTGCAAAATTTTGATTGGCCCATAAATATTGACGTGGCAGGGCAGGCCTAATTTTGAGCAAAAAACCTTTGAATGAAATCTTCTCCTGAACCACTGGGTCAATGTCTGTGAAACTTTACCAGAATGTTCCTCGGGTATCGCTTTTGGCAAATTGTTCACGAAATTTTGATTGGTCCATAAATATTGGTGTGGCAGGGCGGGACTTATTTAAGCCCAGGACCTTTGAACAACATCTCCTCCTGAACCACTTGGCCGATTTCAATGAAACTTTACCAGGACGTTCCTTTGGAGACCCGCTTCAAAATTTGTTTGCAAAGTTTTGATTAGCCAATAGATAGGGGCGTGGCAGGGCAGGGCTAATTTTGAGTCTCCTCTGTAAATAGTGGGTGGGAAGGGCCTATTATCACTGTTTATTCTTCGAATTATATATCCTTTCAATAATTGGGCAAATTTGAATGGAACTTTGCTAGAAAGTTTCTTGGATGAGATCCACTGGACAAATCGGTTTCAGGACAGCGGTTTAGAACCATTTTGGCCCTCTTGTTATCATTTTTCTTCCATCATTTGCAGGCCTGGATAGCGAATCAGGGGTTTAAGCGTCTCTCGTTGTTGAAATACATTGATTTATATACGCCCGTCAAAAGACGAGACGTATTGTGTGATCGCCTGTGGTGGGCGGGAGGCGTGAGCTTCGATAGTGGCTTAAGGTCACCGTCTCTTGAACGCATTCCAACTTATCAGTACTTTCAGTACTTTGATTTGTTTATGTAGTAGACACACCAGCCTAGCGAGAGGCCGTACGGTGTTTTCCCATTTAGGCAAAGTAAGGCTCGGATCATATAAGCAACCACTAATTCCTCACTACGTGGTATGTAGATAGCTTCGTGTCAAATGTTGTTTGTGTGGTAAGTACAGACTTTTGTGTTCCCGGGTTAATTTATGACCGTGCTATGTCTGTGCTTGGAGCAGACACGTTCGAAAAAGGAGACGGTGCTAAAAACTGCCGTGTTATTAGGGAAATTCATTCTTATGCATACTAGATGAGTGAATACAAATATTTCTTACTTCATTTCTTCGCAGATGAAAATGATTAACAAACACCTGTTATACTGTATACTATCTAGGAGAAAAAAAAAGAGCAAAAAACAATACAAAGTATAACAAATTCGAACCATATGTAAGCATGGTATATAATAATGTTAGCAATATGTTGAAAACAATGAAGAAACAGGCAATGGCTCTTTGAGGAATGCTTTGAGAGTATTAGGCACAGTGACTACCATTGGCAAATATAGACCTTTAGGAGTACATACGGAAGCCTTTTTTTGTATGTCAACGGAAAATCCGCTTTCTAGTATATTTCAAATGTTACACATATGAGCACGATCACTATTGCCCTGTAATACCATTTCAATTTTCTTTCAAGAATCTCTTTGGCTGAACCATCTATAGTACGAAAAATGATAGCACAGGCATGCCTTACGGAACAAATTATAGAACTACTTATTTTTTTTATTTGTCAATCCTTAGAATATTTAAAAAAAAATGACCGAATTATCAATTCTTATGCACAATAATCATTTTGAAGATTTCGTTTACTAATGAATAAGTTTAAGTTTCAAAAGGGTTAGGAAAAAAAAGGAATTATTTTTTCTCTAGTACAGACTTACCATAGGCATAGAAGTTTAAGTGATTGAACAAAGGGCAACTTTGTTCTTACCTGTTTCTTTAAAACATTTAGGTGGTTTATCGAATATAACGGTAGATTTTCACTTGATAATCTTAAAGCAGTGAAATGGCAAAAAAAACACTTTCGTTCATTAAACTCTATTTGGCGGTATTTGAGAGGTTCGAAAAAAAAAAATCTAACTGACGCCATGATGACGTTCCCTTATAATAGTGCGCAAAATGAAAGGAGAAAATTTGTTTTTCTTAAAATAAAGAAATGCATTAAAGAAATAGAATGATTGTTTTTTCGACTAAGATAGATAAACATTTCATTTCGTGAATAACTAAAGGTTCATTTTTACGCCTGATTCCGCCAATCGTAAAAATAGTGAATAAGGTAGAATCAAATATGAAAATTGGAAAGCGTTGACGGATTTACGTAAATTTTATTTGATGTAATAGGAGAGTGGTGTAACGACAAATGAGCATAATTGTTCTTTCATGCTCATTTCCTGCTACAACAGACCCCGTTTATACAGGTCACATATTTGTTGTTTATTATATATATTGCCGATCAACAACCACACCATCACAGCCATGACGTATTATCTTCGTGAAAAACTTTTATTGTTCAATCAATGAAATATTAATCGATCTAACACTGAAACAAACGGTTATCCTCTATAAGTACCCGTATTTAAAGGCCCTTGAAGGTCGGAGGAGATAAAATGATATTACCATTATTTAAGATTCGGGAATCTATGGATAAGTGATCAAGCATCTGCATTATGACAGAAAAACTATCACATTCGGCGTTAAACCAAAACAACAATCGAAAATGTTTACATAAAAAGCCCAAAGATGTACGAAAAAGGAACATTTTCAAGCAAAAATTGTAGATTCGTCTCGTTGAGATATCGGACATGTATAATATCTAAAAAGGTTCTGGAATGATCCGTGTTTCTAGTAAACACACGGGTATCTGTAAAGTAGATCGAGTTCTGAATTGTCGGGATCGTCATGACAGCTAGAAACGTGTCTGTTTTGTAAAAATGGAATGCCATTCATTGGCTGCCAGGGAGATTTTATAATTCTTTTCATTTCTTGCGCGTTTCGTCCCCGGATTGACTTTCATTTCTACCTTTCTCAAACATAAAGATATTCCTTTCTCTTTCTTTTTTACACATATAACTGAAACATTAGGGGCCCGTTTTATAAAACTTCTTACGATTATTTTTTGCGTAAGTCAAAAATCAAAGTTGCTTCTACAGTAATAACTAAATATGGAATTATGCAATGAATCATCTCATTGGAATCGTCTTCTAAAGATATTGCAAGGCAGAATCAAACAATGAATAAACACACATGGCGCGATTTGTGATTTTGATTTACGATAATTTTTTCGTGGGAAGTTTAGTTTAACGGGGCCCCAGAACTCTACATGGCTAAATGCGATACTCTATTTTTCATATGAACTCTTATTTATATGAATTTCATATAATCACGCAAAATATGTAACACTTATATTCAAATGAATATCATTCATACTTTGACGTCATTTCTATGGCAATGGAAATTATTTTTTCTTTGACTCAGTTATTACTCATTACACTCGTGTAAATCAGCCACATAATAAAAAGAAACAACAATATATTAATGATTCTTTTTCACCCCTGGTTAGTACGTAAAATTGTATTTAAAAAAGAGTTAATTGCAATCCAATTGAAATAAATCAGCGAATGGTGAGCAATTAAAACACCCTATAGTGTACACCTAATGCATTTTAAACGAGAGATACAATTTTCTCTGAGTATCAATTATAAACAAGGAATCACTTGAAATTAGAGAGAGAATTCGACTTATTTCGCCGTTCATTCTTATTTGACGAGAAAAAGTTTAACGGGAAGGAAAAGTAATATCAATATCATGTCTGATGGTTTTCATTTTATTCCGATTTATTTCAATTACATACTTCAAAAACAAACGTAATCAAGTATGATTACATTCCCTACCATTGAAAAGAAAGCAAGTCTATGACGGTATATTAAACTGCAATCCAGGTACTTTCAAGGGAATGTCTATTAATTTCCACTAATTCCTACAACTTATAATCATCATTTTCAGTCTCAAAAGTTGTCAGTTATGCTAAAATTTCACTCTTCCTCACGCAAAACCAGCTATTAGTAAAATAAATCGTTTACCAGGTGAAATTGGATACGTTACTCAATGTTGTTTAAAAACCGAATAGCCTTCGGCATTTCTCGAATTGCTTTCAAAAAACTCATTACCTAATGAACCGCTAGCGAAATTAGACGACATGGCAAAGGTCGAATTGCATTAAAAACATGTCCTCCAAATGAAAGATTTTGTGAACGACATGACTCGGGTTTTCTCAGATAATGTCTTTTTCCTTCTAAATTGCTAGCGGATAATTATGACGCATTTATTTCGTCATTGATTACGTCATAGATGTGCTTATTGATTACGTCATAGATGTACTTTAATGTCGTAAGTGTATTTATCTTATAACTATACGAATATCCGTGTGATAACATCCCGTATGATATTTTTTTATGATATCACATAGTTACTTTTAGAACAAAGATATAATTCGGTTATTTTTTAAAAAAATCATTTAAGTTAGAAACATCGACAAAAACAAAACAAATAAAGGTTATAAGATAAATATAATAGAAAAAGAAGAAGAAGAAGAAGAAGAAGAAGAAATTTTATTGGCTTAAACTACAAAAGTTTTTCGTCATACAAAATAGATAATACATTTAACATAATGATAAATTATCACGTGTGCACACTCTAACATTCTACGTTCTTAGTGTATTGTATGAAACAAATATCTAACTCGGTTGTGAGAATTGACAATTGTCTCGGCAGAGCCTCGACAATTATCAATTCTCCCAACCTCGTTAGATATTATTTTTCATACAAAACACTATGTTTGTATTACATATATACATTGTATTGCACTCACGACATTTCAATATCACAACGACGATTAAGTAAATGGAAATATTTGGTTAAACCGAAATTTAACGACGTGTTCCGAAGATTTCCGACATCTAGCCGCTTTCGACATTTTTCATGAAACGTTATATGCACATACATGGGCGTAACTCCCATTACGCAATTTACGCAAGTGCGTAAAAGAAATAACCGTCTGTTGAAAAATATCGCTGATTAATGATCAAAACATCGAAACTACAGCTTATTTAAGCTGTAGTTACGATGTTTTGATTATTCAGCAACGCTCAAATCATAAAAATGGAGAGGACGGAGGGTATTCAACTTTTGTCACAGTCCTCATATTGCCTATATATTCTATGTTGGTCGCCTACTGAGTGCGTATAAATTTCTTAGTCCTAGATACGCCTATGACATATACTATATAATGTATATTTCGATAGAATGAAAACATTTCTATCCGATTTTGCTTGAGTTTAATACAATTTTATAGCGTTTGGCTATGCACAAAGCATAACCTTATGGACGCGTTGGATCAATCGAGCAATTTGACGACGTCAAATCATAAAAGGTTTCTTATGATAATGGCCTCGTGTGTTTCTACGTGTCTTACGTCACATTACTTACTGTCAGAAAATATCTCTTCATCATGAATTTGGATGAGTACTCATAGCTTACCTTAAATTCATTTGAATTTGAGATTTATTCAGCCCTTCGCGAGTAATCTTCATTTAGTTAAACCGAAATTTAACGACGTGTTCCGAAGATTCCCGACATCTAGCCGCTTTCGACATTTTTCATGAAACGTTATATGCACATACATGGGCGTAACTCCCATTACGCAATTTACGCAAGTGCGTAAAAGAAATAACCGTCTGTTGAAAAATATCGCTGATTAATGATCAAAACATCGAAACTACAGCTTATTTAAGCTGTAGTTACGATGTTTTGATTATTCAGCAACGCTCAAATCATAAAAATGGAGAGGACGGAGGGTATTCAACTTTTGTCACAGTCCTCATATTGCCTATATATTCTATGTTGGTCGCCTACTGAGTGCGTATAAATTTCTTAGTCCTAGATACGCCTATGACATATACTATATAATGTATATTTCGATAGAATGAAAACATTTCTATCCGATTTTGCTTGAGTTTAATACAATTTTATAGCGTTTGGCTATGCACAAAGCATAACCTTATGGACGCGTTGGATCAATCGAGCAATTTGACGACGTCAAATCATAAAAGGTTTCTTATGATAATGGCCTCGTGTGTTTCTACGTGTCTTACGTCACATTACTTACTGTCAGAAAATATCTCTTCATCATGAATTTGGATGAGTACTCATAGCTTACCTTAAATTCATTTGAATTTGAGATTTATTCAGCCCTTCGCGAGTAATCTTCATGAATCCGTCGGCCATCTATCCCGATGTTTGTCGAAAAATGCGATGAAGTCTTTCTTTAATTTTCGAGCTCGAACAAAAGAACAACTCCGATGTTATCAATATTACAATCTTTCTTTATCCATTAAAACGTTTCTAAGTAACCAGGGATCATACCTTTGTAATAACTACTATGTCCTAATAAAACGTCGACGTCGCTATTTTCGTCGCTATTTTTTTTTTTTATTTTTTTTTTTTCAATGTTTGCGTAATCAGTCATCGCTCATTGACGTAAGAATTTCGCATTAACTATAATCAACATTTGGCTTGAGAAAAGTAATCGACTTGAGGTATTTTTTACTATATATTTTTGAGTTTGACTGATTATATTGTTGGATGTTAATTTAACTTTCAAATTGCCTTACGTCTTTGGGGTGTTTTTAGTAAGGATACAGTTGGTAACATCACAAAATTGACATTCATCTCGATCAAAATTATTCTAAACCGCTCGCTTAGCGATCAATTCAATACACTCACTCAAATCAATCAGAACGGTCGTTTTACAACTAATTGAAACGTTAAAATCGATCAACAATTCATCCAAATCGATCGCAACATTCCATGAGTTTATTGGCTGAAATGGACATGAAGACGCATAAATAGAAAATACACATTTCTTATTAAAAGGAAGTAGTTAAATATTACCAATTTCGCCCTTTAGGAGGCGTATGAGATATTACATAACATGTCCTTTATTTCTTACAAAAATCGCTCCACCGACCTATTAAATTTGTTCAGCATTCATTCGAAAACCATTCACACTGTCAATTTCAAGGTGTTTTAAATTGTGCGATCGTTCATGGACCTTTTAATCTGCTAATTAGCTTTATGTTTAAATGCTCTACGTTTGCTATCAACCTATCATATGCTATCGTCAGACCGATTTCAAAGTTATGCTCAACAAACCCATTACGTGAATAACCATGCACTTCATTTTTGAATAATTTGATCTGAGTTGTGTCCATCAAGTTTCCTGCATGCTGATTGGCTGAGAAAATTGTTTTTTTTTTTATTCCTCAACGAAAAAAAATTTGAACAAGCAGCTATTGTGTATGCTTCCACAAAAAGTAGTCCCGTAAGAAATTGCTTTCATTATTGAAGAATCTTCCTCTTTTACTTCAAGATATTAAATTATAAGATATAACGAGAATATTTGTTGATTTTATGGAGCTATAAAACTAAAAACCTAATCACACTCATGTATGATTTCGTTTTGTGTTTCATACAGAATGATTTGGTTTTTTAATTTCATACCCTAATGAAAGCAACAAATACCCTCTTCATCTTTTAAAATAAAAACCAGGTAACGCGTATGTGCTTTAACTCTGATTCCATTTTACTAAGGAATCTTTTTTCCATAGTGATTGTATTTATATAGAAGAAAAAAAAATAGAGGACAATTATAACCAATATGACCTATTCTCTTGTTTATTATTTAATGAGCATGTAGCCTTTTGGTGGCCGCTACATATGTTTTGAATAACCATAATGATTGCACAAATCCCATCGCTGGATCAAATACAGAATTAAGGCGGCTTGTCGAAGTTGGTAAACAAGATCTCACAAAAGAAACATATGATAAAGATGTAACTGTCCTTTTTGTGAAAGAACGTGCGCAAAATTTCTGTCCATGTGTTACTTAAAAGCGATGCAATTCGCGTCAATTAAAATTTAGAATCTCTTAGAAAACAGCTCGAGAAACAATTACGGGTTCTAGCAAACATAACCGACATATTTTCACGTCCTTGGTTTTGAGGTTGTTATCAGATCTTATTTTTGAAGCTAGGGAATACTTTTGACTCAAAGTATGCGTAAAAGTAGAAAACGTTTATCAAAGTAAACGGGAACACTGTCCTATTAGCCTACGTAAGATTGGAAATATTTTTAGATAACGCCGAAAAAATTACAAAGAATATTAGGGCAGTCACATGATGCGTTTACCGGTTGGAATTTAGGCTGGAACCGCCGTCAACAATACAAAAGCCTTTTGTGGTCGACCGAGGTACTTATGCATCATCACCCAATCCAACACCCCGTTTCCCTAAATAGATTTTCTGTATCCGTTTTGTTTTTATTCTCACACAAGAAGGAAAACAATTATGAGAGAAATTTGGAGCAAGTTTGACAATACCACTTGAAATTATGTCAATGAACTTATGTTCCGAAAATCCAATTTAAGTGTGAAGTATTATACGTTTGTTTTTATTTCACTTTTATGATACGAAAAGTTGTGGTTCGAAAGTGGCAGAGGTTTTTAGGTAATTAGAAAATATTTTCTTGAACAACATAACTTTTATTGAAAACAAAAGAGTGAAATGGATGTTGGAAATACGTCCTACATAAAGATAGAACTTCAAGATATATATATTGCACTAATCTAGTAATTTTTGTTTTGAGGGATCAGCGCGAATCTATTTTAAGAGCATACCTTTTAATCTGTCTTTTCTGAATTTAAATGACCTGGGGCCTGTTTTACTAAACATCTTAAGATAATCTTTTTGTATAAGTCAGAAATCAAAGTTGCTTCTACAGTAGTAACTAAATATAGAATTCTCTTTGACGACGGTTCGAATAAGATATTGCTAGACAGAAGCCAACAATGAATGAAAACACCAGCTACGATTTGTGATTTTGACTTACGATTACTTTATCGTAACAAGTTTAGTAAAACAGGGCCCTGTATTTTTAGCAAATACATTCTTTTCAAATGTCATTTCTAGCAAACTCGAAATTGCATAAGCAAAAGCGATCTTTGGAAATATTAAACTGACATAAGAAAAAAAATGTTTTAAAAGAAGATCTTTAGCAAAATAAGTAATGGCATTTTTTTAAAAAAAGAGTAAAATTAAACTTGAATTGGCAAAGAAACTTTTGCAATTGGCGATCTTTAGCCAAATTTAACTTTAATTGCCGAAGCAACTTTTTTTCAAAAGCGATCTGTAGCATAATAGACGCCTTACTGCAATCAGAATCTAGCAAAGGCGATCGCGGGACATAATTAAACCATAATTAGCAAATGTCAACTTCCTTAAAAAGACTTATTTTGCAAAACTTATTGGCATAAGCAAGAATTATATCCTTGAAAAAGATATATTGCAAAATCAACTTGACATTAGCTGGTATATTCACTAGGTCAGTGGTAACCATAACTCTACCCGCCATTTTAAGTTATTGTCCTTTGTTGTTTTTCATACTTGGATCTTGTCCGGTGCACATCTCTAAAAAGTACATAACCTAAAACTATGAAACTCTATGGGTAGATAGACCTCATCATATTTTGAGTTATTGTCCTGTTTCGTTTTTCCTACTTGGATCTTGTCCAGAGCATATCTCATACAGAATATGGGCTATGATTCATGGGTAGATAGATCTTGTCATAACTCTGAACGTTTACAAAAGGAAAGGAAACTTCATGGGTAGATAGATCTCATAAAGAGGAAGTGCAGTGCACAAGAATCATATTACTTGAGTTATAGTCCTTTGTTATTTTTTGTGCGAGTATCCTATCCATAGTATTATCTTAAAGTGTCTATATCTTAAATTGTTGATTTGTTAACATGACTTTCTTTTTCATGCTTTCATTATATATATTAAGGACCACAATGGAAATAAGATGATCAAGCTTCCATCTTTTTTGTGTTATCTTTGGTAAAGAAGAGCATAACATGGTGTTTTTTTCTTCTTCGTTTTTTTTTTCAATGTGTTACATGTATCATTTTTACTATGCCATGATCTGTACTCTTTTATCTAAATAACTTGATTTTTTTTCCAAAATACGATCTGTAGAAAAAGTGAACTTTTATCGTTGGTACGGAGAGTTTTGGTGTTGGTACGAAAAAGTTACATCGCTTAAAGTTACATCACTCCCTTTGATACCCTGGAAAATTTTATGATCAAACGAAAAAGTATTTATGTACATATCGACACCTGCTTGGCATTTTTCATGCAACAAAATATATCCGACATTGATACTTGGCAATCAAATAAGTTTCATGTTTCTAACCCTTCATTTATATGTTTATATTACATTTTTATTCAAAAAGAGCTTTGGGATTGAATCACAACGACAACAGTGATAAAAATATTGGTTCATGCTGCTTTGCTAAATACCAGGGATTCGAAACAAGCAGTAAATTGTCTGTGCTTCATAACTCCCTTGATTCCAGTTGATTAAATGACTTTCTTTTAAACTGAGATACAGCCTTACTGTGTGTAAAAATATCTCTTTGCGTTCCTATACGTGAACTAGACTTCCTGGAACTTCTGTAAACCAAATTCTCAGAGGAAAATAATTGCAACGCAAACGGATGCCACACGACTGCTGGTTCTTGTGAAAATAATTCTTAAATTCATTTAGATTTATTCCCCTCTCTTTCCCTTAGAAGTATTTTGAGTGGAAAGACACATGCTAGACAAAGTGCATGTAGAAATCTTTAACTAAAGCTGAGATATGGGCAAGGTTAAAAGTTTGCTCTGCTGCTTGCAGCATCCTCGGAGCCAGCGTGTGACGCATTACGATTGTTCTGAAAAATGTAATAAACCGAATGTTACCAATCTTGTACCGCCAACCGGGAACCCTCTGCGATTCTACTGCATAAACCTCCGGAACAATAAGGGGGCAGCCATGAAAGCCAGTCATTTATCACATCGAAATATATGAAACACACAAACACTAAGTCGACGTCGATTAAACATTACTTTACTGCAAAGAAAATTCTAGCATTTTCATTGGTTTATGCTGATCTGACAAACTTTGATATCTACGACCGCTCCCATATAACTTCTTATGTTTCCTTAAGGCGCCTCGCCGTGAACATAGACAAAAAATCCAAGTGGTCATAGCAGCCATGATGCTCTCGCTTCGCTGGTAATATGACCCGAGTATACACATTAGGCTACAGTTAAAAAGCATGTCACCTTATAATGTGCAAATAAAAAATGATATAGATGTCAATAAATACCTTAAAACTTTACAAATCTGTCCATTTTGAGTGCCAACTTTCTCGCAGCTTCAGCCAAGAACCGCTTTCATATCACAACATCGCGGAGTGTAGTAGTGTGACTTCACAACTATTATGCCGTCACTTTGTACATGTTTACTTTTCATAGGGGCGCATTAATGGATATTGGTGGTTTTAAAAGAATTCGGTTTATACCAAGGCCTTAAATAGGCAAAAGACATGTAAATAAATCTGGTAGAGCCAATAAGGGGATAAGTGGATAAGAGAAATATAAGGCCAACACTTCTTAAAGCGGCAACAAATCGATGTGTCAGTATGAAAAAGTTGTAAGTGCTTATGAACATATAAGCAGTTACAACTGTTTAGCTGTCCTATCGAAATTTGTAAGTACAAGATACGGGGGGGGGGGGGCACACCAACAAAATTATTCCGGCACTAATTGCGCGTACAAAAGCTAGTCGCCAGTAGTCTATGAACTGCTCGGTTCTAGACATTTTCTTTATTTAACAATGGTTACAAATTATGAATGGCACATCACAGAGTCACTTAAGTGTTAAATTGGATGGAATTGTTTGTTGGGGAGGTATATCTGTATGGTTCCATGGGCATTCTTCGTGCTGTGTAAACATGTGAAGTGTTCAGATACATAAGGATGGTCATTAGGAACATCGCTCGGACTTTGCCGTAAACTTGAAAGTACCTCGGACGAAAGTGTAGTAATTTGGGTAATCTTTTAGGTAATTCGGTTCTGGTGGTAATTCGGTTATTTAATAAGCTTGAAGAAAATCACATTTTATTGATTCTTTCAAAATATATGTGGAGATCTTTTGCGAATATTATAATTTGATGACAAAACGCAGTAAAACACTGCGTTTTGTTAGCAAAAAAACAATATGTCTTATTTTGTTTTTATCGTTGATTTTGTTTTATGCAACGCCATCCTCAGCGAGTTTTATGTTTGTTTGTTACGTCATATAAGCTCACGCGCAAAATGACGCGCTTTCATTTACGTAAGAAATCGGCGGCTCATGGAGTATCATGACTAGCTGACTACATTTCACTTTAAACTGCACGTCTAAATCGGTCATGCAAACGTTGTGTGCTTCATCGATGGTCAAGAAATTAATCTAATCGGTTGATGGAAAACAAAAATTGCCGACATGTGGACTTCGCCGTTTTTTTTTAAATACAATTTTAATGAAGTTTTGAAATAACTTCAAGAAATCGAATTTATAATCAGAGAGAGTCAGAGGAGATCGCTTTTTGCTTCAATGTAAGCTAGGTAAAATCTTAACAACAACAACAACAGCAACAACAACACGCCTAATTTCGTGAACCTTATGATAGACTGTCTGATAGACCTTCTGTCTTTTCATGTTTGAGGCTTTTCTGATAGTCGACAGTGGAACCTGTCTAACCTTATAACAGTATGACAGGGTTTTATTATGCAGTCAACTTAATTTTGGTCCCAAGGACTCAATTGTTTGGCTCACATTTGTCCTTGCTGAAAGTTTGGGAGTCTTTGTGTGCTATCCTCGTGTTTTTGTGTAAATATCAAATTATTCACTGAATTAAGCTAAACAGTTTATTACACTGATATTTACCTTTGGGGATCAGCTTCAGAAAAGAATTGAAGACTGTTTAAAAAAGCGGTTAATTCTTTTCTGCAGTTGGTCCCCAGGAGGTTTTAAGTACTCACATCAGGTAGTTTTGAGAGCTCTAGCTACCTATATAGGGGTATCGAACTCGCAAAACCTGTATCCCGTAAAACCCTGGTATGATGATCTAGTTTTTATGAATAGCCCTGTTTAGATGGCGTCTTTAACGTAAATTCAACGAAAAGTAAGATAAAATCTATCGAACGTTTTGAATAGTTGAACAAGCTCGTATCAGGAATCTTCAAATACGTTGAAGACATTGAAATCTGTAATAAATCGATGACGTCTTAAACAAGACAATCAACGAAAGCAAGGTAAAATCTATCCAACGATTTTGAATAGTTGAACGAGCACGTATCAAGAATCTTCAAATATTTCTTGGAATAAAATTGCCTTAGTTTTTATTTCATTTTTATGTCTGAGAGCTGTAATTTTGAAGGTAATAATATTTGTTGATGGTAATTAAATCTACGTAGAATATTTAGGCATGCCTTAATGATCATTTCTTAATCACTCTTATAACTAAGGTGTGCTATATAATAAATACAGCGATTAGTGTGCAGCACTTAAAAAGCGATTCAATCGTTACTTCATCATACACTTTTGGTGAAATGCTGATCAGTTTTCAATATCCGAGATTAAAAAACTTTTTTTTTCTGATTAACTGAGAAGTTTCTCAAAATTCATCTTGAGATTAAAGATTTACTTATCTTGCAATACTATGATAAATGTAAAACATAAAATAAGACATTGATCAGTTGTTATAGATAAGAACTTATTATTGTTTTATTTTATGTCCACACATTTATTTATATTCTCAAATTGAGGAAGTTCTCAGATGAGCACAAAATTTTGTATTACCTCTGGCCATAGGCAGCTTTTCATTGCCATGCCTTGAATGTTTTGTACGCGACGGATTAGTTTTCTGAAATCAGGAATTACTTCTGTTGAAATACGAATACGATTTTTGACAACGGCCGATATTATCCCCCTTTCGTCTAACGGATAGTATACAACTTTAAGCCGACCGTCGAAATAAATGTGCAAGTACAATGATGTTTCAAGTTTTTCTAACTTACCTTGGTATTTTTTTTCTTTTAGCAAATCCTACCTACATGAAAGAATGTTTATGTCTGTAAAAAATTCGGATGAAACACATTATACGCGTAACTGATCTCCATTAATGCACGGTTATTGTCAATTTATGTGCACCATGAAGATTTTCTACATGTCTAATGTTTTTAGTCCATATGGCACGTACTAGAGCAGAAGTCGTGAGGGTATTAAAGTATGTACATGAGAAAGGGCTTTAAAAACAGTATCTGAGGTTTAATTGGAACAAACATTTTACTGGTTAAAAACCATCATGAGTATCTAGTTCAAGTCATCGTCATATCTTAACGTTATGCCCTTCCTTCTTGGAATGTTTCACTCGTTCAGTTTTGGTCGTTCTAGTACCCCTGGCGTTTGTTAAACGCATATGTAGCATGTATCTAACGAAAGTCTAACACGGAACAACCGCCTGACAGCTACCGAGGCCTTAAATAGGCAAAAGACAGATATTTAGTCCAAAACTTTTATTTATAATAAGTTCATAATACGGTTACTTGAGCTAGGTTTATGACGATTTATTCATGGCAGTAAAAAATGCTGTCAACCCTAGCCTACGGCTTAGGTGACATAGTTTTTTTTTTTCAAGCTGGCAATAAATCGTTAAATAGTCGGGCAAGAAACCGTAAAACTAATCAATGTGCTGTCAGCACTGTAAATCGGACATCATTGAGAGGCTGGGATAATGAAATAGTTTGCCAATCAAAAGGGCTCAAATTTGGACAATAAAAGTTGGTAATATCTTTGCCCAATTTGTGAGTTTTTTGTCTTAACACTCCATCTTTTCGAGGACATCGCCAGCTCATCCAACCTCGTGGGTCCGATTTTGAAAGTTTGCTGATTCGATAGCCCCCTGCTAGTCTAAATTATTTCTTAGCAGATTTTTTACGTTGTTATAATGAGCACGCGCGAAGCTAAAAGCTTGTCTGTTAATATTATTCCTCTCTCTATAGAGTTTAAAAGCCTGTTTAGCAACAAACATTTTTCATTAAACTATTTACAATTTTGATTACCATGTTTGTTTTTCAAGCATTGGGTTTTCCCAAATACTGTAAATGCATTTTCCCTCAAGAAACACGTGAAATCGCCAACTATGCTATTTATATCTTTGGTTTCTGACCAATCGATTAAATCTAGCAGCACTCTATGATTATTCATGAGTTGTTCTTAAAATAAATCGCTATTACTGCTATCCTATATCAGTTTATCGTATGTTTTTGTCGGTTTATTTGTTGTTGAATAATTTTTCTTCATACTCAAATTTGAATTTATTGAAAATAGGATTGGAGCATGATCAGAGTGCTCATTGAAATCAAATATTTCAAAATTACAAAATTATTTCTATTTGTTAACACATAGTCAACAGTACTCATTCCACCATGCGAACAAAAAGTAAACTTCCCACGCTCCCTGTTTGAGTGCAGACGACTATTGACCAATGACAAACAAGTTAATTGACACTTTGAGCAGACGATGTCCATTTGCATCTACCACGTGGTCTGAATTTAAGCGTGGGTTTTGACCGAGTGATAATCATAACAGAATTTGATTGGTTGTCAGCCCTACAACTGGTAAATGACCGTTCGAGAAAAACATCAGAGCAGTAATATTCTATGTGCTACAAATTTATTATACAGTTAACCTATTGTACGTTTCAACTCCTTTACTCAACCGAAAATCTTGTTATAAACACCGAAAATACTAACTGGCAATTACTAAAAGCGAAAATTACATCAAATTTTGTATTAGCCTCTTCTCTATTTGTCGAAAAGTAAATAAGATAAAAACAAAGTTTGTAGATTGTGACTGAAAAGGCAGTTTCTTCGGTGTTTGAAAACACATAATTTGGTTTGAACACATTGCTCAGAAGATGATGGTAAAAATGTAGTGGGTCAAACAGACTGGATTTCTGGAAAACGGTATATATAAATCGACTGCTTCGCAGTCCGATTTAATTACTTTTATGTACATCCCATTCACAAACGTGCATTTTCTATTGATTGTTTTCTATAATGTTTATACAGTAAACACTATCTTGTAATTGAGACGGTAAATGATTTTGGAATGGTTTCGTAATGAAATAGGATGAGTTGGACGAAATGACGAAAAAGCGATATTTTATTACCTCCCTTAAAACAAACAACAACAAAATCAACCCTAGTAGTCGTACTTTTCTATTTGTGCGTCTTCGATGACCAATCAGACGCTTTAAAATTCACACCTACCAATAAAATCGTTGAATTATTTGATCGCTTTGAACGAAATGTGGATCGTTTTGATCGGTTTCGAAGTATTTTAACGAATTGGAGTGTTTCTGAGTTGTTGAAGAGACCGTTTTGAATGCATTGAATGGAGCTTTGAGCGTGCGAATTAGAAAAGTTTTGGTCGTAGTGAATATTAATTTCACGATGTGTCTGAGTATGTCACCTCGGACGGGTCTATTATCCTTTCGCCAGATAACATACGAGGTTTTCAGAGACGTAGATTAGTCGTCTGTTAAAGTACTCTGATTACTTTTGACGTCTGTTATTTTTTTCCTGCAATTGCAGAAGTATAAAGTGTTTTACACATAGTTTGTTATATCATCGACCAGGCCGTACCACGCAACAGTTACTACAGTTCTCCCGGAACGTATTTTCAGTAGGCGAGGCGAAACATCTTAAGTACAACTTGCATTCCATAGAATTACAAACACAAACGAATGCAGACAGTTTGTACTTGTGTACTTCTGTTTGTTCATCGTCGTTACTGTAGCGTAGGCCAATATGAGCGACGCCCCTAGAAGACGGTTAGTTGTTACGAGGGATAGTGCAAGGATATATGACAAAACTACTGCTGAGATCCGCCATGGTTCTTTAACCCTTCGCTGTTTAATCCCTGCTTTTTACGTGCCTGTGATTTTATGATTGAGAAAACATTGTGAAAAAAGAAGAAATTGCTTCTGACAAGCAATTTCGTCTTTCTCCACACTATTTTCTACCCTACTGAATGGTTATTTTTCAAATTTAATCCACTTTAAATTTTCGTCTGCAAAACCTTTGAATTTGGACAGTTCCAAAATTTTGAAAAACAGGAAAGGGTTAACGTGCTCTATGTTAAGCACCGTAATACATGAACTGGGTTTAACGTCCCATCCGACAATTAGTTCGATCTTTGCCAACCCGGGTATCGAACCCGGGATATCCAACTTTGAAGTCAGGTGCCCCACCGATGCAGTCAGTTCAACGTGTATTCTAAACCTTCCCTGCGTGACAAATGAAAAAATGGTGTAAACTGAACGCATATCCATATACAGTTTTGCACACAAGTGCACATTAAAAGCGGGGTATAATTGGTAAACAGTTGGAACCGTTTCGTTATCATGAACGCAGGGCTTTTAATACCATTCCTTCTTTTTAAAGAATATGTCTAATTGTTCTGACAAAAGACGTATAGAATTTGATATTAACGACACTTTTCACACGTTATGATGACGTTTTATATGAAAGATGTGTCGATTATGATAACAAGATGTGTTTCTTTTCTCACCGTGATGCCCAATAAGCACGTGCACAAAATTGCACTTGACATTAAATACGCATCGAGGACATCGAAAATGTTCATTGTTTCCATATGTGTATATAAGCGTGGCTGATTTCATACAATGAAGAAGAACTTTGGTTATGAGTTTGTCTCGAATAGCTTCCTCGATCTTCTCTGACGAGCTTCCATTAGGGGTACACTAAACCTGACGTATGAGTAAGAACACTCTTGAAATGACGCACTTATAACGTCATCAAAATTAACATTAACGCGACATTTATTTGGTTACAGGAGTAAAACTGCGAAATAAAAAGGTGTTTATCATGTGGAAAAAAAGAATCGGTTGCTCGATTTTCTTTGAGGCATGCTAGTCGTACAATCGTTAAGAACAAAAAAGTAAATAAAGCCTCAAATTAGATATTATATCAGACCCTATAACTACATTGGATTTGCTTGCATCGCCGTCTGCTCCCAAACTTCGACATTTCACTAAAATCTTGAAATTTGTATTCACTTTCCAAAATATTTAATTTTATAAACATGTCGGATAGCAATTATTTCCCTTTTCTCCCCTTTTTAGCAATGCCAAGGTCATGACACGTGTGCCGTAAAGCACGTGAGGTTCTGGGCTCGATCTCAGAGAATGACATTCAGAAATCAATCGCCTACCAATGCCAGGATCATTGTCGATGCAATAAGCAATAAGGACTCATATTCGTAGAAAAAGTGTGAGCCATCATTGTATCCATAGTCAGGTACCCCGGCCAACAAGATAGGACTAAAAACAATGTTAAAGGTGATTTCGAAGTACGCAGACTTGTCATTCTGAGCGCTTGGCTTGTGTTGACTTTGGTTTTGTCGCCCATGACTGGTCACATATGGTTTGAATAAAGCATTAGGATAAAAAGTTATGTTTTTTCTTCATGTTCAGGAAGACATAAACTCAGGTGTTCATAATTTGTGAAATACCTCTCTAGTGTAATAAAAATAATTAAGGAAAAATGTCTTTTCTATTGTCAATGAATGTTGTGTTTTGTGTAAGGACTTGTTGTACTCAAAATAATATTTTTTCCGTCATTACAAAAATTATTTTCTATTACAAGTCAATGAATGTTGTAGACTGATCTCTCTTGAGTTTTAAGGTTAAGCACTGATTGTACACCAAATAATATTTTTTCCGTTATTACAAAATTTCTTTTCTATTGTCAATGAATGCTGTGCACTAATCACTATTGAGTTCTAAGATAAAGTACTGATTGTACATCAAATCATATTCTTTCCGTTTTTATGAAATAAAATTAGCCATGCGTGACATTTCCAACTTTTCAAGTATGCACCAAGCAAAGACTCTGGCAAGTCTGTGCGGTCGCACAGTCTGACCAGAGACTTCACTCTGTGTTTTGCAGATAAATAAGGTCTCAAAGCACCATCGGCAATTTTTAATTACGCTTAGTGTTTGCACATTATGCTATGTAAACTTATTGGAAAAAATCACTCTGTGAGTGGGTCGGAAACGGAGAGTAGTCTTATTTCACACGAGACTGGCTTGTGACAATATTTTCTGTTGGTAATAATTTAATGTCATAAGTCAAAATCAATGCTTTTTTTACGATCAATGTCATTTTTCCAAGGTCAAATTTGTGTAAAATAAACCGAAGAAAAAGCATCTAACTTTTTTGAATTACTTTAGAATTTAAGTGATATAGCCTTCATATTTCACAAGATTGTTCTGTTGTTAACATTTCCGATGTGAACTGTTTAATTCAAGGTAAAATTTCAATGGAAAAATTTGTGCTGCAGTCATATATTACCATTGATCATATCTTTTAGATGGCAAGTGATGTAGCCTTCATATTGTATATGTGTTTTGTAACTGAAAAGAATTTCCGGTGGATAACCAAGTCAAGGTCAACTTCCAAAATATTCCATTTTCAAAACAGAAAATCGTTTACACTGACAATATCTGTACATTTCACAAGGTTATTGCCTGTTATATAACTGTTACATTAAAGTCTTACATGAGACTTTTCTTGTGGTACCAACATGGTGCCCCTTTTACTAAACTTCTTAAAAATAAATCGTAAGTCAAAATCACAAATCATACCTGGTGTTTTAATTCATTGTTATATTCTGCATTGCAATATATCATTGGAATCGAAAGAGATGATGCATGGAAGAATTCCGTATTTAGTAACTCCTGCAAAAGCAACTTTTATTTTTGACTTACGCAAAAATGATCCTAAGATGGTTCGTAAATTAGGCCTTAGTCATCAATCAAGGTCTCCCATTTTAATGGTCACAGCGTTGTAAAATAACCGAATAAAATTAACCATAACCTTGAAGTGGTTTGAGATATGGCCTTCATGCATCACATTTTCCCTCCTTAAACAAGATATTTCTGCAAGTGCGTGGACATTTTCGCTTTACTAACACATCTTGTTTCCTTCTGTTTTACAGGATAAGAAAATTAAGGCGAACACTCGCATTTCTTAGACTTAACTTTTAATTCATCCTACATAAAATTAACATTTACCGTAAGTCAACAATTTTCAGTAGATTGCCATGTGGTACTAATTCTAGGAACACATTCCCGATTAACACTACCTGAACTTTTATGTCTTTTTAGATGTTCAGGTGTTTCATAATTATTTTCATCTGTCTGTGATTCGCTTCGTAATTGTTTACATAGTATTTATTGTTTTGTCTTGGTAATACCAAAATATGTGGTGGGGTTTATCCAAATAATCGCCTTAAAAGTATAAAGGATATATAGATGGAACTTACTTCCGACAACTCGAAAATATTCATTTTTTTCCAACCGCACCTCCGAACTTATGATAAATTTTCCGTTTTTTAAAACAAAGCAAACATTAACAGCAACAATTTTATCGTGGTCCCGATACAAACTCCTTTGATTTGCTAACTAAAATAAGTTACATCGTAATACAGCCGCACGCTGACTTTATGGAGACTGTCTGGTGATACAGTCAATATTAAGAAGCAGAATGTCGCAAAGTTACCTTACAATGTCAGATCATAACACGATTCCTGTACGAAGTGTTTACGTACATATATCTTGTACACCATTGGTGTTTTTTTAACAAAAAGATGATATACAGATTTTTGCTGGACAAGATTGTAAAAAAGGTCCATATCGCCTTTTAAAACGATGAATTCACAGTATTTCTCACGTCACTACTACCATAATATCCTTTCCAAGCCTCGAGCTGCTATCCAACATAGGTCTACGATTATCAAACTAATGTTGGAAGACAAATAGTCGGAAAGAATGAGTGCCACAGTCGGGGATCAAACAAGGGACCTCTTGATTGACAGTCCGATGTGCCACCTCGCTATGACGGCGGCTTGTAAGCTATACATGCTTTAGAGAGAACCGTTGTCAAAAGGACATAAGGGGGGTACATCGAGTTATTTCCCGTATACCTTTTCTACGAATGATTTTAATGGGCTAGAGTTGTAATAAATAGAAAGTCGGCCTCAATTAAGAGAAGTTAGATTTAGAAATGAAAGAAATAATATATTTATTTTGAATTAATAAACAGTTTTAGATTTCCCTTTGTTTATAGCTACTGCCACATAAACACTCTAACGGGTCGGCAAGGCTTTAACGACGATTCTAAATGGAAACGATCATAAAATCTTAGGCATGTCGACGACTGATCAATATACCGGCCTATTCAACAACGGATTTTTCGAAAATCGCCGATGTCTCGGTGATTTTGTCCACAAAAAATATCGACCAACTAGTCGGCGACGCCTTTGTGGTAGACAGTTTTGCAAGCCCGACTAATCGTAATCGCCGATTTTTTATTACCGTTTAAAATCGACGACTAGTTTTCGAAGGCTCCCGGCATATCGCACCTAGTGACGTAATAATTCCGGCGTATAGACAGCACGCTAAGTTAAATCGATAATCAAGTATTGCATGCTACATGCTGCATGTGCTCGTACAGTTAATTACATTGTGAAAATGACATTCACATCAATCAAAATCATTCTAACTCGCTCACTCAGCGCTCCAATCATTCATTCCAAACACTTGCTCAAGCTATGCAAAAACGCTCAAACCAATTGAAAAATATCGAATCAAAAACGTCATTCAAAACGAACTGAGATAGAGAAAAATCGCGATTTCACTGACATAATTCAAATTGTAAGCGTTCTTGGAGAAATAGGAGGTTATCTATAGAACTTATATGTATTTGTTATTAAAGGGAGGTAATCCCGAACACAATTTGCTATGTAGGATTACCTCAAATTAAATTCATTCAAAACTCGCTCCACGCACTCATTCAATTTAAACCTAAGTCATTTCAAAATCATTCACCTTGTCAATTTCACGCTGTTGCAGATCGTCGGTCGGAAATTAAGGTTTCTCACAACGGCGGTTTATGGGACTGAAAAATGAATACAGTTAATTACATCATGAAATTGACAATCATTTCGATCAAAATCATTCCAAACCGCAGCGCCCCATTCATTCACTTCAAACACTCACTCAATTGGATAAAAAACGTTAAAAAATCTTTAAAACATTTTGAAATCGACCAAAACTTTCAATATTTTATTAAAAGCGATCTAAGTATTCCACGATGATATTGGCTTGTGTTCTTTTTTAAGTGTCTAATTGGTCCATGAAGACACTTAAACAGAAAAGTACGTATATTTTATTAAAGGGAGGTAAACAATCGCTAATTTTGTTCATCTTGAACAAAATTAGCCACAATGGTTTACCTCCCTTTAATTTGATCCAAAACTCGCTTCACACACTTAATCCATTTCATTCGAAAATCATTCGAAAATCACTTATCTTGTCAATTCCACGATGTTTTCAACCGTTCTTGTATTTCGGCCTGATTTCGCCGACGTTGTTCTAACGCTTTGCATGTATTTTACTTAATGGGCGAAAGAAAATAGTTTCGCCGGCGTGTGGGCCTCGCTGATTTTTATATGTTTTTAAAAGTTTTTAGAAAAAATCTAAAGAAATCTAAAGAAATCAAATTACTTATCGGAGGGAGACATATCGGATCGATATTTATTTCATTGTAAGACAGGTTAAATCTCACCAGCACCACCACATAACAACAACAACAACGACGACGACGACAACAACAACAACAATGATTTCGTTAGATTGTGCCTTTTGTCAAATAATGTATGAGGCTTTTTTGAAAGTCGACTGAAGAACTAGTCCATCCTCATGTATGACAGTATGACGATCTAGTTGGTATAAATGGCCGTATTACGATGACGTCCTAAACGTGAATTCAACGAAAGCAAGTTAAAATCTATCCATCGATTTTGAAAAGTTGAACGAGCACGTATCAGGAATCTTCAAATGCGTTGAAGACGTTGAAATCTGTAATAAATTGACGACGTCTTAAACAAGAAAATCAATGAAAGCAAGATAAAATATATAAAACGTTTTCCAAAAAGCTAAAAGAGCACGTATCAAGAATCTTCAAATATTTCTTGGAACAAAATTGCCTTAGTTTTCATTTCATTTTTATGTCTGAAAGCTGTAATTTTGAAGGTAATAATATTTATTGATGGTAATTAAATCTACGTAGAATATTTAGGCATGCCTTAATGATCATTTCTTAATCACTCTTATAACTAAGGTGTGTTATATAATGAATACAGCGATTAGTGTGCAGCACTTAAAAAGCGATTCAGTCTGTTACTTCATCATACACTTTTGGTGAAATGCTGATCAGTTTTCAAGGTCCGAGATTATAAACTTTTTTTTCTGATTAACTGAGAATTTTCTCAAAATTCATCTTGACATTATTCATTTAATTATCTAGCAATACTAGTACTATGATAAATGTAGAACATATAAGATGATATTAATGTTACAGATAACAAACTGATTATTGTTATTTTTATGTTCATACATTTATTTAAATTGTAAAATTGAAAAATTTGTTAGTTGTGCACACCATCTTTTACTACCTTGGGCCCGGAACAGTTATGCCATTTATGATTTGTACGTGTCGGATCAAATTTCTGAAATCAGAAATTACTTCTGTCAGAATACGAACACGATTTCAAAAGAAATCTTCGTCTTTCTGACAACAGCCGATATTTTTCCAAGATGGCCCTCCTTCGGGTGGTATACAGCTTTTCGCCAACAGTAGAAATATATTTGCAAGTACAATCTTGATTCTAGTATTGCTAACTTACCTTGGTATTTTTTTTCCTTTAGCAAAGCCTACCTACATGAAAGAATGTTTATGTCTGTAAAAAATTCGGATGAAACACATTATACGCGTAACTGATCTCCATTAATGCACGGTTATTGTCAATTTATGTGCACCGTGAAGATTTTCTACATGTCTAATGTTTGTAGTCCATATGGCACGTACTAGAGTAGAAGTCGTGTTGGTATTTAAGTTTGCATTTGAGAAAAAGATCATAAGTAACTACAGCTGAAAATACAGTGCTTGATGTTTTAATTGATACAGGTATTTTACTTGTCAAAAACCATCGTGATTACATGTATCTAGTTCAAGTCATCGCCATATCTTTAACGTTCATATACGTTTTGCCCTTCGATCTTGGAACGTTTCACTCGTTCAGTTTTTGGTCGTTCTACGGTTAACAAGGTCGTGAAATTGACAAGATGAATAATTTTGGAATGATATTTGATTGAAATGGAATAAGTGTGTGGAGCGAATTTTGAGTGAAATTAAAGGGAGGTAATCCAATATCGCTAATTTTTTTCAAGATGAACAAAATTATCGATATTTATTACCTCTCTTTAATAGAATAATAGAATAGAATGAATGTACCTCTCTGTTTACGTGATTACATTAACCATCCAGATACTTTTAAATTCACACCAGCCAATAAAATCGTAGAATAATTTGATCGATTTGAATTATATATTAATTCAATTGAACAATTTAGATTTTTTTTCCTATGATTTCGGAACGCTTTGAGTGAGTGTTTGGAAGGAAGGAATTGAGCGCTGAGTGAATGATTTAAAATGATTTTGATCGTAATGAGTGTCAATTTAAGTGTAGAACCCCTGGCGTTTGATCAACGCATGTATCTAACAACAGTATAACACGGGAGAACCGCTTGACAGCTACCAAGGCCTTAAAAAGGCCTTGGTCAGATATTTAGTCTAAAACTTTTAAGTATAATAAGTTCGTAATACCGTTTCTTGTCTGGGTATATGCCGATTTATTCCCGGCAGTAGAAAAAGATGTCAACCCCCGCCTTCGCCTTGGGTGACATAGTTTGTACCAGCCGGGAATAAATCGTCATTTTCCCCGGCGAAAAACCATATAACTAATTATGTACATTCCATTCAGAAACTTGCAGTTACCATTGATTGGTGTCTATAATATCTAGGGATGGGAACGAATAGCAAAATTCATATTCGAATATTCGTTTTGAATATTTTTGAATATCCGAGTATTGTTTATATCCGATTACTTTTCCTTTTCTTCTTCGAGGTTACCTTCACTTGTACAAATTATGAGTAACAAGAAAAGAAATTCAATTTAACTTAAATTTGATTCTCTGACTTTCATTTGCTGAAAAAAATATTACGTTTAGATATGCTTAATGGAAATGAAATAAAAAATTAATAATTCCGAAGGCGCGACCCGAGACGTCATTGAATCTCCAAGTAGGGTTGCCTTACGTTCCTCACACCCTGTGGAATGGTGAACTTATTCGGAGAATTCCATCGCATCCAATGAAATTTGAATTGTTTGTCTTGGTTTTACTTTATATTCTCTTTTCATGGGACAATATGAATATGGACAGTGAAAAATGTGCGATCTAAAGTTCGTCAAACATAGTGATTCAAGCTTTAATTGCGATGTTTTTGGCGTCGACAGACCAGAAAACATATTTTAATTTTTTTCCGAGACTTAACAACTTTTTACACTTTTTGGTGACGTATTCTAAATAGTTGTACGATATGTACGATAGAACAGACACACTGGAAACAAAATATCAGATTAACTCGAAATACGTCGAATTCATACTCGATGGACAATCAAAGCGTTATAACTACTACGTGACTTTTATGAACATATTATGAGTAGAAAAGACAAATCGGTCGCCCATCGACGAATATTGCAAATAAATCATGGCTGTGCACTTGATTTATTGCCAGTGAAAAGACAATCATTTACTTTTCTTTTAAATCGAGTCAAGAGATAAAATATCATAACAAACGCCGCGCGGCCGTCTTTTTTCAAATGAATCTCATGCAGGCGTAACGACAATTGTTTCGACGTATTCGAAATTTTTCAAATAGGTTTCAACTCTCCCAAGGCGTTATATTAACACATTCATAAATTGGTCGATCTTTCACTGACAGACTGCTGAAAGGAAGATTTGCAGCCTGTCATAGTTATTGATTTTCTTTGTACCTTCTTGACACTTATATACATACGATTTAGGATAAATGTGAGAAAACCGTTTCAATATTGAGAAATTAATTTCCACTTCTTTAACTTCTCTTTCCAGAAATTAAAGGCAAATGCTCAAATTCAGTCTCATAAAAACGAATATTCGTATTCGAAATTCGTATTCGAATATTCGCGGGAAAAACGAATATCCGAATATTCGTTCCCATCCCTAGTAATATCTATACAGTAATAATAATAATAATAATAATAATAGTACTACTAATAATAATAATATCTTCATTTAAAGAAGGTAAAACATTAAGACAATCAATTTCAATTAACAATGAGATGAAAAAGTGTCTTTTTTACAATGTTGCCCTCCCTCTCTCACTCTCTAACTCTCTATCTCTCTCACAAACAAAAAAAAAACAAACTTACACACACATTTAAAACATATTAATCATTGAGCATAAATATTAGTTATGCAATTGATAAAGACAAGATTCAGGACGACATTTTTTTTGAAATTGATAGAATCACGTACGGACAGACACACTGTATAACTTAACACACCTAAATTTGAAATAAAATCAGGCAGAAACAGTTATATTTTTTCTTGGTTCAGTAAATAAGCCTTTATTCTTTTTTTAAAAATGTGAACTGTGTTCGATTCTCTTATGAAAGTGGGAATTTTATTCCGGACTTCCATACTGGCATAAGAGAACGCCCTTTTCTTAAAAGATGTCTTAAATCTTGAGTTAGTTATATCATGGCGGGAAGCAGATCTTAAGTTATAAGTACAATTTTTAGAGAATGAAATAATATCTGTAATGTATTTAGGCGTGAGATTGTTTAGAGATTTAAATATAAGTAGCGCAGTATGATAATTGCACCTGTTATCAAAACTCAACCATTTCAGTTTGGTAAAAAGATTTTTTGAAGGAGTTCTAATTGAGGCGCCAAGTATGATGCGAGCAGCCCTTTTCTGGAGCATGCTAATTTTAGATAAATTTCGTTTGGTATTCCTTCCCCAAACGGGACAACAATAATCAAAATATGGGAGTAAATAGGAAGTATAAAATAGTTGTTTCATTTCGAATGTAAGGTAAATAGATATTCTTTTAAGCAAAGCAATTTTACTGTTTATTTTTAGGCATGTTTTATCAATATGGTCAGTCCAGTTTAAGTGTTTGTCTACGTTCACACCTAAAATCTTATGGGTCTCAACGTTTTCTATCGGAACATTTTTGATTCGTGAATCAAGGTAAAAAGATGTAGTTTTATTTCTTGGTCCTATTATCATACATTTTGTTTTACTGGGGTTAACAAGCATGTTGTTGTTCGTGCACCAATTGAGAATACAATCTAAACTACTCTGAAGATTTGTTTGAACTTCTGATAATTCAGTTCCAGATGCGTAAAGCGTTGAATCATCAGCATAAAGACCAAGGTTAGAGTTTTTGATAAATAAGCTTAGGTCATTGATATAAATTAAGAATAGTATCGGACCCAATATAGAGCCTTGTGGAACACCGCTTGTTAACTTTTGTGAAGACGAAAAAGTAGTTTTGTGTTTAATACATTGAGTTCTTTCACTTAAGTAAGACTTAAAAAGTGCCAATGATTTCTCAGAAAAATTCTGCAGTTTTAATTTGTGCAACAGAACTTCATGGTCAACCAAATCAAAAGCTTTTTTGAGATCTACGAAAATTGAACCAATAATTTTTCCGGAATCAATCTCATTTAGCCATTCATCTATTAATCGAATGAGCGCTGATTGGCATTAATGTTTTTCTCTAAATCCAGACTGAAGAGTTTCTAAGACGTTATGTTTGCTTAAAAATGAGTTTAACTGGTTTGCCAAATGTCGTTCGAAATTTTTTGACTAAGTCGGCAAAACGGAAATAGGCCGGTAGTTATTTGGGTCATCTTTTGCTGACCCTTCATGAAAAGGAAGCACATATGCGTGTTTCAACGCTCTAGGAAAAACACCTTTAGCAATGCTGTTATTTATGATTGATGTAATCGGCAGAACTATATAGTCACCACATTGTTTTAAAACATTTGCACTTATTTCATCTTTTCCGGTAGCTTTAGAGATGTTTAATTCCTTTATCATTTTACTTACTTCAAAAGGTGTTATAAAGTTAACATCAAAATATTGATTTTTTAATTTATCATGTAAACATGACTTTGTATAGGAAAATGAACTTTCATTGAATTCTACTCTATCAACAATTTTCGCCACGTTAATAAAATGGTCATTCAAACAATTTAATATCATACGAGTGTCATCAACTTCGGATCCATGGTATATTAATCTAGAGGGAATGCAAGATGTTTCAACGAGGCCATTATCATTATTTTTTATTTTTCGGAAATTTTGCCATAGCTCCTTTGAGTTTGCACCTTTTTGAATAGCAGTATTATAATAATTTCGTTTACTTTTGCGAATAAGATGTGTTGTTTTATTTCGCATTAGCTTGTAGTTTTTCCAGTCCTTTAATTTGTGATACCGATCACGTTCAAACATAGTTTGTTTGATTTCATCATTAAACGAATTTGGCAGATGGTCAGTTTTTAATATTTTGTGTTTGATTGGTGCATGTTGCAATAAAATATCATTGATGATTTTATAAAAGAAGTCCAAAGCCTTATCTGGATCTATCTCTGTTTCAATTAGATGGAGCGGGGATGTACTTAAATCTCTACGAAAATTAGTTAATTTAAAGTTTTTAAAGCTCCTATATTTTAGAGTTGAATGTGTTTTCTTGTGAAAATTTCTATTGGCTACCTACCTTGTTAAACATACAGGAAAATGATCACTCAATGATAAAGTTGGAATTGATATTTCACAAATCCTTTCGTCCCTGTTGGAGTAAATATGATCTATTATAGAGGAAGATTTCTTTGATATCCTGGTAGGATGACGAACCAGCTGTTGAAAACCGATCTTCGTAACAAATCTTGACCATTTTTGACATTATAAAGTATTTTCACCGGAATGAATTTAAAATTGAAATCACCGAAAAAACTATTTCTGCTTGTAAATATTCAAGACTTTGAATCTGAGCTTCAAAACTTGTAATCCAATCTTGTTTTAGAATTTGGGGGGCGATATACAATACTTACAAAAAATGACTTTGCATTTTTTTGAAATACTTCAATCCAAATAAATTCAATTTGTTCTGATTCAAATTCTTCACGACGCTTGAAATTAACGTGATTTGCAACATAAACTAGCAGACCACCACCCTTTTTATGTTTTCTATCTTTCCTTAAATATGAATAGCCTGGAATATTGAGATTGAAATCAATTGTGTCATTTAAAAATGTTGCACACAGCCCTAATATGTCTATTTTATTCTCACTTGAATATGTTAGTATGTATCTTATTTCATCATATTTCGGAATAAGATGCTGGACATTTAGGTGTACAACATGGAATCCCTTTTTATCAAATTGTATAGTATTTACATAGGTTTTATGCGTTTTCCTTATTTTCAGTCTGTTTTAACTTCATTTGTATTTTTTTGTTGTGAGTTTCTATTTTAAACAAACCATTTTTAGAAACATTATTCTTTTTATTTTCGAAGTTTTTTGAATTTTTATTTGTGTCAGAGTTTAAATTCTTATTTCCCAAAAGATTGTTTGATTTATTTTTTATTTCATTATTCGTTCTGCGCATTCGCATGGAAATATTTGACATAATGAACATATAGTATCTAATGTTTTAAATCTATTTTGTACGGTAATAACCGTGTGTCCGTCCGTAATTCCCTATTGTGAAATTATTCGTCTGCACTCAGATGTATCATGGTTATTCATACCACAATTCATACAGCGGCGATTGATCCTGTTCAATACTCGTGTTTGAGAGTTTTCATAATAGCATTCTCCTACCCTATGACCCTCCTGTCCACATTTATAGCAGAATAACTTTCTATGGGATTTGTTATTTATCGAGTATCGTTTCAGAATCGGAAAAAACTCGTTGTACGTTTTTAACAAAACGGCTGTTCCTCTGTCTGATAGGTGAATCCTGTCTTTCCAGTATAGAGATGAGTTAATATCAAGGCGCTCACTGACTAGGATACATATAGCACCATTTTCTCTACACAAGAAATTGATGTAATTGTTCATTTCAATAACATCGGCATCCCTCCTTGGTGTTATCTCCGCGATATATATGGTAGTTTCGGACGACTCCGTTTGTATGTATTTGATGAAATCGATGAAATCATTTTCGACGGCTTCTTCGTTTCTTCCTTCAGCAATATCATTTCCTCCAGCCTGCACGATGATCGAACTGTATATCGAAATATCCCGTTGTTCCAATTTCCTTTTTATTTGGGGAAGTGTTTCTCCTCGATTTGTCATGACATCCACGTATTGGCCTAAACCTATCTTATTCACACGCTGAAGAATTGAGCTTCCTATCAGTAGTGATCTTTTCGTATGTGTATTGGAATTATGTCGATTCATAAACGATCTCTTTGGAGTAGTTTTCATCCCGGTGTTTAGCTCTGATGCTAAATTATAATCCACGTTTTCTCTGCATTTTTCCGTATATAGCTCGTTTACTGGAGTTGTAGTTGTATTTCCATTATTTTGGTTTTCCTTTCGTTGTTTTGTTTGGCCCAATTTATCCGAAATAGATTGTAACTTTCGGTTTACTGTCGACGAGACATTTGAAATTTCGCTCTTTAAGGTTGTAGCTGTAGCGTTTAATTCATCAACCCTTGATTCAACTGCATCTGACCGGACTTTATGTTGTTTTTCAATGCCTTGTATTTCATCCTTAATACCGTCAAACGCCTGAGATGTAGAATGTACATGGGTAAGAAGAATGTCTTTAACCTCCAAAATCTCTCGAAATAAATCCTCCAGGGTAGGTTTCATTAAATGACATTTTTTGCCAATTTGATTAGATATGGAATGTTCCGTGTTTTGGTCATCTTCGGATACTGGTAAGGGGTTTGGGCGAAAAATTACGTCCTCCGTTTCATCCCGTGAACTTTCCGAGTTTTCCGAAATGCTGGGAAGAGCTAGTCTAGTGTTTTCAGTCGAAGTAGACGAAGGCTTTAAATCATCAGATTTAGTACCTTTATTTGTATCGATTTTAGGAATGGCTTTGATTTGCCGATTTACTTCATCAACTGTTGTATTTGTCATATTCATATCATTCTTCACAGATTCTAGCACTTTAACCAAGTGGTCTTGAACAAAAACAGTCGTACCTTTGCCATTGACCAAGCTTGAACTACTCGTATGGTACATATTCAAAGTGTATAGATGACCATCGGCTCCATATATCTTGTATATGCACTCCGTAAAATTTCCTTTACTATCATTTACAGGAATTCTGATACATTGCATCGATGTCTCAAGGGAAGAGAAAGCATTTTCCAGCCCGCATTTGAATAGCTCATAAAAGCCAGTATTGAAACGAAATTCTACACCTCCACCTGTTTGTTCAATACTAATGGGAACTCTCTCAGTGGCCTTTAGCTTCTTAGAAAGGGATTTTTGTTTGTTAAGTTCATAATGTCTTTTTTCAGTCATAGAATCGGCATTTTTGAAGCGATCCACGATCTGTAGTTGTCTTTTTAATTTCCTATTCATCTTTCAGATATTCTTTGTTAATTAAACGTTTAAATAATCTCTATCGATGAATCTAAGTACTTCAAAAGTCGTTTGATTTAACGACGTAAAAATATTTTACGTTTGTTTACTGTGACGTCATCCGTACGTGCAATGTAACGCCATTTTACAACGGCGATTTTCTGTTCAAAATACACTCTAGCGATCCATTAAAAACAATTTTTGAGTCCAAACTGTTGAGGATAGTTTCATTGTTCCACATTACGAGAAAATCCATCACTTAATTGATTTTTTAAGTCCACGCGTTTTTCCTCCATGAATTCAATGTCCCGTTGTTTAAGCACACAAATATAAATCAAAAATATTACGAAAGATCACAATGTCTCCAATATAAAATATACATCAAAATATCCAGCTTTCGAAAATTGACTTGTACACAAAATTTAGAGTCCGTACATCTAAAACTGTTATTTTACGTTAGATAAAACACATTTTGATTTAACGTTTGAAAAATTTAGTTGTTTATACGCTGACGTCACTTCCGTTTAACAGTAAAAAATATTCTTGTAATTGAGAAGGTAAACGATTTTGGAATGGTTTCGAAATGAAATAGGATGAGTTGGAGCATGAATGAAATGAAAGGAAGGTAATATGATATAGATTAGTTCGTCAAATAAGCGATACTATATTACCTAACTTAAAACAAACAACAACAAAATCAACCGTAGTAGTTGTACTTTACTATTTGTGCGTCTTCAATGACCAATTAGACGCTTTAAATTCACACCAGCCAATAAAATCGTAGAATGATTTGATCGCTTTGAACGAAATGTGGATCGTTTTGAACGGTTTCGAAGTATTTTATCGGTTTCGGAGTGTTTTAGAGTTGTTGGAGTGACCGTTTTGAATGCATTCATGATTGAATGGAGCTTTGAGTTTGCGAATAAGAAAAGTTTTGGTCGTAGTGAATGTCAATTTCACTTTGTGTCTGAGTATGTCACCTCGGACTGGTCTAATATCTTTTCGCCAGGTAACATACGAGGTTTTCAGAGAAGTAGATTAGTCGTCTGTTAAAGTACTCTGATTACTTTTGACGTCTGTTATTATAGTATTTTTTACCTGCAATTGCAGAAGTGTAACGTGTTTTACACATAGTTTGTCATATCATCGTTTGATTATTCAACCAGGCCGTACCACGCAACAGTTACTACAGTTCTCCCGGAACGTATTTTCAGTAGGCGAGGCGAAACATCTTAACATCAACATGCATTCAATAGAATTGCAAACGCAAACGAATGCAGTCAGTTTGTACTTGTGTACTTCTGTTTGTTTATCGTCGCTACCGTAGGGTATACCAATATGAGCGACGCCCATAGAAGACGGTAAGTTGTTACGGGGGATAGTGCAAGGATATATGGCGAAACTACTGCTGAGATACGCCATGGTTCTTAAACGTTCTCGATGTAAAGCACCGTAATACATGAACTCGGTTTAACGTCTCATCCGACAATTAGTCAGTTACTGTGCCAACCCGGGTATCGAGCCCGTGATATCATACTTTGAAGTCAGGTGCTCCACCGATGCAGTCACTTTAACGTGTATTCTAAAGCTTCCCTGCATTCAGTATGACAAATGAAAAAAGGGTGTAAACTTAATGCAAATCATATACAGTTTCGCACTCAAGTGCACATTAAAAGCGGGGTATGGCAAACAGTTGGCACCGTTTCGTCATCATGAACGCAGGGCTTTTGTCAATACCATTGCTTCTATTTAAAGAAAATGTCTAATTGTTCTGACAAATGGCGTATAGAATGTGATATTAACGACACTTTTCACACGTTATGATGACGTTTTATATGAAAGATGTGTCGATTTTGATAACAAGATGTGTCTCTTTTCTCACCATGATGCCAAATAAGCACGTGTACAACATTGCACTTGACATTAAATACGCATCGAGGACATCGAAAATGTTCATTGTTTCCATATGGATATATAAGCGTGGCTGATTTTATACAATGTAGAAGCACTTTAGGTATGAGTTTGTCTCGAATAGCTTCCCCGATCTTCTCTCACGAGCTTCCATTAGGGATACACTAAACCTCAAGTATGAGTAAGAAAACTCTTGAAATGTGTCACTCATGACGTCACCGAAATTAACTTTAACGCGACATTCATTTGGTTATAGGAGTAAAACTGCGAAATCAAAAGGTGTTTATCATGTGAAAAAAATCGGTTGCTGGATTTTCTTTGAGACAAGCTAATCGTGCAATCGTAAAGAACAAAAATATAAATAAGTTAAAAAGCCTCAAATTAAATGTTATATCAGACCCTATAACTACATTGGGTTTGCATGCATCGCCGTCTGCTCCCCAACTTCAACATTTCATAAAAATGTTGTTAATGATTGATAGTTTCTCTTAAATCTTGAAATTTGTATTCAATTTCCAAAATATTTAATTTTATCAACATGTCGGATAGCAATTATTTCCCTTTTTCCACTTTAAAGTAATTCCAATGTTATGACACGTGTGTCGGAAAGCACATGAGATTCTGGGCTCGATCGCAGAAAATGTCCTTCAGACTTCAATCTCCTACCAATGCCAGGATCATTGTCGATGGAATAATGAAAAATGGCTCTTTTAAAGTATATTCGTAGTAAAAGTGTGAGAAATCATTGTATTCCACAGTCAGGTACACGGCCGTCAAGATATGACTAAAAACTATGTAAAAGTGATTTCGAAGCACGCAGATTTGTCATTCTGGGCGCTTGGCTTGTGTTGACTTTGATTTTGTCGCCCATGACTGGTCACATATGGTTTGAATAAAGCATCAGGGTAAAAAAGTTATGCTTCTTCTTCATGTTAAGGAAGACATAAACTCAGGTGTTCTTAATTTGAGAAATACCTCTCTGGTGTTATAAGAATAATGAATGAAAAATGTCTTTTCTATTGTCAGTGAATGTTGTGTTTTGTGTAAGCATTTGTTGTGAACCAAATAATATTTTACCGTTATTACAATATTTCTTTTCTATTGTCAATGAATGCTGTGGACTGATCTCTCTTGAGTTTTAAAGTAAAGTACTGATTGTCCACCAAATATTTTTTTCCGTTTTTACAAAATTTCTTTTCTATTGTCAATGAATGCTGTGAACTAATCTCTTTATGTTCTTATGTCTAGCACTGATTGTACATTGAACCATATTCTCTCCGCTTTTATAAGAAATAAAATGAGCCTTGCGTGACATTTTTTAACTATTTCAAGTAAGCGCCAAGCAAAGACGCTGGTCAGTCTGTGCTGTCGAACAGTCTGATCAGAGTCTTCACTCTGCGTTTTGCAGATAAATAAGGTCTCAAAGCATCTTCGGCATTTTTAATTAAGCTTAGTGTGTGCACGTTATGCTATGTTTAATTGTAGGAAATGTCCCTATGTCGGTAGGAAACGGAGAAACGACTTATTTCACTCGAAACTGGCTAGTGACAATATCTTTCTTTTGGCAATACATTTAAAGTCATCAGTCAAAGTCAATGCTATTTTTCAAGGTCAATGTCATTTTTCCAAGGTCCAATTCGTGTTAAAAAAACTTTTATTTTTGTTTTCTATTTCTTAAGAATTTTAAGTGATATAGCCATTATTTTGCATAACATTGTTCTGTTGGTAGCATTTCCGATGTGAACTGTTTAACTCAAGGTAAAATTTCATAGGAAAAAATTGTGTTACAGTCATACATTACTATTGATCATGGCAAGTGGTGTAGCCTTCATATTGTACATGTGTATTGTTACTGAAAAGAAATTTCGGTGGATAACCAAGTCATGGTCAACTTTTCAAATTCTTCTGTTTTCAAATCAGAAAGTATTTGACACTGACAATATCTACATATTTCACACGGTTATTGCCTGTTATAAGACTATTCTTGTGGTACCTTCATCAAGGGCCCGTTTAACTAAACTTCTTCCGAAAAAAATAATCGAAAGTCAAAAATCACAAATCGTACCCGGTGATTTCATTCATTGTTAGATTCTGTCTCGCTATATCCAATTTGAATCGCCTTTAGAAGACGATTCCAATGAGTTAATGCATGGCAGAATACCATATTTAGTTACTACTGTAGAAGCAAGTTTTATTTTTGACTAACGCAATAAGAATGATCATAAGATGTTAAGTAATACAGGCCCCAAGTCATCAACCAAGGTAACTCATTTTAAATGTCTTTTTTTTTTTGTAAGAAAAAATCAGAATGAAATTGGCCATAACCTTGGAGTGGTTGAAGATTCTACCTTCATGTATTACATCTGCTTTAACAAGATATTTCTGCAAGTGCTTGGTCAGTTTCGTTTGACAATCACATCTTGTTTCCTTCTGTTTTACAGGATTAGAAAATTAAGGTGAATACTTGCATTACTTAGACTTAACTTTAAATTCATCCTACATAAAATTAGCATTTACCGTAAGTCAACAATTTTCAGTAGATTGCCATGTGGTATTAATTCGAGGAACACATTCCCGATTAACACTACCTGAACTTTTATGTCTTTTTAGCTGTTCAGGTGTTTCATAATTATTTTCATCTGTCTGTGATTCGCTTCGTAATTGTTTACATAGTATTTATTGTTCTGTCTTGGTAATACCAAAATATGTGGTGGGGTTTATCCAAACTCAAAATTCTAAAGGATATAGAGATGGAACTTACTTCCGACATTTCGGAAAAGCTTTATTTTTTCCTATCCGTACCTCCGAACTTTTGATAAAAAAAGACGACGACAACAACAACAACGGTCGTGCCGAATGCTGGTTTGATTGTTAATTCTAATCGAAAACAGGCTTTACAATGAATTGAACAAAAAGGAACATAAAGTACAAGTACATATGCATGTGTATAAAAAGCCGGCTTCGAAAATAATCCAGAAACGACAAAAGAAAGACAGAAAATATTTTAACTGGCGGACTGTTTCAATAGCTAGCGTCAAAAAATATTTACAGTTTTTTTGTCGTCAATAAAGTCGAAAGCTTTTGGTGCTATAATGAAGCCATTTCACTGATTTACTTAATTAAAACAGAATTGATAATTTATAAACAAAATATGATAAATGAATGAAAATTGTTTCAGTAAAAATACAGTTTTATTCAGTCCTGCGTTCAGGAAAACGAAAATCTCCATTACCCAGTGAAGCGTGTTTTGTTTAAAACTCTGGACTCTCGATTATGATTCGTTAGCCTGTAAGCGCAGAGATGAACTTGCCATTTACAACTCGCTTAAAACATGACGTCACAAGCACCAACAGTGCTCAGCCGAAACAGTAATTCTGGGTAAGTTTTTTAGGGTTAGTCGGCTTCTGGTGTTATTTAGGCCAGTACACTTGAAGAAGAAATGCTTTAACTCTTTCCGATCACCAACACACCCTTAGAACTGTTACAACGGACAAATACCTCTGCATGAAAGCATGTTAAGGATTCGCAATGAAAACAGCCACGATTTCTGTACTTACTGAAAACAAAAACGCTACGCATTCAAAATAATACCTTTTATCCATCGAATTTAATAAAGACAAGTGTAGCTTTTACAGTCTGATACTCCGCATAATCATTTACTTTTATATCTTATCCTGAAAATAACTAGGACTTCGAAGATTAAAGGGAAATTAGAAGTTATGTGTGTCATTTTTCAAAGTAAAGGCATTAAAAGCTTTTAGATTGCGTTTCAAATTGGAAATTGATGTAATCTCTAACAATAATTCAAATTGAAATAATTGGTAATATTTTTCCTCCCTTTTATGACAACTGAAAATAAAAAAAATCGAAAAAATAAAATAAAATATATGTTACGGTGCATGACAGAGAGTGTTACAGTATAGTAACTATTTCACTGATATAGGTTACAGATTCTTATGGAAAACATTTCTTATGTTTCATTTATTTGAATGGGATTTATTAGCTATTCCGCTAAGATTTCCTGTCTGTCCGTATGTATATCCGTCCGCCCGTCTGTTACCTTACACTCATCTTCCCAAAAGAGTCCACAATCTCTATCCGATTTACTTCAAACTTTCACGTTCATGATTAAACCAACATCAGAATATTTTTGGTCGAAAAACATCAAATGAAAAAGGAAATTATGGAAGTTTTATTACAATATACTCGTTGTAGCATTAGAGTCAAGGGCGGTGAAGTATTAATGCAAAAAGGGTCTTATGATAATTGGTGAAAATATCCCAACCCTTGAACTCAATTTAAAGAACTGGTTCAATATCTTGTATAAGAAGTTCAAGGATCAGTTCTAGAACTTGTTCAAGAGCTAGTTCGACTGTTCTTGAATGGTTAATTCCCGCTCTAGAACCAGTCCTTCAACTTTTTCGCAGGGAAGGAGGCGTTAGAGCGTCCCATTCTCTCGTGGACGACCTGTGATTTCGAAAAACTTAAAAACTAAAAACTATAATCATCTAGTAATTCGGCGGGTCTATCCTCTCAGAAAATATTTTAGATCAGAGCATGGCTAGCTGTTTAGACATTTTTTATACAAATCTCGTCGAAAGTTCAGAAGGTTTGATTGACTATTTACATAGACCGAATAAAGGTTTTTTTCCTTCAATTCTCGTATTTACTTCAATGCAAATTAGTGTCCGTTTTCAATCAAAATGCGAAACAGGACCTTTTTTTGCTTAGATTTATATTTTTAAATAATTTCACTTCAGGGTTATATTTTCTTCAGAATTTCAAAGCACCTCAAACAACGCAGTTGGCTGATGGTACCCATTTGTGAACAGGTCTATGTTTAAATAAGCACCACGATCCCATTTATTTCATTTTTTAAAAACAGCAAATGTGATTTATTTGAACAAAACATTCATATTGGAGAAATACTGAGCGAACAATCGAAAGACCGTCATTTGTAGAAGATATTTAAACCGATGATTTTGAGAATGTTCAGTCCATTTCGATTTGGGGATTTTAAGCTTACACTTTCTTGACAAGATCCCTTTCATTTAATGCAGGTGAATGTTTTACGATGTTGATTAGACTACTATGTATAGGCATTCGTATAATTAACATTTGTGAGTGCTTTCTTATCCTGAAATTAAGACAGATATAATTGAAAAGAGGGAAGACATACTGTTTTTCATGAATTAAGAAGGAGGTCTGAGCGTTATTTTTAGATATATCGCATTAAATGAAGTTTTGGGAGATTTCTCCCCATCTACCTCGTATTTCGCAGAAAAAGACTTATATTTAAGATAACTCGGATTTCGTTGCGCTTTCTTTTTGTGTTTTTTGAAAATCCTGGCGCCAAGAAAACTGGTATTTTTGTATGCAATATCAATGGCAGAGTTTGTAACACTGTAGGGAAGATACTGTAACATACCAAAAGAATTAGGCACAGTTCGTAACATACACTTAAAATTGAAATAATGCATATAAGTTTCGAAACAGAAGACATTCCTTTTAGAAAACTGGTATGATAGAGAAGACTGAGGGGTTTTAACTCCAAACAGATAAAAAGTTTCAATATTTCCTATTTCTGTTCTAAAAATCCAAAAAGAAGTAGACAAAGCGCTGTTTTTCGATCAAATTTAACTCAAAACTTTTTTTTACCGAAATATCAATGTCAAAAATATTTCGATCAGGATTATTCATTATCCAAGGAATGGAATGTGAACATATAAAAAGTCAAACTTTTCTTCTGGTTGTACAAATAATGTCGAAACCGACATGTAATCAAACAAATTAGCAGACGCCTTAACAGTTTTCATTGCGAATCCTTAACATGTTTCCATGCAGAGGTATTTGTCCGTTGTAACAGTTCTTAGGGTGTGACCAATGTTTATCGTTTGGGCATTTTATGATTTGATGACAAAGCGCAGTAAAACACTGTTTTTGTTATCTTATTATGAAAGCTCCAGTTTAAACCTTTTATTGAATTTGTTTTTCGCAACGTCATCTTCAAAATGTTTGTGACGTCGCATAAACCCACGTGCGAACTGACACGCTTTAATGTCTGGGCCCTCATTATTCCCTAGATCTATTCCGTAGAATCGCCGAAGGTTCCCGAGTGTCCCATGTACTGTCAATATTATTGACAAAAGAACTCAATTTAATTCTTCATCACGTTCACATATTTATACTAGAGAGAAAAAAAAGAAAATGACTCAAAAACAGACATAAATAATGTCAAACGGACACCAAAATTTGCAACTTTATACTATGGAGCGATTCATTTAGGCTGAAGAATGGTCGACGATTTAATGTGTTCGGTATCATTCATTGTTGAATAGCTCAGAGAAAAAAGCGGAATAGCACAGTTATAAATGTATATCCACGAATCCTCTTTTTTTGATGCGAACTACGATCCTTCAGGTTTTATGAATGAATTCAATATAGGGATGAGTGTCTTTTTCACTGCGTTTATTGGGGTATAAAGTGCAATTCCCTTAGCACATGGCAAATAATGCCCGTAGAGCGTTATGTTTAAGCCATGTGCTAAGGCAATTGCACTTTATACCCCAAATAAACGCTGTGAAAAAGACACTCGGCCCTTATAATTGCAATCCTCTTGGTCTAAGAAACTATTTAAATACTCGGCTAAACATTAAAGTTTCGAGTCTACTTTCTGCGCGTATTACACAATCTATTTTTAGATCGTGTATTTCTTTTCTCGCTATCGAAGTTAAACGGCATAAAGTTAATCAAATGGTACACAAATAAACGACAATTTGACATTCGTAGAGGTACTTATGATCAAAACACAATTTTGACAAGTTATTCCACATTTAAACCGAAACTATCGTGATCGGGCTAAGCTGAGAGGGTTGCTTGATGGTCTTCGTCGACTCACTGTAAACATCGACTCAGAATCTGAGCTGCATACTTTTAATCATAAATTCTTTCGAAAATATCTTAATTTCTAATATATTAAATAGCAATATTACGATATGGAAGGGAAACGAGGGGTTTTCGAGTTCCTACAACACAGGAAATGCAGATCGAAGATCGGGGGTTTCCCCAAAGACCTATTGCATTTTATACAGAAATAAAGTGCAATGGATTTCCCCACGTGATGCGATTTAAACCAATCAAAATTCTTTATTATATTAGATTGCAATTATTAGAAAATAAAATGAAATACAGTACTCTGTAGTGTACAAGTATAATGCAGTTGCCTTTCTAACGGACCCTTTTTATACACGGACTTGAAACGAGACAAAATAACGCAAAATGCTATGCAGACGGAAATTTGCGAGATTTAACGATAACGTCGCCTAGAAAAATTAAGGGTTCGGTCTTATTACTATTGTTTTGAAAACGTAAAACATTGATAAACAACATCTGCTTTGTACCAAATTATACGCCATTTTATGCATTTTTAAGGACTTGACTGAAAAACTAGATCTAATAATAAGTCAAAAATAAAGTTTAAGCTGTTTTGTTCGCGCGTAAATAAGTAAATCATAATTGCGATGTCTTCTGTCGAAACTACGCCGAAACATGATGTGCATTTTTATGCAGGACCATTAGACAAATAATATTAACTAATTTAAAACGAAAGTAAAACCATTGTTGCATTTATGAAACACTGTTTATCTACTGTCAATGGATTATTGAAATAAAACATAATCCGATCTTTTCCGAATTTAGTAAATTATCCCATGGAGGGTTTCATAATTGTGAAGAACGAGTTCTTAAACGTTTTCGAGCAATGAAATATCGTCTGAAGTTCCGCCGAAATTTCAAGTTGATTAAGGTCTCCGTTGCAGGTGTCTTTGACGTCGTCCGAAAAATAAGCATTTTTTTTGTGTCTCTATATAGCACCGCGGACTCTAAAATAGTAGTATATTAAGAGTCCCTGTCGTGCTTGGCATTGGTTACATCCCGTTTCTGGAAGTTCTTTTTTTATCTTCGATAAGGGTTACAAAACTAGCAAGCAGCCAGGTATAAAGAGAGAACAATTCCGTCCAATTTTACAGTTAAGTGACGACGTGAGACGCCATCTATCATTTGAGAAAGGTTTAATAAATTCCACGTCAAAACGTCACGCATGCGGAGCCATCTTGTTTCACACTAGTGCTACTTGAGTGGTGAGTAGACCTACTTCTCTACGCATCATCCAAGCAGCATTTCTTTAAAGAAACCTTCAGACTTACTTGCTCATTTAAATAAATTGAACCGGAGAAAATACATATAGCCTTTAAGCGATTCATATTCTGGCAAAACCTTATTATCAATAGCAGCATAAGAACATATGTGCAAAAATTTAGTGTTTTAGCCCCTTTGCTCTATTCATTTCATTAGGTGGTGTTGACTTAAGTTATTTTTAGGCATATTTTGTGGCACTGGAGTCTAAAATATATTCTTTATGTTTCCTGCATCCAATTGTTTAGAAAGAAATCAATAATTTGGCTATTTAAAGCCTTCCTTTCAAATTCTGTTCGGGTATTTAAGTTTCATTTCATCAAGCGTATATGATGTTTCCTAGCTATTTTGTATAAAATTGAACTATATTAGCAAAAACAGAAAACTAAGTCTCCGGCTTAAAAAATTCAATTTAATAGGTTTTTTTTTTCTCTAGACTTCTTATTTTTATTTATCATTTGCGTTTGGGTCATCGTCCTGGAAACTATCAAATAAGAGTAAGTTCTAGTTTTGACAACCAACTGTATTTTTCTTGTTTATTTAGTCTCAATGGTATAGAAGAAGGCAAGGATGGCGCCAATAACAGAGTTGTCGGAATGGCAACAATTTATAATGGGTACTTCATGGTCCTGATGTAGGTTGCTTTCAGTTTCCGAGTGCTATTTATCGGTCGGAATTTGCAAAACAAAATTATTCTTTTGCCTTTAGTGTCTATAATATCATGAATTTTTACTTAGATTTATTGTTTTAAAAAACGACAGTAATGGCGGTAAGGAAGAAATTGGATAAATTCAGATGCAATGTATTTTGATAACAGCAAATTATTATCAGTCCTGTACATCCTTATGCGATTCCAATTAAACCTCTTTCTTGTATATATAGTAGACACACCAGCCTAGCGAGAAGTCGTATGTTTTCGCATGTAGGCAAAGTAAGGCTCGGATCATATATGCAAACACTCATTCATCGCTACGTGGTTTGTAGATAGCTTCGTGTCAAATGTTGTTTGTGTGGTAAGTACAGACTTTTGTGTTCCCAGTTTAATTTATGACTGTGCTATGTCTGTGCTTGGGGCAGACACGTTCGAAAAAGGTGATAGCGCTACAAACTGCCGTGTTATAAGGGAAATTCATTCTTATGCATACTAGATGAGTGAACACAAATACTTCTTACTCAATTTCTTCGCAGATGAAAATGATTAACAAACACCTGTTATACTGTCTACTATCTAGAAGAAAAAAAAAAAAAGAGCAAAAAACAATACAATGTATAACAAATCCGAACCATATGTAAGCATGGTATATAATAATGTTAGCAATTTGTTGAAAACAATGAAGAAACATACAATGGCTCTTTGAGGAACACTTTGAGAGTATTTGGCACAGTAACTATTAGTGGCAAATATAGACCTTGAGAAGTACATACGGAAGCCTTTTTTGTGTATCAACGGAAAATCCGCTTTCAAGTATATTTCAAATGTTACACATTTGAGTATGATCACTTTTGCCCTGCTATACGATTTCAATTTTCTTTCAAGAATCTTTTCGACTGAACCATCTATAGAACGAAAAATGATAGCACAAGCATGCCTTACGGAACAAATTATAGAACTTCTTATTTTTTTTTATTTGTCAATCCTTAGAATATTTTTTTTAAAAAAATGACCGAATTATCAATTCTTTTGCACAATAATCATTTTTAAGATTTCGTTTATAAATGAATAAATTTAAGTTTCAAAAGGGTTTTGAAAAAAAGGGAATTATTTTTTCTTTAGTACAGACTTACCATAAGCATAGAAGTTTAAGTGATTGAACAAAGGGTAACTTTGTTCTTACCTGTTTCTTTTAAATATTTCGGTGGTTTATCGAATATAACGGTTGATTTTCACTTGATAATCTTACCACAATGCAGTGAAATGGCCAAAAACATTCGTTAATTAAACTCTATTTGGCGGTATTTCAGAGGTTCCAAAAAAAAAAAAATCTAACTTACGCCATGATGACGTTCCCTTATAATAGGGTGCAAAATATATGGAGAAAATTTGTTTTTCTTAAAATAAAAAGAAATGCATTAAAGAAATAGAATAATTGTTTTTTTCGACTAAGATAGATAAACATTTCATTCTGTGAATAACTAAAGGTTCATTTTTACACCTGGTTCCGCCAATCGTATAAATAGTGAATAAGGTAGAATCAAATATGAAAATTGAAAAGCGTTGACGGATTTACATAAATTTTATTTGATGTAATAGGAGAGTGGTGTAACGACAAATGAGCAAAATTGTTCTTTCATGCTCATTTCCTGCTACAACAGCCCCCGTTTATACAGGCCGCATATTTGTTGTTAATTATATATATTGCCGATCAACAACCACACCATCACAGCCACAAAGTATTATCTTCGTGAAAATTTTCTGTTGTTCACACAATTAAATATAAGTCGATGTAACACTGAAACAAACGGTTATCCTCTATAAGCACCCGTATTTGAAGGCCCTTAAAGATCGTCGGAGATAAAATGATATTACTACTATTTGAGATTCGGGAATCTATGGATAAGTGATCAAGCATCTGCACCATTACAGAAAAACTATCACATTTGGCGTTAAAAAAATCAACATTCAAAAAAGTTTACATAAAAAGCCCAAAGATGTACGACAAAGGAACATTTTCAAGCAAAAAACTGTAGATTCAGCTTGTTGAGATATCGTACATGTATAACACGTAAAAAGGTTGTGGAAAGCTCGATGTTTCTAGTAAACACACGGGGATCTGTAAAGTAGATCGAGTTCTAAATTGTCGGGATTGTCATGACAGCTAGAAACGTGTCTGTTTTGTAAAAATGGAATGCCATTCATTGGCTGCCAGGGAGATTTTATAATTCTTTTCATTTCTGGCGCGTTTACATCCCCGGATTGACTTTCATTTCTACCTTTCTCAAACATAAATATATTCCTTTCTCTTTTATTCACATATAACTGAGACATCAGGGGTCGGTTTTACTTAACTTCTTAAGATTTTTTTCTGCGTAAACGAAAAAACTAAAGTTGCTTCTACAACAATAACTAAATATGGAATTCTGCCATGCATCATCTCATTGGAATCGTCTTCTAAAGATATTGCAAGTCAAAATCTAACAATGAATGAAAACACCAGTTACGATTTATGATTTTATAAGATTTTTTCGCAAAAAGTTTAGTAAAACTTTCTCCAGAACTGTGCATGGCTAAATGTGATACTCTTTTTTTCATTATGAACTCTATTATTTATATGAATTTAATTGAATAACGCGAAATATGTGTGTGTATTTCCGTTCAATTTATCGTCGCTACCGTAGCAAATGCCCATATGAGCGACGCCCACAGAAGACGGTTAGTTGTTACGGGGGATATTGCAAGGATACATGATGAAACTACTGCTGAGATCCGCCATGGTTCTTTAACGTGCTCGGTTTAAATAACCGTCTCACGGGGCCTCGGTTTAACGTCTAATCCGAAAGACAATTAGTTTTTGTTAGTGTGCCAGCCCGGGAATTGAACCCACGCCGTCGAACTTCATTGATTGAAGTCAGGTGCTCTACCAGCTAAGCTAATCGGGCGGAATATGTACAACTAATAATTCAAATAAATATCATTACATACTTTTGCGTCATTTCTACGGCAATCGAAATTATTTTTTCTTTGACTCAGTTATTACTCATTACACTCGTGTAAAGCATCCACATAATAAAAGTAACAACAATACAACAATGATTCTTTTTCACTCATGCTAAGTAGATAATAATAGATAATAATAGTTTATTTACGTCTCATCTTTGACATACAGCATATACATATAAACATTAAATCATAGCATATTATCAAAGCCACTCTAAAAAAAAAGTTATAAGAGACATTAAAATGCAATTTGCATGCAAACAAACACATGAGTCTTACTTAATTCATTCCCCGACGGCGGCACTCATTCTTTCCGACTATTTGTCTCTCACCAATGGGTTGATAATCGTAGACCTATGTGAGATAGCAGCTGGAGGCTAGGAAAGAATGTGATGGTTGTACTGGTGAGAGAAATACCAGGGATCCATTGTTAGGTGCTCCAGCCGCCGCGATATAACTGAAATAATGTTGAAAGCGGCGTTAAACTCCATTCAATCAATCAATCAATCAACTTACTTAATTCATGCACATATGATAAATGTTTAATTGACACAAACTGACATTCTGAGAAGATCACTAATTCTCTCGCACTTACACTCATTTACACACTCACACCTACAAATTCAAACACACACACACGCACACTACCAAACACATGCACACACACACACATGTACGCACACTAACACGCATACACAAACACACATACACATATCAAAGCAAGCAAGTAATCAGATACAAGCATAAGAATTGAAAAAAAGGCATAACAAACACATTATCATTAAAAGACATAACATTTGTGGTCTTTATTATTTTATTTTAATAAAGACTTGTGGTTTTTTTTTTTTTTTTTTTTTTTGTTGTTGTTGTTGTTGTTTGCCTTTTCCCCCTGTTTTGGCTAAAATAACATAAGATTAAGAAGTACACGTGTCTTTCAAAGTTATCATTTACAAAAAAAAATTGTTTCTCCCTCTACCGCTGACCCTGCTTTCCTTCTATTAACACTATTGTGCCACTCTTGTTTAAATTTCAACATTATCTTTTCACTTAATGTGCGAAGAAAGATTTTCTTGCTCTTCTCTAAATTTGAATAGGTATCTTCAATATCTAGCGAAGATAATTTTTGTTTAACGTGATGAAACCACGTCTTGCAAGACGTCGTTGCTTTTTCACAAGCCCACAGTGCTATACGTTTATTAAGGCGAGACGCAGGCAGGTTACATAAATTACACCAGTATTCGAAAACCGAATTCCATTGGCGGATTGTTGGAGGAACCCAACCCATTTCACCTATAACGGCGTCATTCGGTGCGTACTTTCCTAATCCGAGGAAAAAACGCATTGCTCTGTTTTGAACCGCATTTATACACGTATAATTTTAATTCCCCATAGTACGTAAAGTTATATTTAAAAAGAGTTAATTGCAATCCAATTGAAATAAATCAGCGAATGGTGAGCAATTAAAACACCCTATAGTGTACACCTAATGCATTTTAAACGAGAGATACAATTTTCTCTGAGTATCAATTATAAACAAGGAATCACTTGAGCATAGAAATTAGAGAGAGAATTCGACTTATTTCGCCGTTCATTCCTATAAGACGAGAAAAAAATTTAAAGGAACGGGAATAGTACTATCAATATGATGTCTAATGGGTTTCATTTTATTCCGATTTATTTCAATTACATACTTCAAAAACAAACGTAATCAAGTATGATTACATTCCCTACCATTGAAAAGAAAGCAAGTCTATGACGGTATATTAAACTGCAATCCAGGTACTTTCAAGGGAATGTTTATTAATTTTCTATTCATTGTTAGCGAATAATAATGACGCATTTATTTCGTCATTGAATACGTCATAGATGTGCTTAAATGTCGTAAGTGTACTTATCTTATAACTATACGAATATCCGTGTGATAACATCCCGTATGATATTTTTTTATGACATCGCATAGTTATTTTTTAGAACAAAGATATAATGCGGTTATTTTTAGAAACTTTCATTTCAGTTAGAAACATCGACAAAAACAAGATAAATAAAGGTTATGAGATAAATTTAATACGTACTAAGCGTATAGTATGAAACAAATATCTAACTCGGTTGTGAGAATTGATAATTGTCTCGGCAGAGTCTCGACAATTATCAATTCTCCCAACCTCGTTAGATATTGTTTTTCATACAAAAACACTTAGTATGTATTATATATTTATCTTATAACTATACAAATACATGTGTGATAACATCCCGTATGATATTTTTTATGATATCACACAGTTATTTTTAGAACAAAGATATAATGCGGTTATTTTTAAAAATTTTCTTTTCAGTTAGAAACATCGACAAAAACAAGACAAATAAAGATTATAAGATAAATATAATACGTTCTTAGTGCATTGACTGAAACAAATATCTAACTCGGTTGTGAGAATTGATAATTGTCTCGGCAGAGCCTCGACAATTATCAATTCTCCCAACCTCGTTAGATATTATTTTTCATACAAAACACTAAGTATGTATTATATATATACATTGTATTGGCACTATCGACATTTCAATATCACAACGGCGATTACGTAACAGGAAATATTTGGTTAAACCGAAATTTAACGACGTGTTCCGAATATTCCCGACATCGACCGATTGCGACATTTTTCATTGAACGTTATAAGCACATACAAGGGCGTAACTCCCATTACGCAATTTACGCAAGTGCGTAAAAGAAATAACCGTCTGTTGAAAAATATCGCTGATTAATGATAAAAACATTGAAACTACAGCTTAGTTACGATGTTTTGATTTTTCACCAACGCTCAAATCATAAAAATGGAGAGGACGGAGGGTATTCAACTTGTCACAGTCCTCATATTGCCTTTATCCTATATATTCTATGTTGGTCGCCTACTGAGTGCGTATAAATTTCTAAGTCCTAGATACGCCTATGACATATACTATATATAAGGTATATTTCGATAGAATGAAAACATTTCTATCCGATTTTGCTTGAGTTAAATACAATTTTTTAGCGTTTGGCTTTGCGCAAAGCATAATCTTATGGACGCGTTGGATCAATCGAGCAGTTTGACGACGTCAAATCAAAGTTTCTTATGTTAATGGCCTCTCGTGTTTCTAAGTGTCTTCCGTCACATTACTAACTGTCAGAAAATATCTCTTCAAAATGAATTTGGATGAGTACTTTGAATTTGAGATCAAGTCAGCCCTTCGCGAGGAATCTTCATGCATCCGTCGGAAGTCGGCTATCTATTCCGATGTTTTCAAAAATGCAATGAGGTCTTTCTTTAATTTTCGAGCTCAAACAAATGAACAACTCCGATGTTATCAAAATTACAATCTATCTTTATCCATTAAAACGTTTCTAAGTAACTGTAGGGATCATGCCTTTGTAAACACTACATTGTCCTAATTAAACGTCGACGTCGCTGTTTTGTCGCAATTTATTTTACTGTTTGCGTGATCAGTCATCGCTTATTGACGTCAGAATTTCGCATTAACTATAATCAACATTTGGCTTGAGAAAGGTAATCGACTTGAGGTATTTTTTACTGTACATTTTTTAGTCTGACTGATTTTCTTATATGGAAATATGTTTGGAAGTTAATTAAACTTTCAAAATGCCTTATGTCTTAGGGTTTTTTTTAGTAAGAATACAGTTGATAACATCATGAAATTGACATTAATCTCGATCAAAATTATTCTAAACCTCTCGCTAAAGCCCAGTTTACATTTGCCACGGTCGCCGTTCGATATAGCAGCCTGTGATTTCTTATATGATATTTTTGACATCGTACGATTTTATTTGCTACGGCGTATGCCTTTATCAAATCGAGCGGTGTCCGCACGGGTTTTCCTAAAACTGTCAAGAGAATCATTGAGGTGCCCTTACGGCGATCGCAAGGTGATCATGCGATCCCCGCACGGAGACCGTGCGATTTTTCTACATTTAACAATGTAAACCGTGCGGCTGCCGCACGATCATCGTGCGATTCCCGCGTGGGGACCGTAGGATGATACGTGAAAGAATTATAGGAATCGCGCGGTGGCCGTGCGATGTCCGTTCGGCGATGGTGCGATGCCTTTACGACTTATCTATAGGCTGCGTTCTCCTTGCGATCAAATTTCGATTAAAAACAAAAAAGTTTTATACAATATCGCAAGGAGCCACAGCATCTGTAAAATCGTGCGATGATGGCACGGACACCGTAGGCCGCCGCACGGGCACCACACGATATTGGGGTTACGGCGAGTTACGGGCGCCGTACAGGCTCCGTAGGGCAAATGTTAGACTGGCTCCTGTCCGAGTATAATTTCTTATCAGCTAATATTTCTCTGACTGACCGATCAGGATTTTTTTTTTGGTTTTTATTTGAAAATATCGGAGGTACAACATGAGTGGTGTACCTTATATATCACTAACTGACAGCCTGTGAGCAAGGCTAGGTAAATGTAAACTCACTCAAAACAGTCGTTTTACAACTATTTGAAACGTTAAAAAAGATTAACAATTCATTCAAATCGATTCAAACTAAACGGGGACACTGTCCTATTATCCTACGTAGGCTTGGAAATATTTTAGATTACGCCAAAAAAATTACAAGGAATATTGGGACGGTCACGTGATGCGTCTAACAGTTGGAATTTAGACCGGTACCGCTGTCAACACATCTTCGCAAGCCAAGGGTTCTAACTCCACTATGTTCCTTACGAACCCTTGGCCGCTCGCCTCTGTAGAAATCGATAAGACCGCTGTAAGGAACGTAGTAGAGTTAGAACCCTTGGCTTGCGAAGATGCTGTCAACAATACAATAACCCTTTTTTTAGGTCGATCGTGGTACTGATACATCGCCCAATCCAACACCCTTGCTGCTTCTTTCAATAGATTTTCTGTATCCGTTTCATTTTTTTCTCACACAAGAAGGAAAACTTTTATGAGAGAAATTTGGAGCAAGCATGACAATACCACTTGAAATTATGTCAATGAACTTATGTTCCGTAAATCCAATTTAAGTGGGAAGTATCATACGTTTGTTTTTATTTCACTTTTATGATACGAAAAGTTGTGGTTCGAAAGTGGCAGAGGTTTTTAGGTAATTACAAAATATTTTCTTGAACAACATAACTTTTATTGAAAACAAACGTGTGAAATGGATGTTGGAAATACATCCTACATAAAGATAGAACTTCAAGATATAATTATTGCACTAATCTAGTAATGTTTTATTTTAAGAGCACACCTTTTAATCTGTCTTTTCTGAATTTAAATGACCTGGGGCCTGTTTTACTAAAACATCTTAAGATAATCTTTTTGTGTAAGTCAGAAATTAAAGTTGCTTCTTCAGTAGTAACTAAATATAGAATTCTCTTTGACGACGGTTCGAATAAGATATTGCTAGGCAGAAGCCAACAGTGAATGAAAACACCAGCTACGATTTTGTGATTTTGACTTACGATGACTTTTATCGTAACAAGTTTAGTAAAACAGGGCCCTGTATTTTTAGCAAATACATTCTTTTCAAATGTCATTTCTAGCAAACTCGAAATTGCATTAGCAAAGCGATCTTTGGAAATATTAAACTGACATAAGAAAAAAATGTTTTAAAAGAAGATCTTAAGCAAAATAAGTAATGGCATTTTTTTTAAAAAAGAGTAAAATTAAACTTGAATTGGCAAAGAAACTTTTGCAAATGGCGATCTTTAGCCAAATTAAAGTTGTAATTGCCGAAGCAACTTTTTTAAAAAGCGATCTATAGGGTAATAAATGACTTATTGCAATCAGAATCTAGCAAAGGCATCTTATTTCAAAATGAGATCGCGGGACAAAATTAAACCATAATTAACAAATGTCAATTTCCTTAAAAAGACGTACGTGTATTTTTCAAAACTTAATGGCATTAGCAAGAATTATATCTTTGAAAAAGATCTTGTGCGAGTATCCTATCCGTAGTAAAATCTAAAAGTGTCTATATCTTAAATTGTTGAATTGTTAACATGACTTTTTGTGCCATGCCTTCATTTCATATATTTAGGACCACAATGGAATAAGAGGATCAAGCTTTCATCTTTTTAGTGTTATCTTTAGTAAAGAAGAGCATAACATGGTGTTTTTTTCTTCTTCGTTTTTTTTCAATGTGTTACATGTATCATTTTTACCATGCCATTATATGTACTCTTTTATCTAAATAACTTGTTATTTTTTTCCAAAATACGATCTGTAGAAAAAGTGAACTTTTATCGTTGGTACGAAGAGTTTTGGTGTTGGTACGAGAAAGTTACATCACTTAACCCTTTCATGTTTTACAAAATTTTGGACCTGTCCAAATTCAAAGGTTTTGCAGACGAAAATTTAAAGTGGATTTAATTTGAAAAACAATGATACCCTGTAAAATTTTATGATCAAATGAAAAAGTATTTATGTACATATCGACACCTGCTTGGCATTTTTCATGCAACAAAATATATCCGACATTGATACTTGGCAATCAAATATGTTTCATGTTTCTAACCCTTCATTTATATGTTTATATTACATTTTTATTCAAAAAGAGCTTTGGGATTGAATCACAACGACAACAGTGATAAAAATATTGGTTCACGCTGGTTTGCTAAATACCAGGGATTCGAAACAAGCAGTAAATTGTCTGTGCTTCATAACTCCCTTGATTCCGGTTGATTTAATGACTTTCTTTTAAACTGAGATACACCCTTACTGTGTGTAAAAATATCTATTTGCATACCTAAACGTGAACTAGACTTCCTGGAACTTCTGTAAACCAAATTTTCAGAGGAAAATAATTGCAATGCAAACGGATGCCACACGGCTGCTGGTTCTTGTGAATATAATTCTTAAATTCATTTAGATTTATTCCCCTCTCTTTCCCTTGGAAGTATTTTGAGTGAAAAGACACGAGCTAAACATAGTGCATGTAGATATCTTTAACTAAAGCTGAGATATGGGCAAGGTTAAAAGTTTGCTCTGCTGCTTGCATCCTCGGAGCCAGCGTGTGACGCATTACGATTGTTCTGAAAAATGTAATAAACCGAATGTTACCAATCTTGTACCGCCAACCGGGGACCCTCTGCGATTCTACTGAATAAACCTCGGGAACAATAAGGGCGCAGCCATGAAAGCCAGTCATTTATCACATCGATTTATATGAAACAAACAAACACTAAGACGAGGTCGATTAAACATTACTATACTGTAAATTTGAATTCTAGCATTTTCATTGGTTTATGCTGATCTGACAAACTTTGATATCTACAGCCGCTCCCATAGTACTTCTTATGTTTCCTTAAGGCGCCTCGCCGTGAACATAAACAAAAATTCCAAGTGGTAATAGCAGCCATGATGCTCTCGCTTCGCTTGTAATATGACCCGAGTATACACATTAGGCTACAGTTAAAAAGCATGTCAAATAATGTGCAAATAAAAAAGGATAAAGATGTCAATAAATACCTTAAAACTCTACTAATCTGTCCATTTTGAGTGCAAACTTTCTCGCAGATTCAGCCAAGAACCACTTTCATATCACAACAGCGCGGAGTATAGTAGTGTGACGTCACAACTATATATGTCGTCACTTTGTACATGTTTATTTTTCATAGGGGCGCAATAATGGATATTGGTGGTTTTAAAAGAATTCGGTTTATACCAAGGCCTTAAATAGGCAAAAGTCAGATACTTAGCCCCAAAACTTTGAAGTATAATAAATTCGTAATACGGTTTCTTGCCTTGATATATGACATTTTTTTCCCGGCGGTAAAAAATGATGTCAACCTTGGCATATTATAATTTGATAACAAAAGGCGTTCAATGCGTTTTGTTAAAAATTAGAATAAATTCGAAATACGGTTTCTTGCTTATGTATATGACGATTTATTGTCCCGCTTGCAACGACGCCGGCCAAATTGTCGACGTCGACGAGAAAAGTGATGATAAAATTTCGATTTTTTTGTTCCAAAACAGCCAAGCGTAACTATGTCGGATAATCAGATGCCTGTAAGAAATGGAAGTATTCATCTTATGTAAACTTAAAAAAGAAACTATGACTTTTAAGCTCGAAAAACGCTCAACGTTAGCAATTGTGATTGTTAAATAGTAAGTAAAAAAATCTAGTAGAACCAATAAGGGGATAAGTTGATAAGAGAAATATGAGGCCAGCACCTCTTCAAGCGGCTGCAAATCGATGAACATATAAGCAGTTACAACTTTTAAGCTGTCCTGTCGAAATTTGTGAGTACAAGATACGAAAGGCACACCAACAAAATTATTCCGACACTAATTGCGCGTACAAAAGCTAGTCGCCAGGAGTCTATGAACTGCTCGGTTCTAGACATTTCTTTACTAAATAATGGTTACAAATGATGAATGGCACATCACAGAGTCACTTTAGTGTTAAATTGGATGGAATTGTTTGTTTGGGAGGTATGTCTGTAAGGTTCCTTAGGCATTCTTCGTGCTGTGTTAAAATGTGAAATGTTCAGACACAGCAAGATGGTCATTCGTAACATCGCTCGTACTTTTCCGTAAACCGGAAAGTACCTCGGACGTAAGTGTAGTAATTTGGGTAATCTTTTAGGTAATTCGGTTCTGGTGGTAATTCGGTTATTTAATAAGCTTGAAGAAAATCACATTTGATTGATTCTTTCAAAATATCTGTGGAGATCTTTTGCGAATATTATAATTTGATGACAAAACGCAGTAAAACACTGCGTTTTGTTATCAAATTACAATATGCCCACTTTTATTTTTTCGTTGATTTTGTTTATGCTACGCTATATGTTTTGTCTATATTATCATATATAATATAAAAAAAATCAGTGGGCCTTGTCCCTATGTCCCTGTGGTATACTGTTTAAGAAATTGGACAATTTCAACGTTTCTAGATGTATAGAATGTACAATGGTGTTGGGCATATACATATATATATACGTGCTTAATCACTGTATGGAAACGTTGTACGCTAGTTTGCAGCGGTATTTTAAAAATGGCGGATAGGCGTTCATGAAACGAGAGTGTTATTTATTTTTGTTCCAAATTGCTTTTATCTGTCATCCTGTGCTATAATCACATCATTAACGTAATCGGATTTGAATAGATTTTCCATCGTTACTAATGATTTAACGTCATATTGCACGGTTTGTGTGTAATATAGCTTGCAAGATCGTGTTTTTATGAAATTTAAAATTGAAGCGCAAAACGAAAGTATAAATGGCCATATTTTCCCTAAAATGCCCGCACTAGCAATAACTAATGTGTCGGTGGATGGGGACATGGTATCTCTCTAAATATGACCCAAAATGTATTGGTTTTAGCCCATTGTCTGGGCAATACAGACACTTGCAAAATTCCATGATGTACGCTACAGTTCAAACCGAAACTAAATCGCTGTACAGTGCGGTATATGGATATATTTGTACACACCGGTTTAAATTTCTAATAAACTCTGTACACAGCGGTTTATATATTAATAAATAATAATGTTAGTGGAAATCTTTCCACGGATTGAATAGCACGGAAATGTGGCAGTAGTTACATATTAATTATTGCAGAAAGACAAATAGGTATATTTTCTTATTTTTCTTTGTTTTGCCTGTAATTGAAGAAAAGAACATTGAGGGAGTATGATCTTAATGTTAGTTGAAATCTTAAATTGAATATTGAATCGAATTTGAAATTTGAGAAATTCTCAGTTTAATACTCAAAAGAGTTTTATCAATTTGAGCCCAGATTGGTGTTCCTTGTATCATGCGAAATATTTTCGTTCTTTTTTTCAATTTTAGCATTAGAAGCTTACAGATAGAGGTTTTGATTAATTTAAGAAATATATCATTTGATACTCAATAGTTCAGATCTATTTAAGCCAAAGGTCTTTTAACTAGTTTTCACATCATTTGCTAATTAAAAAGAAATTTTAATGTTTTTTGGAAGAAAGCAAGGAGCATATATTCGCCAAGCTTTTCCGTCCTTTCAAACAAACTTTTCACCTTAGTACCTCGCCATTGCCAAATATTAATTCATTTACTTATTTAAAAAATTCTTTTATACGTTTCCCCGCTCAAAACATACAGTCACGGAAAATAGGTTATGGTTTAAAAATAAGTTTTTCTCAAATTTCTCATATTCTTATTATCAACCATAATCGTAGTTTTAAAAAGTGTGTTATTGGAAATAGGAATTGGTTATTTTTAATTTGGACAATTGGTTTGTCGTGTACTTCTTGTTCGGGGAGACTAGTCCTTAGGTAATAGCTCTTGATTGGACAAGTCGTATTGGACGTAATATGCGAGAGATTTGTCTTTCGTCGAATCGGTGTGCATCGGCTATCCTTTCGTGTTAACAGCCAACCGAGAGAGGATTATAATTTCATAGCACTATTTTTTTACTTTCATAATAGTATGAGGGATGTGTAAACGAGGGGTGGTCGAAAAAGTCGGGTTATTTTCGAATTGAATTAATACAGTTCATAGTGCCTGGAAATGAAACTAGTTCCTTTAAAATGTATAGCCCTGGAGTTCGAATGCACCCTGAATTAACAATGAGTACTCCACGTGCCTTACACGCACCAATAGCGGCTTCACGTGACATCGTTCAAAGCATCTACTTTTTAGCAAAAGGTAGCTCCTAAAATCGCCCATTTGTCCACACATTGGAAATATTTTCTTTGATTGAATTAGATTATTATTCGAAGATACATCAATCTGCAATTTTAAGTATGATTCGAAATGTTTGTATGAATTACTCGCTCTTGTTTCACCAAAAAACGCTATAAATGACCTTGTATAGCTATTTAATTATTGGATGATATCCGATCTGGACAAAAAAAAGGGCTTTTCTTGATTGCGTGTTATGAACGTATCCGAATGGTGGTCGAAAAAGCGGCATTGTATACATATTACAATGTCGGGTGAAATCCTTTCTCAAAAAATAAGCGAGCGCTTTACTTGATTATCCTGTTTATGACCGTATACGAACTATATCCGATAGGTCGTCATCAATGACAAAGGTTTTTGCAAAACACTGTTTAGTTTTGAAAATCTTTAAAAGATTCTGAGAGTTTAATTGATTCTATTTGAAAAATGCGTTAAAACGAGGCGATTTCCGCTTCTGGCGTGAGATAACTTTTGACGAGATTTTTGCAGGCACATATCTTGTAAATTCACAATTTGAAACAGAAGTGTTTTCGCTAGACAATGGCCACGTTTTGGGATTTTGGCTTATTTGTTCCAAATCTGAAAAAAAGGGTTTAATTTTGAAACCCTGATTGTTCAAAGTGACGTTTACCGCCATTTCTTGACAATAAGCGCTTACCTTGAAGTGATGAATATGACGTTATTTCATCAATACTGGCGTCACATCTACATTGCTTTCTTGAAAAAATCTCTTATTAATAATGTTACCACTTACCGAAGTATCATTAGTGTACAACCCCCACAACAACCGAATTTTAAGACAAATAACTAACGCCTTATCAACTGAGCAAAAGAAAACGTTACATGGCTCAGTAGCTGTCTTTTTTGGTTCACATTTCAATTTCTGTTTGTTTAAAAGACTTTAACGCCGCTTTCAACATTCTTCAGCCTTACGCGGTGGCTGAAGCACCTAACTATGGATTCCTGGTATTTCTCTCGGCAGTTCAACCATGGCATCCCTTCCGAATCTCGACCTTTTCATCTAACACACCCCTTTCCCCGATTATCAAGCCATTGCTGGCAGAAATATATCAAGAAAGATGCTTGTCGCCGTCGAGAATCGAACCTGCGATCCTGTGATAAGGAGGCCGACACGCTATGATGGCGGATATATGGTAAAAAGGTATTAATGAACTAATATGACATCGTCGAGAAGAATGTCTGTAAAAATATAGTTTGAACATTTGAAAATTGATAAGTTTTATACCTATGTAAAGTTTCGACACCAAACAGTTCTTTAATTTTAACGATGTGTACAGGGTCTTGGAAATGCCTTGTTGAAGGACGGAAGAAGTAAGTTGAATCCTTTAATTTGATTTAAAATAGTGTTTGATCACTCATCCTCAATGATCTTTTCTTCAATTCAACGAAGAAAAAAAGAAATAAAACTATTGGTCTTTCTGCAATAATAAGCACGATTAAATAATAATGCCACCTTTCCGTGCTATTCAATCCGTTGTGAGATTTCCACTAACATCATAATTTTATTAAGGTTCATGTAAAGTGTTTGAGACCCAATATTTAGGGCACTTCATTAGCCAAGAAAAAGCAGTATGTCCATATATATTATATATCAAAATGAAGCTATTCGTGAGCACAAGCAGTTAGGCAACATAAGACCGTCATAGCTATAGAGGTATAGCCAAAACATTGTGGAAAAGGGTCATTTTGTACAGAACAAGCAACTGCATGACGGTTGCATAAAATTGCCCCGTATTTTAATAAAGTACAGTCTGAAGTACCATCCAGGTAGTGCTACAACCTTAGATATAAATATCAGTCTCAAAAGGTTCTTTTGAAACAATCAATTTCCATTTATTTTGTCAACATACATGTCAAACCGGTTTGGTCTGTTTTCAAAATAGATGTCAGGTATGGTGCAACATCACACCATAATATTGTGAAATATTTTCTGCGATTTATTTCAAATTTTAGTTTTTTTTAATTCAATGATCTACAATATTACTATATATTTATCATTCTGTGAAATAGAAATTGATATATTGCTAAACAACCTTACAGGTATATAAACAATTAATGTCTATCTATGTTGTGATAACACACCATACCCTAAAAAGATCTACACGTTTTTAAAATTAGAATGACATATATGACATATGTGTTTATAAAATAAGTCAAAATAAATTGCTTGCATAACAACGTTTTGGGGCTGAGTTTTATACCAATGGTTGTAGCACTACCTGGATGGTACTTTAGGCTAGACTTTGTTAAAATATGAGCCAGTTTTATCCAACAGTCATGCAGTTGCTTGTTCTGTACAAAATGACACTTTTCCACAATGTTTTGGCTATACTGCTGTAGTTATAACAGTCTTACGTTTTTCAACTGCTTGTGCTCATAAATAGCTTCATTTTGATACATAATATTCCTGGACATACTGATTTTTCTTGGCAAATGAATGTCCTTAAAATTGGGTCTCAAACACTTTACATGAACCTTAATATAAACCGTTGCGTACAGATTTTTCATTCGAACTTTATACCGGTGCGTACAAAAATATCCATATACCGCACTGTACAGCGATTTAGTTTCAGTTTGAACTGTAGCGTACACCATGGAATTTTTCAAGTGTTTATATATCCTAGACAATGGACTAAAACCAATAAGTTTTGGGGCATATTTAGAGAGATACGTTGTTCCCATCCACCGACACATTGGTTCTGGCTCGTCTGGATCGTTGGCCGAGTAGTTAGCACGCTCGACTCGTAACCTGGTGGTTGCGGGTTCGAGCTCCACCGGAGGCGGGTAGTGTATTTGGGCAGGACACTTTACAGACAGGGCCCCAGTCCACCCAGCTGTAAAATAGGGTAGCAGTGGTTAGAACCCATTGCCTCTCTCTCTATGTGTAGGATAAGATCTGGAATGAGTTAGGACAACGATGGAAATAAGAGTCATTCGACCCTTTATCGTGTTATCCTCGAGTAACAAAAAATAGTTCTTGTTAGTGCGGGCATTTTAGGGAAAATATGGCTTTTTATACTTTCGTTTTGCGCTTCAATTTTGAATGTCATCAAAACACCATCTTGCAAGCTATATTACACACAAACGGTGCAATTTTACGCTAAATCATCAGGAGCGATGGAAAATTGATTCAAATCTAATTACGTAAATGATGTGATTGTTACATAAGAAGACGCTTTAAAGCAGTTTGGAACAAAAATAAATAACACTCACTTTTCCCGAACGCCTATCCGCCATTTTTAAAATACCGTTGCAAACTAGCGTACAGAGTTTCCATACAGTGTTAATGTTTTGTATAAAAAAAATATCTAACGAGGTTGGTAGAATTGAAAATTGTCGAGGCTCATTATCAATTCCCAAAACCGAGTTAGATATTTTTTGTTTACATAATACCCTTAGCACGTATTATGTTCATCTTATATCCTCTATTTTGCCTTGTTTTCGTCGATGTTTCTAACAGGAATGGAAGTTTCAAAAAATAACCACAAGGGATGTTATGACACAAATATTTGTTTTGTTATCAGATAAACTGTTAAAAAATCGGATATTTTTTCACTATTTTTCTAGTTGTATAGAATCTACACCATGGTTGGAGTCGAATAATTAAATATAGATGTTTCTTTTTTCGTCATCGATTGTATATGCCTAGTATCATTTTCTTACAGAAATCCTTCGATTAAAACGGTTATCTTTTAACTTCATATAAAAATCCTTTTCCAAATTGATGAAACACACTAATTTAAGCACTCGTTGAGATAATGGATCAATTTGTTCTTCCATGATAAGCCGTAGGAACGGCAGTCTGGGCCTAAAGTGAAACCAAACAATCTTTAAACTATTAGTAGAGCCTGTGTGTGACATTTCCAACAATTTCAAATGTGCGCCAAGCAAAAACTCTTGCCAGCCTGTGCATCTGCACAGTCTGACCAGGGTCTTCCCTTTTGAGCCTTGTAGAAAGAAATGGTCCAAAAGTGTCTTTAGGTAGTTAGACATACTTCTAGTTCTACTACGTGGCAGTCAAGGTTGGTTAATGTTGGCCCTTCACGCACATGTCAAATTGTTGGAAATATCACGCAAATGCTCATAAATGGTTTGCTGTGTTGTCTCTGAATGTTTGCATGTGTAATATGACATCATTCAGAGAAGATATTGCTGCTGTGTCAGAGACTTAATCCTAAGATATTGTACAACAAATTTTCTCGTAAATTCGTGTTTTCCTTTTCTTAGTCTCCGACATGAGCTATTTGTGTCAATAAAAGATCTAAATGCAATTGGTAAAATTGATATCCGTTTCAAAAATCATGTAAGGTTCTAACGAGAGAATTCTTCATTTTTCCTGATATGGAGATAAATCTTTTAGACCGTTTTTGTGGGAATTGACACCGATCAATATTACCTTTTGCTACCCTTAACACAAATGGGAATATGAAAATGATAAACATTTTTTTTTTCAAAATTTCCACGAACAATTTTTTCCGGTCTAATGTACGGAGATTTACTGCTAAAAGCCATTAAAAGATGAAAAGAACTTTTTTCCACTAATCGAATTCTTAATTTGGAGTTGGTTTGATTTATTGCCACCTAGAGTTTTAAAATGTTTCATACTTTTCCACGTTTTCTATAGGGTTAAAAGATACGACATTTCTTTTGTAGTTCAATACTCATGTATTAATATTGTCAAGACTTAACCAAAAGATAACGACGGAAAATTAAAAAAAAAAAAAAAAAAAAAAAAAAAAAAGAAAAAATCAAAGAAAACGTATGTTTTTAGAGAAAAACTGAATATTTGATAATTTGAAATTAACCTGATTTTGATTTTCTCGGGGCAATTATTTTTTCTGTACCTGATTGTATCATGTAAAAGTTCCGAGAATGCTGTATTCTTAACCCATTTTAATGAACCAATCAAAAATGATCACTTTAAATCATACCGACTTTGATGTTCATTTAGAAGAGGGCGGATCCGTTGACCACGGTGTCCAATTATCCCGTCTAGGAAATGGGAGGGAGATAAATATGTATTACTTGCAAGATTCCCGATCGAGTTCATTTTATGTAGTACCGGATTTCATTTTATTTCGAATAAATCACGGACCTATTACAAATTTGAACACCTGCAAATTCAAAGATTAAAGGATATATTTTTCTGATCTATTTCATCCAGTGATTTTGATACATTTTTGGATATTAATTGACAGTGATAGTGTTCAAATTTTGAGGTTTTGATTACCTATTAGTTTCTATTTTAGATTCATCGTGGGATCCCGTGGGACTCCTATTATGCAGTACCTTTAGTGTTTAATGCCCTTTTTAACCCTTTCCTGTTTTTACAAAATTTTGGACCTGTCCAAATTCAAAGGTTTTGCAGACGAAAATTTAAAGTGGATTTAATTTGAAAAATAACTATTCAGTAGGGTAGAAAATAGTGTGGAAAAAGAAGAAATTGCTTGTCAGAAGCAATTTCTTCTTTTTTCACAATGTTTTCTCAATCATAAAATGATAGGCACGTAAAAAGCAGGGATTAAACAGCAAAGGGTTAAAGTTGTGTACTCATGAAAAAGGCGTACGCAGATACATAGATACATACGTAAATTGCTTTAATAATATTACTTGTGGCACGAGAATGAAATAAGCCCGTTGAATATTCCAATATTCAGCATGAGTGTTATATTTCAAATGAGCAATATTTTTGCAACTGAGCTCAAAAGCTGTTCTGTTTTCGGGATGTTAGTTTCAATAAATATCGCATTAAACGACCATTTCTATAAGCGATCGCTTATTGGTTGTCCCTTAAGAATGCATTGATCATACGCTTATATTGTCTGATATATAGCTTGGTTTGGTTTAAATCTTTTTAAAACTTCGATTAGGAAACAATTTATTACAACCTTGATTAATTATTTTTGGCTCCTGCTTCCCATTCCCGGAGAATACACCACTACTCGTGTCAATAGTGTGGGTCTATGAAAGAATCAAAATCGAATGGCATTCCATCGAATCGAACCTGTGACCCTTGATCTCGAGGCTGGCGTGCTACTCCAGCTCTACGACCGCGGATGGAATAGATACAGATTAAGTAAATAGAGAATATTAAATGAGTGGTCATGAAATACTGAATTTATTAAACGAGTCATCTATAAAAAGATAAAAACGAGGCTGCGCCGAGTTTTTATCTGTTTTAGTTGACAAGTTTAATAAATTCTGTGTTTCATGAGCACAAATTTATATTCAATTTATAATATGACCAAAAGTTTTGCGAAAAATCGTCAAACTTCTTGAAATTCAACATTTTAATTTCCGCGAAACTTATAACTCCATTTAAAATTGACGTCACGATATAGACATTAGGCTATGACGTCATGTCGCGGTTACTAAATAGCGTTGCTATTCGTTCTTAGCTCATTTGCATAGTTATTCCACTAGTGTAATAACACCCGTGTAATATCAAAATTGTTCAACGGGGTTATTTCACTCCCGCAGCGTAGGTCATATTATAAGCTTGAATATTTAAGAGCGTGGAAACCAACATCTCATTGTGAAGGATTGTATAATTTAGTCCATCAGACAAACTGGCTACATTTTACACACCAACAAACAGACCCATAATCCGCGGATTAAGGCGGATTTCGTGTAAGTGAGAATAAAAAATATTCCGTCTTCAAATAATCTTTGACTACAAAGTTTTACGTATACTTAACGAAATTTTATGAAGAATAATTGGCGTAACGCATTCGCTGGCTGAGTCACAATGAAACTTTAAAATGTTTGCTTCCTTTCAAAAAATAATAGTGTATACAGCCTGGAACATGATACTGCAAATGGGTGCTTGTTAAGATATGTGACCAGGGTTCGACACTACAAATATTAACACTGATCCAAATGTCACAAGTAAGGAATCTTTCTACACGTTTAAAACTTAGAAATTCTCTTAATCAGGATCCACCATTTCTAATCCAAGGTCCCATAAATCCACCGTGTTTCTTATGAATGTATATGGATTGATAGAACCTTGGCCGGTGAAAAGTATGTGACCCGTCACGCGAAAAGGGACCACCTGGGAATTCTTTGAAATATTTCTAAAAAAGAGATTTGGTCCACCATCGGTCGCCATCTTGGAATTCCGTTGAATTATTATTTGAAAAAGAGATTTGTTCTAGCAGAGGGTAACCAGATGTCCAATTTAAAAAAATTCTCACAGAAAGGTTGGATTTTCATTCAAGATCCATAAAATCAGCAAAGTGAGAAATGTTTTGAAAAAAAAAGAGGCCTGTGCAGTCTGTGTTTGACACTTTGCGAACTACCCAGAACTTCTTTTTTCGCATGACGAGTCACGTATTTATTCAAATCATCTAAAAGAATCCATATTGACTTACGTATACTTTGAGCCTTTGCGTGACATTTCCAACAATTTGACAACTGCGCGAGGTACAAACGTTGGGTAGCGTTGGCGACGACACAATACAATAATAATACATGCTGACTGCATGCAGATGGATTTAAACCTTATCTATATATAGCGCATAGTGAAGATTCTGGCCAGCCTGCGTGATCACACAGGCTGACCAGAAGCTTTGCTTTGCACACATATGAAATTGATGACAATGTCACGCACAGACTCCTTTAGTTTAATCGTAAAAATAATAGATATTTCTCGTAGACACAGCCCGATGTTTAGTATTTAGTATCTAAATTTCCTAGTTAGACAAGAAAGGCTTTAAAATATTTTTTTCGAAAGTTAAAATTTATGCATCGAGTGCTTTCAGCACTTTGATTAATGCAATTTTGCCGAAGGTTTTGTTCAGCATGAATGGTCACCAGACAACACGTACATGTACTATTAATTGTCTTGGTATTTTTAAAAAATGTAAATTAAATAATCACATGCAGTTTTGCATAGAACTGTTTATGAAACGTCAACAAAAGAAATAGAAAAATAAATATATCATAAATCGAAATTCAATTCTTTCATATAATTAAAGAACATGAGAGGCATTTAGTATCATAAAAGCCGCCGTCATAGCATTGTTGGAAGCGCGTCGGACTGCCATTCAAATGGTCCCAGGTTCGATTCCCGACGGCGACACTTATCCTTTCCGACTGTTTGGCTAGGAAAGGATATATTGATAGAACTAGCGTGAAATATAACGAATACATGTATTGCTAGATGATCAAGCCGCCGCGAAAAGATTGTTGCAGACTGAAAGATTGTTGAAAGCGGTGAAAAACCCTTTGAAACAAACAAAAGTATCATAAAGCGAATTATATAAAGTTAATTATGATATGGTTAAATCTTATTCCAACAAAATAAATGTTTACAATGATAATGAATCTGATAGTTGATTCGAAATTCTTTTTTAAAAAATCTAATAGGCATATTATAAAGGTGTTTGCAATTGTGTATTTTTAAGTACAAAAAATATTCTTTATTACTTTTAAAGATAACGTTTGAGGTTTTTGTAACGCCCCACAATGCGTGGACGCCTTTTAGAACCAAGATACAATGTCTCAGAAATGCATCTAAAAAGCTATCTAGTTACGGGAACATGCCGCCTAAGAATTGTAAGAACGGTAATTCAATTTGATGCATGAATTTTCTGAAACTATATCGGCACGTGCATCTTAAATGGAAAACACCTGTAAATATCACGTGACTTTGTGTATTTTGATTATTCCCCCTATTAACGAGAATCATTATAAACATCGCATCATCAACTCAAAACACATGACGAGGTGATTTTTATGGAACCTTTATCTCGAATTTTGGTTTGGAGATTTTTTCTTGAAAACTGTGAACAATTTGCTATGATTTTGGTCATAGATAGGTATTAAAGACACTATACCATTTCCACTTAAAAAGAAATTCAGTGCGTCATCTTCAGTCGGCTTCCTCTCTTCAAAATTGTTCGAGTATTGAGAGCTATAAGTAGAAAACGCTTTTTGACTCGAGCATTGACATTAACAAGATGAATGGTTTTGAAATGATATTGTAATAAAATTGAATGAGTGTGTAGTGCAAGTTTTGAGTGAAATTAAAGGGGGGTAATCCAATATCGTTAATTTTGTTCATGGTGAACAAAATTATCGATATTTATTACCTCCATTTTATAAAATTAACGTACTTTTCTTTTAATGTACATTCGTAGACCAACCAGACACTATGAAATCCATACCAGCCAATACAATCGTAGCATAATTTGATTGATTTGAACTTAATTTTAATCTTATTGAACAATATCCTCAAAATATCTAAAGTAAAAAGAAAAAAATTGAAAATAAAAACAAGGAAACAACAACAAACCAACGACACAACATTGCATTCAGGCTGAAAACGAGATAACGTTCGTTAAAGGTTTGACGATTTGTTACACGTTTCGCACGTGTTTTCAACAAACGTTTCTGAATCCTGAATTTAAATCAGCGTTCAGGATCCCAAAACGGTGCAAACAGTTTTTCAATTATACCTGCTTTGCACCTACATTTGCGTGCAAAGCGGGGTATGATTGGAAAACTATTTGCACCGTTTTGTCATCCTGAAAGCAGGGCTGGCCTATGGAAATATAAAAGAAAAAAACGCACATTTAACATTTCATAATGGAGTAAGTGTAGCGATTCCGTTCAAGTCTGAGACAATTTCTACAACCGAACTTGATAGCAAGGAAAGAAAGTATTTAGATATAAAAGTACCTGGTAATAATAAGTTAGTGAGAGATTTTGTCATAGCTTTGCGTAAATTGTGCAATAACTTTCAACAGTCAGAATGCAATGTGTATGATTTTTTATCCGAACCTTCAACGGTTGGAGGCGTACAGTTATCGTGAAATTGACACTCATTCCGATCCAAATCAATCTTAATCATTCACTCAGCGCTCCATTTATTCATTCCAAACACTCACTCAAACCATTCAAAAACGCTCAAAACCATTGAAAAATATATAATCAACAACGCCATTCAGAATAAACTTGGATAGAGAGTCTTCTCTTTTTTCCCTATAAGAAGTTTCCATTTCCGAGACCAGTATGTACATAAGAATCCAAGAGATACTGGCGCAAAACTATTTGACCATTTTTTTTCTATTTGTGTAAGGTTGCCTATTGCAGAATTGCAATGCGTGTGGCATTATGTTCCGTATATCACTAGATTATCCCTCCATAATGTCGACACTTAAACTTACGAAATTGCCGACTTTACATTTATATTCAATTATGTAGCTTTTATTGCTATTATTACTGTATGTCTATAACGGATGTCATTTTGTTTTAAAAAAAAGAAAACAGTAATAAAAAATGCTGGTTTTCGTTTCAATTAGAATTCCTTCTTTGTATACAAGTTCTAATAGTAAATTTTTGTAAAATATAATCGCGAATTCTGAGAAAGAATAGATGGGTATGAGCTTAAGCACTCAAAGATTCACGATTTTTCTTGGCCTATGATTGACCTATAAAAATATTTGTAGATAATTGTTGCCAGATCTATGGAGGTTGTAACGTTCCTTGTTTAATTAATTTTATGTTCAAATTATTGTCTTTTACCTTTTCAAGATCAGGGATAATGTTTTGTAGTTACTGGTGGTCTAAACGCTACTCACAATGACAAAACTATAGATTAATATAATGAATCTAAGCTGATGAAAATGGAATTTTAATAAACATGCAGTCTTAAGATACCTGTAATATAATGTACAAAAACTTCTATTTTTAAGACGTGAATCTTTTTCAACATAGTCATTACATAAACATTTACTCTCAAAAAGTATAACAAGAGTTAAAAATGGTTTTAAATAAGAAAAAAAGAATAAACGGGAATAACATTAAAAGCTGATAACGACAATTGTAGTTTAAGAGCTGTATGGGATCCGTTTCTCGATTTTCTAGCTCAATCTTAATAACTTTTCTATCCTAGACTCGATTAAGATTCCAAAGAAAAATTACAGATCATACAAACTTGTCATGCTGGATAAACTTTGGCTAAAAATTTTCATCAAATTCAAAGGGCAAAAAGCACTGAAAGTAGCAACTGTAGGTCAATTTTTTATTCAAAAAACAAAATCTATTGACAATTCTGGTTTGAAAGTGAGAAACAGGTGGTGTAGACTAACATCAGACTGCACATTTGTGCAGGCTGCTGTTTGTCTATAGCTCCTGCCAAAGCAGAAATATTCCGGGATCAGCATGACAAGGTTTTACAACAGTTTCTTCTTAAAATTTCAAATTTTATTTCCTTTACTAAAGACGTACGTACAGATGACATCATAAATAACGAGCTTACATTTATATAAAATAAGGACATTCTCTGATGGTTGTTCCTCATAGAAATTAATGGTGGGCTATACCAGTCCGACTGCTTATCAAAGTTTACCAAAAGAAAAACAATGAACTTACTCGATTAAAAAATACTGTCAGAATGAAGCGGTTCACGTTCGAGTTGGACCAAGAAAGTAAGAAAAATACTAAAAATGATAATCTTTGATTAATGTACCTTATATTCCGGAAAATAAAAGACAAAAAATGCCTTTAAGAGCGTCAGAAACAAATGAAAACTCCAATAAATAAGGCCGCGGATCCACCCCAACGACGCAAAGTTTAATTAAATCATTCAAAAGCACCTGTGTTTCTGTGAACCTATATTTTCTCCACATCATAGAGCAACAGAAAGGGAGATAATTGCTCGGAAGGACGATCCAAAATCATTTCATGAGAATATTTATGAGTAAGTAATTTACTTTCAATTTAGTTTTAATGTGGTTAGTGCCGTTTAATGACCACATCCATTTTACGTAGGTAATGATTTAAACATAACGCTGTCCGTAACCTAGATACTGAAAAAAGACGTAATGGATTTATCTTATTACAATGTATATACATGTGTAAAACAACTTTTAAACGGTCACCAAAACAAAAAAAGAACGTTACATTTATTGTTCAGTATGGTGCACATTTTATGAAATTATTAAAGATCAAATTATTAAACATCGAGCATTCCCACTCGGTGAACGAATCCAAACTCAATTTAGATTATTCGGGAAATGCAATTTAGATCTAAAAATTTGGCACTATTCATTTGAAAATTCACATTAGTCAGTGGGTGTAGTAAATTTACTATTTTGGTCTTAACATTTAAGAACATCGTGAAATTGAAAAGTAGGCATTTACGATGTATGGCATCTGCTTCTGCTATGGCAATAGAAACAGCTCATTTTTATAACCTCTGTTGAGTAGATGTTGTGATAGCTCCTTGGTTCGTACTTCAAATGAGCTTTCCTGTGTGCAGATTCTAAGTGAGTGCCAAAATGTATGGGATTTTTTGCAACTAGTCCGGCAGATGTCTTGACCCGGAAGTAGGGTTCAAAGTTTTTTTCTTGACTGATTCTTGTAGCTAAGGCCTTCTTGAACCAGAATCTGGCTGATGACATATTGTCATCATTGAGCATTTTGAGAAAATCGAGATGACAGCTAGTACTATTGAATGTTACCCCAAAAGCTCGCTAGATCACGATGACGACTTTTTAAATGTTTTTTTTTTTTGCAGTTAAAGTTCGAAGTTAAAAGTATATCACATAATAAATACATGTTAAGACATTAGAAATTAGTATGGTAGTCAAGATGGCAGCCAAATCTATTATTAAATAGCATTTAGGGTATTTTTACCCATGTGACATAAGAATCTTAGGAAAGGATTTAAGGGCTCCTTCAGTAAACATTTGTAAGTGTTTTTTTATGCCTTCTTAATATCGGGCAAAAGGCAAAGCTAATCTGTTGATACATTAATTCTTAATTAGAAGATGACAGCCAGGAAAAAAAAGATTCCAAGTTAATTGTGGTTTAATTGGTATTTTAGAAAAAAATGCGCCTACACCAATAGTTTCAATTCAAGTTTCAAAGTTGTTTTAAAATTTGATGCCTTACATGATAGATACCATTCGAGATGGCAGCCAAGGAATATACCAGAAAGAAACTTTGAGGTTACACAATCATATTAGAAAATGATTCTTATTTACCTATGAAAATACAGTTCATCATTATGAAATAAGAAAAGTTACATATGCAATATAAAAAACTATTTTTGTGTACTAAGGTGGCAGCCAATATTGCATAAATATCGCATTTACATTGATTTTTTTATATTTTGACAAATCAAAATATAATATTTGCGGGACTCATACGTAGACAATCACCTTGACTTTAATTATCTCTTCCAGCAAGACAAAAAGGAAGCCAACAATGCATCCTATAAACATGAATAACTAAATAGAAGTCTAACTTCACTTGTAGCATCATTACATATACGTATTTTAGTGAAAAATGCATAACACTTATGTTGCATGGTAATTGAAAATAAAATTCTATTTGCTTTGCGAGAAAATTATTGCACTACAAAATATATTCATCTCATATCGATGAATTTGCACAAAACAGTTGTATCTCGGTAAAAATATAAAGACAGTTACAACTGTTTCATGCTGAATCATCGATATAGTCAAATACTGATTGAAAATTCTTTTATGAAAATTTTGAAAAAATCGTAGTTATTCTAATTGAATATAATTCTTTTTTATCTATTTTTTTCTCTAGCTTAGTAGGGATATGTTACGTGGCGCTTAAGATTACCAATATTATTTCCATGATAGCTATTACATATAATCGCCAGAGTTTCTTTGTAAAATATTTTGATAGATTCATTGTAGCCTACCTATCAAACCACATCCATGTCAGTATATGTGGCCATATAATTTTTATTAGTGGAAAAGAAATTGTTCCGCTTAGGCAATTTGGATTAATTATTTAAGGAGCTAGCTAACACAACCGTAAGCAAATTGAGCAAATGGAAAAAAGGACCAATAATCATAATGCAAAATGTATTTATAATTTCCAATTTAAAAGCATTGAATCAAGCAGTAAACAAAAATGCACCTATAACAAGACTACGTCGGCAGACATAGAACTTACATTTTTTAGAGAGTGACCATATTTGTCTATATTGTCATAGCAAATTAATGCGCAATTATTTACTCACACACAATGAATATGCACCACACGATATTATTTGTATATTTATTTAAATGTACAGTTACTTCAGACTTGAACATCAATTTGTAAGGATCTGTAATAGACCATTTACTACAAAAAAATACATGTATGACTGTAACCTCAGACATGGCTGTATGTTTCCTCACCTAAAAAGTTGGAAATCATAAGTCTTATATTTGCAATAAAGGTTCGGAAAGCTTTGACACCATTCAATTTGGGGTAACATTACCATTTATTCAGTACAATACATTGGTAACCACTTTGTGGAACAGTTGCAGTAGTCTGAAAGTTGATTCGAGCATATACTAGCGCTCATCATCTTTTATGTCTACATCTTACTATTAACTCCTCTGATGGACCTAAACGTGTCGCTTTAGGTTCAAATCACAGAAATGTATATATAGAAATAAATGGTTACTTACATTACGTTGCAAATCATGAAAAACAAAATTGAATATGAGTCTCTGTCAACAAGTTCCTTACGTTGTCGCAATAGTTCAAATAAGTTTGATAATAACTGGAAGGAAAAACAGCGAGTCTGCTATCTCCAAAATAAGATTTTTAAATACGTTACATCTGAACATATTAATAAACAAGAGCTGTCACTGTAAGATGACAATGCCCCCGACACCGCTTTGATAGTAATAAGGAAGTTATGGCCAATGTTAAAGTTTTTGGACGGAATGACGGACGGACGGACGGACAGACGGACGGACAGACGGACGGACAGACGGACGGACGGACAAGTCAAATTTATTATGCCTCCCTATCGGGGGCATAAAAATCGGAATTTTAGCAGAAAAGTTTTTGCTATAGGAAAAAGAGATCATCATATTCTCATGCTTATCATTTAGGTACACGTAGTTATCATTAATAAACTCTCTTAACAGACTGCCATCTCGACTGCCAACTTGAATTTCACTGTAAGACCATCATTTCTCTAACTTGCTCAGGTAGCAGATTAATACCACCATAAACCGATAAACTTATCTGAAGAAAATTTTTGGTTGTATCTTCAAATGTTTACAAAAACATATACATCTTCATTTACACTAGTAATCCAGCAGTTTGCTTGACAACTAAACTTATTCTAATCGTCATTCAAGGTATTCATTACACCAGGAAACTTCAAATTAGCATCTTATCGGTTAAATTCAGTACAAATTTTAAATGAAATGTTTAGGTCTTTTTTCAGACTATTCCATGATCAAAATGCACCATCATCCAGATTCTTGTTAGGCTAGACCTTGGCTACTAGAAAAAATACTGTTAAATACCTTGCAAATTTTAAGCATGAAATAAAACCTTGTGTTTCCTAGTTGCCACCTTCAAATTTAGGGTTTTAGTAACAATAGATTGGAGGTGTAAATAGTCAGATATTTTCAGGTCATAAATAAGCTTACAAAAATTAATTTAGAAAACTCTAAAACAAATTTGTAAGATCTTATATCTCGCATCGAGAAATACTTAAAAAAAATAACTCAATTTGGCTGCCATCTTGATGACCATTCTCATAACTAATGTCAGGAAAACCTTTTATTTGTTACATAGCTTCAGGACAATATCCTAACAATAAAATTACCACTCAAATCTGTTCTATATTTAAAAGAGAGTTATCTACGGAGCCGTTGGCTTGATTTTTGATAGTCCTGGCTGCCATCTCGATTTTTTCAAAATGCTCAATGATGACAAGATGTCATCAACCAGATTCTGGTTGGGGAAGGTCTTGGCTACAAGAATCAGCCAAGAAAAAAACTTTGAACCCCACTTCCAGGTTCACGTAAAATATGCTATATTTCTGCCGGACTAAACAGTATCTTGAGAGACAAATTGTTGGAAGCCGGTATTGATGCTTATCTGTCATTTAAAAATATAAATCAACCACTTGCTTATTTCCTTCTATGCACAATACAATGTCCAGGAAAACATGCTGTTTCTTTGATGTTTCGAAAGTAAATTTTATATTTCGATGAAATGTATTGACAGTAAACAGAAACAATAACAGAAATTCTTGAAGATTTTTGGGGTCATGAAAGCACTTTGTGTCAATGTCGTTGACGAATCGCAACCAGGAGAGTGTATGGTATGGCTCTCAAAATGATCCATTAATATAACTGCGAATAAAGGTGGGAACCAGTTTTAAATTACCATGTTGGGAACGTTTATTCATTGCGTCGAATCGGACATTGACTCGACTTGTACAAATCTAAAGTCTAACGAAATTTTTTACAGACAAGGAAAGCAAGCCCTTCGATCTTTAAAGAACAAAAGAAAAGAGATTGTTATAAAGCCTGCTGACAAGGAGTCAACAGTAGTGGTAAGGAACAAGGAACATTACGTATCTGAAGCAGATTTTTAAATTTAAATATTTCATTATTTCTAACTTAAGCCATATGTTATTGGTAGTTATTTGAAACGTCACATCGAGACGTTTCAAATGAGTGTCAACAAAACAGAGTTTCAAAGGAAAATCGTATTTTAGACTGATTTTCCCCCTGTTTAATTGACCCCTGTTTATCCGAACTTGAAGTGTTGAAGATAAAGGGAAACGGATAAAAATGAAAGCATGGGTTTTATTGAACCAATTTGCCCAATTAAACAGAACAAACAATCCAAAATCATCTTCATAAAACTTCTGAGCGATTTCTAGTTTCTCTGGGTAAGACAATAAATAAAATATTAATCGGTTTGCAAAGTTTTATTATGCATTCACACGTGTTGTTTGTTAGAGTTTTAGTTCATTAGAAGGCAGGACCCTTGAAGTTCAAAGAAAGTGCATTGTTAAGATAGGAATAGTTATGACAAGTGGGCCGGCTCTTGCATATGGCGAATAAGTATTTGCATGTATACGACTTCAGAAGAATGGGTATTAACGTCAAAGTGTCTCTCGATTCGTTTGTCTTTAATACATTAAGCAAACGTAGTATGAACTTTTGTTGATAATTTTATTCTATTTATATTACAAATTATTGTACTTATCCCTTTATATTCTGAACCAGAATCATTGATTTTTGTCACTATTTGAAAAGACATAATTCATTTGCGTTATATCTGCGTTATATCTATGTATTTGTTAACGAGTGAGAACAGTTGGATTTTAATTCAATTTTATGATCATATAATCAAAATGCAGTGAAGTATGGCAACCTACTCTTGGATTGTTACTCACCGGAAGACAATTAGACGTTTATTAAGGGATGGATAGCCAGCCATTAAATATTTTTGAAGATAAAACCAATTTTCGAAATATTTTTTACACTTTACAAATACATTTTATTCTATCTGAATTGGTTTCTAAAAATTCGGCAAAACCTCAAAAAGTTTGGGACAGCTTTGAAGAGCCATTTTGTCAAAATGATCGAAAAGCGCATCTGTCTTCGCTTTTATGGAGATTTGAGACTAAAGTGTTAAAGCTCTCTGAAACTGCGAAGATTGTTGAATGTAAGTGGGGTTTAATAAAACAAATCGAACTGAAAAAAAATAAAATAACAACAACAGCAACACAAACCAACAACACAAGCCAACTACGATATCTACAATCCTAATAATTTATAATCAGGAACCAAAGAAGTAAATTTTTAACCAGTTTTTACAGATTCGATGTATCTTAAAGAAGTGATTTGCATGGATACAAAAATATTCCCATTTTCAAAATACTTTTTTATGAATACGAATTCTATGAAACACAATAATGAACATATCAAAGTATAAGAATCTTGATAAATACAACTGGTAATAAGTCATTGTTTGGTAAAAACTCAAAAAGGCCCAAAGAAACCAAGACCTCGAGTCCATTTTAAATCATGACATTTAGCGCAAGTCCGTTTACAAAATTTTAGTTCCCGCGCTTTTGAATTTCTTAAGAACAACTTCCTTCGTCGTTTCCAATACGAAAACAGTTTCACATTAAAACCAGTCATTTTGTATATGAAACACGAAACACCGTGTTTTCATAATATTTGATGATTTTACGGCAGTATTTGCCTACACACTAGGTGGTCTTTAATGTGTGATCATTGACTCTGTGAAGGGATCCATGCGATTTCCTTGTGGAATGGTTTCCTGTTTGTGTTAGAAACCATTTAATCCCAGTCCTTACGGCTGTAATTATAGATAGAAACTTAATATTGGATACAGGAAATTTAGAAATGTTACGAAAAATTTAGAGACGAATAAATATATAATACGTACTTAGTGTTTTGTATGAGAACAAATATCTAACGAGGTTGGGAAAATTTATCATTGTCGAGGCTCTGCCGAGAAAATTATCAATTCCTACAACCGGGTTAGTTTTTTTTCATACAATGCACTAAGGACGTATTATATTTATCTTATAACCTCTCTTTGCCTAGTTTTCGTGGATGTTTCTAGCAGAAATGCAAGTTTCTAAAAAGAAAAAAAAAAAAAAAAAAAAAAAAAAAAAAAAAAAAAACCCGCACTATATCATTGTTCTAAAAATAACTATGTGATATCATAAAAAATTTCATACGGGATGTTATCACACGGATATTTGTATAGTTATAAGATAAAAAGTTTTTATTACATTTGTTTCTTTAATAAGAATCTAATAAAAACAAAAGATGAGGAAGGAATAGCACAATTAAAAACATTAATTTCCGTTTTGAATTTCAGTTAGATCTATATAAATCTTATCATATAACTGTATCATTTTAGGCAGTATTATATCTAAGCTAAATAACAAAGACACAACTGCAATTCTTACAATGGATGAATAAATCATGACATAGATGTATTTATCTGCATAATTATTTTGTCTCTAATGTACTGGATCCGTAATAGTTCCGTAACGTTTTGGCAGTCATGAATTTTAACAGTATTAACCGAGGTTTCCTGAAGTTTTTGTCAGGAAACCTCAGTCAAATTTGTGAAAGTTAATATTAATATAAGTTAGAATTCCGAAATGTTACTAAACTAGTGCAGTTACCTTAAAAGTGAAACTTGTGTCGAGAAGCGCAATCGATTCATAAAATAACGACAAAAATAACAATTACAACAACAACAAAAAACAACACAACAAATTAAACCCGCGATATCTTTTTTGACACCTCTCTTAACGGTACATTATAAAGGGAGGCAAATGCAAAATAATCTATTGGCGCTCCGTCCCAAGCTTAGAAACGCAATCATTCAATGAAGAAAACATATAACTAAAAATTTGGCGAGAAATTCTTGCTTGGTATTACGTTTTCTACAACCAACTGTTTTATGCAAATATCTTAAATACGTTGCTTCTTTTATTGCTGATATAAATTAACAAAACTGTTATATTATTGTTTCAATTTTGATAATTTGCAGTAATTACGGAATATTTGATAGAGTTTTATTCACAAAATTCAGATGGCCTTAATTAAAAGCTGTAACTTAAGAAATAAAGTGAAATAGAAACAAATACCCAGCTTGAGGCATACCCTTGCCTTGAATGAAGTAACCTATTTTATTGAATAAAATAAAAAAAAATACAGGTGAAAAGATTAGCCAGAAAAAAATAGGAATATTTACTTAGTTAAATTCTCATTTATTCGCTTTTATATTCATTGTAATTCAGCTCTCCCCAGTCCCTGCGGGCATACAGGTTTGGACTATTTGATCGGTTCACCTGCACTATTCCATATTAAGTATGACACGATTGGTACTTGGGAAAAACAATGATAATGTGCGGCGTGTTTGTTGTGAACATAAGACATTTGAATTTATACATCCGAGCTTAAGTCTTGTTTTAAGAACATATTTCTTATATCGTCAAACGTTTAATAACTGATACCCGTCTAAGCAAGCGCATAAGATTATAAACCGGGGTGCCAATTTCACACCTTTGCAATCATTTTGTCAACTAGAATACAGGGTCGGGTTTAACGTCAAAATAAAGATAGTTCATATACAAGATGAAATGAAGGAACGGGTGAATGTTATAAACATGAAATCACCGTGGTGTAATTTGGAATATTGCAAATAGACACAGCTGCGTATTCACACATTTAAGCGAACGTTTCAGATTAATTGAAAATTTGCATGGAAAGGGGCGGAGTTTTTCACATTTTTAGAACCATCAAATCACAGACATATGTAATCACAGCAAGGTACGCCATTCCATTAAAATTTTGTGAATGAACTTAATTTACTTCTTTGATGATTCGCTGTTTGTTTAAGGCTACAGTGCAAAAACTCGAAACTTGCATTGCAGTTATCATTCACAACCAAAATGACCGATGCAACAAAGATGTTCAGAAGAATGTCGTGTACTTTAAAAACGACTGCTTTTCGCAAAATCGTAATAATTTGCAGCACTGTAAATACAATTGGGAATCCTCAGCGATTCTACGAAAATGACATCGGGAATATTAATCACTTTAAGTAAAACAAAATCACCATCAAGATGCAAAAATCAACGAACGCTGAAAACTAAATATTATCTAAATAACAAATCGCAGTGTTTTACTGAGCTTTTGCATCAAATTTTGATATGCCCGAAAGATCTGTAAAGTTCAGAAAGTATTGAAGAAACTTCCTGTTAAGGAAAAGTCCGAACAGTGTTACAGATGTTGTAAATAGGGGCAATTTCGCATTAGTGATTAATCGTGTTCTCGAGTCCTATGGCCATATTAGCGAGTTCATATTTAAGCAAGCGTAATACCATGACGTCACAGCGCAAAAATGTCGTAAGTGCCTGCAAAGACATCTCCAACATTTTTGCACAGAAACGTAAATTGATTGTTTTGTTTATGCTTAATCCAAACACAGTCCCTTAATATTATTGATCTACAATGACCTGGCACTCATTAAATATTCCTTTTGACCCCTATTGATAGTCGGATAATATGTATCTTTATTTAGACTTAAACTCGCGAAGTTTAGATGCAATAAAATATCTCATATCTCATCACGCATACGGAAATTTAGTGCATGTGGTATGACTGTTTCCCCAAACCCAAAATGCCATGAGTTCAAGCCGGGACAGGATCAATTATGATTCCACTTTTTTAACGGTAACACTGTTTTACCTATTTTGAGACAATAGTGTAGCATAAGGCTATCTGTATTCTGATAGTCAGACTTTTTTTTTAAGATTTGATCATTGCACAGTGCTGTCCATTCATCACTGTAAATAATAATAGTGAATTATGGAAACTATAACAATTATGTATCTCGTTTTTTAGTTCAAATTACATCGCAAGCGAAACAGAACAATTAAACTTTTGAAATATATCTTTATCTAAAAGATGAAAAGTATTTTTTTTCTTGTTCATTTTACAATTTATGACGGTATGAAAATAAAAGCCTATACTTGGTTTGATAATGTTAATCGGATTACCTTTTAGGCGTGATTAGGTTATTAATGTAAAAAAAAATAGTCTTATCGAATCTTATAATTCATTATCATAAAGCAAATGATATTTCTATTGCGACTAACCTAACTTTTAACGTAAGTTTTCTAAATATTAAATTTTATTTTCATTTGGGTATGAAAATCTTTTTTTTGGGCGATCAGAATACAATAGTCTTGGTTTGTGCAACAACCAAAATTGAATTATATGAGAATTAAAAAAAATAATAATAATTGCAACTGACAAAAAAATAATAACCAAGGAATAAGTAAAAGGGTTAATGTAAGAAATAAATGAAAAAAAATAACAATATTCACAAGGATAAAAAGATGTATCACTGTCGGGTATCGAACTCGTCCCGACAAGTTAACGCGTTACGGGAGGGCGTCTGTAACCAATGTACTACAGAGACTTATTTAAATTAAGTAAGATAGTATGAATAAATCGGTAAACGTAATTTTAGGCTGCGGATATACTCGAGCACTGACGGAAGTTAATGAGTGCCAGGTCATTTTAGATAAATAATATATTAAATGATTGGGGTTGGGAATCTTACAGATTCTAGTGACAGTCCAGTTAAATGCCTAAATTTGACGCATATTTTGTGACCTGTTTGCGAAAAAAAGGATCATCGGGGTGATGCCAACTATGGTCGAAACCTTTTGGAACTTGACTGATTTTCGGAAGGTAAATTTAATTCCATTGTCCTGAATAAGAATTAATAAAATGCGATCCCGCGGTTCGGCTCTACTTGAACCAATCTCGCTTTCTGATATTTATTTTACGAAGTACCAAGTTGCCCATTTTGTGAGGCGATTTGCTTCATAGATATGATATAAGATATAAGATGCTAAGTATGGATAAAAGAGTGTCAAAAATGTATGTGTATGCTTCCATACTAAGCAGTTCTATGAGCATTGTGATTCGAACTAGTTAATTGTTTACTGTTTCATGCATTTTTCTTTTTTGGTTTTGTTTGCTATACTGTTCCATGAATACAGCAACGACTTGAAAATACCACATGCATATGTCTCTTGGAGTTCATATTGAAATTGACGTGTTTATATTAAACTGTTTAATTGTGTTAATTTTTTAATATATGCACCACAGCTACACATGTGTGAGGCTACAATACGACAATTCAAGGATGTGGAAATACAGAGTTTCTCCACTTGTCCCTGGACAAGTAAAAGCTGATTTCTTACTTGTTGAAGAGCAAAATGAACTTGTACACAAAAAAAGAAGATAGATTGATTTTGAGAAAATATTGATGAAACAAAATCTATTCCTTTTAGTTCTTGATTGTTGGTTAAGTCACACAAACTTTATTCCCAGTCAAAGTTTAAGTAATTAACCCATTAACATTTAGTGCCAGCGATCGCTGTGTCAAAGCAATTGAATTATTCTAGAGGAAACAGTCGCATTTCATAATTAAATAACAGCAAATCGGCTTTTATTAGTCGATTAAAATGCCAAAATGCCATCGTTCTTGGAATGATAGGGTCCGATAATTTTCTAATAAGACAATTTCAACAGCGGTCCATCATTACTGTTCTAATGAGATTTCAATCTTGACCGATGACCAGTTATTGTCCGGGCCAGCTGATAAGCCACATAGCCTACCGTTATCATAATTGTTCTATCAATTTAGACGCGGCATGCAAAGGTGGTGGCGCATGTACTTAAATGACATTTATCCTAAGTAATAATAACAGTTGCGTTATTACAATCAGAAGCCTTCGGCGTAAATAGGATGTTGTGGTAGTGAATATAAAAATAAAGAGACCTATGTTTAGTTGATCATATAGTCACGATATGGATGCAATATTGTAAAACAGTTAGAAGTGGCGCTAAACTGTAACAACCGATTTTCACAATTCCCCCTTTCTATCAATTTAAAAATGATACGAGGACGTAGTAAAATTGGCAGTAGTAAGGTATGTCAGAATATAAAAATTAAATGCATGTTGTAATATATTTTAACAACTTCTTTAACGGCGGAATAAATTTAAGTTGTTTTGTCAAGGAACATGTAATTCCGTAGCTGTTGAAAGAGATTCATTCCTGCATAGAAAATGTCGTTTTTAGAAAGATTTACATAAAGCAAAGCACAGTGACAATTCTTCATCACCATAAATATCCAACCGTGAATCTTACTAAGGCCGACCACAATTCGTACCTATCAAAATTCCGAAGTATTCCCCACTTTATTGAAGGGTCTTGTATTTGGAGGGCTCTCAAGAGTGCCCATTTCTATCTGACGGGCACTTAATTATGTAAATGGCCTCTCACAGCTGACGTGCGCGTCCAAACAATACAGTGTACCTCAGATATTTGACAGCCTTTAATACAGCTGTCCGGCACAAGGTCAAACAATACTCTTCCCCCCAAATGAACCTTTTAATACTGGTATAGCAGAATATCAAAATATAATGATTTCATGACGTCGGCGTAAGCATTAAATTGTCGAGGATCTATATCTTGTAGCAGCTCAAAGTAGATTTTAATTCGGAGATTCCTTGGACGATTAGAGCTTTAAATTTAATTCAAGATTAAGCAAATGATAATACTTATGCCCCTGAATTTGTCGATTTTTAGTCATTTACTGACCTAATGCTTCTTTTGGGAAAAGGGCTCTCAACGCTGTTTTTGGCATAAATTATCATACTACAAAAATGTGAACAGATCTCTTAAGAAAGAAACATGTCAAACGATTAGATTCGCGAATGGTTTACCGTTCAACTCCGTGTATACGCCCTCGTTCACATCCTTTCGCTAGTCAACATTTATTTTGTAAGTTACTTTTTTTTCAGTCTACACTTATTAATTATAGATGACCTGATAAAGAGCCCATCTCGGACATATGTGACCTGTCACGCGAAAAGGAACCATCTGGGTGGTGAGTAAAGTTTCGAGCTAAGTCAGACTGCGCGGATTGCGCAGACTGACTTAGGTCGAAACTTTTCGCACTGTTCTTATTTTCGGGAAACAGGAATAATCTACCTTCCAGTAAAAGAATTTTTGAAATCTTGTTGATCTATGCTGGACCCAATCTCTTTTTCAAATATTTATTTTACGGAGTTCCCAGATGGCCCCTTTTCGCGTGACGGGTCACATATTTTTCCTTTACTCGTTGGTATATACTTAGTTCCAAAAGAAAGTGTGCACTTTTGAATTTTTAATATCTCTGAAATTACACAATCTATTGTCATGAAACGTCGTATGACTATCAACAAGAGTATGCGCAAACGATATTTGAAAGAAAAATCGCGCGACGAGCAAAGATTTTCTGATAAATTGAGACATTTGTTTTGCATGTTTTTGCATGTGAATCACGTGTTAGAGGAATAATTGGTCTGAAAAAGCATTCAGTTGAATCTTTGCGGCTTTCCTAAGCATAAAATCACATCTTCAATACAATTGTGCATGATACTACAGCGTAGTTGGACTACCAATAAACGTCGTTGAACAAAATCGAACCTTGTCAGTTTAAGAATGTCATTAAAATTTATTGAGCGTTCATGTTACAATAAAAATCGAAGTCATCGTTTTGTAAGGCCCTTAATAAGCAAATCGAGATGTCATAGAACGACATAGCACCATTCAACGACAAGTTACTTGCCTAACAACGTAGCAATGTCTAACGTTGACGTACACGTAACGTCTGCATAACAATTAAAACCATTGTTTAGAAATGGCTTCGAATGGCTTTTAAAAATCTATTATTCAACATCAACACATGGCTCTAACCAAAGAAAAAGTTGTAAGGAGGTCAAATCTCAACAATTGAAGCTTTGCCTGCGCATATACAGCATGCGAAACTTTATCCAAATCTGATTTGACTTTAAAATTCAAAAGGTTTTGACTAAAGTATGGTATCAAATTTACTCCATAATTTTCATCCGACTTTGAAATATTAAGGAAAATGCAAAAAGTGATATTGCACACTTTCTTATGGAACTCAGTATATTTCATAATTTTGGGTAATAGTTCCATGGAATGATAAAAGTAATTAGTCTCGGGTTTTACAGAACTTGTTTCTAATAAACTGTCCTTTTGAAAAATGCTATCATGCAGTTTGCATTTTTCAAACATCTCGATAAAAACAATTTCCGATGGTCAGCTTAAATCACAAGATATCATCTGCGAACTCATTCTACGTGTCATTGTGTCCAGCTATCCCTATTAAAACTATCTGTTTATCTAAATTTAATGTCATCAAACTGTATTAAGCGTTTAATTAACGATTTCAACGCTTATTCGTGCCATTTTGACATGGTGATAGCGGCATTATCGCCTTAATAACTTGAAAATGCAGGGCATAAAGCAAAGAGTTCCATCTTCGATATAGATATCGGGCGATAAAAGAAATAATTCGATTAGAGAACACAACTTCGTGCGTAAATTTCGAATAGTGGTTGTTTCTTCGAATGGGGTAATAAGACGCTCTTAACCGTTTTCGGTAATATAATGACGACACCTTACTATTAATTTTCCTTTTCTTTAATGCTTTCAGATGGATTATCAAGAAATAACGGTAGATTATCATTCGATAAACTCACTGCTTAGCCAGTGAAATTACAAAAAAAAATATGACTCGCCTTTTCTCTATATTTGGTGTTGTCTAGAAGGCGCCGAAAAAGTGACATCATCATGTAAGTTGCGTAGAAATCACTAGCAAAATAACGCTCTTAAAGAAAATTTGTCCTTTTTTTCATATTTCTTCTATTTTTTTTTTCATGGAAAAAATAGATTAATCCTTTGTTTTTTGAGGTAGAGCGATTGGTATACATTTTGTGAACAACAACAATAGAATTTAAGCTAAAGCTTTAAAAGCTAAAGTAAAGGTTGCCTAACTTCACACAACCGTTTGTTTACTATATTCAAGAATCCATCAAACCGATAATAACATAGTATATAATCTCAAACTCCACGGTTTGTATTGGATGAAGCCAGATCTTGCCGTAATTCGCTCATAGATGAACGAAATAACAATGATAATTCTTACCATGTGCCGATAATTAACCGCCCACTTCACGCCGACCTTTTACATCTTGGATTATTTCTTCTTTCAAAAAAGAAATAGGACAAATGTTACACATAAAAAAGAAATGTATAGATTAATATGTTAATATATGTTTATTATTATTTATTATTATCATTGTTTTGTGGAAAAAAAACCCTGTCTGACTGACCCAAAATGATCATGACTTCCTCAGTGAAAAGAACAGAAATGAAAAGAAAATGAGCAAACCGCTATTTCGTACGTATGCGCACAAAATAATTCATAAAAGATAGTAAAGCAATCACTTTTTTAAATCGATATTTTAGAAAAATATAGTAAGAAACAAAGAGAATGTCTTAAAGAATTAACTGATGTGTGAAACTTAAAAGTAATATTTGTCTTGAACCATTGGCTGTCGAAGACTGCCCTGCATTCAGGATGAAAACGTTAGCTAAGCGCTTTCGAAATGACACCTCGCTTTGCACGTATGTGCACGTGCAAAGCGGGGTATCATCTCAAAGCGTTTACGGAGCGCTTTTACATCCTGAACACAGGGCTGTATTTTCTATCGCTAAGCCGATTGGTTACATAGTGCGTTATGCTTCATATAAACCTAAGTGGTCAATGGATTTTTAACTGGAGGCTTACGGTTTCACAAATTGAATTTACATTTACATGGTAGGCAAACAGCTAGCAAATTAAAGACAGGCGCTAAAGTTACATAAGTCAGCGGCTTTTTATATTAACGATAAAATGTGTTAATCAAGTTTAGTGTTGAATTAATAGCTTCCTTTCACGTAGGCTAGCGATATACCCGTTGGTATCATTATTTATTTTAATTTCATTTTGTCTCCCGCGTTTTAAAGAATTTCTTTTTTTACGCTTTTGTTCGTTTACAGGATTGTTATTCATATACTTAATTCGAGCACTTTTATTTAGTTCCAAAAGAAAGGATGTAATTTCGAATTAAAATATTGCAAAAATTACACCAACTACTGTCGGGAAATTTTGGGCGACGCGCGTCAAAGGTATTTACAAACTTCACAATTGGTAACATATCACACAGCAAGCAAAATTTTCGGTCCGCACGTGATCTTTCATTTATTCTGCTTAGCATGCGCATCGCGCACTAGATAGATAAATGATATACATTTGCATTCAGTTCTTTTTCTTGTGGCATATTTAGAAAGAACTGAATTACATATTCATTAAAAGTGAACAAAATACGATGAACTTGTATTAATCACATGAATCTAAAATATTTATTATTATGCTACATTTATTTTCCATTTGAAATCGAAGGTATCAACCGGTATGGTATCTTATAGGCACAACGGTATGTAGTAGAACGTCATTTGAACCGTTCAACGATAAGTTACTGGATACAAACTAAGCCATCAATTTGACGCACATGAAAACAAAAACGGTTTACTTGAAATTGGCTTTGCTGGCATATATGTGAGACCCGTCGTGCGAAAAGGGACCATCATGGTAAAACGAAAAGTGTCGACCCTTGTCAGACTGCGCGTACTGCGCAGACTGACTAAGGTCGAGACATTTCGCAATGCCCTTAAATTTCTGAATCTAGAACGATCAATCTACCTTCCAGTCAAAAGATTTTGAAATGCGATCTCTGGTTGACATACACTAGAGCAAATCTCTTTTTTAAATATTCATTTTAAAGAGTTCTGAGATGGCCCCTTTTCGCGAGACGGGTCACATATATTCAATGTATGTCCAGGATGACAAAACGGTGCGAACACGCAAGTGCACGTGCAAAGCGAGGTCAAATTGGCAAACTTTTTGCACCGTTTTGTCATCCCGAACGCGGGAGTTTTTGATTGCTAAATTCTGTAACCTCTTTACTGAAGGATGCCAATAATTCTATTCCCTGGATTCTCCTTATCTTTGTGAAATTAAGGGCAATGCTAAAAAATGAAAATAAACTCTTTCTTTTGTAACCCAGTGCATAATGTAATTATTATTTCACTGCGAACTACTACTTCTACTACTACTACTTCTACTACTACTACTTCTACTACTTCTACTACTACTACTACTACTTCTACTACTACTACTACTACTACTACTACTACCACTACTACTACTACTACTACCACAACTACAACAACAACTTCTACTACTCCACCACTACTACTACTACACAGCATTACTGAAACTGCTCTGAATAACTATCGTAGATTTTGTTACTAAAATGAAAAAAAAATCCATCTACATGTCTTAGACCAAAGGAACAACTTTGTCCCCTTAGCACAAGAACTAAAATGGCACAATCCCCTTAATAGCAGCAGCAACAACAATAACAACAACAACAACAGAACAAAACAAACAAACAACAACAGCAAAAAACCAAAAAAAAAACAGTACAAAACACCTGTCCCAAATGCCGCAAACCGTTTAAAAATTATTTTTCGCTTAGCTCACAAAGGCACAAGCAAAACAGGGTATAACTTGCCAACGGTTTCCGCCGTAATGTCATTCTGAACACGGCCGAACGTGATAGGAAAACAGTAACAGTTAAGAACATCGTGAAAATGACAAGGTGAATGATTTTGGAATGATTTTGGAATGAAATTAAATAAGTGCGACGAGTCAGCTTTGGGTGCAATTCAAGGGAGGTAATACATCATTGTTTATTTCGTCCAAACTGAACGAAATTAGCTATAGTTTTACCTCCCTTAAAAATATATGTAACTTTCTGTTTGTGTATTCTTCCGGGCTTATCAGACGCTTTAAGAAACAAACCAGACAATGAAATCGTAAAATTATTTGATCGATTTGAATGATATGTTAATCAGTTTAAACTTTTTGAGGCGTTTTATAACAGTTTCGGAGCGTTTTTGAGTGATAAGAGTGAGTATTTGGAATGAGTTAACGGAGCCTTGAGCGAGTGATTTGGAATGGTTTTGATCAAGATGAGTGTCAATTTCTCGATGTCATTAACTATAAGGAAGATTTTGAAACTGCATTTGGCAAAATACTTATTTCAATAATAAGTTCAGCAAGTCAAGATTCTGCGAAACTATGCGGTGGCCCGTTTTACTAAACTTCTTGCGAGAAAATTAATCGTAAGTCACAAATCGTACTTGGTGTTTTTCCATTGTTAGAGTCTGCCTTGCACTATCTCAATGGAATCGTTTTTAGAAGACGATTCCAGTGAGATGGTGCATGGCAGAATTCCACATTTATTTACCACTGTAAAAGATATATATATCTTTGACTTACGCAAAAATGATCATAAGATATTAAGTAAAACGGGCTCCTGATGAATTATTTTTTTAAAGTATTTTAAACGGGATTAAACGCCGCTTTCAACAACTTATCAGTCATATCGCGGGGACTGGAGAACCTAACAATGGGTTGATTCTTGGCATTTCTCGCACCAGCACAACCATTACACCCTTTCCTAGCCTTCAGCTGCTGTCCTACTTATGTTTACGATTATTCGCCGATTGGACGAAGACAAATATTGAAAATCCTAATGCCAATGCCGGGGATCGAACCCATTATATCCCATGATTGAAGATTAGGAGAAACTGCATAATCAGCCTTCGCAAAAGAAGTTTTCAGATGACCCACCATGGGAAAGTTCTGTCTGGACTGGTATGGCTACCATTATTTTGCATTTACATAGGAGGTCTATCTTCCAAAATGGATTGGTGGTCGTGTTCTATTTTGATTTTTCCTGGTATAAGATTAATTTTGAAAGATATATGAAATCAGTTTTGTTTGAAAAGCCAAGCCAAGTCGTGCCCAAGAAGGTGTCAACTAGTGTAAGATCAGCCCATGAAAATGAAAATTCTAAGATGTATTCTATAAAAATCACACCAAAGTCGGCTACCTCTTCCAGGGAGAATTTGTTAGACAGAATAGCGCCCTGCGTTCAGGATGACAAAACAGTGCAAACTGTTTGCTAATTATACCCCGCTTTGCACGAGCACTTTCGTGCAAAGCGGGGTAAAAATTGGCAAACAGTTAGCACCGTTTTGTTATCCTGACCGCAGGGTTGGTGTTCCCCAAGAAGGACGGGGTAATATTTATCATTACGATGGGAACATTTGTTTAACGTACTGGACGCGCTCCAGACAAAATGAGTAATGTTCCACGTGCACACCTGCAAACGTACGGCGTTCCCGGAGAAAAGATTAATCATATAGGGACATAATTTACCTAAATTCTAATTAACGAACTCAGGTGTGCGTTTGCTTTGATCCGTGCCCAATAAAGATATTGGGAAATTTAGTATCATCAATCTGCATGCATTTATTTACGTGTCAAAATTTTTAACGGTTTCAAAAGTTAGAACATGGTTTAGTCTAGTTTTAATCCTTTTTATGAACATAAACTTAGGTGTTCTTTTTATTTAAAACTTTTAGAGTGATATAGGGTATTGAATGAGTGGTCATTTAACAAATAAAACGAGGCTGCGCCGAGTTTTAATCTGTTTTTGATGGCGAGCTTAATAAATTCAGTATTTAATAAGCGCAAATGTGATATTCTTGTTACCTGATTTCCGAGGAAATGTCAGAAATTTATGGATTCAAGTAATTCTGCGAAACATTTAACGCCGTTTGCGAATTGACGTCATCAAATGCAGTATGACGTCATTTTCTCAACGAAAATATAGCGTTGCTATACCTACTTAACTCATTTGCATACTTATTCCACTAGTGTGAAAACACCCGTGTGATATAAAAATTATTCAACGGGGTTATTTCACTCCCTTGACATAGGTCATATTATAAACGCTGCTCATAACCAGATCTAGATCATATACATCGCCTTCAATGCGGATGTTTTCTTGGAATATCGGCAGGATAGTAGTCATTGTTAAATCGGAGATTTATACCGTTTTCCAGAAATCCAGTCTGTTTGACCTACTACATTTTTACCTTTATCTTCTGAGCAATGTGTTCAAACCAAATTATGTGTTTTCAAACACCGAAGAAACGGCCTTTTCAGTCACAATCTACAAACTTTGTTTTTACTTATTTACTTTTCGACAAATAGAGAAGAGGCCAATACAAAATTTGATGTAATTTTCGCTTTTAGTAATTACCAGTTAGTATTTTCAGTGTTTATAACAAGATTTTCGGTTGAGTAAAGGAGTTGAAACGTACAATAGGTTAACTGTAAAATAAATTTGTAGCACTTACAATATTACTGCTCTGATTTTTTTCTCGAATGGTCATTTACCAGTTGTAGGTCTGACGACCAATCAAATTCTGTTATGATTATCACTCGGTCAAAATCCACGCGTGAATTCAGACCACGTGGTAGATGCAAATGGACATCGTCTGCTCGAAATGTGTCAATTAAGTTGTTTGTCATTGGTCAATGGTCGTCTGCACTCTGACAGGGAGCGTTGGAAGTCTACTGGTGGAATGAGTACTGTTGACTATGTGTTAACAAATAGAAATAATTTTGTAATTTTGAAATATTTGATTTCAATGATCTCTGATCACGCTCCAATCCTATTTTCAATAAATTCAAATTTGAGTATGAAGAAAAATTATTCAACAACAAATAAACCGACAAAAACATACGATAAACTGATATAGGATAGCAGTAAGGGCGATCTATTTTTAGAATAACACATGAATAATCATAGAGTGCTGCTAGGTTTAATCGATTGGTCAGAAACCAAAGATATAAATAGCATAGCTGCCGATATCACGTGTTTCTTGAGGGAAAATGCATTTATAGTATTTGGTAAAACCCAATGCTTGAAAAACAAACATGTTGGTAATCAAAATTGTAAATAGTTTAATGAAAAATGTTCTGTTGCTAAACAGGCTTTTAAACTCTAGAGAGAGAAATTAAATTAACAGACAAGCTTTTAGCTTGGCGTGTGCTCATTATAACAAGGTAAAAAAATCTGCTAAGAAATAATTTAGACTAGCAGAGGGCTATCGAAACAGCAAACTTTCAAAATCGGACCCACGAGGTTGGATGAGCTGGCGATGTCCTCGAAAAGATGGAGTGTTAAGACAAAAAACTCACAAATTGGGCAAATATTTTACCAACTTTTATTGTCCAATTTGAGCCCTTTTGATTGGCGAACTATTGCACTATCCCAGCCTCTCAATGATATCCGATTTACAGTGCTGAAAGCACTTTGATTTTAAGATATAATTGTGGTCTGTTATCACGATATACATGTATTTTCTTCGACCTTTTTGGTTTTAACTCTTGACCGCTGTAATGGGTAGCATCGGCTTACTATTCTTGGGAACATCTATGACAATAACTTTTGTCGTCGAATTTTATACGCCGCCGGAGGCGGAAATATATTGGCGTCATCTTCTCCGTCCGTCCATCCGTCCGTCCGTCTGTCCGTCCGTCCGTACATCCGTCCACTTTTCTTGTCAACGCAACTCCTCCTAAGTTTCTGGCTGGATCTTCTTGAAACTTGGTCAATGTTATCACCTCAATTGGTAGATTTGCATGAATGAAGGATTTTATGGTTCGTCGATTTTTGTCTGAGTTATGCCCCTTAAAAACTTAGTCTCTGGTCCACTTTCTTGTCAACGCAATTCCTCCTAAGTTTCTGGCTGGATCTTCTTCAAACTTGGTCAATGTTATCACCTCAATTGGTAGATGTGCATGAGGGAAGGATTTTATTGTTCGTTGATTTTTGCCTGAGTTATGCCCCTTAAAAACTTAGTCTCTGGGGCTTATTGCCTCAGTTATGCCCCCTTAAAAAAGAGTCTCTGGGGCTTATTAAAATTGCAGCCTTGTGAATGCAACTCTTCCTAAGTTTCTGGCTGGATCTAAATGAAACTAGGTGGATGTTATAACCGAAATTGGTAGATGAGCATGAAGTAAGGATTTTATGGTTCATTCATTTTACCCTAAATTATGCCCCCTTAAAACTTAGTATTTGGGGCTTATTGAAATTGCAGCCTTTTGAGGGCAACTCCTCCTTACTTTTTGTCTTTATTTAAATGAAACTTGGTCAATGTCATCACCATAATTTGTAGATGTACATGGATCAAGGATTTTATGGTTCATTTATTTCCCTGAATTATTCCCCCTTAAAACTTAGTGTCTGGGGCTTATTGAAATTGCAGCCTTGTGAAGGCAACTCCTCCTTACTTTTTGTCTTTATTTAAATGAAACTTGGTCATTTTGAATTGGGTTCTGTCAAAATAAGTAGTGTCTACAATTATTTTCGTGAAACAGCAGCAAAGTGGCGGCGTATTTTGTGACTATGGCACTCTTGTTTATTATTCAGGTCGGATACAATTGATTTTGAAGTGGTATATACGAAATCCACATAATTTTTATATCATCAAGATTTGATCCTATTCACATGTGTTATGCACAAACATGAAGCAGCCTGGACAAACCTTTTTATATAGAGCGCATGGTGAATATTATACATATGTATGGACTGGCCATAATTTTTGCTTTGAGCATTTGTGATTTTGTTGGAATTGTCACGCACATGCTTATTTTGTTTTTTATACAATTTTACGTCACTAGTGTCAACAAACTTCGCCAATGCTTCTGATGCAAACAAATATTTTAATAAGTATACAATACGTTTTTTTTAAAGATATTGACAACATTCTTGATAGCGCTTCGGTGATATTGAAGATTGGTAAGTATATTATCTCAGTAAAACTGTCAATGGCATTCCGAATAGCTGCAATGGGTTTCTAAGATTTTTTTTTCAAAAGAAGTTCGAATATATACACACCCCATTTAGATAGCAGTAAAATGAATGAATGCAAATACAAGACAATATTATTGATAAGCGGCCTCCTAATCGATGATTTAAACTAATAAAAAAGCTTAATTGAAAAATTATGCTCACGTGGTCAGGGTGAAACTAAATCCATTACACGTGGAGCGTTGGTCACGAATCTTACATATTTATAGTGACTTTTTAATGTTTCTCCTCTATTCAAACCACTTATATAATTCACCCGATTGCCCCACATCGCTTCAAGAGGTCTACTTTCTTAGCATCTCGACCCTTCTTTTTACATTTTTTTTTTCATTTGCAAGATTGGTATAAGTTCAGTTTGTGGCTGATGCTTGAAAATTGGGGGAACAACCAAAAAAAGTATTAAATGCTTGCCGAATTTATTTCGACCATTGCACATACAAAAGTGAGACCTCTAGCATCACATTAATTAGTATAATTTTTGGAAGTACTGAACATAGCTGAGCCAAATTGTAAAATTGACATGATGAATTATTTTGGAATGTTTTTAGAATGAAATTGAATGAGTGCGTGGAGCGAGTTTGAGTTAATTTCAAAGGAGATAATTCCATTTCGCTAATTATGATCAAGATGAACAAAATTAGCGATTGTTATTACCTCCCTTTAATAAAGAATGCATTTAGGTTCTATAAATAGCTTTCCATTTTTTCACGAACACATCATACGATACTGCTATTAATTCAAGTTAACAAATATGTAAGATGGTTGATTTGTTGTTCCTTTCTCTTTCCCTGGCAACCAGACTTTGTGCACATTGTTGGAAAGATGTTTGAATTTGTGACTTTCAAAGAGTAGCACTGTATATTTTAACCTACAGTGACAAGAAAATCTGACAAGAGAGTTAAAAAGGGGGGGTATATGACCTTACCCTGTTGAACTTAAATAGTTTCAATCTTGAAACAAGTCTGTTTTTTCCCATGATGGCCCTTCTTGAGAAACCTTGGAAAAATGTTTACGTACACCCATACTGATCTCCATTTATCTTTATATTACCTGTGACTTTATGGAAGGATATGTAATACATCAGACGAAAAAGGAAAATGAATCTGGAAACTCTGTACTTTATTTTGATGAAGGATTTCTTCAAGCGGAGGTCCGCTGGAAGCCTCCTTTCTAAAAATGAATAAATAAATAAACGGTAGGTTAAATTGATCAAATAAGATTGTGAGGACCGTCCAACTGCAAAAATATTGTCCTTTGTCAGTCTGCGCAGTCTGCTCTGTGAAACAAGGATAGTCACTTTAGGTACTACCTTACGGGTCGGGTCACATACATGTACATCTTAACAACATCGTGAAATTTACAAGGTGAATGATCTTGGAGTGATTTTGGAATAAAATTGAATGAGTGAGAGGAGTTAGTTTTTAGTGAAAGTAAAGGAAAGTACTCCATTATTGCTAATTTTATTTTGGGTGAACAAAATAAGCGATATTTCTTACCTCTCTTTAATAAAGGGAAAAAATATAAAAGTTTTATAAAAATAGCTTCCTATTCTCTCCCCCCCCCCCCCCCCACACACACAAAAATAAAAACAAAAACAGCAGACGTTTAAATTTCATTTACGTCTGTAACATTGTGTTTTTTTCTAGTTATCTTTAGTTGTTTGTCTTATCTTTTTAAGTGATTTTGGAGCGTTTTTGAACGATTGAAATGAGTGTTTTGAATGAATGAAAGGTGTGCTGAGTGAGTGATTTGGAGTGGTTTTTGGAGATGAGAGATAACTTCAGGATGTTCTTAACGAAATGTATAGAATTTCCCGGATAACGACAAGAAGGGTTAATTTGTGCCCTCACAGAGATTTAACTACGACTCCATGTCGTCAAAATAGGGTCGGATTTAATTGAAGAGCATTCGAAATAATTTGATTATGTTTGCTCTTTTGAGATGTAGAAATAACGCTCCTGGTAACGAACGGTGATTAAAACATGCGTAAGCTCGTACTAGGTATCCACCTAAAACGTTAATTTCATTATCCTCGACCAAAGTCTGCTTTTAACATTCGTATGTTGTGTCATTCTTGAAAACTCTTAATGTAAGTTTTGTCAACAAAAACGAGCATTCTAATTTTCAAACAAAAGTCATAGCTCTCTGAAAATATTTTTTTTCTCGTCTATTTGGTATGCTTGTGCAAAATATAGTTTCAAACAAAAGTCTAAAAAGAAAAAGAAAATATTTACGGTTTTTTACTGGCGTGTAGGTATATAACTTTAGATCAATTCGCACATGTGTATAAATCCGCGAATCTTCTTGGCGTAGTCAAGCCAGGTGTAATTCCCTATTTGCACGAATTGAAAAAAAAATTGACAGTTTTGGGAACAACAAATAGAAGAGGCCTTCAATTAAGAGGCAAGGAATTTAGTATTCATGTACCAGGTCAATAGTGAAATTGAACCACAGATATATGAAAAGGTTGGTGGCTCTTTCAAGGGCGTATCTAACATCACGCACATTACGCAAGTGCGTAATAGAAATAAATAATCTTTTGAAATTGTTGTTGATTAATGATCATAACATCGAAACTACAGCTTTTTAAAGCTGTAGTTATGATGTTTTGATTTTTCACCAACACTCAAATCATAGAAAGGGGTGGGCGGACGGAGGACTTTCATCATTTGACAAAGTCCACATATTGCCCTTATCCTATATATTCTTTGTTAGTCGCCTTCTGAGTGCGTATAAATTTCAAAATCCTCAAAACTCTAGTTACGCATATGGCTCTTTTATACGATACTCTTAAAATATGCTTAAAATATGAAATAAGAGACTAGTTTAATTTATATTTTTCACTATTACTCCTTCATGACATACAATGTACCTTATCTAAGAAACGGTAACATATCTAGAAGCTTAGATAATTGCGTTTTTCTAGGACAGACTGATTATTTTCATTTTTCCATTGTAACAATTGAAACAACGATCCTGATTAGCTGTAATTAACATCCGGTTCATGTTTAACCAATGGTTATCATTTATACAACCGAGCCCAACTGTACAACTTTATACACATATAGTACATTTGAAGTCTACCTTTGAGCAGCTATTATGTACAGTCTACCTTTCAGCAGCTACAGTTGCATTGATACATCTGGCACTCTACTGTCATGTTACTGCTTTAACGGCCATGTATTATGATGTTTATTGCATTTCAACACTTGCATTTAATCAAGCATTATCACAGGATGATGATCAGTTGTCACTATTGCGTGTGAACAGACTCGATACTGTCAGATGCACTTCGTCAACAGAATGACAACCTATGTCACTTCGTATTTTCATTCAAAGTATATTGTCTGCTCTTGAATGAAACATCTTGCAGACTTGAGTTTACTATACCGGTTTAGACAGAATGACCCTTTGATGAGTTGCTAGTTTCTTTGTCTTTGCCTTTCTTAAAAAGATCACAAATCAAATTTAGGGGAAAAAATAAATAAAATACAAAAACTATAATTGCAAAAGATTGTTTGATTTTTTCCCTTTGAGTACGAATGATATAGCATAACTTGATAATGGAATTTAGATGGTCAAAAATAGAAACCACAAAATTCACAAAGACATAGATATATTAAATACTTATATCGCCAAGAAGTACATAATTTTCTAAATTGGAATAAGTATTTTTCGCAGCAGGACAGTGTCAATACAGAAAACGGGAGCGGGCATTTTCATGGTTTAGTGTTATGAATTCTTATCTTTTTTAATATTTCCTGCTTATTTCAAGAGGTCGAAATACGAACTAACTGAGCTATCGTAGGACATAACGATAGCTCAGCTGTTCTTGGCCTTCGGTGAATAACAAAATGCCACTTATTAGCAAATTTTATCATGGGAAAATCAGTTAGAAAATATTCCCTCGGTTTAAAAAAATGCCAGCGTATTAAAATACAAATGACCTTTTTCCCAACCCCAAATGGACTATGGAAGACCCCTTTGATATACCTGCAAATTATCATGCATTATTTAAATATCGAAGGTCTGTCTGCCATATATATATTTTTTTAGCATTTGTTTGTTGCTTGAACTTGCTTCTGATATTAATTTTTATTTATGATCATACTCGGTCCTGCGTTCAGGATGACAAACGGTACAAACAGTTTGCCAATTATACCCCGCTTTGCACGTAAGTAATTAACAAACTTCATCCTCGGTAAAATATCACACAGCACGCAAAATAGTTGTCAACTTTCATTTCTTGTGCTTCGTTTGTCTATCGCGCGCAAGATGAATAATTGATATAGATTTGCATTCAGTTCAATCTTGGAACATATATAAGTAAGCACTGAATCACTAATTCATTTAAAATGAACGAAATACAATGAACTATGATGAACAATATGAAATTATAGTCTTAATTTTTATGCAACATTTATTTTCCATTTGAAATCGAAGGTATCAACCAGTATGGCATCTTATAGGCACAATGGTATGTAAAAGAACGTCATTTGAACCGTTCAACGATAAGGTATTGGATACAAACTAAGCCATCATTTTGACGCACATGAAAGCAACAACAACAACAACAAAAGATTCACTTGAAATTGGCTTTGATGGCATATATATATATATATATATATATATATATATATATATATATATATATATATATATATATATATATATATATATATATATATATATATATATATATATATATATATATATATATATATATATATATATATATATATATATATATATATATATATATATATATATATTCAAATTAGGCCTTTGTAAAATTATTTGGTTCTCGGGAGAGGCGTCACAATTTTTTTTCTCAAAACTTGAATAAAAATAAAATTAACTTCAATCAATTTTATTTTTCAATTTCCTCCGATGTTCGTTTTTGTGTTTGTTTTGAGTGTAAATTATTGGCATTACTTAAACATTTCTGTTAAACCAAATTATTGGGATTTGGTTCTAAAGAAAATATTCAAGTATACCTTTTGGTACATCGACAGCTACTACGGGAATTATATAGAAAATTTTGTTCTTGGAAAAATCACCCGAGAAGTATAGTAAAATTAATTCAGACTGAATTCGTCAAATAAAAAAAGTAGTGAATGATTTTATCTTTCATTTTAAAGCGAGGTAAAATGGACAAACTTTTTGCACCGTTTTGTCATCCTGAGCGCAGGGCTTTTTGATTGCTAAATTCTGTAACCTCTTTACTGAAAGCTGACACTTATTCCATTCCCTTGATTCTCCCCAACTTTGTGAAATTAAGGGGAAATGCTAAAATAAAAATAAACACTTTCTTTTGGAACCCAGTGTAAAATGTAATTATTAATTCACTGCGAACCACTACTACTACTACTACTACCACTGCTACTATAACTGCTACTACTGATACTTCTGCTACTACTACTACTTCTACTACTACTACTTCTGCTACTACTACTACTACTACTACTACTACTACTACTACTACTACTATTACTACTACTACTACTACTACACAGCATTACTGCAACTGCTTTGAATAACTATCGTAAAATTTCGTTACTTAAATGAACCAGAAAAAGATTCCACCTTTATGTAGATCTATTATGCAAAGGAAACAACTTTGTCCCCTTAGTCCAAGAACTTAAATGACACCACCCCCCTCATCAGCAACAACTTAAACCAAACAACATAACCAACAACAACAAAAACAAAGAAAACAAAACATCCATCCTGCGTTTAGGATGGCAAAATGCTTTAAACTGTTCACAAATTGTTTCTCGCTTTGCACACAAAAGCACATACAAAGCAGGGTATAATTTCCATGGAGGTAATACAATATTGTCAATGTTTTCCAAATTGGACGAAATTACGATTTTTTTAACTTCCCTTTGAAAATATACGTTATTCTATGTTTGTATGTTTTTTGGTCGAGATGGGTGTCAATTTCACGATGTCATTAACTATAAGGAATCTATTCAGATAAATCATTTTTTAAAGTCTTTTTTAACGGGATTGAACGCAACTTTTAACAATTTATCAGTCATATCTCGTGGACTGGAGCACCTAACAATGGATTGATTCTTAGCATTTCTCGCACCAGTACAACTATTCCACCCTTTCCTAACCTTCAGCTGTTGTCCTTCTTATGTTTACGATTATTCGCCGATCAGACGAAGACAAATATTGAAAGTCCTAATGCCATTGCCTGGGATCGAACCCATTACACCCAATAATTAAAGATAGGGAGAATTGCTACATGAGCCTTCGCAAAAGAAGTTTTCAGATGACCCATCCTGGGCAAGTTCTGGCTGGACTGGTATGGTTGCCATGATTTGGCGTTTACATAGGAGGTCCATCTTCTGAAATAGATTGGTGATCGTGCTTTATATTGATTTTCTTCGTATCAAGCGCAGATTTTGAAAGATATATGAAATCAGTTACACGATTGTGTTTAAAATCAAAGTACTGAAAGTACTGATAAGTTGGAATGCGTTCAAGAGACGGCGACCCCAAGCCACTAACAAAGCCGACGCCTCTCGCCCTCCACAGGTGATCACCTAATAGGTCGCGTCTTTTTTCGGGCGTATATAATCAATGTATTTCACCAACGAGATATGCTCAAACCCATGAATTGCTATACAGGCCTGAATCTGACGAAAGAAAAATGATAAAAAGGAAGAAAATGATACGGACCATACAGCCGACTAAAGGACGCACAGGCGGACACTTATACACTCAAAACAGTTACAATGCAATTTTTCAAATGGCTTCTGCTCAATTTGAGTTATGAATTACATTTTGAACTATAATTGTCGCAAAGTGGACCTCAACAAGCGCTTTGTCCCTGATGAAATGCTATTTTCGCAGGGAAGTCTTTTACTTCATGAGTTGGAATCTCAAGAAATTTTTTGGACGAAGTTAAATTGTGACTTCGACCTTCGTGACTCCAAAATTGGGCACTTTATTGGGTCATTGACATCATTTGTGTCAAGTTTTATGATTTGGGTCAATTTGTTGTTCAGTAAGAGTGGCAACTGTTAACAGTGAAAGCTTACTTATGGCCTTGACATGTATGACCTCGAAAATAATAGGGCATTTCTTTGGGTCATGGGCAACATTTGTGTAAAGTTTCGTTATTGCAGGTCAATTGCTCCTCCGTTTAGCTAGCGGAAAGCAAATGGCCAATGGACAGACAGACATGATGAAATCAATATATGCTCCTCTACTTCTGAGTTAGCAGTATAATGGTGCTCTTTAACGTCTTCAAGAATGTGAAGAAAACAAGTTGAACTAATAGGTTTTTTTTTCAAATGCCAAATTATCTTGGCGATAGGATGCAATTGGGCAAAGATATTCATAATTCCATTAGAGATGTGGTGGCCAGACTTTTATTAGATGTATAATGGGTTTTGACAATGAAACATTCATGTAGATAACTGCAATATGACGGAAAACAAACTACAATATGTTGGAAAAATATTTATTAACTTTAAAAGTGCATCATCACTTTAACAAAAGCAGAGTTTTCTTTTTTAATGTGTCAGTCAAAATCATGTTCAAGTTTTTGCAGGTACAAGTTTTTTCATCCAATGCATATCATTTAAAAATTAACAAAAAACATATAAATGGCTCAGTATGCATATAGAAAGTTACAACTGTTTAACACTGAGCCATCAATATTATTATTGACAGGTATTGTCGAAATTGTTGTTTGTTATAAAGAAGCCCTTTCTTTTTGTCCACACTGTCACCTTAGTATTTAAGAATCCCTAGTTTAGCTTGGGCTCTTTGTGTTCAGAGATAGTAGCTGGAGGCTATAATGTTGAAAGCGGCGTAAAACCTCATTCATTCAATCTTTGTGTTCAAAGTTTTCACTGAAGTAAGAGTCAACCCATTTTGAAAGTAAGTTGTTTTTAGGGCAAAGGTAATCAAGTTTTAATCTTTCTAAAATTCAATAAGTCAAGCGACTTTAGCAGGTAATTAGCTTAACAGGCCTAAGATTTGGTTGATATCCAAGTTTTAGATTCTGAGAAAATGATTTTGAGAGTGTCCACTATATTACATATAGAGAAATGACCTCCGCCTATAAAAGACATATTTTTCATCTAATCACAGTATTCAGTTTTTGTAATCTGTTAAAGGATCACCGAAGGATAAGTCAAGCGAAATATGGTCGATATCCAGAGAAAATGATTAAGTTTCTACTATATAACATATATAGATATGACATGTGCCTATAAAAGACATACATTTCATCTTATAACAATATTTATTGTAGTCTAATAAAGGATTACCCAAGTATCCCATAAAATTATAGTTAGGGACAAAAGTTCTGTCCTGTTTTATCTTATCCAATGAAGCTTTAATTAGAAAGTTTAAAATGTCTCGAAGTTATTGCTTAGTGGTATCGACGATATTTTCAAAACATAGGGACTGTTTTCACCGGCATTGAATCACAAATGACGTTTCTATTGTTTAAAAGGAGACGTATTTAACGACGTCAATCAGAACAATTGAAACGACGTTATGTTAACTCCTTTCATTTTTTTTAGGAAAATCTATGCGCAATATCATCAAGATATTGTGTACAAGCATGCATGATTTCTTCTCATTAAATTTTGCCTTCGCTGGGATTAGGCCGAGTCGTAATTAGACAATCTAACGCGTTTGTTATATCGTCGATTTATTCTTAGCCCGTAGATCAAAGGCTTACAAAACCAACGTAGATTGAAATGTTTAATTGTCCTCTTTAAATAATGCTTCATTTATTCATGTTCTATTTCTCATTAAAATGTTTTGCCTTAATTAATGGCAAAGCAATTTTAAAGGAAATGGACAAATGCAGAAGAAGAAGATAAATGTTTGCCTACCTCCATCGATGCTTGCCGCGTCCACAATCAAGTGAAGTTATCGCACTTTAGAACAGAAAAGAACAGAAGCGCTACTATACAGTTGTAGTCACTATTTCAAGTACTTTGAAGAAATGTATTTTGTTATCAGTGATAAACTAGTGGACAAGAAAAATAGCCGGTTGGGACTTAAAACATCGCAGCCAAAGGTTAAGTATGCTATAGTTTCGACGTTTCGGTCTCCATTCGATGTTATAAATTGAAATTAGATCTTTTGTGTTTGGATGATTATTTATTTTTTAATTTGATTGAGTTCAAAATAACAACAACATGAATTTACAGTAAATCGTGCCGAGATGGCTACATCCCCTGTTTTTCCCGTTCTTGTTCGAAACGAAAAAACCAGGAATGGGATTTGGGGAATATGATACAAAAATAAAACCCTAACCGAAACAAAATATTTATTTTACACAAGAATGCAACAACAAAGTTTGGGATATAAACGAGAGGTTTAAATTGCCGGGAAAGTTAAGAACATAAGTCGTCTGGTATTGGGGTAAATTTTACTTCATATGTAGGAACATTCCATTCGTTTGTAAACTTGACCTTTCGTAGATTTCATTCATAAAAGGACAGATAAAATCGTAGTAGGTCATCAGGTCGTGTGGTACGGCCAATCAGAAAACGGCTTTTGTTTACACATGTGTGGGTTCAACTCGTGTCATAGGAGAGTACACGGGAAAAAAGATTTTGCGGTGCATAGGTTAGTAATAAAAGAGAATATTTACTGGGTCGGATTTTTAATACAGATAAATAATGTGTAGATGTTGCGCGTTTCTAATGACGGTTTACGGAGCAATAAGGTACAAAACATTTGAACCATTTTGTTGAAGTATGTAATAAGGTCGTTCAGAAAGAGAAACTAGACCTCTAAAAGAAGCTATAACGTAATTCTTAGAAAAATAGGTTGCGACATGACCAAATAAGCAGATCACGTGATTGGCTTGTGCTATTGCCACAATTCAGAGAAAACAGATCGCGACATTATCAAATAAGCAGATCACGTGATTGGCTAGTGCTATTGTCAATAGCTGACATTGTTGGACTTGATTTATCACATGATTTCCAAATATAGTAATGCAAACATGTGATACTAGTGAATTCGTACGCTACTTCTAATTAATATAGTTTAAAACATAAATTAGCGTCTTAACAATATACATAAAGTGATAGTTGTGTAATTGTACAACATTATTTCTTTTTGATGTAATTAACTATATATGTCTATGTCAAGTTGAGATATACAAAATAGGCCGAAGTGTATTCACATCCTGTTCACGTGACATGTGTTATCAAAAAACCCGAAATGAAATTATCTTGTGTTCATTTTGCGGTTTTGTTAAATCTAAGTTGGAATTGCTCCGCATTCCAACTTAAAAACTGAGCCAAGTCTTGCCCAAGAACGTTTCAACTTGTGTAAGATCAGCCCTTAAAAATGAAAATTTTAAGACGTATTCTATGAATATCACACAAAGTCGGTTACCTCTTCCAGGGAGAATTTGTTAGACAGAATAGCGCCCTGCGTTCTGGACGAGAAAATGGTACAAACTTTTTGCTAATTATACCCCGCTTTGCACGAGCACTTACGTGCAAAGCGGGGTAAAAATTGGCAAACAGTTAGCACAGTTGGTTATCCTGAGCGCAGGGTTGGTGTTCCCCAAGAAGGACGGGGTAATATTTATCATTACGATGGGAATATTTGTTTAACGTACTGGACGCGCTCCAGACAAAATGAATAATGTTCCACGTGCACACCTGCAAACGTACGGCGTTGCCGGAGAAAAAATTAATCATATAGGGACATAATTTACCTAAATTCTAATTAACGAACTCAGGTGTGCGTTTGCTTTGATCCGTGCTCAATAAAGATATTGGTGAAATTTAGGATGATCAATCTGCATGCATTTATTTTCGTGTCAATATATTTTAATTATTTCAAAAGTTCGATCATGGCTAAGTTTAGTTTTTATCCTTTAAATGAACATTAACTTAGTCTTTTTTTTTTCGTTTAAACCTTAGAGTACAATAAATAAAGGATATTGAATGAGTGGTCATTGAATACCGAATTTATAAAACGCGTCAAATGTAACAGATGAAACGAAACTGTGTCGAGTTTTAATCTGTTTTCGATGAAGAGTTTGATAAATTCGGTATCTTATGAGCGCAAATTTGATATTCTTTTTATAATATGACCTGAAGTTTTGCGATGCACCCAGGAAATGTCAGAAATTTATGGATTCAAGTTTTCTTTTCCGCGAAGCATTTAACGCCGTTTGCGAATTGACGTCATCAAATGCATTACGTCATTTTCACAAACATATTATAATTTGCTACACGTTCTTAGCTCATTTGCAGTGTTATTCCACTTACATGTAACAACATAACTTATTCCATTTAATAATTTCCGAATAATATAAAAAATATTCAAAGGGGTTATTTCATTCCCGCGACGTAGATAATATAAACGCTTCTCATAACTACATCTAGATCGTTTACATCGCTTTCAACGCGGATGGCTTCTTGGAATATCGGCAGAATAGTAGTCAATGTTGTAAGTTATAATTGTGGGCGTTATCAGGATATACCTTATAACTACTCAAATATCTGTGTGATAACATCCCGTATGATATTTTTTTATGATATCACATAGTTATTTTTAGAACAAATATATAATGCGGTTATTTTTAGAAACTTGCATTTCTGTTTGAAACATCTACAAAAACAAGGCAAATAGAGCTTATAAGATAAATATAATACGTATTTAGTGTATTGTATGAAAAAATATCTAACTCGGTTGTGGGAATTGGTAATTGTCTCGGCAGAGCATCGACAATGACCAATTCTTCCAACCTCGTTAGATATTTTTTCTCATACAAAAGACTCAATACGTATTATATATATACATGCTTTTTTTCTTCGACCTAAGCCGCTGTAGCGGGTAACATCGGCTCTTACCAATATTTGGGACGTCTACAACAATAACGTTTGTCATCGATTTTTTATTATTCAGTCCGGATACGATTGATTTCGAAGTTGTATATGCGAAATCCACATGATTTTTATATCATCATGATTCGATCATGTTTACATATGCATAAGGCACAAACACGGAGCAGTCTGGACAAAACCTATATAAACCTAAAACAAAACCAATAAATAGAGCGCATGGTGAATATTGTGCATATGTATAAACTGGCCAGAGTTTTTGCTTTGCGCACATGTGAATTTGTAGAAAATGTCAAGCACATGCTCAATTTGATTTTTATACTATTTATTTAGTCACTAGTGTCACCAAGCTTCGCCAATGCTTCTGATGTCATCAAATACTTGCATAAGTATACAATACGTTTATTTAAAGATATTGACAACATTCTTGATAGTGCTTCGGTGATATTGAAAATTGGAAAGTGTATTATCTCAGTAAAATTGTCCATGGCATTCCGAATAGCTGCAATGGGTTTCTTGGATTTTTACTCAAAAGAAGATCGAGTATAAACACACACCATTTTAGATAGCAGAAAAATGAATGAACGCAAATCCAAACAATATGATTGTTAAGTGGAGTCCTAATCGATGATTTAAACTAATAAAAAAACTTAATTGAAAAATTATGCTCACGTGGTCAGGGTGAAACTAAATCCATTACACATGGAGCGTTGGTCACGAATGATACATATTTATAGTGACAGTTTAATGTTTCTTCTCTCTTTAAACCACTTATATAATTCACCCGATTGCCCCACATCGCTTCAAGAGGTCTACTTTCTTAGCAATTCGACCCTTTTTTACATTTTTCTTTAATGTACAAGATTGGCATAAGCTCTGTTTGTGACTGATGCTTGAAAATCGGGGGAAAACAAACAAGAAACATTAAATGAATTAAATGAATAAACTGAATTTATTACTACCATTGCACATACAAAAATAAGACCTCTGGCATCACAATAATTCGTATAATTTTTCGAAATACTGAACATAGCTGAGCCAAACGTGTACAGTTAAGTACATTGAGAAATTGACAAGATGGGTGATTTTGAAATGATTTTGGAATAAAACTGAATGAGTGTGTGGAGCGAATTTTGTGTGAATTTTAAGGGATGTAATTCAATATTGCTAATTTTGTTCAAGATGAACAAAATTAGCAATATCTATTACCCCCCTTTAATTTACAAGAGGACCAAGATGGTCCTAGATCGCTCACCTGAGTCTTTTTGACCCCTGGAACATCACATCAATTAAATAGGCAGATGTCATAAAGGATATAATTTCTAAACAAAACCAAGTTTCAAGAAGTTTAGGCCAAAATTGTGGCCTCTAGAGTTATAAAAGAAAATTATCATTAAGACCCATTTTCCTGTAATATGGCATGGATCTTTCCTATTTTTGATAGGGTTCAACCTTGTAACCTGTCAAACATTCTGATCAAGTTTCATGAAGATTGATCATATTTGTGGCCTCTAGATTGTAAACACTTAAATTGTTGACGCCGGACGACATACGACAGATGACGGACATTTAATGATCACAAAAGCTCACCTTGAGCACGATGTGCTCAGGTCAGCTAAAAATACATTCAGCTTCTATGAAAATCTTTCTATGTTTTCACGAACATGTTTTCAGACACTACTTAAAATTCTAATTAACAAATATGTAATATGGTTGATTTGTTGTTCCTTTCTCTTTCGCTGACTACCCGAATTTTCGCACATTGTTGGAAAGATGGTGGAACTAAGAATTTGTGACTTAAAAAGTGTAGCACTGAATATTTTACCCTACAGTGGCGAGAAAAACTTATGTCAATAGAGTTAAAGAAAGAATCTGTAACCTTACCCTATTGAACTTAAATACTTTCAATCCCGAAATAAGTCTGCCAATCTTGATTTGTTTTGTTTAAATGGTGTTTTACGCAGCTTTCAACAATCTTTCAGCTATATCGCAGCGGCTGGAGAACCTTACAATGGATTCATGGAATTTCTCACACCAGTACTACCCTTACACCGTGTTGCTATACCACAAAGGTCTACGATTTATCTAGCCATTGGTGGCCCATCTTGAGAAACCTTCGAAAAGTATTCACGTATGCCCACAATGATCTCCATTTATTTTTATACTACCTTTCACTTTATGGAAGGACATGTAACCCATAAGACGAAAAAGGACAATGCATCTGGAAACTTTTTTTTCACGATGAACGAAATTGGTCATATTAATTACCTCCCTTTAATAATAAAAAAAACCATGAAAGTTTCATAAATAACTTCCTATTTCTCTTAGAGAACCAATCAAAAGTGTCAGTATAATCGTGTTTTTCTAGTTATTTTTTACTTCGGATGTAGTTGTTGATTTTAACTTTTTAAGTGATTTTAGGAGCGTTTTTGGACGGTTTAATTGAGTGTTTGGAATGAATGAATGGTGCGCTGAGTGAGTGATTTGCGATGGTTTTGATAGGGACGAGAGTCTTTTTCACGATGTTCTTAACGCCATGTATAGATTTTCCCGGATAACGACAAGAAGGGTTAATTTGTGCCCTCACAGAGATTTAACTACGACTCCATGTCGTCAAAATAGGGTCGGATTTAATTGAAGAGCATTCGAAATAATTTGATTATGTCTGCTCTTTTGAGATGTAGAAATAACGCTCCTGGTAACGAACGGTGATTAAAACATGCGTAAGCTCATACTAGGTATCCACCTAAAACGTTAATTTCATTATCCCCGACCATAGTTTGCTTTTAACATTCGTATGTTGTGTCATTCTTGAATAATTTAAATGTAAGTTTTGTCAACAAAAACGAGTATTCTAATTTTCAAACAAAAGTCATAGCTCTCTGAAAATAATTTTTTTCTCGTCTATTTGGTATGCTTGTGCAAAATATAGTTTCAAACAAAAGTCTAAAAAGAAAAAGAAAATATTTACGGTTTTTTACTGGCGTGTAGGTATATAACTTTAGATCAATTCGCACATGTGTATAAATCCGCGAATCCTCTTGGCGTAGTCAAGCCAGGTGTAACTCCCTATTTGCACGAATTGAAAAAAAAAAACAACAAATAGAAGAGGCCTCCAATTAAGAGGCAAGGAATCTAGTATTCATGTACCAGGTAAAAAGACAAATTGAACCACAGATATATGAAAAGGTTGGTGGCTCTTTCAAGGGCGTATCTAACATCACGCACATTACGCAAGTGTGTAATAGAAATAAATACTCTTTTGAAATTGTTGTTGATTAATGATCATAACATCGAAACTACAGCTTTTTCAAGCTGTAGTTACGATGTTTTGATTATTCACCAACACTCAAATCATAGAAAGGGGGATCGGACGGAGGACTTTCATCATTTGACTAAGTCCACATATTGCATTTGTCCTATATATTCTTTGTTAGTCGCCTTCTGAGTGCGTATAAATTTCAAAATCCTCAAAATTCTAGTTACGCATATGGCTCTTTTATACGATACTCTTAAAATATGCTTAAAATATGAAATAAGAGACTAGTTTAATTTATATTTTTCACTATTATATACTTCTTCATGACATACAATGTACCTTATCTAAGAAACGGTAACATATCTACAAGCTTAGATAATTGCATTTTTCTAGGACAGACTGATTATTTTCATTTTTCCATTGTAACAATTGAAACAACGATCCTGATTAGCTGTAATTAACATCCGGTTCATGTTTAACCAATGGTTATCATTTATACAACCGAGCCCAACTGTACAACTTTATACACATATAGTACATTTGAAGTCTACTTTTGAGCAGCTATTATGTACAGTCTACCTTTCAGCAGCTACAGTTGCATTGATACATCTGGCACTCTACTGTCATGTTACTGCTTTAACGTCCATGTATTATGATGTTTATTGCATTTCAACACTTGCATTTAATCAAGCATTATCACAGGATGATGATCAGTTGTCACTATTGCGTGTGAACAGACTCGATACTGTCAGATGCACTTCGTCAACAGAATGACAACCTATGTCACTTCGTATTTTCATTCAAAGTATATTGTCTGCTCTTGAATGAAACATCTTGCAGACTTGAGTTTACTATACCGGTTTAGACAGAATGACCCTTTGATGAGTTGCTAGTTTCTTTGTCTTTGCCTTTCTTAAAAAGATCACAAATCAAATTTAGGGGAAAAAATAAATAAAATACAAAATCTATAATTGCAAAAGATTGTTTGAATTTTTTCCCTTTGAGTACGAATGATATAGCATAACTTGATAATGGAATTTAGATGGTCAAAAATAGAAACCACAAAAATTCACAAAGACATAGATATATTACATACTTATATCGCCAAGAAGTACATAATTTTCTAAATTGGAATAAGTATTTTTCGCAGCAGGACAGTGTCAATAAAGAAAACGGGAGCGGGCATTTTCAGGGTTTAGTGTTATGAATTCTTATCTTTTTTAATATTTCCTGCTTATTTCAAGAGGTCGAAATACGAACTAACTGAGCTATCGTAGGACATAACGATAGCTCAGCTGTTCTTGGCCTTCGGTGAATAACAAAATGCCACTTATTAGCAAATTTTATCATGGGAAAATCAATTAGAAAATATTCCCTCGGTTTAAAAAAATGCCAGCGTATTAAAATACAAATGACCTTTTTCCCAACCCCAAATGGACTATGGAAGACCCCTTTGATATACCTGCAAATTATCATGAATTATTTAAATATCGAAGGTCTGTCTGCCATATATATATTTTTTTAGCATTTGTTTGTTGCTTGAACTTGCTTCTGATATTAATTTTTATTTATGATCATAATCGGTCCTGCGTTCAGGATGACAAACGGTACAAACAGTTTGCCAATTATACCCCGCTTTGCACGTAAGTGCACGTGCAAAGCGGGGTATACTTGGTGAACTGTTCGCACTGCTTTGTCTTCCTGAACGCGGGGCTAGTGTCCCTCATCTAAAAAGCGAAAAAAGCGATAGTTTGAGGCTATGCAAAGACATAAATATGTCTCTTGGTATGAACCAAAAACTAATATGACTTGTTATCTATCAGTCTATTTGTTGTTGTTTTCTATAAACGAATATATGTTCAACAACCTTATATATTTGCTGGCTTCTACCAGAATGCTATTCAAAACATTTTCTATACAAAATAGCAAATACGGTTGTTTTTTAAAAGTCGATTTTGAGAAATAATGATTCAATACCCTAGATGTGCAATTTGACTTGACGTTGTATCAAAATATACACTGGAACGGGCTTCTCAACGGCCACCACTGTATTTGTTATATTTTTTATCTATGTGTTACTATGTCTCATTTGTACATGAGCATCAATATTATTTTATGCTAGGTGAAGAATGTGTATGAAATATAGATCTTGTGTCTTTAACTAACGGCTAAAGACGAGAACCCATTAGTTTGAAACACAAAATCGCCTTTTCAAGACTCTAAAAGTTTCGTTTAAAGAATCATTAGAAACCATTATATTGTACACTAACTGACAAGCTTTGACAACGTGTCAGGTATCAAATTTAAAAACATAAATATATACATGTATATAGGGGATAATCGTTTGTTTCATTGTAAGATCGATTTATATTTCATCGAGTGGTGGAGCGACGAGTGGAAATATAGCTTTTGTTGTTCACAAAATAAATATCAACCGATCTTACTCGAAAAACAAATGCGTATATTCCATTTCTTGAAGGCAAAAATGAGACGTCATTTTTCACGTGATTGCTTTGCAACGCTTAGATGACGTTAGATATGGTGAAATTAACAAAAATTAGAGTAAATGTTTTGATAAGTTCACTGGTTAGGCGTTGAGTTTATCAAAATGCTATCTAGTGTGATTTCTCGATAAATCACCGTATAGCATTAAAGAAATTGTGATTGTTTTGGCTTTAGTTCACAGTTCTGTAATTATCCCTCTAACCAATGATAATTTTGAATTCAGGAGTACCAAGCAATATCGTTACAATGTGAATACCTAAATGAGGGATATGCGAGGGGTGTTCCAGAAGTTCGTTGACTGACGCCATAACTAAAAGACTGCTAATCTCTAATCGTATAGAAAATATATCATATAATCTTATTGTGGTTTTTTTTTATGCTCATTCACAAAACTTTATGAAAGTACGCCAAACAGCAATCATTATATGAGCGACCAAATGCATGCACTTTGCACACCACAATTTTCTAGCGTAGGTCGTTGGCGTCAAGATATTCAAAAAAGAATAATTTAATGATTTAAAGATAATCAATTAAAGCATCTAAAATTTTGATTTACTACATATTATTACTAAATGTGTCATTGCATCATTGATATCCAGATTATAGCGCTTAAAACAGCTTTCGCCTGGTGTCAAAATAACCTTACTTTCTTTCTAGTAATTGTATACATGTAACAGCATTTTTCAAACTTTAATTTTTGTCCTTCATTTGTTGCTTAGATAAAGTTTTCTTACATTCGAACTTTAACACTTGCTGCTTGAAAATAATTTTTGCGGAATCATGTCTATTGTAGTATTTAACTATGCGCCATTGACGATGCTATCGGTCACCCGCTCTCATTGAGTATCGATTTCTCTCACTGAACGCAGCCCGACGTTGTATTCCTTAAGTTCTGATTCATTTATTGTATCAACCACATTTGTTGCTCAAGGTACTGCATTTCCTAAACGAAACGTGTTTCACCTGATAAAGTTATCCGGAAATACCATTGTGTCTGAATTGAAATAGCACGCGAAATTTTATGAAATTTATTTGGGTGTTAGATAATATAATTTGTGCTGGAGTTACAGAATGTATAAGCGTTTAACATCAGGCAACGCCTGATGAGCGCGTTGTGAGGATTAAGATGATAAACACGCTACATAGTAACTCTCTGATGAGTTATATTCATCATTTGCTAATTTCAATGATTTTCATTGAACAGTTATAAAGAAAGTCCACGGACTTCTGGAACACCCGTTAAAGAGAATAGATGGTTGAGACGGAAAAGTTGATCGCGGAATTTATCTGGTGAGCCGGGTCGAGCTGGATAAAATCCGCAGTCGAGCCCGATAAGTATTTCCATCTCATGTCGCCTATCATCTCTTCTATTTATCCTGTTTTAAAGTTTATTTGATTTTGTTTCCGTAAATTTTATCTGATCCCGATTTACCACACCGACTATTCATCATAATGGCTAATGTGTTGATGAGGTGGGGTTGTCGCTTACTGCTAAGAACTCGATAATTGTACGGATGACTGATGCTGTAGTAAGAGAATGTTAAACACAAGAATACTAAAGCAATACTTATATACCTAATTGATTAAGAAGATGTGAATAGGATGACTTTATATTTAATTGCTTTTGTGAACCGTCCATTTTATTCTCTAGTTTTGTTTTTGTTTTTTGTTTTTGTCATGCAGATAAAAGCAAACCTCAATGTTTTTCTTCCTCTTAATTAGGAGACGGACAAGATTGAGATTAGATACAAAGCTAAGTCTCCGAAATCCCCCTCGGTCGAATAAAATCTACGTCGAACCAATCCGGATATTTTTTCAAAAAAATCTTAGTAGTTCTCGAGTTTGAATGTAAACACATAAATTAAGCTTCGTCACAATTTTATAGATTACGTTATCAGTCATGTGTTACGCCATCGATGTCGCGATTTGATTTTTGAAAAGAAGGGAATTGAGTGAAATATTTTTAACAGAAATCGATACGCGAATCAAAAAGAAAAAAATGTGTTAGGGAGGACTCTTTTTCAGACCTAACGGCCGCAAAAGATACGGCCCGAAAGGTCACGTGACCACGTGACATGATAAAGCTGTCAGGTGATCAAGTAATCTGATACTCCATTTTATCAGGCCATATTTGTAGCTAGTGACGGGATAAATTAAGTATTGTTCTTCCTAAATTAAATTGTTAAAGAAAAGTTTATTGTGATTGCTCTGCATCTATCATCAACTCTGTAATTATCCACCAATGATAATTTCTTTTTTAGGAGTACCCTAGATTTCCGATAAAATTTGATGCATTTTTCAAAACCTAAGGAAGCGATATCAATATTTGTTCTTCCTGAATTTATTTCCTATAAAAATTCGACTACTTCCATTTTAGATACCAAGGGCAATATTTTTTTCAAGTTTTCTCAAAAAACCAAGTGGCCGTTGAGTAGTTCGTTTAAGTGTTTATAGAAATCATTCCAATGATTTGATAGACGTGTCCTAATAACGGAATGATAGACGGCGTACGGAAAAGGAAAGTCTGGTTATCATCATTGTAGTCTTGATGAAATATAAATTAACACTACATTATAGGCTCAGTCTGGATTCTCTCCATTTCCTGCCAAACGAGTTATGACAGCCCGTTTATTGTGCGGATTTTTTAATTTACTACTATGCATATCCATTTTTACGAGACGTTGGTGTGTGGTGTGCAATTTTGCCGTCGAATAAAATATTTTTTGTTGGTTTGACAGTGCATTTCTGGTGCATGTCTTCTGACGCTGGTTTAAAAGTTGCAACATGTTATAAATGTTTCGCACTAAAAAAAAAGCTAAATGTCACTGAATATAAGAGCGTAATGCACGCACATTTACGATAAACATGTACGAGAACACGGAGTTCGACATGCACGATCGAGACGAATTCATAAAGATCGAAATGCTATTTTGATACACTTAGTAACATCGTTAAATTGATATTCGATCTAAATCATATAAAACATTCACTCCAATCGCTCAAATTTGCTCTGGCATTGTGCAAAACCATTCGAATCGTTTAAAAAGATCAACATGTCAATAAATTATTCTTTTTATTGCATTGTGTGTATTCTTAAGCATTAGATTGGTCGATGAATTAACCTGACGCAAAATTAGGGAAAACAGGAAGTCGGGATAAAAAGAAAATGAATGAGCCTGCGCGTGACATTTCCAACAATTTCAAATGTGCGCAATGTTAAGACCCCGGCCAGTCTGTGTATCTGCACAGTCTGACCAGGATCTTTCCTTTGCAATTTGTTGATAGAAATGGTTTCAAGGTGCCTTAAGATAGTCAGGGGATCTTGTAAATGTACTGTGTGATTGTCCAGGCTGTTCAAATGTTTCTGATTCACGAACATGTGAAATTGTTGGAAATATCACGCATAGGCTTAAATAGATAAACTCCAGGAAGCTATGAAGCCTTGCTCACGAGATAATTAGCCAGTCAGCGTCGACCTCAGTGCTGCTTGACCATCTGATGACATTGAACCATTTATCTTCAGAAATAGACTGGCTCCCGTCCCACTGATCTGAAGTATTGTGAAATGAGCAATTCAACTAGAGAAAGCATAATTTCTTTACAGCTTATATTTCTCCGACTGGCCGATCAGTGTTTTTTGTCAGTTTTTGAGAATATGGGAGGTAATTTGAAATAGTAAAACATGAGTGGTGTACCTTATTTAACACTAACTGACAGCCTGGGAGCCAGGCTACTTCAGAAAGCGTATTATCATTTTTTAAGAGATGAAGAGAGTATTTATTGATTTCATGGTGGTATGAAACAGAAAATCTAATCACACTGTATGAAAACGCGAAGCAGATTCATACATGAGTGTGATAAAGTATTTAGTTTCATTTCTCCATGAAATCAACAAATATTCTCTTAATCTCTTATAATTTAATATTAAGCAGCAAAAATGTAAAGATTTGTCGAAAAAAATCCTAATGGGACTATTTTCTGCTGACGCTTACAAAATAGTTGCGTACCCAAAATTGTTTTCATTGATAAATAAAACTGATTTTTCGTCCAATTACAAGGTCAAAATTTCAATGGACCCAACTAAAATTAGTTAAATGATTCTTAATCTCGTAACTTGATAGCGATGTTTTTTTTTAAATATTCATGTAATGATAATCCATAACGATATAGCAAATCATAATGCGGTTTTCCTGAAAATGCCCCTAATACTTACAACCGTCATAACATACATGAATAGACAGTGTTATACAGTATTATAATTAATTAATTAACATAGCTGGTCGTTACTGGAGCCAGTTCATGTTTAATCTTCGGTAATAAAGACGCTAATATAGACTGTACCTAGAACTTGTTTGCATAGTTTTCTGGACTTCATAGACCTGTACGGTGCTAACATCCACGCCCCAATCTTTTGTATCGCCTTACCCCTTAGTTTTCAGACCAAAATAGACTCAAATAGAAGAACAGCCCTGCGTTCAGGATGAAAACGTAAGCGAAGCGCTTTCGAAATGATACATCGCTTTGTACTGTGACAAATACAGTACTTGGCCGTTTCATTACTTAATACTTGGGTTGTGGTTATGTCTATCAAGCTTCGTGATTTCCGACTGGCCAAAAAAAAATGGTTTCATTCTTCAATGAGAACAATATTGAGCTCGCATCTATTTTGTAAGCTTGCAAAGAAAGTAGTCCCATATGAAATATATCCATTACAGTTAGTAAAATCGTGAAATCGACTTTTACCTCAAAGCCAATGCTAATCGCTCACCTAGCGCTCCATTCATTAATTCCAAACACTCACTCAAACCATTCAAAAACACGCAAAGATGACTAAAATGATTAGATCAACAACTACATTCAAAATGAATATAGCAAGAAAAAAATCGCAATTTCATTGACATAATTGAAATTTAAGTGCCTGGTTTTTGAAGAAAAATGGAGCTATTTATAGAACTTGTATGCAAATTTGATTAAAGGGAGGTAATTGATATTGCTAAATTTGTTCATTCTGATAATCCCGCTTTGTGTATTCATACAGTGTGATAAGGTTTTTAGTTTTATACTTGCATGAAATAAAAATATTCTCTTCGTCTATTAAATGTACTTGTTGTGCAAGAAAAGGATATCGACGCATCTCTAATTACGACGTGTTGCAACTTAATTAGATTACTGAGGACACAGTCAGTTCAAAGAAATCCCTAGCAATCTTGTAACAGACAAAACTCTGCTATAATGGTTGATTTAGTACTCAATGATATATCTGGGCTCTCATTTCAGCATTGGCATCTTCAACTTTTCTATAATGTTTCTATTAAGCACCTTTTTCGTATGGGACTAGGTACAACAGAAAAATCTTTTCCTGTCTTTTGTTTACGAGTCTATGCGTGACATTTCCAACAATTTGAAATATTCGTCAGTAAACATTGAGCAGTATAGTCAGCAACAGACTATAAATATAAAGTCACCTGGTTGTCTACAGATACTTTGAGACCTTATCTATCTACTAAGTGCATAGTGAAGATTCCGGCCAGACTGTGCGGATGCACAGGCTGGTCAGAATCATTACTTTGTGCACATTTGAAATTGTTGGAAATCTCACACACAGGCTCATATAAAATAAAACTGCTAACTTCCCCGTCTTCATGTTTTCTAGGACGTCGATGTAGCCAAAAGTGACAAAAACGTAGCTACAGCTTTATCGAGGCCATGTTACTGTGGGTTTTTTTTAACCAAAAACTTTGTTATGGAGATATTGTTGCACTTCTCATCTATTCACAGCCCTAACGTAACGACACGGCGAAATCTTTCTTTAATTTTATTTCTATATGAACGAATCGCATGCATTTGTTTCAAAATCCAAATGTGTTTCTTGTAAGATGTATGAGTCGTTGCGTGACATTTTCAACAATTTTACACATGAGCAACGCAAAACCTCTAATCAACCTAAGCACTCGTACAATTTTACTAGGCCCCGACGGTAGCACTCATCCTTACTGACTATTTATCTTCCATCAATGGGTCGATAATCGTAGATCTATGTGGGATAGCAGCTGGAAGCTAGGAAGCAGGTATGTAAGGGATGTAATGGTGTGAGAAATACCAGGAATCCGTGGTAAGGTGCTCCAGGCGCCGCGATTTAACTGGAAGATTGTTCAATGCGGCGTTAAACCCAGTTCAAAAAAAATCAAAACAGTCTTTTTAGGTGTTTTGCTCTGAAGATCGATAAGGTTTTTTAACCTCCCTGCGGTCTGTCAGCGAATATGCTGTATCATGTATGCCCATCTCGCACACATGAAACTGTAGTAAATATCACGCACAATCTAAAATAAGACATAAATCGTGTCATAAATCAATCGTTTGTGGAGCTATACCCAAACTGATAAAGTGAAATGAATTAAAAGCAAGAGTGCCTTCGTCAAAATAAACGCCGCCACTTTAATGCTATTTCACGAAAATAATTGTAGACACTACTTACTTTAACAGAACCAAATTGAAACGTTTGCAGACTGCCTTTTAAAGTTGTCAAGTTCAAGCTGTTTGTTATGATTGATTGATTGAATGGGGTTTACACTTCTTTAAATTGCAACTAAATACAATGATAAAAAGAACTTTGACATGAAGGCCCCTTTTTCCATGACGCGGCTGAAATTCACTTAACTGCAACAACATGCACATTTTTTTTTTAAGATAAGTCCATAATCTAAGGAGGAGTTGCGTTCACAAGACTTTTTCATGAAGGCCCCTTTTTCCATGACGAAGCTGTAATTCACCAAACCACGACTTTAGAAGCAGGTCAGGTGGCTAGGATAATTTTTTGAAGGTTTCATCCAAATCATTCCATAAATGGAGGGAAGTTGCGTTCGAAAGATTTTTTACAAGTAGGTCCCCTTTTCCATGACACTGCTAAAATTCACCAAACAAACCGTGAAAATATGCGCTAGGTCAGATGACTAGGATCATTTTGTGAAAGTTTCATTATAATCGGTCCATAAATGAGGGAGGAATTGTATTCACAAGATTTTTTACATGAAGGCCCCTTTTTCTACGACGCGGCTAAAATTCTCAAAACCATGACTTTAGGTGCTAGGTCAGGTGACTAGGACCATTTTGTGAAAGTTTCATCCAAATCAGTCCATAAATGAGGGAGGAATTACGTTCATCAGATTTTCTTTCGTGAAGACCCTTTTTTTCATGACGTGGCTGATATTCACCAAACTGTGACAATATGTGCAAGGTCAGCTTAATAAAACATTCTGTGAAAGTTTCATCCAAATCGGTCGATGATTGAGGGAAAAGTTGCGTTTAAAAGATTTTTAACACGAAGGACCCTTTTTCCATGACGCGGCTGAAATTCACCAAACCGTGACTTCATGCACATGGTCAAGTGACCAGGAACAATCTGTGAGTTTCATCGAAATCGGGTTATAAATGAAGGAGAAGTTGCGTTCACAAGAAGGCCCCTTTTTCCACGACGCAGCTGAAAATCACCAAACCGTGACTTCATCCACATGGTCAGGTGATTAGATACATTCTGTAAAAATTTCATCAAAATCGGTCCATAAATAAGGGAGGAGTTGCGTTCACAAGAAAAGTGGACGTACGTATGTACTTACAGACAGACAGATGGACGGACGGACACACGGAGAAGATGACGCCAATATGATACCGCCTCCGGCGACGTTTAACAAACTAAACACACTATCGCCCGAACTTTTTAGCAGAGGTGAGTCTGCATTGAAACTTGTGCTAAAAGCGTAAGTTGAAGTTAATTCTCATCAGCCAAATAAATTAGATTGCATTTAAGAAACCCACATTAGAATACAAACATTTTACTATTCATCTTTGAACAACTTGGAAAAACAAAAGATTAATTGCAATAAAACCAGTTGTTTTGTTCTGGCAATTAAACGGAAATTACTAATCAAGTTTAAGTATAGTTAAGACACAAGATACGTACCAAAGTATCCAATGTAATAAAATCTCTAGAGTTAAAAGAATGGATATTTCTACATCAAAGACCCAAACATTTATATGGCTGCTAGATATGTTGTATTGGCAATCAAGATTCCTTATATTTCAAGATCGTCTACTTATATATTTCTTTCTACTACTATTTTCTTTGCACTCTTAGTTCATGTTTTGAAAAAAAAAGAACGTTCAAAGAAAGCCTTCGTGAAATTAAAGCAGAATTTTATGAGTAAAGTTTAAGACTATAAAGAGGGAAATCACAATCTTCATTCTATGGAATTGGCATCGGGAATGAGAAGGGTGTTTTCATAAAAGCCCGTCATTTCACACGTTGGTTGATATTTTTGACATCACAATTATCAACCATCTCGCTAGGGTGACGTTGCATAAAACAAACTCAAAGAACGAATAAAAGTGGGCATATTATAATTTGATAACAAAACGCAGTTCTACTGTGCTTGGTCATCAAATTATAATATGCCAAAAAGGTCTCCAAAGACGACCAGAAAGATTAAACAAGATGTGTTTTTACTGTTTTTTTTTTCTTTCTTTCTTCAAGCGTATTAAATTACTGAAGTTCCATTAGAAGCCGGATTACCTAAAAATGACCCAAAATTAGTACACTTACGGTCCAGATACAATCCGGTTTAAAGAAAAGTCCGAGCGATGTTCCGAATGTGATCGATGCAATTTTGCTTACGAAATGGTAAATTCGGAAAACATTTGTCTTTAAACTACTGCTTGGATCGCTTTCTCTTTCTTCAAACGTGACACGTCAATCGAAAAGAGATTGGTATAATCTTTTGTTTCAGGGTAAGCTAGATTTATCCTTGGCTGGTTTAACAACAAAAAGCTATATTTTCACGATTTTTCATTAATGCAAAAAATAGGCCAATTATATTAAAAGAATTAACAAAAAAATCTTAAAAAGAGTCTTTCGTGCGTGATTACTATTAGACAAAGTCATGACGTCATTTTTGACAAAAAGGATGAAATGAACGAAAGCAGAGTATAATCTTTTGGTTATTTTGTTGGTTTGGTGATGATTATTAAGTGAGGATCAGCCGTTATTTCTCGGCAATCCACCGAAAAGAATTGAAGAAAGCATAATAAGCGGTTTGTTGTCAAGAACGCATGTTCCTATTGAGCCTTCGCTTTAATCAGGTCTGTGTTGAGGATAACAAAACGCTTGCAAACTATTCAACAATTGGAAAGTTATCTCCACTTCGCAAGCACATGTAACACGTGCAAAGCGGAGCATCCCTACAAATAGTTTGCAAGCATGCTGTTATCCTGAACGCAGTGCAGATTTTGCATTCGTCTTTCAGTTTGTAAGTCCCAAAAGCATGTTTTATTGGTATTATGGCTACGTCTTGGACCTCAAAGACCGCCATACATGTATAATGAGTACATTCAAATCATATTTTCTAAGATTAAGGTGTCTATGGTTGCGGTTTTATATGATTTGTTTGTTCTTGTTAGTATGATTGATGTTCATATTTGTTTGTGTTTGTCCTGACAAGTACCCGTTGATTGATATGAACCCATGCCTCTGATAAATTGTCTGTGTAATGAGTGTTTAAATGTCCCCAAAACGACTCATCGCTGTCTTGAAGGGTAAAATATCAATGCCCTTTTATAGTCGTACCACAGCATCTAATCAACACTTTTAAAATTGGGCTTTTAGTTTATTAAATCACAAGCGAATTGATTAGATAAAATTTTCATAAAATAGTTATTGCTCTTTTCAATCACAGGGCATTTTAGCGAATTTATGTCTTACATGTATATATAATTACAAGGGATGCAACTGACAAATTCAGAAAACCCTACCCGTCCAATGAAATCGCTGGGTTTAAACGAGTAATTTTGTGGATCACGTGACGATGATGATGGCTGAATCGTTTTAAAATCGAGTGAATCGGCAAAACTTCGAACGACTTGAAGCTGAATTCTCGGTGTTAACATTTAAAGACGGAGGTTGGTCAAAGATAATGATTTATTTTAAGAGATCGATAAGTATTATGGCCGGTATCTGGTACCAAATAGTATATTTAGTCTTACAAGCGCTCTGGACGGACCCGTGTCGGACCAAGCGATTTCGACCCAAATGTCGCCAAACCGGCTTCTAAAGCGAGAATCCCAAAACACTTTGTTGAAAAACCACTTTGTTGTTCGCTAGATAAATATGTTAGGAGTTAGTCAAAGAAGATCTCGTGTAATTGTCTTTAGAATTAACGAAGTAACGTGTGTTTTTGTGGGGACGGGTAGGTTTTTCTGAATTTGTCAGTTGCATCCCTTGTTATTATATATACATGTAAGACATAAAATCGCTAAAAATGCCCTGTGTTTTCAATAACAAAATACCAAATGAAAAACATAAGCAGTAGTTTCTTACCACACACAAAAAAAGCACAGTAAGACCTGTTTTAAGATACTTATCACGGGACCACAAATAAGCGTTCGTAAAAGAAAAATAGTCGCTTAATACGCGTTGTTTATAAATAAGAAACTGACTTTTTTTTTTATTAAATATGCATATTATTGCGAAATTCTCAATAATCCTATGTTATAAAAACTCAATAAAATCGTCTCATCGAGACGTTTCTGGTGAGTTCTAACAACAAAGGATTTATTTTCAATAATTTTTAGAGCAACGATACCTAAATTCAAAGATATTCTGATATAAAGCACGGGCCTTTGATACTGTCGCTTGATATAAAAGGTCGCTTAATAGACGTGGTCGCTCGTACCAGATTGACTGCATATCATTTCTTGAATTAAACATCTTGCGGGTTGTTGCTATACAAAATCGTTCTCTAAGAATTCCAATGGTAATATAACAATCGAAGAACGGCCATGCTACTCTTCTTCAGAACGTTTAGGATGTGCTTAAATAGATCGAAAGTCCATTTGAAGTCCTGCACGTATATATGGTGCTCATCCCAAAACGAGGGTGCATGTGTAAAATGCTCGGTTGCATTCCCAGATTTATACGCGAACATAAAAGGAGTGTACATTTCTTTTTAACAAATCGGACTTTACAAACCAAATAGAGGCAAACGTCAATATCAATATCATAGACCTGCGACGAGAAAGCTAAGGTATACGCGACAAGCCAAAAATTTTTATGATATATTATTTTACTCATATACGTCTATAAAAAAAAGAAAAATGTTTGGAAAGAATGAATAGAGAGAAAGGCGAGCGTATAAGAATGATTTGACCGGATTGAGAATCTATTTATCGGTGTCTTTAACTTTAAACTTTTTTACGCACTCGTATTATGTGCGCTAAAACGGCCAGCAAAAGGCTTAAGAAATGATACTCCGCCTTGCTCGCTCATTTTCTTGCATAGCAGGGAACTATATCTCAACATCCACGACCATTTTGTAAATCTACAACGCATAGCTGCTTCTGTTTCACAAATAAAGTTAACAACAACGTAAAATTGACAAGGTGAATGATTTTGTAATGATTTAGGGTTGAAATTAATTGAGTAAGTGGAGCGAGTTTTGAGTGAATTTAAAGGGAGGTAATCCAATGTCACAAATTTTGTTCAGGACGAACAAAATTAGAACTATTAATTACCTCCCTTTCATAAAATATGCATACAAGTTCTATAGATACCTTCCTATTTCTAAAATCCTATTAGACTCTTACAAATTTGAATTATGTCAGTAAAGTCGCGAATTTTCTCAAACCATTTTTTTAATGACGTTAGTGATTCTATATTTTTCAATTGGTTTGAGCGTTTTTGAATGGTTTGGGCGAGGTTTGGAATGAATGAATGAGGCGCTGAGTGAGCGATTTAGAATAGTTTTGATTGAGATGAAAGTCAATTTCACGATGTACCTTACTGCAGTATAGAAAATGTTTATTGATAAATTCTCTTTTTCGTATTGTAAAGAAATGTGTTTTATATATTACTTTTTTACGTGATAAAGGGTTAAAGTTCTTCAAGAGAGGCGAGAGAGCTTTTGATGCCGAAGTGCGAACAGTTAATGGGAACTTCTTTAAACAGCTGAGTGGAGCAGCGAAACTATGAATAAAATGATTATCTATGCATATAGCCGAAACGCTTGAAAGAGGCTTTTAATTGGGTATCTTCTTGTGCCACTCAAAAACTTTGCCAAAATATCAAGGATTATAGCGTCTTGGAAAGAGAGGAGAAACACTTGTGGAAAGGATGAATTAATTTTTAGCAACAAGCAAGAACCCTCATGCCCTCTTATTGGATTTTCTTCTTGCGACAAACTGCATTTTTCAAGGTTAATGGACAAGTACAGGCCATGACAAATCTTGGAATGGCAAAAAATAGATCTAAAAATATTATCTTAATTTTGTATATCGAAAGGTACAAAAAAAATTCGTTAATGAAAAAATGGCGGGTTCCAGTATTTTCTTTATCAACAATAAAGTGTCCCGAATATTATTCATAAGTGACCCGTCACGTGAAAAGGGACCATCTTGGTAGTGCGTAAAGTGGCGACCTTGGTCAGACTGCGCAAACTGCGCAGACTGACAAGGGTCGAAACATGTCGCACTTGGATAATTTTCTGAATCAAGAATGATCATTCTACATTCCTGTATAAGCATGTTTTGACATGTAACTATTAGTTGACCTCTACCGGAACAATTTTTTTTTATATAATTTTACTTTACGGAATTCCGAGATGGTCCCTTTTCGCGTAACGGGTCAGATATATCTAGCTACATTGATGCGGACAAGATCATCTTGTTACCTTGGCAAGTAAAAAATCATCTAATATTTATCCGGGATTAACTGAAGAAACTGCATTTATCTTACAATGAAGCATGTAATGGCCTGATATCACCTGTCTGATAACATAAAATGGTATCAGACAGTCTATGTTTAGAAAGAATTTGCATACACTTTCACTGATTTTTAATTTATCATAATTTAGCGCTGAAAAATGGTTGCATGATAAATAGAATAACATGTAACCATATCAATGTTATCTAGTCTAATTTGCGAGAAATTATCATGACTCGGCAGGGCCTCGTCATGATAAATTCTCCCAACCTCGACCAAATAACACTGATATAAGATACTAACGTGTTATTCTCTATATCTCTACATGCAGCAAAAAAAAAAAAAAAAAAAAAATAAATGGTATTCTAGTAATGTTCAAGCAATATGAACTATTCCTTCTAAAAAAGGGCGTGCATTAGGTTTACTACATTCGCGTTAATACAAATATATACATGTAGAATGAACACCATACAAATGCTTTAGCGGAGCCTTGCGAAAGCAGCTTTTTGCCAATTTGTTTTCAATTGGCTGTTTGGCTTTTCCTTTAGAAGCTACATGCAATCAATATACCATAAATATTTCAATTCCATACGTTTCCTTGGATAGGATTTCTTCAGCGTTCTTCGGTGCTTTCGGAGCTTTGATTTTATCCCTAGGGATCAGTTGAGTCGAATTCGACGTTAATATATGAAACTGAAAATTCCATTAATAAAGCAGAGCGGGGAGTACTTGAAAATATATCAACCCAAAGACATTCCTCTTTTCGGGTTGAAATTCTATCTCCTAACAATATCGTGGGTAAGGGACCAAAACCTCGTAAATACAACTATTTTGAGCTTCAGTTAAGATAAATTGGTCGTCTACTAAAGATTCTCGTATAACCCTTTCGTTTGAAAGAAACGGTTTGGAAATATGAATGGGGTAATTTTAAAAAAAAATATATTATATTTACTAAATGAATCTTTACTATTCTCACAGCATGACATGGCCAACCAAACATTTACAATGTACCACAAAAGATACTTTGAAAATTAAAAGGAAATTATGTTGGTCAATAATTCGTTTAAAGCCTAGAAGCTATATAGAATACTTTTGAAATCGCCAATTCGACAAGCATCAAATATGCGAATAATTTGATAGTTAGATTTTGAAAATAGATTTAGGGAAGTCGTAAGTATTCATCTTACTCAGCTAACTAGTAGCCTAATGTCAATGAATCGGCGCATAACAGTTATAACTGCCTGTAATCTTAAAAGCAGTTAAAAACTTTTAGCACTGAGACATGAAGGTGGTATGTCCAAACTTGTCTAAATATTTTTCTTTTTTAATTTGTCAGATAAACAATTTTAAAAAAAGTAGTACATCCTATTCAAAATATCCTTATATTGGATACTTTTCGCACTTCCCAGATGGTCCCTTATCGCGTGACGGTTCACATATGAATGCCAGCGTTAAACTGTAGCTTACAAAATCGAAGGGTGAAGAATCTGCAAAAGCATTTTGGCCCCTAAACCATGAAATGAAATCTAAAGAACCGCGTGACTATATTCAAAGTGACAGTTAATACTTTTTGTAGTGCAAATCCTTATCTTTTCGACAGTGTTCGAGAGCGTTGAAAACTATTATTTGCTGAAAATTAAACATGTTTTATAATTTGTAAATAAACAGAAAAAAGGGACTTATAATAATGACTAATTCATAGAAATGCGCCTCCTAAAAAACTGCCAGATTCTGTTTCACATTGTTATTATAGCAATGAAAAAATGGAAAAAGGAAAAAGAAATTGAATGCTACAGTTCTTTTTTTATTTTACTAAAACGAACTTTGATCCGCGACTGTAACTTAATCGAATATGATCAGAGTATATATTTTTGTTGCTATGCCATTGAAACTGAATGTTGTCTTCTCTTCAAAAACAAACACTCCTTTTATTCATACAATTACAAAGAAGGTCGCTTTCAATTGCCCAAATTTATGCATTTAGAAAAATACGCGTTGTCACATGGCGCATCACTGCTATGGTTGGAAATGTCAGTCTCGAGTTAAGTTAATTTCTGGATCCTGGAGCGGCTACCCAAACACTACATGTACATACAGTTAATTTCATCGTGAAATTGACAACCATCGACCAAAGCCATTCAAAATCACTCGCTCAGCGCTCCAATCATTCATTCCAACACAAAGTCAAAATATTTCAAAAACGCTCAAAAATCACTAAAAAGATAAGACCAACAACTAGGTTCTAAACAAAAATAGCTAGAAAAAAGTCGCGATTTCACTAACTTAATCGAAATAACAAGCGTCTGGTTGGTTCTTGAAGAGATACATGTATGAAGCTTTTTATAGAACTTGAAAGCATATTTTATTAAAGGGAGGTTATAAATATCGATAATTTTGTTAATCCTGAACAAAATTAGCAAAATTGGATTACCCCCCTTTAATTTCACTCAAAACTCACTCATTGCACTCATTCCATTTCGTTCCATAATTATTCCAAAATCATTCACCTTGTCAATCTAATGATGTTATTAACTGTACATGCCAGAATTGGATTGTCACTTAAGCATTTGGCTTAAAACATTCGAAAAACAATGGTGAATCTTCATAACCAAGTACGCCATTAAACATTTCTGTTGGATCATGATTTTTTTTAAAGTAAGGAAAAAAGTCCCTGATAAAGGGTTTGCTTAAAAGAGGAAGACAAATGCTCGACAACCTCATTTCACTGAGTGATTGATGCGCGGAAAAACTTAGTTCCACATACTTCTCGTTCAGTACCGTCACAGACGCGCTTTATGCGAGATTTCGATCGATATACCAGATTTTTAATTTATTTCATTGGGAGAGGAAAATCACAATTGGAAGGACCGATGTTGAAACTTAAGTTCATTTTTTTCCTTTTGACCATGATATAGCACTGCGTTAGGGATGTCAAAACGGTGCAATCAGTTTTCCAATTGTACCCCGCTTTACACGTAAGTGCAAAGCGGGATATCATTGGATAACTGTTTGCCCCGTTTTGACATACTGAACGCAGGTCATCTTTTCTTGTTTTTACTACGTTTTAAAATTGAAATCCTTCTTTGTAAGCGACTTCGTGTTTATTTCTAAAACAACTCTGCGTTCAGGATGAACAAAAACGAAACGTTCAAGTATACGAGGAGAACGGAAAATCATTTCTAATAACGTTTCGCTTTACCGCTTTCCTTTTGAATGCAGTGAGTATTCTTAGGGGATTATGACAGTTTGTTAAGTTTTCTATCGCCCTGAACGTATCGCAGGACAGCGTTCAGAAAAGCGGTCGGGAAGACACCAGTTTGAACGCAGCAAAGCCCAAACCAAAGAGAGTGTTCCATAGTACATGTCTTTCCTGGAAATCTGGTAGCGTGTACCTACAAATCTCTTTATGTATTATTCAAATTAAACAGTTCGAACTGTATGATAGCTTCGAATTGTCACTTGTTAGAAGCCTTAAAAATATGGGAGGATGTAGAATAAAAAAAAAAACATTCCAAAATCTACAGACGCACTTGTACATCATTTGTACTTTTACATGTACCAATCATTTGAATGTTAAAAATGCATAATTAAATATATGCAATCACAGGACGTAGAACCATAGGAAATAAGAGTACTTTTGAATTTCATTAATTTTTTGTATTTATGATTGAAAATGAGTCTTTGGTGTCGAAACCTTCCAAAAAGAGTACCCAGATCATTAGCGATTCAATAGCAAACAATTGCAAAACGTGGCACCACTTTTCTCTATGCTCTCTATAAGTTGGGAATATTTTAGGTCACAAATTTTCCTATGTTTAAACGGAGAAATATCAAGAAATATATAAGCTAGATTTCACGTCGGGCGGAAATTCATGAAACCTAACTCTGCATTAAAACTAGTCTCTGACCTTGTTAAATGATGTTTGCCCTAACAGTTGTCTTACGCAGGTGTTTTGATGTATTTATATAGAAACAAAGTTATCATGTGATGTTACAAAAAAAAAGCATAGTTATTTTTCTGTAATGAAATCACCAAAATGTACTATGATCACGCGATAAGCCTTCTCATTGAGTGGATGGCCTTCTCTTACCATCCATGCAAACGTTTGCTGAACAACCCTTGGCGCAGGATAACATACAACGCTTTTGTGAAAGGCGCTCTCGATCGGAAGAAAACTAGGTTGATGAAACTTAATGGATCATATTTTCATTTGACAAATGTTAGGCCTCGTTACGTTTTTTTTCTGCTTAATTGAAACCAATAATAATAATATTTATAATGCGATTCGAACATTCATTGGTTAAAAAGTGCCTTTACAACGTGTCTTTACCTATGCCCTTACACTCTTTATAGGCATTTTCTATATTTTAGCGCTCATGCGTTATGCCTTTACTCTCTCTATAGCCATTTTCTATATTTTAGTGCTCATGCGATTACCGCATCTGGTGCAAATTTCAAAATTGTAAAGTGAATCTTCTATTCAGTGTACATGCAAGGCAAAATACGATTAAGTCCATTACAAGTTTCGATGGGACCAATATGCTGTCAACATTTTTTGCAATAATATATGCGGTGTTTGTGTGATTTTCGAAGATCGAACCCTGTTGGAATAATAATATCAGTAATATTGATAGCTGTAGACCCTCTTGAAGAAGTATGTCGCCAAATTCATATACATGTAATAGTTATGTACAGGATTATCTAGTCCAAGATGTCGGAAATCAAATCCAAGAGCAAAATAACAATCCGTGCGTTGAGGACGGCATTTAATAGTGTCCACACGAGTTTAAGAATTAATCAATCTTTGCATGCACGTTCGCGTGCAAAGTAAATTTCATTTTTTAAACATTTCACAGACATTTTCATCTTGAACGAAGTACAGCGCTGCGTTCTGGATCACTTAAATGTGGGAATAGTATTCCAATTATAACCCGCTTTGCACGCGGGGTATAATTGGAAAACTGTTTGCACTGTTTGGTGATCCTGAACGCAGGGCAGTATTTGAAAGTATGTGACTGTTAGAGAACTGAAAGAAATGAAATCATCATTCTTGAAGACATAAACTCGCAACTGTCCGTTAACGACCTCTTCACCACCACTTGAAAAACGAATTTCAAATCTCTCAAATTATGGAGATAGAATCAGTCCAGGAAAGAGCCATGAATTCAAGATTTATGACTCGGTTTTCATATTTTCTCAAGACTTACCCCGGTAAAATGGCGGCTTCCTCAGCTGTCACTCATGTCATTTCCGGAACAATATTTTGGAACACTTCTGTTTTTATCGTTTGACTCTTTACCTGATACCAAACCTCTTTAACCCCTGTTGATTAAAATCTTTGAATAGAAATATAAGTTGTATTAATTCGGTACATTATAGCCGGCTGGTATATATACATGTATACAGTTATTTACATCGTGAAATTGATAAAATGAGTGATTTGGAATGATTTTGGATTGAAATCGAGTGAGTATGTGTATCGAGTTTTGAGTGAAATTCCAGGTTGGAAATTCAATATCGCTAATTTTGTTCAGGATGATTAGAATAAGCGATATTTATTAACTCCCTTTAATAGAATATGCATACATGGTCTATGAATAGCTTACTATGTCTGTAAAACATTGACTTTATCTACCGATTTTTATTTCAATGTCAATTTCACGATGTAATTAACGGAGTTGTTTATCTTATCATTTAAGTGAATTTGGAGCGTTTTTGAATGGTTTTGATCGGAATGATAATCGATTTACGTTGTTATGAACTTTACCTGTAACAGACGACAAATCGAGAAACGGTTGTTAATTTACCTACTTCAGCCTTACACCGATTCCTGGAAATGAAGTAGTCGCGGTAACAAATTTTGAAAGTAGTTTTAAATTTCTGTATTGCATGACTTCCCATTCTGTTTGATTTAATAACAGTTAGGAACGTAGTGGATTGACACTCACTCCGACACAAAATTATTTTATATCTCCTGCACAATGCTTCGTTCAAATTCCAATCGCTCTTTTAAAATATTCAAAACGTTTCGATAATTGAACGCAATTACATATTTTGAAATCCCGCTACTATTAATATCATTAAAACTCGCTCATTCAAGTAATTCAGTCATTCAGAAAACTTTAAAAATAATTCACCTTGTCAAATTACTGATTTTAAAAGTATTCTTTGATTTCATTAATTCTCCCTACATTTAACAAAGAATTGATATTGGAAACAGAACGGAGGCTCTAATATCGAGATCGCTTGAAATAGATACCATTGCAACTGCAAGGTGAAACAATGACTTGGCGATTTCAGAGAACAAATTGGGGGTTTGTTTAGCACCCCATGAGCAGTAAACGGCTACTTCAAGGCCCATTACCACAATATTTCAGAAGTTTGCCTCGCTCAACTGATGCCGATCGAACGCCTGGTTGACCACAAGCCACGCACACTTATCAAAACTAAAATTCAGACTCCTGATGGGCTCAGTGGTCAGTCTGTCAGCTGGCTAGACAATTTCACCTTTACCTCAGACGATTTTCTAAATGTGACCCGTCACGCGAAAGGGGACCATCTGGGTAGTGCGTAAAGTGTCGATCCCAGTCAGACTGCGCGGATTGCGCAGACTGACTAGGGTCGAAACTTTTCGCACTTAGCTCATTTTCTTAATCTAGAATGATCAATCAGCCTTCCTGTGAAAGAGTTTTGAATTGCGATTTCTGGTTGACCTATGCTTGACCCTATCTCTTTTTCAAATATTTATCTTACAGAGTTCTTAGATGGTCCTTTTTCGCGTGACGGGTCACATATGTCTATTCGGAACAATATACGATCATTTGCAACTATTCCTGAAAACTTCACAACTGATGTAGTTGTACATAGTTGTAGCTTATCAAAATATTTTCTAGTGTTTGGTCAATGAATCATCTTTATTCAGTAGGTATGCTTTATATACTTTGGAATTCGGGATTCTTGCATCCCAAAAGGGAAAATACCCGGTACAACTAACAAGGCGTGTTGTCCTGAAGTTTTCAAAAAGTACTTTTACTTTATAGTATAACAGTATTGCTCTGGAATTTCGAATGATAACCGTTACCCTTATTCAAATATTTTCCAGAATTCCAAACTTACAGTTGATTGGTAGAATGAAATAAAGTTGTATTTGAGCCTGTGTGTGACATTTTCAACAATTTGACATGTGTGTGAGTTGCAAAGTTTGAGCAACTTAAACAGCCATGTAGTGCAATTAGAAGATCGCCTGTCTATCTAAAGATACCTTGAGACGTTTTTTTCCAGTGACAAATTGCAAAGTGAAGACTTTGGACAGACTGTGCGGATGCACAGGCTGGTCAGAGTCTTTGCTTGGTGCACATTTGAAATTGTTGGAAATCTCACACATAAGCTCATTTTATAGATTTATTTTAGTTTTCAGATCCAAAACAGATTTGAATCATTATGAATTTAAAATGTAACATACGTAGATTCCTTGGTATATTTTAAGGACTTCTGGAGAAAAAAAACTCAGGCTACGTATATCGAGGGGTCAGTGCAACACTATTGTAAGTGCCTATAAATATATAGTCACTTACAATAGTGTTGCACTGACCCCTCGATATGCTACCAAGAAATTATTTCTTACAAAACCTTACATCCTCTATTTGACATTATTTTTTGATAAACAGTTAATCATATTTTTTATTGTTACAATTTCTCCATGCAATTTTTCCATGCATCTTAAAGTAATCGCTCTATTTTAGCTATACATATATAAAACCGACCATTCAAATCTTTGCACGAAGAGGTTAATCACTTTCCCACGTGGGCCCACTCTAGTCGAAGCTATTAATAAAGACTTAACTGGTAAGCCTAGATCGGTTGGTCGTTAGGGTATGACATTGAGGCTCTTCAATCTGGCCTTTGATGTCCTAATTCAAGATAATTGTCCGAAATTGCGTTATCTATAAAGAACTCAAGTTCCATCTCAATTGACCGAACGATATCCTTATCGTGAATGGGAGGCCAAAAACAGGCATCTACAGTTAATGCCATTGTGAAATTGACACGGTGAATGACTTTGGAATGAAATTGAATGAGTGTGAGGAGTAAGTTTTGTGTGAAGTCAAAGGGTGGTAATCGAATATAACTATTTTTTTGCAATTGAACAAAATTGGCGGTATTCATTACCTCCCTTTCATGAAATTTGTATACAAGTTCCATAAAAAGCTTCCTATTTCTTAAAGAACAAATTAGACGCACACACCTTCAAATATGTAAGTGAAATCGTGTTGTTTCTTTGCTTGTTTTTCTTTTTTTTGTGTGTATGTTTTTTACCTTGCTATTTTTATTTGACAAAAGTTGTTGATCTCATCCTTTTTAGTGATTTTGGAGCGTTTTTGAATGGTTTGAGCGAGAGTTTGGAATGAATAAATGGAGCGTTGTGCACGTGATTTTAAATGGTTTTGATGGGAATGATTGTCAATTTCACTTTGTTATTAAATGTAAAGCTTTATTCAAGCTGTATATACGACTAATTGGTCGCCTAACTACATTCTCGTTTTAAACATGATCTTTGGCGTCAGACATTTATCAGTAAATATTGATACATGAAACTTGCGCCAAGGAACTTGTCAAATTTTAGTTAGTACTTGTACCAATTTCATCGTTACCCTTCAAGCCTCATAATCAAACATTATTGGTCCAGAATACAGCGTTATAAGACAGGGTGGCTACTTAAAAATAAAGAAAAAAGAACTCTTTTTTGTCAATGGTTCTTACGCTCATTAACGCATAAAGTGCTCGTGGTTGGCTTTTGTCATCACTCTATGTCAGTCAATCCTCAGACGTCGAGCGTCGTCAACAATGTTCCATGGATAATAATTCTGATTTGTTCTTGATATATTGTAGCCCCCCCCCCCCCCCCCCCCCAAATACAGCAGGGCAGATCATACATGTACTTTCACTATGTAACTCTAAAACGTATTCCACTACCAAGGCATTTTGACAATATTAATCAAAATTTGCATGCATGTTGCTCAGATTATTTGCTTATAAGAATTTGCGAACTTGTATTTGGTCTTCAAATATGTACGTGGCAGCGTTGGGCTTATTTTTACCATGAAATAATGAAACAACTTCTCCAGAACCATTTTGCAAATTTAAATCAAAATTGGCATAAATATTTTCTTGATACACCTCATCAAAACATGTTCATCGAATTTTGATAGGCCCGTTGATTATGGGTGTGAGAGGTTGGGCCTTTTTTACTTTGCATTGTATATAAGAAATTCTCTAAAAGCATTATTTCCGATTTCAACAAATTTTGTCATAATGTTCCTTTGTTAAATCTTATCGAATGTATGTTCTATAATTTAATTTTATTTGTGTGCATTAAGATTTATGATTGCCTAAAATATGGTCTTATTTCCAATGAAAACCTGTTTTGAGAATACAAATTTAAAAAAAAAAAAAAAAAAAAAAAAAAAAATCCGTGAAAAGTAGTCCAATAAGAAATTTTTCACATAATGGAGAAATAGTTTGGTTTTTTTTTCTTTTTGCCTCAAGGTATTAAATAATAACATACGAAGAGACTATGTGTTGATTTCGCGGAGGTAAGAAATTCAAAAACCGTATCACACTCATGTATGAATCCTTCGAAAATTCCTACAGTGTGATAAAGTTTTAAGTTTCACACCACTATGAAATCAATAAATACTCTCTTAACCTCTCAATTTTACAGGTTAGTTATACTATGCATATTGTTTCTTGTGCGATTGTTCCTAAAGTGGCCTGTTATATGTTGTTTCTTTACCAGGTGCAATGATTTCTGATTTCTTTATTTGCTAGAAGGAAATCACAACATTTTAAAAACAAAAGCACTACCTGAAGGTGCCTTCGCTCGGCTTGTGATTGCTCGATGGTGGATGAAAATCTAAGTCGAAAAAGGGCATAATTTGCAGTAAAATACATCTGTAGGTAAGATGTAGGTATCTACCTTAGTAGTACATGTTGGTTTTTCTTCTTGGTAAATATGTATGTCAAGTGAATATCTTCAGTTGAACCAGAGGTATTACAAAATGTTAAAGATTCTGCAAGACGACGACGATGACAATAACGACGACAACTACAATGATGCCAAGGCTATCACTCGGGAACCCTCGGCGATTCTCGGAATAGACCTCGGGAATAATAAGGGCGCAGCCATGAAAGCGCGTCATATCACACGTGGGTTTATATGACGTCACAAACATAACTAAGGATGACGTTGCGAAAAAATAAAGTCAACGTAAGGTTAGAATTAGGCATATTATAATTTGAAAACAAAACGCAGTATTTTACTGCGTTTTGCTTTCAAATTATGACATGCCAAAATGATCTCCACAGACGATCGGAAAACATAAAAGGAATAAACTATTCTTCAAGTGTATTAACCAAAGTACCACCAGGAGCCGAATTACCGAAAAAATGATAAAAATCACTACACTTACGTCCGAGGTACTTTCCAGTTTACGGAAAAGTCCGAGCGATGTTCCGAATGCAAGGCTATAGCAATACCTCGAGTTTTCTCCGAAGACGGCCTAGCTTAAAAAGCAATCTTTCTATATCACCATTTCCATGATATCTGTCAACGAATTTAATATATCAAACGCCAATATTGAAATTTTCATTGCATAGAGTTTGGGTTACTTGTTAGTACACTCTTCAACTTTGTATGGCTAACTAATCGGGAAAAATCTGCATTTCTACGAAAAAGACCTCGTGAATGATAAGGGCACAGACATGAAACGCAGCGTTTCACACGCGGATTTCATGATGTCAAAAGCATCAACATTTCCGCGAAAGTTGGCGTTGAAATCAAAGAAAACTTGCTTTAACTCGGAAGAGAAAAACTTATAATTTTCCCTCTTTCACTGATTAGCAGTATTTCATCGTTTATAATAGCCATCGAAATCGAATATTTGTGTCTTAATTCTATTTGATAATGCCTACATATTTTCTAATCGCTACATACAGTGGTCCCAAATGTCTGCTAGAAATGAGAGATTACATAGATGAGTTTCTTGTACATCGAGCTTTTAGTATTGACAAAAGACATACATCTGTAAAAGGACAATATTAACATTATACCAGATACTCCGTGTCTGAAGGCGTATGCACACACGCATAATGTATAATGAAGATCTTACATGCGTTCAGGATGACCAAGCGGTGAAAACTCTTTGCACAATAAATCCCGCTTTGCAAGTACACTTGCGTGCTAAGCGGGGTATAATCTGTGAACAGTTTTCACCGTTTGGTCATCCTGAACGCAGGGCCGGTCTATATCAAGCCTTGTATAGTAGTGACGATGCTATTGGAAAGTATGCAACATATCGGCAAGCAATTTTAAGTGACTGATCAAAGACCAATTCTACATTGAAAATGATAGGAGAAAATGTTTTTTCGAATCTCACTCTTGCTTGCGGATCTATACTCCTAAGTACCTCTTTCAAGATGGCGCACCAAGTCAAACAATCAGTCTGCAGTATAACAATACAGAGCGATATACCAATCCCGTCTTGGCTGATGTTTGATGTATGATAATTTTACGCTGATTGCTAAACGATACATATTATGTAATTATCTCTTAATGGATATTCATGGCAAATACCCTTTACCAAGACATCGAATATGGATCTGTTTCTCTAAAAACAGAGATAGTTTTCATCACCAATTATGCTTCAATGGGACACTAAAGCAAAGTTGGAAAAACGAATGTTCAATTGCATGTGATCAATTCTAGGGCTGGAACAATGTTTAAGGAAAAAAACAACAACAAAAACACCAAGTTACAATTCTGAAAAAAAAAATGACGGAAAGGTAATTTACGTGACTGCCTCATACTCTTAAACATGCTTTGTTTTACCTACAAATGACATTTAAGGGCCTTCAGCGAAGTCACAGACACAACTAAAAGTGTTATTTGTAATCGTCTATTTATACAGCGTTAAGAAATTTAATGTAGAACTGTATAGGATTTATCTTATAACTATACACATATCTGTGTGATAACGTCTCGTATGATATTTATTTTTAGAACAATGATATAATGCAGTTATTTTTAGAAACTTGCATTTCAGTTAGAAACATCGACGAAAACAAGACAAATAGAGGTTATAAGATAGATATAATACATACTTAGTGTATTGTATGAAAAAATATCCAACTCGGTTGTGAGAATTGATAATTGTCGAGGCTATCAATTCTCCCAACCTCGATAGACATTTTTGTCGTACAAAACACTAAGTACGTATTATATATTTATATTTGTGCAAGAACTTTAGGTCTTGCGTGGATAGGTTGATAGGATGAGGAACTCGAGATCTTGGAGAAATCGAAGGTCCCATTTCCTGTCCTTGTCATCCCGATGTTCAAGGATGCGACCTTTAATATCGATCTTAAAAGTTACTTTTGATATCAAGAACAACAACAACATAAATGAAAATTATAATAATAAAGAAAAATACTAATAATAATAAAGTATTTGTTTAAAGAAGCAATGCAGACTGAGTTAATCCAGTCTGCCCTGTGAGTCTCTATAAATACGTACAAGTCAAAGCATATTAACAACACAACATTACAACATAAGTATTAGTCAAAATGACGAAAAAAATAAATATAGATCTAAAATGAAGGATTAATTTCAGCTCCGCATTATACGAACACACAGCGTTTCTTTTTTTCAATTGATTTCAAATAAAGACTTTGACAATGAAAAGTGCAAGTAAGTTCTTTTTCATGCAATTGTGTCTTTAGCTCAATTAGTAAACAATTCTCTGGTTAGATACAATACAATACAACATTTACATGTTTACAGCAAACAAACACATAGATACACGTATGCTCACCAGAGAGAGAATGGAAGAAAACATTGTAGAAAGAGAAGCATTTCTAAATTTTCTCTCGTTTTATCTACATTTTCAAAATTTCAGGTTAGCGTTGATATAAAAGTTGCATAACCATCTTCAACCTCAAGCCTAGCTTTTAGACCATTTTTGAGAAAATGTTAAAATTGCTAGACTTGCTGTGCTGAGGACTTGCTATAAAATAAAGATTGGTCTTAACGTATCTATTATACACAAATGAGCCTTGCCATTCTATAGGAGAAAATTGTTGCAAACAACCTTAAACGCCATCCAAACGAACCAGGGGCCAGCTTTACTGAACTTACGAAAAAAAAATTGTATGTCAAAATCACAAATCGTACCTGATGTTTTCATTCATTGTTAGATTCTGCCTTGTAATATCTAACTTGATTCGTCTTCTAAAGACTATTAGAATGAGATGATGCATGGCAGATATCCTTATTAAGTAACTACTGTAGAAACAATTTTAAATTTTGACTTACACAAAAAAATGAACGTAAGATGTTTAGTAAAACAGGCCCAAGGATCGCAAAATCCAATAAAAAGCACCATCCACCGCCAAACCTGTCGTAGACGGTATCGCTCACTTGCATTCTATGTGAATTCTATGTAATGACATGACTTGAGACCTTGAAAATACCGACAGAGATACAGATAGTCGAGAAATTTAGGATTTAAGTTAAGTATATTTTTATAAAAATTAAAAACCCTATATTGTGGGTACTGTTTTGAATCGTCTCGACGCGACGATTCAAAACAGTACCAACATTATAGGATTAAGTTGAGAAACAACAAATCTAGACTATCGTTTTACCCCACTTATCCAGATAATTGTACCAGATCTGTATTATGTAACAGAACAGTTGGCCTAACGTTGTAACACAATTGTAGCAGAAATCATTTCATCAATCGTGATAGATATAGCTCACAATCGAACCAGTCCAGTCGCATACCAGCGTGAAACTGACCTTCAATCAGTAGATAACGTTGGCCTTAATTACTTCGGACATTCCTTCCCGTGTCCACTAATTGGTCAGCAGTAATGGTCAATTAGACCGAAATGACCGGCGACGGGCTGGCCACGGGATGGTATACAATGTAACGGAGAAGCGTGGTAAAATTCTAGCTTACTTCTTGAATAATCTGGTAGAGATTGAAGTTTCAAGATACCATTGACTTATCACAATATGAACAAGATTAGAATTTGAACAAGTCCGAGTAATAACAATTATCTTTTATTTATTATTTTTGCGAAATTCTCATGTGCTACATATGCTGTTCTACCTGTACCGAGAAATCTGCATAGTTCACGAAAATTACATGCACTTCGAAGAGAGATTCAACTCGTGAATGTATATGAAGGATCTCGAAGATATACTATTTGTACTTTAGTCGATCAAATATGTTAACAGCAGTTTATATAAGCTGCAGTTACGGTTTTTGGTCGCTAAATTACTCTTTGTGGAATTCTGAGTAATTGTGCAGTAGCGGATACAGAGCGTATCATCTCCACCCCCTTAGAGGCTCATCTTTTTCATTGTCATAGGAAAATTCAAAACAAAATTGGGTATACTATAAAGTTAACCCCCGGGGTCCCCGAGTCTCCGTATTGGAAAGATACATATGGAGTTTTTTTTTTACCAAATTTAGAAAAGAATTGAAGACTGTTTTAAACAGTCTTCAATTGTTGTCTTAAGTTGATTTCCAAAGGGTCTTGCCGACTTACATCAGATAGTTTTAAGGGTCCTGGCTACGCAAAACCTGCGTCCTTTAACATCATGTCTGATTTTTTATGTTCGAACACCCTTCATAGAAATGTTGGATCCGTCATTTTTGTGTTCGCTTTTGGCGTGTCTGGATTGCCAGGTACGCTTCTCGTTCATAATCAAGAGGAATGACACTTTGTTTGCGAATGAAAGAAAATCCGCTCTGTGCAAATCCCTGGCATTTATTGCTGCATTTTAGTGCTAAACGTATTAAGCGCCTGTTGTTTTAAACCTTTCCTTATTCATTAGTTCATTATGTGAATCACCGTTCCTGGCAAGGCTAGTAAACATGTACAGTGTATGTGTCCTTGGTTTCTTTTCAAGACACGATGGATTGCACGACGGTTATCATTCTTTTAACCCTTTGCTGTTTAATCCCTGCTTTTTGCGTGCCTGTGATTTTATGATTAAGAAAACATTGAGGAAAAAAGAAAAAATTGCTTCTGACAAGCAATTTCTTCTTTTATCACACTATTTTCTACCATACTGAATGGTTATTTTTCAAATTAAATCCACTTTAAATTTTCGTCAGCAAAACCTTTGAATTTGGACAGGTCCAAAATTTTGGAGTGTTAACTAAAAAAAAAAGGGACATCGCACGGGCGACAAAGTCTTATATTCCTCTGACTGGCCGATCGGTGATTAGAGACTCTGGACTTGTACACTGAAACGAACTTCTAAACGGCCGCTTGGTTTTTGCTGAAAAAGAACTCTTTTCCTTGGTATCTGAAATAGGAAGTAGTCGAGTTATATTAGAACAAGATGTGTTTGTGAAACACGGATGCACCCGTATCAGCGATCTCTCGATAAGGCAAAGGTTAAGTTTTCGGGTTAAGTTTTCGGACAGACGGACGGACAGACAGACGGACGGACAGACAGACAGACAGACGGACATTAGTCTAACAATATGCCCCCGATCTCTCGATACGGGGGCATAAAAATCATCATGGAAAAATATTCAATTAACAATGAACTGACAAAATGTGAGCAAAGCGGCAAATTCGATGGGAATTCAAGGTTACCCCTGATTTCAAAATTAACATTGATGGGTAGGGTGATTTTAACATTTTATACTTGTGTGAGAAACAAAAGAACCACAATGTTATTTTCTTCAGTGATTTCGAATCTGACACTCAATAGCCATTGGAGAGTGTCACTTATAGGATAAATTTTCGAGTATTTCTTAGATCGAAAAAAATAAATTCTTCGAAAATGTTCACCTTTTGTGACTTTTGTGAAAGAGGGTTCTTGTGTGTGACTGTTTGCTACAGACAACAATGACAAAAATTCGAATCCACCTTTCTTTTAGAATATGCCAAATTGAACAACCTTTCACAAAGAAATAAAAGATACTTCATGAAATGACAACAAGTATGTTAAAAAGTGAAAATTGCAAGGTGGCCGTTTAGAAGTTCGTTTCAGTGAATTTAGAATTTGGGAGGTAATTGGATTGTATGAAATAGTAAAACATGAGTGGTGTTCCTTTCTTTTTTCAAACTCAACATTGACTGACAGCCTGGGAGCTAGGCTAGGTATAAAAAGGATACAAATATAGTAAATTGGATAAAAGTTATAATACTTATTCTAGTTAAACTGTTCATTTCATATTATTTCAGATCATTGGAACGGCGGCCAGTCTATTCTATACCGCAAGCAATACGTTTTTCAAAGGATATCACCAAAATCCGTGTTTGTGGTACATAAAATCCAATGAACATCGAGGAATTGACGAGATAAGTGATTATGGAATGATTTCGGAATGAAAGTTAATGAGCGCGATGCGTGAGTTTGGAATGAAATTAAATGGGGGTATTCCAATATTGCTAATTTTGTCCAATGTGGACAAAATAAGCAATATTTATTTCATCCATTTCATAAAATATGTATACAAGTTCTAAAAATAGCTTTCTTTGTCTTCAAACACCAATCAAACGCCTAAAGAATTACTTTCTGTCATAATCGAAAGGTATCTTTAATTTTTGACGAATCTTGTGTATATCTAAATGCCAACTTATTGGAATACAACCTTAAGGTTAAAGTAATAGTTACCATCTGTTAACAATTAAATACCCTGCCACTGTAGTACCACTCTAAGAGTTTTTTTTTTTCAAAGTCAAATCTGTACCTTCATGAACCTAGACTTCATCGAGGGCCAAATGTTTGGCAGGACATGCTGCTGTTAACAACGATAAGAATAGAAACACTAGATACTTTTTACTTCAGACGAGATACAGTTAGTAACATCTTCAAATTGACATTCACCTAAATCAAAATACTCGAAATCGCTTGCTCAAGTGTTCCATTTATTCATTCCAAACACTTATGCAAACCATTTAAAAACGATCCGAAACCGTTCAAAGACACTTCAAAATCGTTCAATACGATCGACATCTCATTCAAATTGATAAAGACTTTCTACGATGCTATTGTCTAATGTTTAAAGCGTCGAATTTGTCCAAGAAAAGAGACTTACACAAAAGGGCGTAGATTTTGAAAATTAAGTTATATATAATACATACTTAGTGTATTATATGAGAAAAAATATCTAACGAGGTTGGGAGAATTGATCATTGTCGAGGCTCTGCCGAGACAATTATCAATTCTCACAACCGAGTTAGATATTTTTTTCATACAATACACTAAGTATGTATTATATTTATCTTATAATCTCTATTTCTCTTGTTTTCGTCGATGTTTCTCACCGAAATGCAAGTTTCTAAAAATAACTGTATGATATTATTGTTCTAAAAATAACTATGTGATATCATAAAAAATATCATACGGGTTGTTATCACGCAGATATTTGTATAGTTATAAGATAAAATAAAATATCGCTAATTTCGACCAAGTCTGACTTTAGTCGATACTTCATGCTCTTTCAAAATGGCCCCTTTTCTGTAAATTTGTATTTTCAAACGTCATCAATGTGCTTTGTATTCTCAGCCTATTCTTTAGACATGCAAAACACAACAATGTCCTACTATAACATAAATACTAGTATCACAATCGGAAAGGAAGAAAGTTAGCGGCTGCAATTTGAAGTTGGATTTTTTATTCTTTCTTTTTATCGTCGCTTTAGTCGCATTTGCCTATATCAGTTATGTTCCTAGAAGATGGTTGGTTAAACGAGGCGTGAGGAGGGTTTGCTTTAGAGTACAGTACGAAGCTAATTTCAAGATCCGTTTTGTCCTATACTTGTTCTATGGAAAGCCCCAAAGCACAGGAATTCTAATGAGTAAGACAATTAAGCATGTGCGTAACATTTGCAACACTTTCGAATGTGCGTCATACAAAGTTTCAGTCTGTATACCTACAAGGTATTAACCCCCAGTCACACTAGAACAAGTTCCTACTTCGTCAATGTAAAACCGGTCTGACGAAGTACGATCTTGTACGGCGTGAAAGGTACGCAGTAGAAAGGACGTGATGCGATCTATATCGTTTTGGCTGTCGTGAGTGGATTTTGAAAATGTTAAAAAAAAAGAAGAAAAAAACCGCAGCGAGGACCTGACCGAATAGGACGCACAGTTAGGGTTCAATAATCAATTTTTTATTACCTCCCGTAATTTTTAACCAAATCTCGCTCCTGACACTCATTCAATTTTCATTCCGAAATCAATCTTAAATGGTTCATCTTGTCAAATCCACGATGTTCTTTACTGCTGTTTAGACAGTCAGGCTATTTCATTATAGCACTTTGTGGCTATAATAGCCTCTCACCGATAGAGTTGTTGGAAATGTCTCGCGGAGACTCAATCAATGTGTAACAAAGATCGTACTCGTGACCTCAATGTTTTGAGACTAGTGTTCTACCAACAATACTAAATGATTTCATTTTAGTTGTGATTATCAATATCCGTACATGCAGGTTGGATGAAAATTTGGTCTTATTCCCCCAATTAAAACAATTTTGTAAGATTGCGCATAGCATAGTCCCGCAAGAGAGATCCATCCTTTTATGAATAAATCTTATTCTTTAATGCTTTTCGGTGGTTTATCGAGAAATAACGGTAGATTATGACTTGCTAATCTCACCACAAAAGCAGTGAGATTATCAAAAACTTCTACCCTGCTTTGGTGCATTTCATCCTATCTGACGTCATCTATGTGGGGCGAAATAAGTGTCGTCAAAATGAACGTTGCATAGCAATCACGCGCAAAATAACGCGCTTTACGAAAATATGTCCTAGAAATTTCCCATTTTGTTTCATTTTTGCATTAAAGAAATAGAATAATCGTTTGTTTTTCGTGTAAGATAGATTAATATTTCATTTCGTGAACAACAAAAGCTATAGTTTCACTCGTGGCTCTGCCACTCGTGAAAATATAGCTGTTGTTGTTCACTCAATGAAATATAAATCGATCTAACACTGAAACAAACGATTATCCTCTATATATTATAGCTTCAGGGCATTGAATAATAAGACATGAAATAAGTATTTATTAATGTCGTGCAATTGTTACGAAAACTGAAAACCTAAACATACTGTTAGCTTAGCTTATTCATACAGTGATTAGGTTTTTTTAGTTTCATACCTCCATAAAATTGGTAAATACAGTTATTACTCTCTTCATCTCTAGTTGGATTGCCAAGTTAAAGTTTGTTTCACTCGCCCTCTGAATATTCTGACTTTTGCATTAACCCTTGTCATGCTGAACCTGCAATATTCCTGCTTTGGCAGGAGCTATAGACAAACATCAGCCTGCACATATGTGCAGTCTGATGTTAGTCTACGCCACTTGTTTCTGTCTCTCAAACCAGAATTGTGATTAGATTTAATTTTTCAAATAAAAATTGACCTACAGTTTCAGTGCTTTTTGCCATTTGATTTTGATGAAAATTTTTAGCCAAAATTTATTTAGCATGACAAGGGTTGAGAAGAAGACAGCACAAAGTCATTAAGATTTCAAGTTTAATGTAGAGTGCTGCTAGCTCTTTCTCCCTGACACATAACTGTTAACTCTCTTAACCTCGCACTTGACTTCGGTTATGTTGAGCGCCTCTGACACTAATGTAAGTTTGTCATTATAAACGTTCTCTTCTTAACAATAATACATAGCCATCCATTAGGTGGGAAAAAAAGCGAGCATTTTTATGGCTGAAAACTGAAATTCAATTGTGGGCGCATTTGTGGGTTTCATAGCGTTTTGGTAACTTTTTATTATGTTGCAAAGAAAATTCTTGCATTTTCCTTGGCTTATGCTGACCTGGCAAACATTGATATCTACGGCTGCTCCGGTTTAACTTCTAATATTTCCTTAAAGCGCCTCAAAGAAAAAATCGAACCGGCAATGGCAGCCATGGTTCTCTCTTTACGATGATAACTCAGCCCGAGTATACACAGTATGCTGCCGTAAAAAGCTTAGGTTAAAGTTAATAACATACATGCTCACTCTAATATAAAAGCTGATAAATACCTTTCGATTTGATAAATCGATCCATTTTAAGTGAGAACTTGTTTGCAGAATCAGTATCACAGCATCGCGGAATGTCGTGACATGACGTCACAAATACATATAACGTCACTACATGTTCATTTTTTTTCATTTGGCCGTATTTAGGGATATTGGTCGTATCAAAGAATTCGGTGCATACCACGGCCTTTAGAGCCATTGAAGAAAAATCTTTTTAAAAACATAGTGGAGGCTAATTGAATATTTTCATTGTCTATAATGTTTTCTGTAGCAACGACAGAGATTTTCAAACTTTCTTCTTCTGATGAGTGACTCATTCAGCTGTTTTCAACATTGTAGGCCTACCTTTTTTTAAATTTTCTCGTCTGGTATTTTGATGGACTGAATGAAATTCAGGGTTAAACCATGAAATCTACAAACTGTGACAACCCTCGCTGTGTGGAATTAGTAGTCCACTTCAATGATCATTTCGGATGTTTTCTAGAGAGCCCGAAATGTGACCCCATACAGGGAGTGTAAGACCCGTGTCTTCATTTTCTTACCATGGGAATCTAAAAGTGTTCGCCGAGAAGTCGTTAGTATTACACCGAGGACTTACCGTATTCGTGACCGATTAAACTATGGTGTCACAGGAGGATCAAATGTAGCGCTAAATACGAGGGATGCAATCCATCCTAAGCAACCATTTTAAAACACGTAGTCATTTGGTACCGGCGCACGGTAACGACGACAATATGACGCTACGGAATTTGCGATTTCCGCTGAAAGTCAGCACTTTTCAAAATACTCAACTAAGCTTTCAAAACAATTTCTGTATCGCTTCATCTATTGAACAAGTACTGTGTTCATAACAATCTGATCCAAAATAATGAACTATTGTGGGTAATGAGTGTTTAAGATACTGCACTGACGTTGTACAGTGACGGCAATTGATCCAACATTGAGGGACATTGAATGACATTGAATGACGTTTCCCATTCTCGGAATACCATCCTTCAGAAAACATTTTAAAGCCTTTGAAAAAGAAGAAATTTGCTTATATTTGAAGACTCGTTGCAATATTTTATCATTTTAACATCCCGGCTAGGTTTTCTAAAGGTCCAGATTATTACCCGGTTGTCTATACCTGCGCTGGTGGCGTCATTTTGACGTTCAAAAATTGACACGTGCCCTAAGCTTACTGACTTTGAATCGGAATAAAAAACCGAATGGATTAAGCTTAAATTTTAAACATCTTGCAGATTACGTCGACACTTAAAAGAAGCTTGGAACAGTCTAGTATACATTTGGGGACAATTACGGGTAGTAATACTAGGAAGGAACGTTACGAAATGGGTTGCGCCGGTGGCGCCTACTCAGGAATATCAAACTTTTTTTTTCATCACAGTCATAGCAAACTCTTGAAAATTTGGTATTATGTAAACATTAAAGGGTTTGTGACGTGCACAAAATTTATACATTTCATTCGGCAAATTTCACAGTTAAAGTAAACATCCTCGTATTCTGCGTTATTAATGAACTGGCAGGGCGGGTTCTTAGCCGTGACGTAATTTGGCGAGTTAACTTTTAAATATTCTTGGTTCATTGAAAAGTTAGTCGGCAAATAATCGTGAACGCGTGCAAATAAATGCATCCTAAAACCAAATGGATTCATGTGCTAAGTGAAAGTGAAACTCGTTGAGTTACCAAAGCCTCGTAACTTCAGCTTGCACAAGCTTGAGTGACGAGGGGTTGGTTACCAACCTAAGCTTCACGGTCTCGAGTTAACTATTTCGACTACCTTTAAAAGTAAATTATGATGAATAAAGGCTGATTTACCTTAACCTTAAGTGCATCGACCCGTTACTTAGGCCCCGCCCTGTCAGGGGAAAAATCGTGGATTATACAAAGGCATTGCTCAACTAGGTTTAGAGGTAACTACGGGGTTAACCATATTAATATAATGGTTAACTCCGAGTTTACAACTAAACTTTTGTTATGCGATATGGCCTCGATGCACAGTACAAGTATTTGGTCTAAAATACTGGTTTGGTTTTGTTATGTATGGTATATATCTAATTTACTTAAGTGCACAGGTGTAAATGTTGAGCATAGTACCTTCAATTCAGTGGCTTGCTGCAATTGATTTGCATTTGCATCAATTAAAATTATTTAGATCAATTACCTTAATTCGGCCCTTCATCGAATAGGTTTATGTCAACAATAATGTATGCAGGAAAAACAATCTACTGCTAGTTAAATGTGTATATATGTAGCTTTTGTGTGGTAAGCCGTGAACTCTTTATTCATATAGAGTTTTCTGAGCTCAGTTTTGAAATACACCTATAGTCATGTTTTTGCCCGATGAGCCGTGACCGGAAAGATATATGTATAGGATAGAAAACGAATGCCATGGTATATGGGAAATAGACAAGAGCGTTAGCGAGTGTCTATTTCCCATATGCCGCGGCATGAGATTTTCTATCTGACTTAGACCACGCTTTTCTAAAGTTGTCTGCATTATTACCTGAACTTTAAAACGAGTATAACTCACTGTGGTATTTTTACTGTTATTGTGGGTAATTATGCTGATATTCCTTATGAATCTGTCTCTGTTACTTATTGCTGATCTTTTGCGTTTTTGCGACTATAGAGAGTCTTTTGGAGAACAGCGCTCAAATAAAATGCTCGTAATCTTTTTGAAATGACTCGGCACGCAAAACCTGTCGAGATTCACGTGCACAACATGCTCCCATTGTATATCTGTAAATACAAAGCTCGGAGTTGTATCTGTGATATACATTTTGAAATACTGCTCTCTGATTGGCCGACTCGTTTCATGCGTGGTCTAATTATAGATCGCCGAACCATTACTTTGAGGTGGTATCATAGCTCAAAACAATACCTTAACAAGTAAAAAATTGCTGTAATGTACAGCAAAGTGAATGTGTCGCCTTTAAAAAAAATGCTAGCCAAGTAATGGAAATGGCTAATGGAAAAATGGGTGAACTTATTTAGAATGTTGCCACTAGAGTGCACAAAAGATGTTTGGCCCCGCTTGACCCAATTTCGAACTTGACAAAGATTTGATGGACAACCATTCTGACAAAGTTTCAAGACAATTGGGCGAAAAATGTGGCCTGTAGAGTAAACACAATGTGATATAATGATAGGTTTAACCTATAGACGAGAAAAGTAATTTGACTTAATTTTAAACTTATTTTCAGCAGACAAAAATAGGCTACCTTTCAAAATCGATGGCTATTTGCTTTTTTCTTGTTTGATCGATTGATTTCCTCAGTCACAGGTATCTTATTAATTGCTCAGAAGAAATAAGTCTAAAATGAATTAAAGATACTCACTGAAACTGAAACCGATTTTTTAGTAAAAAAATGTAAGAGGGTATTTAGATATGAGCACACGTATTATAGAAACTGCATCAGGTCAGGAACACTAAATATACATGGGTCCGTAGTCAGGTCAAAACCCGAAAGAATGGGATTCAGACTAGGCCTTTATGTTAGCCGACATAGCTTTAGATAAAATAGCTACATTTACAAAACTGCGAATATTGCTATAGATTTCTTCTTTTTCAAGTCTTACCTGTGAATATTGCTACAGATTTCATCTCTTTCAAGTATTAACTGGGAATATTGCTATAGAATTCATCTCTGTCAAGTCTTATCCCGCTTTTTACCCAGACGTTAAAACTCAACAACAATGACTTTGACGTTGTTTTAACGGGAAAAACAAGCGTCATACTTCCCCAAAGTACAGAATGATCTCATTTGTAGAGGGTAAAAAGAAAATGTCATCCAGACGAGATTCTAGGAAAAAATTGTGCTACTTTTTCAATGTAAGGCTGATTCTTATCCTAATTTTACGTATCTCCAATTTAAATTTTGATAAAGAACGACAGAAATAAAATCAAAGAAAAAAGTAAATAAACTTCTTCTCTCTGTTTGGTAATTTAAATATTTTTAACGCGCCAACTAGAAGCAGAAAAAGGCGCCAAAGCGCCCGAACTATGCGTTACTTTTCTCGTATTACTAAAATTTGACTCTCTTACCCCATGATTGACCTCACTTGATCCAATTTTGAACTCGACGGAGCTTAGATAGAGACAAACATTCTGACCAAGTTTCAAGACCTTTGGACCAAAAATTTTCTCTCACTGGACCCCACTTGACCCAATTTCGAATATGACCGAGATTTGACGAAGACAAACATTCTGACAAAGTTTCGAGATACTTGTGCCAAAAATGTGGCCTCTAGAGTGGACACAAGATGTAAACGGACGACCGAATGACGTACGCAGCTCGATCACGATAGCTCACCATGAGCACTTCGTGCTTATATGAACTAAAAAGTGGAACTTGTCATCTAAATTATTTTGTATTTCAATACAGATTCATCCTAAACTACTTATATCAAAACTATCTATGATGTATTAGGTATAAAATGTGTAAAAATTAAGAACTTCACCACGTAGTTTTACATTTTTAAGAAAATTGTCTTAATTTTTTTCCAAACTTAAATATTTTCCCTTTTAAACCCGGCAATAGGTGAAAAATCACAAAACATAGATGCTATCAGTGTTTTTTGTGTGTGTTTTTTTCTTTTTTCTTCAAATTTAGAATGAAATATAAATAGACATTTGATTTAAAAAATGTGAAAAATGCCAAGATCACAGGATGGGAAAGGACTTTACATTCTATACAACACAAACTTGTGAATAACCTTATAGCAAAGTCTGGCATAAGATTTCCCCACTGAAAATAAGTAGAAAGCAAAATATGTTGCCTAAGGCTAATATCATACTTCATCTATATCCAGGCTGATCTAGGTCTATTTTGTCTGAAAAAACAGTTCAACTTTTTGTGTTGTTCTTAATATAAAATCTTATTACAATTTCAGAATGCGAAAAATCAAAATGATTGCATGTTAAAAAGATAACAATTTCCACTGTCTTATTTGACCTTTAGTAACGTGACAAAGTTTTGATTATTGAAGAACAAATGCCGTTTACAAAACAATATGATAGACCAGACAGAATTAAGGGTTAAATTAAGAGTTAAAGTCTGATTTTCATGTTGATAGATGAAAGAGATCGCGGCCTTTCAATCTCGTCATGTATATTGTGCTTCCTTCTTATCTAACAGATTTAATTTACAAAAATTGCCACTTAAATATTTTGATCTTATAGAAAACAGAACTTCGATTTTTATGATTGTTTCATCTGTGAAAGCCACCGATTTTTTTATTCAAAGTAACAAAATAATCACGAAAGATTGATTGATTAAGAAATATTATCCTTTCCATGCAAAATTGGCTTCTTTTCAATATTTCGATGCTTATCAACCACAAACAATTCAATCGGATAGAGTCAAAAATACTCTTTCATGTAACCGATTCGTGTAACTAGAAATATTAAATCAGTGGTTCTCAATGCCCGTTGCAAACGAATGCTAATGTTACATTATAAAGAAATAGTGTAAATAGCAGATTTTCGTAACGTCACCTACTTATTTTTGAATTTCTTTCCACGAATTTAATGACATTAATCATCAATTTAAAAAGGTCTATAAGTGTACTAACAGCGCTAGAATATTATACAATAAAGTCATTTCCTTTCATTAAATTCCATTCCATCCCTGCGCAGTTGTGTTTCTGCATGGAAAAGGTTTACCTTTCCCAGTATCGGAGGGAAGCGTAGATCGGGCAGGTTTACCAGTCTACCATTTAGATCACGTAACGATTTCTATGGTCACATGGCCGGTAATGTGACCTCGCGAAGATACCCGAGAAAACACGAATAAAAACGAGTTTTCTCATTTCGTAATCAAAAATTATAGGTTACCAGTCAACTCGGCCCACCGAATAACTCGACCCAACAACTCGGCCTCAACATATACTTTATAGTAATATAGATTGTTTGCCTGAAGTATGTACAATTTTTGGACGAACGATGTTTCCTCATAAATGAATGAAGATTGAATACTCTTGTATTTGTAATAAAAGTACTGAATAAATAATCGAAAATGGGGTCGAGTAATACGTTGGGCGAGTTGCTGAATGGCCGAGATGAAAAAAGGCGGAGTCGACCAGTCATCAAATAATACATCGGTTTAAGCGGTTAAGGTTTAGACGTAAGCTTTATGGGCAAGCCGGAAGAAGGGACTTTCAAGTGATCTGGACAGAATCAAACATTTAATACATGTATCCATGAAAATCGTTGTTTTGCGAGATGAGATGACATTTATTGTAGGTTTTATAGGACTGCTTTGAAATTTTAACTTATAAACAATCGTTGTGTAGAATACAGTTGCAATTCTCAGGTAAAATTAATTGTTCCTCATGACGAAATATCTAAATTTAGAATGAGTATACTACAATGAGTGTCGCCCATGGGGCGACACAATAAGGCTAATAGTTCTTCACTATTGTGATTCCCGGGCTGGCACTTTAACAAACTGGTCGTCTTTCAGATGAGGCGTTAATCCGAGGTCCGGTAAGACTGCGATTTACCTCAAGCAGGTTTAAAAACCATGGCGGATCACAGCAGCAGTTTCGTCATGTATTCTTTCACTATCCCCCGTAACAACTAATCGTCTTCTGGGGGCGTCGCTCGTATGAGCATGTGCTACGGTAGCGACGATAAATGAACGAAAACACATACACTCTATTATGATAAATCTACCTGGAGGGAATAAGTCAGCTTCGGGAAAGCTTAAATACCACTTTTTAAATGAGAATGATCTTGATAACATCCGAATTCATTCAAGTGTAACCTTTTTTATCTACAACAATTGTAATGGACTCGTTTTCTACGTCAGAGATCAGGCTTGAAAATACACCAATACTAAAGCTAGGTTATCTTGACATTAACTTGACTTGTCCGTCTTGCGAATAAAATCTTATGGTTCCTATGCGGGTTTGCATGTGCTTTCATACAACAAAAAAATTAAGACCGTTTTTAATTTGATATTTCATAAATTTTACAAGCATGCCAATTTTGTAGAATAAACTAAGGCATCGGAATTAAAACGACAAATACATTTTTTATATGCAAAAAAGCTACAAATATTACACTTGAATTTTATACCTCTTTCTAGTACAATGTAAAATAATTTCTTCCGTTTCGGATATTATATAAATAAAGTTTTTTTCTTTTTTATTTATTTTTATTTTTTATTATTATTATTATTATTATTATTATTTTGCTTTGGCTTTGCCTTTTCGATACATTATGCAAAGAACCTCTCTTTTCCTACTTGCGTTAGCTTTATTCACTATCTATTCAGTCTAAATTTTTCATGTTGGTTAAAAATAAATATCAATGAAACGTGTTGATTCTCGAAATGGTAAGTTTTCAAAGGAATTTTAACACTTAAGCGAAAGAAGTGGCAATATTATGACACCATACCATCGAAAAATATACCCTGAGAAAAACGGCGGCAAGGGACTTATCTCTGTTTCATAAAGATCTAATTCATAGTGATACAAATAGTCATAAACTGGGAAGATTTCATCTCCGCCTGTCATTTTAGCAGAGATAAAAGTGGCCTCAGTAATCCACCTTGAGAAACCTCGAAGGTATCATATCGGCGGGGGAGGAAATATGTACATATAAACCTTGTAAAGTCGAATATCGTACAAACCGTAGTAATTACAGCTTAGATTGACTTATTTCGAAACGAACTTGGCTTTCAACATTCAGTGAAATAAAGAAACAATGTTCTGTCAGCGTTTTATCATGCTGGTAAAAAACACAAAATTCTGTGATGGCAAACATTGTCGGAACGCAAGCCGTTAAGAGGCTTCTAAAATGTAATTACAACAAAGGCCTGGTAAGAACATTTATTTAGAAAAATAAACTGCTTTTCTAATTCGGTTCTGCATTCAGGATGCTATTAGGTTTGCGCTTAGAAATTATGAGTGTACGCGCAAAGCGGGTCAACATTTCTGAAACGTTTCGCGAACGTTTTCATCTGGCTGGTAAAAAATAATAGAATTCATTGATGGCAAACCTTCTCTGAACTCGAGGCGTTAAGGAGCTATTAAAATGCAATTACAACTTGCACAAAGCCTTGCAATGTTCATTTTACATTACTGACAATATGTCTTTGAACATGATATTTTCAAAGGACTACAAACGCCGTTATGGAATTAGGTATTAATTCGGATATGCTTTTTTCTACAGTTTCACATTATAATTTATGTAATTAACCCCATTTAAAAAAGATGAGTACATTTGCAATATAGCTACCGAGTGTGCAGCACGTCAAAAAGAAACCATGCAGTGTTGGTAATCGCAAGGGTTGGCCGAAAGACGAAATGTGGTTACATGTACCTTTAGGGTAGTGGTCCCGTAATGGTTCCGCATCGTTCCGGAAGAAATGAACTTTAACAGTGTTAACCAAGGTTAATGATTTTCATTAGGAAACCTCCGTCAACACTGTGAAAGTTCAAAAGTACCGAAATGTTGAGGAACTATTACGATTCCACTATACCTGCCAGAAGTCGTCAAAACAGCTTTAAATGGGTCAAACGTCATCAATAAGTCCAGCACAATTAAATTCAAGCGTGCTCCTCTATATTTTCCGGTTGCATGTCCACAAATTTTTGGTGCACAAGAGAGTGCACCCGATAATTTTTAAGGAAATGAGATTGACCAATAAGAATGAGGCACATGTCATAAAATTGGACATACGTGCACTTATGTGTGCACTATGAAAATGTCATTTAGGCACTACTCTCATGACATTATAAAAATATCTTATAAGTGGTCGCTCATTAAAAAAATATTCTTAATATCATTTTTCTTCATGCTCCGTTCTCAAGAAAAAGCTGCCTAAATGGCGTCACTTTATAATTTATTTGTCTGACCAAGATACAACGAAACAAACACTCATAGACTTCTCCAATTTCTAAGAATTCGCAGGTGATTATTAAATGTGCATTTACATTACACAACGACTGCCAAAAGTATTGAAGAAAAAAATGGGGGAAAAGGGGGCGCTTGAAACAATTAATTTCTATTTTTTATCAATATTTTCTTACTCACTTTCAGTGCATTGAAATTTAGGTTTTGAGGAAAATAGCAACACAGACAGGGAAAATCATTTACTTCTTTTAGGGAAACAACATAATTTTCTTGTTTTATGAATAACAAATCATGCAGTGTTTTAGAATTTGATTTTAAGTCTTTTCCAATTTTATTGTCATTTAGGCATGCTTTCCTGGATAACGGATTACATATTTTCGCTTAATGTGAAAACATTATTTCAAATTCAAAAAATTTAACCATTCGCTCGACGGAAATCATTGATATTTTCTTGCACAAGATTGTTCGAAATCTATCAAAGCATAAAAGGTACATGTTTTCAGCAGTACATGTCGTATATTTAATCAAAATTAGTATAAAATTATATATTTTCCTGTTATACCGGGCTAGTGGGATAATCTTAATCCTCTTGGAGACAGACTCGAAATTCACAAGCCGCCAACCTAATTATCATGAATCTCCGGTCCTGGGTAATAAACCAGAAAATTTCAAACAAGGACGGTGTTTAGTTCCGTACATATTGCTTTGCGGCAATTCACCTCCATTCAGAAATATTTAAATTGGCACAATTTCAGATATTATATTATTTTATGCTTCTCAGTGGATTATTGAGTAATGACTGTAGATTATCGTTTGATATTTCACCGCCTAACCAAGGAAATTATCAAAATATTATACCCCGATTTCGTTCAATTCACCCTATCTTACGATATCTATAAAGCGTAGCCCAAAAATGACGAAATAGCATTTGTGGGCAAAATGGCGCGTTTTGAAAACAAATTGTCCAAATATCTTCCCATTTTGTCTCATTTATGCAATAAAGAAATAGAATAATCGTTTGATTTTGGAGTAAGATCGATTAATATTTCATTTCATGAACAACAAAAACTATATTTTCACCCATGGCTCAGTCACTCTTGAAAATACAGCTTATGTTGTTCATGAAATGAAATATCAATCGATCTTACACTGAAATAAACGAGTATCCTCTATATATTTCGGATTATCCAAATTGAGTTTGATGACAAACTTACATCTCAATATAATCAGTAGTCTGGGTTTGTCCTCGTAAATGGCTAAATCCGCTCTGACAGACAACGACCAAACCTAGGACCCCTGCGTAAACAGACGCCCAGGTAGAGTCTGGACCCTGTATATTGAAATAGCAAGAGATAAGTCAAAGGAAGCGTACACATTGGTAACACCCCCCCCCCCCCCCATTGATTGGATTATTTGACCAAGATCTATTGGTTTCTCTGTCAGACATGGGCTACCAGTTCAGATCCCCTGGTGAGCCAATACGGTAGGGAATAGTCTCTGTTATCATTTGTCTTCTTCATCGGTCTTTCAAAAGTAAGGTTCTAAGGAAAATATAATTTGAAATAAATATAATATATAGAAATTGGCAACACGAATTAGAATTTTCTTACGTCTGAGTTAATTACAACGATTAACACTTGCCTAAACTGCCAAAGATTCTTTAATTCTCCTGGTGCCCGTTTTACAAAACTTCTTACGAAAAAAAAGAATCGAATGGACAAAATCAAAAATCGTTCCCGGTGTTTTCATACAATTGTTAGATTCTGTCATGCAATATCTTATTGGAATCGTCTTTAGGTCTAAATTTTGTGCTTTATTAACATTAACTGACTCTTGAATGTTCATTCTACCCTTCTTGTTTTGGAAATACCGCTCCCGGTTTACCCCTGCTACATTCAATCTCTTTAAAAAATATTTTGACGAGGGTCCTAGACAGCCCATTATTGCATGACGGCTCACGAATGATAAAAGCAACCTTACGTATTCTATAAACAATACTAATTATAATTAAAAACATTTGTCGTATTCTCCAAAAATTGGGTAAAAACATTGTTTTTACTTTTGGAAAAAACATATTGTTTTAGCAATGGAATTGCTGTCGGGGACAAAATAGTACATCGAAAACGATGGTCTTGCTTGAGCTCATCCGTCTGCTTAAATGTGCAAATTGGCATGACAGTACTTACATTGATCTGAAACGAACTTCTAAACTGCCACCTTGCATTTGCCACATTTTAAGCTATTTGCAGTCATTATATAAAAAAATACTTCATTTGTATATAAGTGGACGTTCATTTTGGCGAATTCTGAAGGAATTATGTTTTTTTCAATTTTTGTCCTGGGTATCTATAGTAAACTGCGATCAAACACAGGAGCCTTAGTTGGCAAAAATCTAAAAAAAAAAGGCGCTTTTAAATTTCGATCTCAGAAATACTCGAAAATTAACCAAATAAGTGTCAAACTTCGATGACATAAGCATGTAAGATATCAAATCATTAAAAAATAATAATAATTAAATTGCCGTGCCTTTGTTTCTGATACGAGAATAAACTATCAGAATTACCCCACCCACCAATATAAATTCTGAAATCAGGGCTAGCCTAAAATTCCCTTCAAATTCGTTGCTTTCTTCAATTATTTTCGAGTCGACATTAATTGAAGTTTGTCTCTAAATGTTTTTTGTATTACCAAATCGACTACTAACCATTTTAAAACCAACAGAATTTATTTTTTTTTCGCAAAAACCAAGTGGCCGTTGAGAAGTTCGTTTCAGTGTACACCAACATTGAACAGAAGAACATTCTGGGGGTTTTTTTTACCAAAAACGCAGTAAATGCTGCTTTATTCATGCTTAATTTACGCCAGTGTGGTCGCCAAAACGAGAAAATACAACCGATTAATTCAACCCTATCGGCTTGCAAGAACAGCCTGGTCTTGCTGTCGGGGACTTAAAGTCCCAGACTGCGTTTAGAGTGAAAAAATCGCTCTTTCGTGAATATTCTTTGAACACTTTTTCTCGATTTAGTCTTATGAAAGATGAGTTGAATAAAAATACAAATCAATCGACAAACGGTGGCTTTTTCGTGAAACACATAAACCTGCCGTATAAAATAAATATGTAAATGAGATTTTGGTCAGGTGAAATACGCCAATGAGCGGTAAAGGATCGGTGTGCCAAAATGATGTCCGAAATGTTGCGGTTCATAAATATTCGTCAAGTTATGCCTATATTTAGATCATCTCGTCTTAATCATTTGCATTACCGAATATTGGAATGACAATTTCAAGTTCATCTTTGAGAATAAAAGTATAGTTTTTGTATACATAGTCGTCTAAGATCATTGTTTTGCGTTTCAGAAATGTTCACGAACACAGACGGGGGCTTTAATAGTACAGCGACGACATTGATCTTGGCCGGGCTCAGTATCCAGCTTCTTTAAAAGGAGCAAATTGGCATGGCAATACTAACAATACATCAACATTGAACAGAAGAACTTTCGTTTTTGGCGACCAAAATGCAGTAAATGCAGCTTTATTCAAGCTGCATTTACTCCATTTTGATCGCCAAAACGACGACATACAACCGATTCAATCAATCCTATCGGCTTTCTCCTATCACTAGGCGGTATCTCAGAGAAAACTTTGGAAATTTCTACGAGAGAGGCAAAAAGTACACGCAGCGTAACACAATCTCCCTACCCATCGATCTAATCAGAGTCTTTGCGCCGCGGGAACTGCTGATCCAATGATAAGATTACAATAAAAAAGTGCGGCGTTTTGAAGATAATCGCTCATGATTAATGCTCTTACTATAACACGTGATAAAATAATGTTTTCTCTCCCCGAAGAATGTTTATTTTATTTTGATTATTATATATTGTTGCAATTGCAGATTTTGTTGCTTTTGTTATGTGTGGATTTTTCAGACCCTTTACGCAATTGTTGGGTTGCGTCTAGAATTGGTTCTCATTTTTGACATGCTTGCTCGTTCAGGATAAGCGGGTTATAAGCAGGAAACTTTCGCGAATGGTTTGTCGTACTGAATGTGTTTCTATTAGTTATTTTGGTGTTGTTTTTTTATTTTTTTTGCTTTTTTATGGATTTTTCAGACCCTTAACTCAATTGTTGGGCTGCGTTTAGAATTGATTCTCATTTTTACCATGCTTGCTCGTTCATGAAAAGCGGGTTTCAAGAAAGAAAATTTCGCGAATGGTTTGTCGTACTGTACGTATGACTATTGTTGTTGTTGTTGCTGTTGTTGTTGTTTATGTTGTTGCTTTTTTTCGTTTATTTTTCAGATTGTTGGACTGCGTTTTGGATTGGTTCTCACTTTGACATGCTTGCTCGTTCATAAAAAGCAGGTTTCAGCTGGGAACTTTCGCGAATGGTTTGTCGTACTAAACGTATATTACTTCTTGTTGTTGTTGTTGTTGTTGCTTTTGTTTATCTTTGCTTTTTACGCATCAAGGAAGATAAAATTCCTCCGTTTTGATGTAATTGAATACTCGCGCAAACTTGTGAACATTGCTATGACCAGTTCACTAGGTTTCTATAAATGGGCTAAGTCAAGGGCACGTCATATGCATGCCAATTGCCACCAACATCGACTGCTTTTATAGATCATTGTTGGACAATTTTGGCCCACTGTTTTTTTGGACACCGTGATAAAATCATGGCGATTTTTTCTGTTCACAGTTTTTCATAGAATTTTGACGGACCTGCATGGTGACGATGGGATACAAATGTCATTTAGACAAATAGCAGCAGACGAAATCTAAGCGGTGACCATTGGATTATCAGCATTTCTTTTTTTCGGTTGACTGTCGAGAAATAGCCGTAGATTATCATTTAAAAACGCACCGCCTAAACAGTGAAATTATCAAAAACCGAAATACCTCTTTCGTTCAATTCACCCTATCCTACGTTATATGAGCGGTGCCAAATAAGAGACGTCATCATTATTGTTTCATTACTGTCTGATCTTTGTCTATACCTCCATCAAAAACTGGAATACATGTATATGGGTTCAGCACGAAAGAGGGTTGACGTCTAACACTGATTCCCGTACAGAGACGGTGAATTTATTTCACGGCATCATAGTGTCGCCACTTTGGGCCAAGCTGAGGTAACGGGCAGTGTTAAGGCTTCGCAGACTAATGCAAATTGAAATAGGACCAAATAACCCAAATTTTAAACAAAATAATTATTTTACATCAACATGAGGGCTATGACGTATTGACATACCCGGATGTCGAAATGCAATGTATGAATACTCTTCAAGGCATTTGCCTACGCGACTTGGTCGTGGATTGAGACAATCCAGTGAGTTCATAGTCTTATCAAATGGACAGTACGGGCCAAGGTGTTCCTCTTGCAAAAGGTAACTAGGTTATAAGCAAGGAATAATCAAACTTTATAAGTACAGTGCGGAATTCCCTATCATGACTGTGTAAACTATTATTATCTCAGGAGTTGAGAAGAGCGTTGCACTCAATGATTGTAGCCACCCGGAGCAATCTCTGTACGTTACAGTTAGTAACATCGTAAAATTGACATTCGACTCAATCTAAACCATTCTAAATCGCTCATTCAGTGCTCCATTCATTCCAAACACTCACTCAATCCATTCAAAACGCTCAAACCAATTGAAAAATATTGAATCAGCAACGCCATTTAAAATAATTACTGTTTGAGAAAAATCGCGACCGTTCACTGACATAATTCAAATAATAATAGTCTAATAGGTTCTTGAAGAAATATGAGGCAATCTATAGAACTTGTATGCATATCTTATTAAAGGGGGGGTTATCAATTTCGCTAATTTTGTTCATTCTGAACAAAATTTGCGACATTGGATTTCCTCCCTTTAAATTCACTCAAAACTCGCTCCACACACTCAATCAATTTCTTTCCTAAATTATAAATCACTCACCTTGTCAATTTTACGATGTTGTTGTTATCAAATGGACAGCACGGGCCAAAGTGTCCCTCTTGCAGTAGGTAACTAGAAGGTTATAAGCAAGGAATTATCCAACTTTATTAGTACAGTACGGAATTCTTTATACTGTGTAAACTATAATTATCTCAGGAGCTGAGGGGAAGTTCGCACTCAATGATTTGTAGCCACCCCAGGGCAATCTTTTACGTTTATTCATAATTTCTCGTAAGTTTTATTCAATTTTGATTATGTGTATCTACCTTCATCCATTGTGCGATAAACAGATAACTAGACGTATAAAGTTTAATTTCCACATAAACTCTAATAACCGTCGAAACCTATCTGATAAAGGGCAGATAAATCTAGCAAGTTGTGAGAACTTCTAATTTATTCGCAGTCGGCGAGAAATAATCGGTAAGTTTGATGTCAAATATGAAAGTTTCTACCCGAAAGATTGTCTGCTTTCGAAAAACGAATGAATAGCAGGGCTTGTGCTAGATTTATATATTTTGGAGGCATTGACCCCTTGACCAAAAAATTCTAGGGGTCAAATCTGGTTTTGTATGGGTCAAAGAAAGGAGAATATGAGTACTTATCAGTCTTTAGATTGACCGCATACAGTAAAGGAAATTGAGATGCTTGTAGATGGGCAATTGTTTTATAATCCAAATGATGTCAAACAGGTTATAATATTATGACAAAATTTGGATTATGAAACAAATGCATGTAGGCTGGCTGAGAAACCTTGAATATTTCGCCCCCGAAATATTTTCAAGGTAACGACCGAAGGGTTACAGAAAATTACTTATCCACTTTTGAACCGATAAAAACGTTTGACCTCGATATTTTCCGAGGTACAAAAAACTGGAGTTGTAAGATTTAATGAGCTAAATGAAAGCTAATTTGGTTTTTCATGTTAAGTTTTAATGAAGAAATTCCACAGCCTTTAAACGTGATTTCCTTTCCCAAAACTTGAATTTAACCAACTTCTTTCAGGTGCAAATTATACAGTGGAGTGGGTCTTCGCACCAGTGTCTTGCGTTCAAGATGCAAACGTTTGCAAAACGGTACGTACAAGGCAGGGTACCATACTAAACGGTTCGCTAACGTTTTGCCATCCAGAACGCAGAGCTTTTGCACCAAAATCCTGGACTGCGTTCAGGATGAAAACCTTAGCGTTAGCGAAGCGCTTTCGAAATGATTCCTCGCTTTGCACGTATGTGCACGTGCAAAGCGGGATATCATCTCAGAGCGCTTGCGAAACGCTTTTACATCCCGAACACAGGGCAGATAAGATGTTGTTGTTCCTGCTCTTTAATTAATAGATCACATAGATCGAATACATTGGCCAATCAAATCAATCATTTTATCTCCCATCAATCGATGGATAATCATGAACCTAAGATAGAAGGATAGAAATGATATACATGTAATGGTAGTTCTTAGGAGAGAAACAACAGAAAAAAATATTATGTGCTCTGGAGTCCGCAATAGGACTGAAAAAATGTTAAAAGAGGCGTTAAACCCAATTTAAATTACAAACGAATTATTACTGACGAATGGCATTGAACAATTGATCTTCGACATTAATGTTAATATTGCCGTTGGTGAGCGACTTAAACGCCTAAAAACAGCTTATTCAAGCTATAGTTACGACGTATACGTTGCTCACCATTGATTTTTTTGGTCAGAGTCTTGTTTCCTTCAACCAGAAGACCAGAATGGTCTCTATGGCTTAATGAATAGTATGTTTAACACTTTCCTGTGTTATAAAATTTTGGACCTGTCCAAATTCAAAGGTTTTGCAGACGAAAATTTAAAGTGGATTTAATTTGAAAAATAACCATTCAGTAGGGTAGAAAATACTGTGGAAAAAGAAAAAATTGCTTATCAGAAGCAATTTCTTCTTTTTTCACAATGTTTTCTCAATCATAAAATCACAGGCACGTAAAAAGCAGGGATTAAACAGGGTTAAACTCTGTTTTCTTAAGCATGCAAGCAAGCGGTCTAATGATTCTTGCCTTTTGACCTTATAATGAAATCGGGGAATGGGTAATACGTTTTATTTACTTATCTTACTTCATCTTAGAAAATAAGGGGCCAATTCTGATCCTTTCTGAGCTTTCCCACGTTAAAAATAATCATAATGTCGGCTAAAAATACCAAAATATATTATTCTGGGGTTTTAGAGTATATTCAAACCAATTTCGGTCGCCACAAATTTTAATTTCAAGATTTGGCTCTCCGGGGATTTTATGAGCAACTACAAGTTTACAGCGTGATTTTAACTTCCTAGTCATTATGCACTATGGCTATTTATTTAAATCATTTAAAATCCTTGCGTCGCATTCCCTTTTTTCTTAGAAAAGTGAAGTGCATTTTGATATCCTTTTGAGCGATTCTGTTTCTAACGTAACTTATTTCTACGACCCCAAGAATTTAGGACTGAAAAACTGAAAAATAAAGAAACTGTTTTTAGGCCTTTTGCTACACGTTTCAACCTATCATCGCGTTTTAACGCCAGATTGCAAACGTATAGTATAATTATATAGATAAGGCTCGTTTCAGAATGCACTGATTAAGAATTTTAACATTTATTTTCATATGTTTTTTGTATTATTTATTTATTTAATTGATAATTTTTTATTTATCTATTCTTATTTTTATTTTATAGCTAGTTTCGTTACCATATGATTGTTTTGACAAATCGAGCGCAGGCGTTTGATTCTTAACTGCCGTGATTCCTTTTTTTATTGTCAATTAAGATACACTATAATTGTTTGATGATCCGATCTAGTCTTACATGCTTTTATAAACATGTAATAGCAAAAGACACAATCGAATTATTAAACAATCGTATGAGAGTTCGAGCCTAAAAAGCACCTTTGCGAGTGAAGATATATCAACCAAAGGCAACTCAAAGTCAAATTTCTGTCACATGTGTTATAACAATACAACATATACGACAAAAACATGACAAGAATTATGAAGCAATCGCATATGAAATGAGCCTATGCGTGACATTTCCAAAAATTTCAAAAGTACATCAAGCACAGGGATGATACTAACTACATTTTGCCACCAGCCTGAAGGACCTTTTAGCCCTAAATATTACACGTCCTCCCTGATAACAACAGATTCTGCATGAAACCATTTATCATTTTAGCAATTTAAGAGATAAATTGCAAGGAAAACATTGTGGAAAAGAAGAAATTGCTTTTAACAAGTAATTTCTTTCTACAATGTTTTCCAATTCATTAATTCAAATTTTAGGATTGGAAAGGTATCATTTTCAAAACTTGAAAGATTTAAAATAATTAGTACTGCCATTATCTACAAGCCTGAAGGACCTGCAGCATGGTAACATTTACCAGTCCTCCCTTAAATCCACAGGTCCGGTGCCCGAGAACTGGTCTTTGTGTCGATCCCTGAAGCAAATACTGCACAGTCTGACCAGACCTTTCACTTCACACTTTGCAATGGCGGATCCATGATTTCTGTAAAGGGGGTTCGAATATAGAGAAATTCCAACAGAGTTTTGAGGGACGTTTGATTTGTTAGTCTAGGACTCACTAATGCATAGCTAGGACTCTCAAAGAATATCTGTTGTAAGTCCATAGGATCATCTGAAAATCAACTTCAGAAAAGAATTGAAGACTGTTTTAAACAGTCTTCAATTCTTTTCTGAGCTTGATCCCAAAATGTTCATATCTTTTAGAACCCTTTGGCGTTGACGCTACATACGTTGACGCTGAACCCCGTGGTTCGTTTTCCTATTATTACCCAATTTCGAATGAATTTCCCCATGACAATGAAATAGATACGCCTCAGAGGGTGTTCGTTTGAACCCCACGAACCCCTACTGTAACCGCCACTGCTTTGTAGATAGATAAGGTCCCAAGTGTCTTTAAGCAGTTCAACAATCCAGCAATCTTCTATTTGCACCGTTGGTTGTATAGAGGATGCTTAATTTTGGCCCTTCAAGCACATATTGAATTGTTGAAATGTATCGCAAAGGCTCAAGTCGAAAGGCTTCTTCTCAAAAAGAAAAGCAGAATGTTCGCCGGCCTTGGTACAACAAGATGTCTTAGAGAGCGTTGTAATGTGTAGTTATTCCTAAATACGCCGTCTGGAAGACCTATGATCGAAACAATCCATTTTCCATATACACATGTATTTTTACGGATTTCAAAGATGGTCCCTTTTTGCGTAACGGGAAACAATTGCTTATTCGACATTTGAAACTAATTCTCCTTTGTGGACATTTGAGATGCCTCATTTTTGCCTGACGAGTTAAAATAAGGCTACCACAAACTTTTGTGGTTATAGGGAGGTCAGCCAAGTCCCAACTGACCTACAACCTCCCACGATATAGTCTCCGACTAGACAGCCCGAGCTGTCTTAGATGCCAAACTACATTAGTTTCAAAAGTACAAAGTTCTTGATCATGTAATTGTCCGAGACATAAACAATGAGCAATTCGTTAGTTGGCGAGAGAATCGCCATTAATACAGCGTTTTAGTGACCAAGCATCAAAATGTTTGACATAAATGACGGAGAGCGTTCGAGGTCAATAATGCATTTCTTAAATTAAGACTTGTAAAGACCCGATAACCTTATTGGATAGCGATGTTCAATGAAGTTCGAACGTGTGGTACCGATATCTCATCACTGCAGATCACACACGAATGTTTCACATTCAGATTTTTTGTTTAAACATTATTTTATATAACAAACAATAATTCAAAATTATCGCATTATGAACAAATCTCCTATGCCGAGCCATGTTTAAGGTTGAAGTCGACAGCGGTAGATTGCCAGTCTAAATTCGGTAGATTCTTAATAAAGGCTTGTACATAAACTATGTCGCTTCAATTCTTAATTATTGTAACAACAGCCTTTCAAAACTGCCGTTATGCTATTTTTCAGTTGATGCTTAGGTGGCTTTGAACTTTTTATCATGAGTACTTCAAACAATAAACCATAATGCATACCTTGGCAGTAATAACTAATCTAAGAACAAAAAGTTGCAAAAAGTATATTTTTATTCAAATCATATTAAAGATATTTCATTCGAGTTCTTTGGACAATTTTCAATGACAATCATTCAACAAATAGAAGGACCACATAATTTATCAATAAATACATTTAACGTTCAAAACTCACTCATTTCTATCCCTTCACCACCTTTGATGTATGAAAGAAGCATTGTTTCTTAAAGAAATAGTTGAAAAAAAGTTAATGCTTAGTCGTTGTGCGACCAAAACCTCGTAACAGCAGCTTTTATAAAGCTGCTGCCTCGAGGTTTTGAACGCATATCGTCGGCATATTTTAAAGTGCAATCCCATCCACTATAAATCCTGAAAGAGTATGATTTTTTCCTTCCGTGTAAATTTTATGATTTAGTATTTCGCTTACTTGATGCGTGATATAGCCAAAGAAATCACAGAAATGAGGCGAAAATATGTCCTTTTTGCACAAAGTTTCCATTACCGAAATAATATCCCAATTTTAAATACCAATTAAGATACTACATTTTATGTATTTTGAATTTTTGATATCGACAAGTTTTGGTGTAGTTGAGATTTTTGTAATATAGCAAATACATTGTATGCAAAGGCAATGGAAAAAGATAAAGCTAGAATGTTAAAAAAAAGTCTAGTTGTGTTCACCAAGATACGTGCATTCTGAATGGCTGAAAATTGGTTTCATTACTCAATCAAAACATTTTGATAACGCACCTTTCTTAAAAGCTACTGCGGAAACAAGTCCCATAAACAATCCATGTATTTTAGGGTAAATCTTAACAATTTCGTTTCATTATATTAAATTATACGGCATGAGGATAATATTTGTTGATTTGATAGAGGAATGAAACTAAAAACCTAATAACACTCATGTTTGAATCCGCTTCGCATATTCATAGAGTGATTATGTGTTTAGTTTCATACCCCAATGAAATCAACACATCTCTTCATCTCTTAATTGTAAGAATAAGTAGGTATTTTTTCTGATTTTATTTATAGGATCTGCATCCTCAATTTTCTTGAAACACTAAAGACACTTGCTAAATCGTTGATTGCATTACTTTTTTTGTTCTGCTAATACCTCAATTCATACAATGTAAAAACGATCTGATTTTTTTTTCTTAATTATTTCTGAATGGCTTAGATTTATTTTGTTTTGGTGGCATCAAAAACGAAATACATTTAATATAGCATTTTTTTCTTATTGAAACTACAGATGAGATATTTTGGTCTTTTTTGATATGAATAAAATGTATCAAAGACTTTGACATGAATGTAATAAAAACTCGTCTTCTCATTCCACAAAGAAAATTGTGAACAGCTGTCTATCAAGTACGTTTATTCCATTAGAGAAAATTTAGAAACTGTCAAAATCATTCATTCATAAAAACTGATCCATTTCCCTGGCATTTCAATTTGGTGCGACAATAACCATAAAACTTTATGGAAAATTTATTTTTATGAAGTCTTTAGAAATGAAATGAAAATGTTATTGACTTAGCAGAAGAGTTTTTTTCTTCAGATAAATATAAATTTTGAATGACAAAAAAGTCATATAGGATGAAAAGAATAGGTTTACGGAGGTATGAATTCAAAAATTTAAAAACCTAATTTCACTGAAGTAATACGCAAAACGAATTCGAGGATAAGTGCGATTATGTAAATGTTTATTAATTTCATACATCCATTCACTAAAATGATTTTTATTTGTAATTTCGATTATAATTAAAAATGTGTTGTTGTTTTTTGCAAAGTGGAACAAATTTTGTAGAGAACTTCTTTTTCTTCGAGCATGCAATGCTATAGCATAACCAAATGCTATAAGGAACTAAAAGGAGTTTAATTTAGTTTATTCGACCCAACATTGGTCTTTTAAGAAAAGATTTTTTGAAATAACAATAACTATAATATATTGTCAATTTACAAAGTATGAAATTTATCTGATTCCATTAATAGTCATTTTGGTGATATCACGCGAAATGCGTATTAACACTTTCCTGTTTTACAAAATGTTGGACCTGTCCAAATTCAAAGGTTTTGCAGACGAAAATTAAAAGTGGATTTAATTTGGAAAAGAAAAACATTCAGTAGGGTGGAAAATAGTGTGGAAAAAGAAGATATTGTTTGTCAGAAGCAATTTCTTCTTTTTTTCACAATGTTTTCTCAATCATGAAATCACAGGCACGTAAAAAGCAGGGATTAAACAAAGGGTTAATAATAATCTTTTTTGTTCATTACAGATGCCAATTTAACCAGCCTAGCCAAATAAGCAACATGTTGACTGATTTAGCGAAAGAAAAAACAACATAAGTGATTGGTTTCTTGAGTAGAAAGAATAAATTGTATCTAAAAAAATCAATACTAGCGAATATCAAATCCTCCCTCGGGCTAGGTTTACCATGGCCTGTAAAAAGTTGTCCCACCATTTTAGCCAAATGAAAAAAAGTTGGCGGATTACGGCGTAAATACGTTTACAGACGTTGAAAAATATACACCGCTTTGTACATGTGATTACACGTGCAAAGCGGGGTACAAAGTCGCAAACGTTTCGCAAACGTCGACAAAGAAAACATTTATGGAGCGTTCTATGTGAAATAGGCCTAGATTTAAAAAAAAATTACACTTATGGTTTGTTTATTCTTGTTAGAAATTGAATCCTAAAATAACCTCAAGAAAAGGGTTGAGAATGAAAATTGGAAATTAAATTGGTAATAAAGCACTTAATAAAGGTTTATTAAATAATATAAGTACACTTTTTACACCCTTCCTATTCGCATTATCATTTTATTCCACATTCACACATGAATATACATGTATGACTATTGAGCACACATTATGTTTAAAATGAATGCATTCTGACAGAAGAACGTTCACATACATAGATACACCAAAGCTACACGGATCAGGTCCTGAACTCATAAAACTTTTTTCTTACTCAGCTGAAAACTTACTCAAACTTCAGTGAGCTGAGATTATAGACATTTTCGATGAAAATTGCATGAATCAGATACATAGAAATGGTATTGTTTCTCTAATAAAATAAATGTTATCATAAAAACTATACGTAAATGAAGAAAATGCCGTCTTCAATTTGGTATAAAAAAATGAATACATCGACACAATTTCAAGCGATTTTTCAGTGGAGTAGTGAAAGAGTTTTATGAACTCGGGTCTATGCCATTCTTGAACAGAATGCAAAGAATAAGTTGAATATGCTACAATACCGAAATTCAACGAAATATTGCGGTGTGTTTCGGATTTTCAGCGCATGTTTGTTATTCTATGCATAATACATTACACTTCACGGAATACACAGCCCAACGGGTCAGGATAGGGGTCAGTGCGAGGGTAGGGACCACGCCCCCTCCATTCGCCACACAGAAAATGCATAACTCAGTCTTTCATGCGCTACATAGTTACAACTGGACATTTTGGAATCGGACGGCTGCGCTTCGTCGTTTCGTAATACCTGGTATAAAAAGTCAATGTATCTTGTGGCGAGTTTTAAAGTCTGTATTTTCGAGAGTTTGTCTGATGGAAGGGTTGGAATAATAGTCCTGAGTTGTGTGAAGGCTTCGTTTAACGACTGTGTCCTCTGCCGTTCACGAACATTGGCTAAACACCGCTGGGTCTGAAGATCTTCCATGGTTTGTGGACTTTTTCGACGTTTCTTATTAGGTTCACTTCCTTCACTTAACGAACCGTCTGGTGATGACACGTTTTCTAAACTTTCACTCCGCCGACTTAGCTTTCGCTTTTTGGGATTCGATTGTCCTTTCACAGATTGTGAATCACTTTCGTCACTCAAGCTGTGTTCGTAATGTTCTTGTTTTATACTCAGTTCAAATTGCTGCTGTGCCAGAGCGTATTGTTGTAGCTGCTGGGCTGTTGGTTCTGTGAGAAAGTTGTGTTTGGTTAACTGTGTTAGATTCTCCATGTGATATAGGTCCAGTGAATTGCGGTCACTTTGAGATAACTGTTCTGGAATCATAGTCCGTCACTCCACTCTCTACACGGATCAAATCTCGGGAGTTCAAGCCCCGAACCCTTTAACTATTTCCTTGTTTGATAAAAAGTCAAATACTATCAATTTTATTCTGCTTTCATTCCAAGTCCCTTTCAGAATACGCTTAATTAGATACTGTCTTGAGGTCTTAAAGACATAACTTTCACAATTTTTCATGCAAAAACTAATATCAGCTGATAACATCAAAAGTTTCAAAAGAAACAAATGTTTCTAATTTTAAATATATCCACGTGCCCGTTTCACTGGACTTTTTTGCGCACAAGACTTCGAATATAACGTGAGAGAATATTTCGGCTTCCAACCGGTAGGTAGCAGTATTTATACAGAAGCCGCTATAAGATGACGGTGGGCGGGGCTTATCACCTGAAGACGAACGTTTTCGAGGTAATCCCTTATCTTGGTTCCAGCGAAGTGGCCAATCAGGAAGCAAGATTGGCGTGCGCATGACAAATGGGGTGTCGGATTACGGGATGGAAAGTAGCGCGAGCGAGGAGTGATAAGGCATATTGTTCGTTCTGTGAAAGTAATTAGAGTTTTCTAAGTTGATCATTTTTCCTCGTAAATTATGAAGGGGTTCATATCTACCCCTAATTTCCCCACGTCTAACTGTGGATAGATAAAGGTAATATAAACTGCAGCGTGCGTGATGTTTTCTTGGTTTCTGACGGAAAACTGCAGCGGCTGAAATTTCAAAATGTGCAGTGTTCTCGCAGATAACACTTTCCAGTGATTCATCATACAAATTAATTATTTGCAAGAATAGCAAAGAATTAAAAACAGACGACTAGTTAACTATGTTTGTCCAGTTTGGAAAAGTAAGTGTCAAAAGTTACTTGCTTTTACGGCAAATAATGAATTATAAAGCTACACAAAAAGAAGAAAATACAAAAATTATCATAGGTTTTAAAAATGCATCGTCGCCTTAATCATTTAGCGGCGGATCCTGGGTTGAATATAAAGTGGGTTCGAAATCGGCCTAGAATTCGAGTAATTAGTTTCACAGTGTCCCTATCTATAAAGATAGGGATAGTATGGGACTAACTGCTCAAACTGTGCATTATATATATTTTATTTGTAGAATTTCAAGTTTCAGTGATTCGAACACTACAAAAAGGTGGTGTGTATTCTTGTGTTGCAAATTTTTTAATGAATATGACAAAATTTGGATCCAGAGGGGGCTGGTTCGTACCCCCGAACCCCCTCTGAATCCGCCTCAGCATGCGTTAAATAATTCAACATTATCTTTTTCTTAAAAAGTAACGGTGAAGGAATTTAGCAAGGACGATACAAAAAAGGATGAAGCAAAAAATATTCCCGTTATTAGTTTTCTTTATTAGGACAAAAATTTGCCTTGGACATGGATTATAAAAAACTTTGATATACGATCCATGGGGGTTTAAAGTTCTACGACAGAATGCTTTTTTTGTAAAGCCCCGGTTTCATTGTGTAAGCAATGTTAAAAAGCAAAATTAAAAAGTTACCAATATATACATATAAAAGTATTCGTATCTGACCAGAAAATCATTTAAGAAGATTTAAGTGATGAAAGTACAAAAAATAATAATGATAAAAAAAACATACAAAAAAATTTAGAGAAGAGATATGAAATGCTGTTGCTTATTCGTTATTTTTGTATTTACTCTACAAAAAAAGGAATTCGATATGTTCGATTCTGTTCGTATTCTCTTTGTACAAAAACAAAAACAAAAAACAAAAAAAACAAGAGCTGTCACTGTAAGATGACAATGCCCCCGACACCGCTTTGATAGTAATAAGGAAGTTATGGCCAATGTTAAAGTTTTTGGACGGAATGACGGACGGACGGACGGACAGACGGACGGACAGACGGACGGACAGACGGACGGACGGACAAGTCAAATTTATTATGCCTCCCTATCGGGGGCATAAAAACAAAAAAACGAATAATGAATAAATGGTGAAAGGAAAGGGGTTGTATCAAAATCTGTAGAAGATGATTTTAAATAGCAATTTTTAAATGTCCATTCGTGATTAAGTAAACAACTTAACAAACGTGTCCACGAAGACGTTAACGGATTAAGTTGGACGTGGTGTCAAAGTGTTTGACAGACCCTAATCCCGGATATTCCTAGTGATCGGATGACAGTATCAATTAAACATCAACTTTAACTGTTTATTTACTTTCACGGGAATAGATACTTCTAGAGTGTTTACTTACAAATCATCTTAATAGTCTTAGACTTAAACCCTTAGCATATTTTTCTTTCGAAAATTTATAAAAATCAATGCATTCGAAAGAAATTAAATAACTACCATTTTATAGCATGTCGTAGCCTAAGAAAAAACGAATCAACTTATGCTTTCAGATCTTCGACCAATCTTTTGTATTTTTAAAAGAAATGTCTTTCTTACGTAACAATACGGTTTCAAGAAAAATAAAGCAAAAAAAATACATTTCTTTCAATTGCAGGACAGAGCACTAAGTATGAAGACGAGGTAACATTCATTTATGTTATCGTTTTAAACGTTAGCCCACGAGAGCCCCAAAATTCGATTTTACATATGATTCCCTTTCGAATATTTATGCATATCTGTTGCGCAACTGAATTCAAAACATGCACAAAGGACTACATGATTTTCACAAATATAAACGCCGGTCTCGGAGCCTGTACAGCGAGCTGTGTGACTAGAAAAACAGGTCATCCATTTTTGCAATCACAGGCCAAAATGGTATTAAAAACAGAAGCCCAGACCACGGACCCTAAATATACATTATATTGAGAGTCCCTGCCCAGACCAATCAACAGATGCCCAGATTACGAATGTGTATTTGTGTCATCTAATTGTTTCTGTCCTCCAATCGGGATGACAAATCTGTGCAGACTGTTTGCACATTAAACCCCGCATTGCCAGTGTACTTGCGTGCACAGCGGGGTATAATTTGCAAGTGCGTAATAAAAATAAATTCTCTTTCGAAAAATGTCGTTGATGAATGACCATAACATCGTAATTACAGCTTATTCAAGCTGTATTTACGATGTTTTGATTATTCACCAACGCTCAAATCATGAAAAAGGGGAGCGGACGGAGGACATTCATCTTTTGTCGCTATCCACCTATAGTCTTTATCCTTTATATACATGTATATCCTATGCTGGTCGCCTTCTGATTGAGTATTAATTTCAAAATCCTAGGTACGCCTATGCTAGCCACTCCCTTTGCCAGGGGTCCTAGTCTATTCCGGTATAATTTACTTTCTATATTTTTTCTTGAATAAAATGATAAGCCAAGAATACTTCGTTCAATAGCAAATTACAGTTTCATTGTCTTCGAACTGATAAAGTAAATAAGTTGAAAAAATGATAATGTTCCTAGATAATTCTAATAAGCGAAAATTGTAAGGAAGAATCATTAAATGAAGACAAATTGTTAGAAATTGATACATTGCCTGTTAAATTTAGTTTCGTATGTTTATTTGTATTGTAGATAAATTTCCATTTTTTATTATGCACAATAGACACACTTTAAGTTTATGAAAATATAGAAGTAAGACTTCAAAATAAAGGTAGTGGACAGGTAATAGATCCGCAACGTTTCGGAAGTCATATACTTCAACGGTGTCAATCGAGATATGGGGCCTACTTATTTCTCACCCCGGGCGGGCACTGTTGCCCGCAATATCAGAGAATCTCTCAGAAAGCGGGCGACCAGCTCTAGACTGGTCCACATATCGACTATCAGAATAGCCTAGAACAGGCTATTCTGATATTCGACAGTGAGACCAGTCTACACCCGACCCGAAATCGGGCGAGAAATAAGTTGGCCCTTTCAGTAATGATTTCATTAAGAAACCTCGGTTATCATTGTGAAAGATCATGAGTTCCGAAATGTTGTGGAATATTACTTGTCTACAACCCGTACACAGAAAAGTTTGAAAAAGTTTAAGATTAATTCACTGACGGATCCAGAGAGGTTCGGGGTTTCGAACGAACAACCCGGGGCCTGTTTATTTCACGATCGTATAGGGAAATTCATTAAAATTTTACGATAGTATGGAAACAAAGCACCGGGTTTTGTATGGTGTCAATAAAATAGGGTCAATAAATTATGTTCCATGAATAAGCTAGCTACACAATGAATTCGATAGACATGTAACTTTGGAAACAACTTCAGAAGAGATTTAAAGACTATTTAAAACAGTCTTCAATTCTATCCTGAGGTTTATTCCCAGACGGTCCTGCACCAGTGTTCGAATCACAAAAACTTGAAATTCTACAAATCAAATATGTCCTATGTACAGAGTTTGAGCAATTAATCCAATAGTATCCCTATCTATATAGATAGGGATACTATGGGACTAATTACTCGAATTCTAGGCCGACATCCAACCCCCTATATAGAAATCCTTGATCCGCCGCTGGAGTTTCAGACTCTCAAGATCTACTTCCCTTAAAACCCAGTCGGATTTGTATGTTCGATTCCTCTTTACAGAAATAGTGGACCCGCCATTGTTTTTACAGGGTTTCAATCGGCATAACGGTTCAGTAAAAGGTGGTTAGTCGAAACGTGTAAATCTATGATAATTAGAACACCAACATAACGACAGCTACAACAACAACAACCATAATGATGATGATAAAATAATGACGTGGATTGATTTCTTGTTGATACTAGCTAACACTCGTAATGACATAATGTTTTAAGAACACAAATGATTCTGCAAATGACTGTAATTAACGCTTTCTAATGAACTGTTTTCGAGATTCTGTACTAGGCCTGCGTTCAGGACGCGAAAGCGTTTGTGAACGTTAAGAAATCGTACCCTGCTAAATGCATTTGAGTAAACGTCTGGAGAGGGGTTACTTTTCTCAAACGTTTCGCCAAGATTTCCCCCTGAACTTAGGACAGAATGCTCGGGGACACGGCCTCTAAATAAATATAAATTGGGCGTTCTTGTTAACAAAAATCCCTAAATTCTCAGTGATTGATATTTGGCATTAAAAACATTCCTGTTTATCGACCCGATCACCAGGCATCATTTTTCAATGCTTCTAAAGTTTCAAAAATAGTAATGAAACAATTAATATGGCAACATAATAAGATTTGTGTTCATAGGATAGAAAAAAATTTTGAAATAAGAAAAAGAGAGGTTATTGTGAAATCTATATTTCAAAGGAGGGCATTATCTCCAACTGTCTTCGCTTAAATTTTAGTAGTCGGAAAGAATATCAAATCACAAAAGTGCATTATAATACATTCACTATGACATAGAATTAAATAAACATTTAACATTATAACAGAAGAACCAATAACTACAAGTTACAAATGCTCCATTAATCTAGCAATAAATCTCTAATAGACCCACCCCACCCCACCAACCCCCCAAAAAGGGGGGGGGGGCGAAACAAGCAAGAAATTTAGGACCAAATACAGTTAGGACCTAAAAAACTTCGGGCCCGAAAACCTCTACCATAGAAAAACAAAGGCTTTTATTTTTTCTTCAAATTTTCCATTACCGGAAGAAGTTACGCACTTGGAAGTACTTCACACTTATCGCTGTTTTCTGTTTGTCTTTCAGAAGTGGTCCCGCTGCCAGACTCGAACAAATCAACCAGAAAAGTGTTAAAGCTAACAGACCCCTGCCACCTACTTGTGAAATAAGGGACAAGTAAAGCCGATTTTTACAGATCATTAATTGGTTAACAAGATTTAGACCTGTAAATCTTGTTTGGCTGTTCGCACCCTAATCTTATCGTAACGAAAAGCCGCGCTGTCCCTCATAAATTTTCTTATTCTGATCTAGAGCGTTAATCCAATTTTATGAAGAGTCTATTTTTTGAGACCATGACAGCCAACTATGCATTCGCATAACGTTACGGAAATGGAGCCCCGTATGTCTCGTACACCTGCGTGCAAAGCGAGTACCATTTTTGTAACGTTTTGTCAACATTTGCTTTTGTTCATTTTCTCAATAACAGGAAGAAGTAACATTTTTGCGCACTCTTTCATCTTGGGGATATGACTGGTTCCGTTGTCTTCAAAAATTAGAAATTAACAGCAGCAGCAACAATAACACTAACGTCTCTTTAAGTTTAGTTAGCTGGATCGGAGTGCATACTATTATTTATGACTACGTTATTTTATGCAATGAATAACGATATTATAACATTGATATTGGTTGTTATTTTGTTGGCCGTTGATAAAATGAAAACGTGACATAATTATTCAAAATTTGTTTTTTTATATTCAATATCTCCACAGATAAGCATCAATATCTCCACGGATAAATAAAAATGAAGCATTGAAAACCATAACGTGCATACCAAACATGGATAGCATTCTTTAATCGATTAACTAAAGTAAAAGTGCTGCGATTTTGACAAAAGACTAGACAGAAAATGCGTTTGATTCTTACAAGATGAAGAACCACCTCTCCCTACATATATTTTACGATTTAAGAAGTTATCACATGGACTGACCGGTGTCAAATGTTTCTGCAAATTTCATATATTTAAAAATGTCCTCATACTACTATGCAATTATATTCGAAATCCGGCAGACGCGCAGTTTGTGACGCGTTTGGTATCTAGACGCTAGGGTTGTGAGTTTGATACAAGGTTCGCCCAACTTTCATTCGGAATAAGACTATTTAATGTCTTGTTATACGCCTCATTTGTATCCCGCAAACTGGCAAATGCGACGTCTTTTGTCTAAGACGGAAAAGAAGTTTGTGGTTCAAGTGAAATGTCATGGTTGTACTGGTTTGAAAAACGTAATTAAACCATTGGTAATAGACTGGTAGCCGTCTCTTAAAATAGAGGTACATTATCGAAAATATGTAGTATAAAGTCAATGTCTAGTTTCTGAAAGCCTGATCTAAATGTTTCTTTGAAGAGATGTTAACTCAATTCAAGGTCTGAATTGTTCAACTTTGTTATCTACGTTGTTACAAACTTCTAAAAACAGGGCCTGAATCCCAGGCTACATGGGTAGGTACACCAACCGACACGATTTACTGATAAACTGTATCTTTATCGGACCATGAAGCCAGCCATGCGCAGTGTTATTAAACCAAAATAAAAACAAGACAATTTTTGGCCAACCTAAAATTACTGTTTATGGGTGTTTGAAAATGTCCATTTTCAGGAATCTGATCAAAGAAATGAATATAGGTAAATAGATACAGCGAAGGGTAGAGAACAAATGACATTAAAAAGAACGGTTTGACTGCCGTGTTTCCGCTCGGAGGCCCATTTCCCACGAATTGTGTGGTTTCGGGTTTCACCTCCCTGTGGAAAAAACACGAAAAACGTAGAAAACTGTTTGCGTTCTGCGAGTGAAATATTTATAGGCGCGCACGACGTACATGCGTTAACTGCTTGTTGTTTTTTGTCAATTTTAGACGCTTAACTTTTCAAGCGAATACACAGTAAACAACACCGTGAAATTGACAAAGTGAATGATTTTGGAATGAGTTCGGATTGAAATTTAATGAGGGTGTGGAGTGAGTTTTAGTAACATTAAAGTGAGATTATCAAGTATCGCTAATTTTGTTTAGGATGAACAAAATTAGCGATATTCATTACCTCCTTTTTATAAGATATGCATACAAGTTCTGTAAATTGGTCCTTTGTTCTTCAAGAACCAATCAGGTATTAATAATTTCAATTATGACAGTGAAATCGCGATTATTTTATTTATATTTATTTTGAATGTAACTGTTGATTGTATACTTTTCAATAATTACGAGCGTTTTAGATCGATTTGAGGGAGTGCTTAGAATGAGTGATTTGAGCGCTGAGTGAGTGATTTGGAATGGGTTTGGTTTAGCATGTTTGTCTTCTGAGAACCGGAAAATCGTAGCTTTATATTGAACTGTTTAAGTGTACAAATGTAAAATTGCCTTAAATTGGTGGAGCCGTAATAGTTCCGCAACTTTTTGGAAGTAATTAACTTTAACAGTGTTAAACGAGGTTTCCTTATGATTGTCATTAGGAAACATGGGTAACACGATTAAAGTTCATTCATTATCACTGAAACATTACGGAACTAATACTGGTCCACTACCATAAGATAGCTATACATATTTAAATATTCTTAAGTACTTTAGACGAGGACAAGATGAAAATAATATTATCACACTGATTAAAGGGACTTCAGCTTTACAGACCGCTGTTATGAAACAAAACGTTCTGTTGACAAATTAAATCAATCACATAGAAAGGATTACACAGTTGACCTCCATCTTTTTTCTGCAATTTTGTTTAATAGAGTTTCGTGTATGGGTCGCTTTTATACTATAACTCTATGAAAGGCTGTGGTTACGACTTAGCCCGTTCGTTCTTTCGGTCGTTCTTTCTCCCTCACTCATTTATATCTTCATTCGTCCATTTCATCTCTTCTGTTGATATTTTGAATGTCTGTCTTCAGGCATGCATCATGTTTTCATAATATCTTATTTTTATATTCGCGTTCTTTCAATTGATTGTATATATGTATTTGCTCTTCATTATTTTAGATGAAAATAAAGAATATTATATATTGTCTCCATCCTTAAAGTCTTGACATCAGGTCGATTCTACAATTTCTGGTAAGGATGTTAAACTTTAATTTATAGAAAACAAACTCCCATATCAATTGTTTTGTCTCGACATTTTTTTAACCCTTTCCTGTTTTTCAAAATTTTGGACCTGTCCAAATTCAAAGGTTTTGCAGACGAAAATTTAAAGTGGATTTAATTTGAAAAGTAACCATTACGTAGGGTAGAAAATAGTGTGGTAAAGAAGAAATTGCTTGTCAGAAGCAATTTCTTCTTTTTTCGCAATGTTTTCTCAATCATAAAATCACAGGCACGTAAAAAGCAGGGATTAAACAGCATAGGGTTAATTAATCCAAGCACAAAGATTCTTACAAGTGTGTGCCCAAACTAGAGGGATTTTCTTTCATGCTCAATCATGGTATATAGCACTTTTGTGAATATACCTCAATTTTGTAACGTGTACAGTGTTAATCACGGAAACAAGACAAACTTCGTTCACGTGCAAAGCGGGGAAAATTTGCAAACGGTTTGCACGATTTTGCGATCCTGAGCGCAGTGCAGCCTAAGAGATTCGAATTCCGATAACAGAAGAATTTTGGGGACGCAGGCATTTGCTCTTTCCCGCCAAACTTGTACTTACGGGTTCTGTACTGACCAGACAGGGAAAATCGGTGATTTATTAAGAAATCGTTTGATGAAAGTTTACAGATAAATTAGTAGCGCCAATAAATTACGGTTATCCTTCGGGGACCGGACCGGACCACTCCGGACCACCCCGTGTTTTATTAGTCCGGCATTAAAGAAAGTTTTGTTATGGTTTGAGTTGCGGTATTGTTATTTTACAAACAGTAAACCAAAGATTATTTATTATCACTTCGGTAATTCTTTGATCGGAGGTAATTTACCCTTTTATTGATTGTTAGTACTGGTACATGAATTTTCCCGCCTTTTTTAGCTTATCAGCAATCAAAAGCACCAAACATGTTAAACGGGTTTATTCCCACTTCGTCTAATCCCATTTCGTCTACACTATAAAATTATTGGTTTAGACCAAAAATTCCCATTTGGTCTAAAACTTTTTGACACCTTATTGTATCAATTTCCCATTTCGTCTACAAATGGTTTTTGACATGTTATGATTGTCATAGAGGTGTTAATGTCATATAGGTGTTATACACAGCACCCCCCCCCCCCACACACACACACACATTTGCAAAATTATTTTTTGATAAATAAATATATTTTTTTAATTTTTGACTTTATCCCTTCAAAATGATCAATTAAAAAAAAAAATAATAATAATAATAAAAATATAAATAAATAAATAGATTAGAAAAAGGTTCAAATAATTTCATATCAGAAAATAGCTTAAAGCATTATTCAAATCTTTTATCTTATCTATGCTTTAAAACATAAAGTTTAACTCTAATTCCAATATATAAAAAGAAAATATATAATAAACATATTGTAAAGCATATTTATTGATACAAATGAGTAAATGAACTTTTAGACCAAATGGGAAATTATCAAAATATGGGTTTTAGACGAAATGGGAATTTGACTTTTAGACCAAATGGGATTAGACGAAGTGGGAACAACCCGTTAAACGAATCAAGTTAAATAGAAAAGAATTTAGAAATCTGAATTAAATTGGAATAAATAAAGTAGAACTTGGAATTTATCCACCTTTAAGTAGTTTGTGTAAATACGCAAGATAAGCACGCTGTTCCAGTTTGGTGCTTTTGAAATGCTTCCACCAAGGTTTTTTTTCTTTATTTTTCGGAAATAATGATAAAAAATGCTAATAATGACATAAGCCATCATGATGCGTCTAAATAAGTGTATTTTGTTTTGACCGGAGGTATATAAAACCAAACCTTTTAAAAATACCATTGCAATGATATGCCTATAAAAGTGTTCTTGTCATCGGCTGCGAATTTAATCCAACTTCAAATCTAAATACTAAAAGTAGATCGCCTATTGTTTTGTTTCAAATTAAACTTAAAGTTAAATGCTTTTGTAAATGCTAAATGCAACGATTTATATAAATATTTTTATTCGTTTTCATTCATTTACAAAAGCAGCTTTTCAGAAATATACCTTTTGTGTCTCACGTCAACCTCTGAGTTAATTCTCAGTTAAGTACTGGAATTCGAAAAGTTTTATGATCTTGAGCCATGGGGCCTGTTTTACAAAAGATCATACGAAAAAAAATAATGTAAGTCAAATTCAAAAATCTTACCTGGTATTATAATTTATTGTTAGATTTCGTCTTGCAATATCTAATCGGAATCGTCTTTGGAAGACAATTCCTATGAGATAATATATGCCGGACTTCCATATTTAGGTACTAATGTAGAAGCAACTTTATATTTTTGACTTCCGAAAAAATGATCGTAAGATGTTTAGTTAAACTGGCCTCTGATCTTCAGGTGCTTTCATGCATGGATGTTGCGAATTTTGAGGTAGTGGACCCGCAATAGTTCCGCAACATTTCGGAACTTGTGATCTTTCGGAATATTTAACGGGGTTTCCCAATGAAAGCCAATAGGAAACTTCGGTTTACACTGTTGAAGTTCACTACTTCCGAACCATTGAGAAAATGTAAAGGGTCCACTACTTTGAACGATATTTGAATAAGAATTTGATGAAAATTTTTAGTAAGAAATTATCTGCCACAGAGCATATTGGACAAAGCTTTACGGATCAGCAGAAGAATTGTGGGATCGATCAATCAGGAATCAAACGGTTCAGATCGTTCTTAAATCACCGGGAAGTTGTTTATGAAACGGCAGATCAATCAACGATGCTTATTTGTCTGTAAGATTCGAATAAATCGAACAAAATAGCTCGCAGGCTAAAATCAACAAACAGAAAACATCTTTCAGCATGGGCGAGTTTTTGTTCTACTTACGATATAAATAATTATTATTATTATTTTTTTTTAATTTAGAAGAGATGTGGAACGTCATCACATTGTATTAATACGCACAGCGTTTCTATATATACGTGTGACAAGTCGTTTTAGATTCACCTCAAATAATAATAATAATAATAATAATAATAATAATAATAATAATAATAATAATAATAATAATAATAATAATAATGAAAATAATAAATTCTTCTTTCTTATACAGCAAAATAGTAAAGGTTTAATCATTTGTGGCAGTTTTGTCGAGTGAATGAATCCTTTCTGTGTAAGCATAAAAACTACTTACAAGTAATTCGTCAAAGATCTGTTCATGGGTATATGAATGAAAAAAAAAAGGAACGACAACAACAACAAAAATCACACAAAGACACACAAAAACAAACAAGATCAATCTAAAAACCTCGTTTTTGACACGGGCCCTTAATGTTTATTGAGAGTTACAATTTTTGATGAAATTAATACTAAATTTTTCCTTCAAATGCCACCATGCAGTCGGTGATCATTCAAAGATCTCCGAAAAAAAAAAAAAAAATATATATATATATATATATATATATATATATATATATATATATATATATATATATATTAGATATATGTATATGAAAAAATGACATGTCGTATTTTAAAAAGAATACATCAACATTTATAATGGAAAGTATACTATAAAGCATTATTTTTTAAGTGGTGATTTTTTAAAGAAGTACATGCACCACTTTGGCTTCACCTATGAAGGTTCGTTACTCAAATTTTGCTGTATGAAAAACCTACTCATTTGCAGGACCAACAAAAACATACTTCAGAAATACAACAATGAAAATGGCAAAAATTTACGAACGTTGCCATTTCCAATGCTGTGTTTCTAATGTATTCCTTTCTTTTAAATAACGTATATATCTGAAATAATTGTATTTTATATGAAGGCCCTATGAATAATCCGGTATAAATTTTTTTTGTTGTTGGTCCCGCAACAACAACAAAAACAAAACCTCAAAGACGTAAGACTTTTTAGTGGCCCTTAGTGAAAAATCATTTTGAATGGCCAACAAAATCATCATTCAGAAATACAACAACGAAAAGGCGTTCGTAAATTTACGTGCTTTGCTAGTTCCAATGCTGTGTTTCTTATGTATTCCTTTCTTTAAATTAAGTATATATCTGAAATAATTGTATCCTTTTATGTATAAATCAAATGGTATAAATGATTTATTTTGTTGGTCCTGCAACAACAACTACAACAACAAAACCCCAAAGACGTAAGACTTTTAAGTTGCCATTGGTGAAAAATCATTGCGAATTTTAAATAATACATTTCAACTTATAAATTTCAGAGGACTTAGTGCAGTAAATATGCATTTGAAGGATCTAGACCTTTACCAATCTAAATATTGCCTCAATACGAAATACACGAATCAAGATAAATTGATCCTTAAATAAATATTAGTGTCAATTTTACAGATGGACTTGTTCAAAGTTTACGACATAAATGTCGTCGAGGATAACTCGTACAATATGGAAAATGAGCCTTAATTACATCATTACTTCGATCATCATTCTGTCATTCCGGTGTCCAACGGAGTTTACCGAGATAAAACTCGGATAAAATTGGACATTACTAATCTGCCTAATTGATTATTAACCTCTTCCATCCAATACAATACCAAGATTCATTCTGCGCCACCGTCGTCGATTTTTTTTTCTATTATACCAGAAATATGAAGCATAGCGTAGCTGTGGCGTAGAACGAATTTCATAAGAAATCTTGGTGGTCTAAGACATTGAAGACAACAAACTTGACGTAACTTAAGAGTTCGTGAATAAGAATAATATGTTCGGATTGTCGGAAAACGGGTTATTCATACCAAAGTGAACAAAAACTTCTGCATGAAGCCAATTGCAAACTATTTTATAAAAAAAAGTTTCTGAAAAAGGATATTTTTCATGTAGATATGAATCTAAAAACATGTTTCCATAGCGGTGTGAAAAAAGGTTTCAAGTTTCACACCGCTATGGAAACAAATAGATATCTGTATTTGTTTGCTCTCATTTATACTAAAAAAAGAAGCCGTAGCATGCCTACTACATAGTGTTTCAGCAAGCGCTTTGAATAGTTCAAAAATATTATTCATACATACATAACTATTTTTAACACGTAGCTGCTTTCTCATTTGATTGTCCATAAAGTGTTTCAAAGGATATGCACCCCCGAAAGTGACCTAAAAGATTTACTATTTTGCTTTAGATAAACTACCATTGAGATATAAAGATAATGTCTTTCAATTCAAAAAGGTATGAGACTAAAAAATGAGAGACGTTAATCACATTTAAGAGACGATGAGAGTCTAAAGTTGTTGATTTCATCGAGATATGAATTTAAAAACCTAATCACTCTGTATGAATACGCGAAGAAGATTCATACACAAGTGTGAGTAGGTTTTCAGATTCATAACTACATGAAATCAACCAATAATTTCTTTATATCTTATAATTTAATTCCACGAAGCAAAAACGTAGATCTATAGATCTAGAGTTTTCAACAATGTTCCTTTTTCTTATTGGACTTCTTTGTGCAGAAGCGTACAAAGTAGCTGTGAAATCAAAATAATTTTCATTTAGGGATGAAATCATTTTTTCAGCCAAATAAAATGCACGAATCTTGGTTGACAAAACTAAATTGAAATAATTCAAGTATGAATTTCATTTTCGTATTTGTCAGGAATAAGGACGCCAAAGACGGGATATATTTACGAACATTTCACAAACGTTTTTATCTTGAACGCAGCTCTGCTAACTCCTCAGTTGATCAGGAAAATAGTTTTTTTCAATCTCAGACCCTCGTTGCCCTTATTTCTAAAATAGCAGAGGAGATCTTCAAAAGATGCGCCAAGTGCTCCAACTACTAACGCAAGGGAAGCAACTAATACAGGGTTTAGTTTAAAGAATCATTTAGTTATTCCCCTTTATCGAGTAAAAACAATAACAACAAACATCGGCAAATGAATTCTTGAGAAAATTATCACATCCAAAATAATTGAATAATGCCAAAAGCAGGAAGCTGTTTGTTTAAAATAGGGTGAGTAGCATTAATTACATTCGGTTAAAAGTGATGAATCTTTGCCTTTAGATGAAATTGTGTAGTTTTGATTAGTTGATATTTATTCGGATGAACACAAAAATCGGATAATGACTCATCAGACACCACGTATTTTGTTTATAATAAGTCTCTTGACACAATCACAAGTCAAAGTGATGAAAAAAGAGCAGGAAACAGAAAAAAAATGAATTGTTTAAAATTTGAATTACTTGCAAGTTTAAATGTGGTAGATCTAGTGGAGTGTATTGTCAAAAATATCATGACTACAGCTTAAAACCATACGTTCAGTCAGAGACGTGTTATTCTATATATCTCTGGTTCAGTGAAGACAGCTCTCATGGTCAGCCATTTTTTAACAAAAGTTGTCTGTGTTCATTTTAATTTTTTTTAATTTCAGTTATTTTCTATACACAAGAACCAGGTTTGGACGCTACTATCATGGAAAAGATATCGCTAAAGCCAAGGAGAAGTATGAGGACAGTGGACACACTATCATAGAACCTGTAGAATTTGACAGTAAATATTGCTTGAATTAATTCTTGACTGCAGCAGATTGAGAGAGGTGGGGTCAGAGAATTTGAATGAATCCCCTCTGTATCCTAATTAACCCTTGTCATTCTCAACCTGGAATATTCCTGCTTTGACAGGAGGTAAAGACAAAGGCCTGATTCTTTACCACATGACCACACAACTTTGTTTTCAAAATAAATACTGTCTAACAATTGGTGCATCTAAATCCTTCGTGTATGTGTGTAAAATTTTAAAGAAAGGGTAAGGAAAAAACAAATGTATGGGATTCATTCTAATGTATTTGCGAACCAATGGTTCTAACTTCACTTTGTTCCTTACTAAGTGAAGTAAAAACCTTGGCCTGAAAAAAAATGGATTCTGATTGCAAGAATTTCCATTTTCCAGATTTAATAGCTATAGAAGGATTCTGACTGAATCCCTTGCTTTAAGGTAGTGGACCATAATAGATCCGCAACATTTCAGTCCACATGTTCTTTCACAATGGAAATCATTAGGAAACTTCGGTTTACACTGTAACATTTCATGATGTCTGAAAATTTGGGGAACTGTAACGGGTCAACTACCTTAAGCTTAGGATATATCTCTCCTAATCTTTTATGATACTCGGGCTCTAATGACACTATGAGTATTGAATTCTGATAAATTGTCACTTATGTAAATTTCAGAGGTTGAGATTACAGCTATACCTGTTGCCCTTGACAACTATGCATATATCGTCATGGATACAGAATCAAACACTTGTGTTGTCATAGATGTTGGGGATGATGAAGCTTTATTGGTGAGCAAATTTTATAAAAACTTTGAATGACAATATTGCCAATTAATGTAGTGGACCCGTAATAGTTCCGCAACGTTGCGGGAGTAATGAACTGTAACAGTGTTAACTGAGGTATTAGAAATAAACCTTAGTCAACATTGTGAAAGATGATGAGTTTGGAAATGCCCCTGAACTATTACAGTTCCACTACCTGAAGCAAAAAGCTGAGTCTTTGTAAGATCAAGACTAATAGGGACTAAGTCACACAGAGTTGAACTCTGTAGTGCAGATTCATCGGGACTCCATATTTGAGGTAGTGGACCAGTAATTAAGTACCGCAACGATTTGGAAGTACAGAGTTCATATTGCTCGGGCAACCACATCAATTAAGTGACCAATTTTGTTAGCTCCACTGGCTGAAAGCCACTGGGGCTATTGTCATGGCGTTGTGTCCGTCGTGCGTCCTCCCATGCGTCCGTGTGTCTGGTCGTAAACTTTTTCTTAAAAAATCTTCTCCTCAGAAACTACTGGATGAATTTCAACCAAACTTCACAGGAATGATCCTTAGGTGACCCTCTTTCAAAGTTGTTCAAGAAATTTTGATCCAATGAAAAACATGGATTTAATGGGCGAGGCTAATTCAGGGCTCGTGTTTGACCCTTAAACCAGGGACTTGACCCCCCAAAATATGAAAATACCGTAATTCGACCCCTAGAAATTTCTCCCAAGGGGGTCATTTGACCCCCTTAAGAGGAATTACTAAGGGTCAAAACATTGTATTATACCTAAGATTTTCACAAATTACTATCTAAAGTGCTACAATTTAATAAGTTGTTTTTAATCATCACAAGAAATAGTCAAAGTTATTCTTAATTATGCAAAATTCTACTTATGATTTGCTTTTTCTGTTGTTTGGACCCCTTCAAATTCAGATTTGACCCCCAGGATTTCTTAGGTGAGGAGTCAATGACTCCCCCAAATCAAACACTAACACAAGCCCTGCTAATTTCTAAATATGGTAAAAAGTGAGTTTTCTCAGATTCAAATAGATGGATACTAATGAAATTTTACATGAATGATCCTTGTGTGACCCTTTATCAGTCCACAAAAGATTATTGAGATCTTATGAAAAATATGCATTTTATGGGCGGAGGTCATTTCTCTATATGTTATACACTGGAAACTTTGGAAATCATTTTCTCAGAATGTAAGTGATGGATATCAAACAAATTTTACTGGAATAATCATTGAGTGACTCTCTATCAGTCTACAAAATTTTCAAGTGATTGGATGAAAAATATGCATTTTATGGGCGGAGGTCATTTCTCTATATGTTATATAGTGGAAACTATGAAAATCATTTTCTCAGAATCAATGGATATCAACCAAATTTTACTGGAATTATCCTTGAGTGACCCTTTATCAGTCTATCAAAAATTATTGTGATCAGATGAAAAATATGTATTTTATGGGCGGAGGTCATTATTCTATGTGTTATATAGTTGAAACTTTGAAAATAATATTTTCAGAATGTAATTGATGGATACCGATGAAATTTTACAAGAATGATCCTTGAGTGAACCTTTATCAGTCTACAAAAATTATTGTGATCAGATGAAAATATGCATTTTATGGGCGGATATCATTTCTCTATATGTTATAGTTGAAACTTTGAAAATCATTTTCAACATCAGTAGAATCCAAAATATCAAAAAGTCTATTTAAAACTTTTATTGCTTTACAAGAATTTCAAGCCTGTGGAGCAACTCAAGCCATTCATGGCTTTCTAGTTAAGCGACCACCATAAAAAGTCCCTTCACCGTAAGCAAGATCTCTGAAAAAGAGGACATTCTTAACGAAAAATTTGTTATTGTTGAATCTTATGTTGTTGGAACCCATTAGAATCGTCTCAATAAGACGATTCTAATGGGTTTAAACATCATAGGATTCAGTATGACTTGACTGACAATCCATGAATGCTATCAAAATGAACTGTCACATTATTATAATATTTTGTATTAAGCGACCATTCCCATAAATGACCGCTTTTTGGCTGTCCCTTAAGTAGTCACTTAACACAAGTTTGACCGTAATGAATATCAGCAGTGTTAACTGAGGTTTCCTAATGAGTACATTAGGAAACCTTTGTCAACATTGTGAAAGATCATGAGTTCCAAAATGTTATTGAGTCAACTACTTTAATAGTATTGAAGTAGTTTAATAGTTTAACAAAAAGGATGTATGGATCAATGTTGATAAACCTCAATGTCTACTGCATTACTTTTATGCTTCCAAGACCAAGAGTTTTGTACTATAAAATCATTACCTCGAAAATGATTTGTAAATCCTTATACAATGTTTCCACAAAGATCATGTGCTTTTGATGCTGTCACGACACACTTTTTATGATCAAAAGCTATATAATTTTTTACCAACTATTTCTTAAAGCTTTTATTATGCATGTATGAAATAAGTTTGACAAGAGCCTAGAAGTTCCTACTTGTGAAACACTACAACAACTGCATTGCTGCTTTTGTGAAGACTGCTGACTTAGTTGCTCCTGTAGTTGTGGTCAATATGAGGGAGGGGAGATGTTACATCAATTAGTGTTAGATAATTAATGACAAATTCTTCAAAGCTTTTAAATTCTGTTGCTATGAATCAAACATGCACACAAGAAGGGCGTTCTCTTTGAATAACATTTATGATTATCTTATACATTTGGCTCTGTTACAGGGATTTTTAGACAAGATGAATTGTACACCTGCTGCAGTCCTTACCACACATAAACATTGGTAGGTGAACCAGATACCAATATTCATTTTGTAAAGTGCCCCAACTTTGTGCAAACTTTTTTTTAACTATTGAATCAATGAAACAAAAGGCTGTGTTTTTAGGTAGCTGAAGATTAAAGATCACTGTGTTTACATTTGTGACCAGTCACCCGCAAATGGACCATCTGGGAATTCTGTAAATTGAATATTTGAAAAAGAAAGTGGGTCTAGCATAGGACAACCAGATTTCACATTTCAAAATAATTTTCACTCCAAGGTAGATTGATCATTCTAGATCCAGAAAATAAGCACATTGCGAAAAGTATCGGTCCTAGTCAGTCTGACTAGGGTCAACACTTTACTCATTACCCAGATGGTCCCTTCTTGCATAATAGGTCAAATTTTCTCTTTATAAAAATAGACAGGTCTATATTGAAAGCGATTGCAAATGACACGAGAAATTTTATGCTAATTGAAAAGTAATCATTCTAACTTAAAGTTAAAGAAAATATTGTGGAAAAGAAGAAATTGCTTTTTTTCTCAAACATGACATCACAGGGATGTAAACAGGACAAAGATAAGATTGAATCAATCATTTTATAAAGGTTTTCTATACAGTAGATGCCTGAAAATTGAATACAGATTTACAGGCTAAATTTTAGAAAATTTGAAAAAAAAAAGGAAATAGACCCTCGCTATATTAAATGGAAGGTGAAAATGTATTGTTAATCCTATGAATTATTATTTTAAACTTCTTTAATAGTAGATGCTATATCTTATTTTAAAATAATAAGATGCTCTATTATAGGGATCACAGTGCAGGGAATGCTGGGATGAAGCGACGGTTTGAATCGCTCAAAATTTACGGTGGGCATGGGGACCATGTACCAGATTGTACACAGTTTGTATTTTAAATACTCTACCAATGTTCGCCTTGTTAAACCCTGTCCCATTTTATGACATTTTAGACTAGTCCAAATGGAAAGAGGTTGCAGACAATAAAAAATGGGTGCAGTTGGATATATATATATATATATATAATACATACTTAGTGGGGTTTTTTTTTGTTGTTTTTTTTTAAAAAAAATCTAACGAGGTTGGGGGAATTGATAATTGTTGAGGCTCTGCCAAGACAATTATCGATTCCCACAACAAGTTTAGATATTTTTTCATACAATACTCTATGCATGTGTTATATTTATCTTAAAACCTCTATTTGCACTTGCTTTCGTTGATTTTTCTAACAGAAATGCAAGTTTCTAAAAAATAATTGCATAATTTTTGTATGTACGTAATTATTGATTCACCCTTGTATGTCATTGTTCTAAAAATATCTATGTGACATCATAAAGATTTAAGAATGAATCAGTGTTATATACTGGATAAAACAAAAATTGTCTTTTCCTTTTCATAGTGAAACATTTTCCTGTAATTTCCCTCAATTGTACATCCCTGTATTTTTACAGCTATTTTTCCCTCTTACAGCTATACAAATATCTGTGTGATAACACCCCATTACAGTGATTCTATTTTTTTTTTTACGAACAAAGAAATGATAGTAAAAGGGTTTTGTAAAATGATACCGCAATGACGTATTGAAATTGTTATCCTTATGAAGAGAATACATTGTGAAAAATCAGGAAGAAATTGCCTAGTTTCTTCATTTCCACAGTGGTTTAAAGCTCAACTGAGCATGAAGTGCTCAAGGGAGCTATTGTGATCTATCAATGTCCAGCGTCTGTCTGTCCATCCATCTGTCATGGCATCAACTTTTTCTTTAAATGACATCTCCTCCTAAACTACAGAGTCAAAATCAACCAAACTTGGCAGAAATATTCCTTGGGTGGTCCCTCGTACAAATTGCTCAAATGAAAAGGATGTGTGCCATATCACGGGAAAAGGGGCCTTAATGACAAATTTCTTGTTTACACCCTAGAAGCAACTCATATGGTCCAACCTTCATGAAACTTGGTCAGAATGTTTGTTAGGTCATGAGGATGAAGTCTACTGAAAATGGGAAGGATCCATGCCATATCACGGTAAAAGGGGCCTTAATGACAATTTTGTCAACAATTTCTTAAAACGAGATCTCCTCCTACACTACAGAGTCAAAATCAACCAAACTCGGTAGAAATAATCCTTGGGTGATCCCTTGTAAAATTTGCTAAAATGGAAAGGATTCGTGCCATATCATGGGAAAAGGGGCCTTAGTGACAAATTTCTTGTTTTCACTCTAGAAGCAACGAATATGGTCCAATCTTCATGAAACTTTGTCAGAATGTTTGTTAGGTCATGAGGATCAAGTCAATTGAAAATGGGAAGGATTCATGCCATATCACGGTAAAAGGGGCCTTAAGGACACTTTTGTCAACAATTTCTTTAAACGACATCTCCTCCTAAATTTATGAGTCAAAATCAACCAAATTTTGCAGAAATAATCCTTGGGTGATCCCTTGTAAAATTTGCTAAAATGGAAATGATCCGTGCCATATCACGGGAAAAGGGGCCTTAATGACAAATTTCTTGTTTACATTTTAGGATCCAGAAATATGGTCCAATCTTCATGAAACCTGGTCAGAATGTTTGTTAGGTCATGAGAATAAAGTCCATTGAAAATGGGAATGATCTATGCCATATCACGGGAAAAAGGGCCTTAGTGACAATTTTTTTGTTTACACTCTAGAAGCCACAAATATGGTCCAATCATGAAACTTTGTCAGAATGTTTGTTAGGTCATGAGGTTGAACTCTATTGAAAATGGGAAGGATTGATGCCATATCACGGGAAAAGGGGCCTTAATAACTTTTCTTGTAAGAGCTTCAGACGCCACAAATATGGCCCAATCTTCATGAAACTTGGTCAAAATGTTTGCCAGGTCACAAGAATGAACTCTGTTGAAAAAATGGGAAGGTTCATGCCATATCATAGGGAAAGGACTCTTAATGATAATTTACTTGAAATATCAGGTGAGCGATTTAGGGCCCTCAGGGTTCTCTTGAACTTACAGCTATGCAAGTTTTATATGTACGTAATTTTTTATTCACCCTGGTATGTCATTGTTCTAAAAATATCCATGTGATATCATTATAAATATCATATCATATGGGATGCTGATATTTGTATGGTTATAAGATAAAAAAAACAAACATATGTGATGGAAATGTTTGATAAATCTAAAATCGCTGCTTATTGCAAGCAATATCTTCTTTTTCTACAATTTTTTTTATCATATGGGGTGTTATCACACAGATATTTGTATAGCTGTTAGAGGGAAAAATAGCTGTAAAAATACAGGGATGTAAAATTGAGGGAAATTACAGGAAAATGTTTCACTATGAAAAGGAAAAGATGGTTTTTGTTTTATCCAGTATAACATTGATTCATTCTTTTATGAAGAGAGGAGAAAAAATCTTGTTTTGTTCACATATTCATAGAATTCAAAGATATATATATTACATTTCAAATAAATTTACAGTGATTCTATTTTTTTTTTCATGAAAAAAGAGATGATAGTGAAAGTGTTTTGAAAAACGATGTTGAAATATTGAAATTGTTATCATTATTGAGAGAATTACATTGTGAAAATCAGGAAGAAAATACTTTATTTCTTCATTTTCCACAGTGTTTTTTTAAGCTCTTTTCTTTTTTAGGCTAGTAAAAAAAGCAAAATTGTGTTCAAATGGATTAATTTTAACCAAAAAAGGTTCAGAAAACATATCATCTTATAAATTAATGTTTTAGGACAATGAGACAAAGAACAAATTTAATTTGAAGGGTTTCACACAATTGAACAACTTCCCTTTTCCATTCGTTTCAGGACTGTGAAAGACAAAGAACAAATCAAATTTGGAGGGTTGAATTTCACTGTACATCAAGTACCGGGGCACACAGTGGGGCATGTAGTGTATTTATTAGACGGGGAGCCTTTAGGGGCACCGGATTGTCTGTTTTCTGGGGACCATTTGTTTCTAGGGGGTTGTGGTAAGTTGATATATATTTATGGCTCAGCGCAAAACAGTTGTATTTGCCTATAAACATATAGGCAGTTACAACCGTTTTTGTGCTGAGCCATTGATATTTGATCTGTCATGTAAAAAGGGACCATCTGGGAAGGGCAGAAAAATCAACCCTGGTGAGACTGCAGTCTGTGCATACTGACACATGTTGAAAATTTTCTTAATTGAGGTAGTGGAACTGAAATTGTTCTGCAACATTTCGAAACTCATGAACTTTAACAATGTTGACAGAGGTTTCCTAATGAAAATCATTATTGAGTGTAAATGGCATGTGAGTTTACTGATTGATCCATGTTTTAGCCCAGGTTTTGTCTGGCAAGTAATGCTTACAATAACTCCAAAACATACATTTTATGCAATAATATGGCATTCATTTCTCTTAGGTATTATAGATACACTATTCTTCACTGGTTTTCAATCATAGTTCTCATGTTCTCATGTTATCTTCAATATTCAGAAATTTAATTCAAAATATAAACAAACGGTATTTCGATGGCTCAGTTTGAAACAGTAGTTGTAACTGCCTCTAAACATAAAGGCAGTAACAACCATTTGCGCTGAGCCATTGAATTTTAAGAAGTCTGTGAATTGAAAAAATAACAGAGCTGAAGGTTTAAAGATACCATTTTTAATCTTTTCAGTTGAAAATGGATAAAGAGAACAACATTTGTTGTATGATCTCATGTTATATAAATTCAGGGTATGCAAAAAGTATTGATTGTTTATTTTTCTTTAGACACTTACAACAGTTTTGTTCTAACTCCTTCATCAAAATTAAAACTTTTGAAATGAGGATTTTTGTCCAAAACTTATCCATGTTTAATTTCAGGTCGAATGTTTGAGGCCCCTGCTCTCACAATGTTAAAGTCTTTAGATTCAGTTTGTAGATTAAAACCAGATACATTAATATGGCCAGGTATGTAGGTCCTATAAACATCCAGTATATCTACCAGAGAGCTATATATGCTAAAATTGTTGAGAATGATAACAAGAAAATAGTATACTTAGAACGGTAGAAAACATCATGAGAATAAATCAATGACTTATAAAAAGCAATTTTTCCTTTTCTCCATTTACTCTGTATCATTATTCAGGGCTGTGATTCAATGTCTAGGGGATTCATTGTCTGATATTTATGCCCCCTTGGAAGAAGAGGGGTTATATTGCTTTGCACTGTCAGTAGGTTGGTCGGTCCGTCCGTAGACCGTTTTATGCAAGCTAGAATCATGAAACTTCACAGGTGGATAGATCTCTTTGAGGAGAAGGGCAATGTACAAGAACCATTACTCTACTCATTGTATTTTGTGAGTTATTGCCCTTTGTTGATTGACAAATAATAGGCTATTGACCTGCTTTTATGGGGGCATAAATGTTTTACAAACATCTCTTGTAATTTAAATAATGAAGTGTAAAATTACAGGTTCAACAGCTCTGAGAAGGAATGTATTTGGGATTTTAAGGTTCATGTAAATTTGTTTGAGACCCAATTTTAAGGGCATTCATTTGCCAAGAAAAAAGCAGTATGTTCAGAAATATTATATATCAAAATGAAGCTATTTATGAGCACAAGCAGTTGAAAAAAATAAGACTGTTATAACTATAGCGGTATAGCCAAAACATTGTGGAAAAGGGTCATTTTGTACAGAACAAGCAACTGCATGACTGTTGGATAAAAATGGCTCATATTTTAACAAAATCTAGCCTAAAGTACCATCCAGGTAGTGCTACAACCATTGGTATAAAACTCAGCCTCAAAACGTAGTTATGCAAGCAATTTATTTTGACTTATTTTATAAACACATATGTCATATATGTCATTCTAATTTTGTAAACGTGTAGATCTTTTTAGGGTATGGTGTGTTATCACAACATAAATAGACATTAATTATTTATATACCTGTAAGGTTGTTAAGCAATATATCAATTTCTATTTCACAAAATGATAAATATATAGTAATATTGTAGATCATTGAATTAAAAAAAACTATAATTTGAAATAAATCACAGAAAATATTTCACAATATTATGGTGTGATGTTGCACCATACCTAACATTTATTTTGAAAACAGACCAAACCGGTTTGACATGTATGTTGACAAAATAAATGGAAATTGATTGCTTCAAAAGAGCCTTTTGAGACTGAGTTTTAGATCTAAATTTGTAGCACTACCTGGATGGTACTTCAGACTGTACTTTGTTAAAATATGGGGCAATTTTATGCAACCGTCATGCAGTTGCTTGTTCTGTACAAAATGACCATTTTCCACAATGTTTTGGCTATACCACTATAGCTATGGCGGTTTTGTGTTGCCTAACTGCTTGTGCTCACGAATAGCTTCATTTTGATATATAATATACCTGGACATACTGCTTTTTCTTGGCTAATGAAGTGCCCTAAATATTGGGTCTCAAACACTTTACATGAACCTTAAGTGCAATTTCTCTATTTCTTTCAATCTTTTCTACCTAGGTGACATTATACACTAAACATTTTTGTTGTACTGTTCTGTGGTTATATAGCTTGATTAGCATCATTTATGGTTTTGCAGGCTAACTGTCAAACTTGCTTGTAAAAGTGAGTTTCTGGTGACATTAACAAATTTTTGTCAGAATTATAATAGATAATCTAAAACGAAAGATTTTAATATGAATTTGAATGCATGTTCTGAATGAGAGGTAGATGTTTTTTTAAAGCAATCTTTTAGGTAAATGTTAAATTCTCTCTCAAGTAATATCTATTTCATCATTACAATGCATTTTCAGGTGTTTGGAATTCCCATGCTCGACACAAGTTTTTCTACCTGTGGACAAGTACTTTTTTCTTCACCACTTGTCTGTTGACAAGTAAATACAAGGACAAATATCATAATTTAACTAAACAGATATAAGATATTGATTATCATAATGTTAATATCAAAGGGTAGAAAACATTGTTTTTTAACCCTTTCCTGTTTACAAAATTTTGGACCTGTCCAAATTCAAAGGTTTTGCAGACGAAAATTTAAAGTGAATTTAATTTATAAAATAAACATTCAGTAGGGTAGAAAATAGTGTGAAAAAAGAAGAAATTGCTTGAAAGAAGCAATTTCTTCTTTTTTCATAATGTTTTCTCAATCATAAAATCACAGACACGTAAAAAACAGGGATTAAACAGCAAAGGGTTAATGAAGAAAATGCTGAAGTTCAGCATTTTCTTCTTTAAAAAACAAAGTTTTCTCAAAATTGATTGATTTACCTTTACAGACAAGGTCTGTTTGATTTTGGACAAGTAGAAAATCATCTTTCACTTGTCCAGAGACAAGTGTAGAAATTTTGTATTTCCTCACCTCTGATTTTAATTATACCCTAGCTTATGGCTATTTCAGTCTTCCATTCCGTCAAAACAGTTATCTTAAACTCCAATCAATATTAAAGAGGGTGGCAATCATCCTTTCCAACTATTTGTCTCTGAACATAGGTGATAATCATAGCCCTATTTGGGATAGCAGCTGGAGGTGAGGAATGGATGTAATGGTTGTACTGGTGAGAGAAATAACAGGAATCCATTGTTAGGTGCTCCAGCCGCCGCTATATAACTGAAAGATTGTTGAAAGCAGCATAAAACCGTATTCAAACAAACAAATTAAAGAGGTATTATATTTAGAAGACACAATTCATTCAATATTTTGTTTTCTTTTCTAGGCCATGAATATGCAGTAGATAATCTAGAGTTTGCTTGTCATATAGACCCAGAAAATGAGGTGGCTAAAACAAAATATGAGTGGGCTAAAGAAAAACGGAAAAAGAGATTAAAAACAGTATGTATTGAATTTGATATTTCAAGATATTGCCTCGCTTGGTTAAAGACAGAAGTAGTAAAATGGATTTGAGACATGAATATTTTAACAATACATGTCTGTGACTCAGCGTGAAACAGTTGTAGCTGCCTATATGTTTATAGGCAGTAACAACTGTTTTGCACTGAGCCATCGATGTACTGCTTTAAATTTGTGTTGGGGGTACTCATTGAAATTGTCTCTCTCAACATTGGTTAAAACTGTTTCGAAATAATACCCCGCTTTGAACCAAAGAACACATGCAAAGAGGGCATAAATGGCAAACTGTTTGCCCTGTTTTATCATCCTGAACGCAGGGTAGAATATACCCGTTTTGCAGGAGGCATAGCAAAAGATTTTAATTTGTTTTTTGAAAACTTCACTTTCCATACTAATTTGTAACTTGAGTCAAAAAGAGTTATTTTGATGGTCTGGTTCTTGTCGGTTTGTCAATTTGTGTGTCGTATTGTCCATCTTGTTTACACTGTAAAATTTCTAATAGTAATCAGGGATCATCACTAACACCAGTCCTCGAGCCCAAGACCTGTGGATTTCAGGGAGGACTGGAAGACGTAACCATACTGCAGGTCCTTCAGGCCTGTAGTTAATGGCAGTAAATGTACTTAGTATTTCAAATCTGTCTAGTCCAGTTTTGAAAAAAAAATGCCTTTCGAATACTAAAATTTGCATTACCAAATGGAAACATTGTAGAAAAAGAACAAATTGCTTGTCATTAGCAATTTCTTCTTTTCTGACAATGTTTTCCTAGCAATTTATCCCCTTAATTGATAGAAATCGTACATGTTTTTCATGCAGGATCTTTTTTTTTCACTCAGGACTTTTAATTTTTAAGGTTAATAGGTACTCCAGGCTGGTGGCAAAAAGTTGTTAGTGTCAAACCCTGGTATCTAATTCTCTTGAAATATTACTAGGACGTTAATGGTGTTAAAGAACAGATTACTTATATAAATTGACTGAATTTGTCTTATAGTATTTGAAAAGGAGCCTTGTATTTTTCACTCAAAATCTTTTTCCTTTCACAACAAAGTCCCCATATAAATGAATTCTTATAAATGGTTGTACATGTATCTTTCAGTGTCCATCGACAATCGAGGAGGAATTGCAATACAATCCATTTTTACGAACTGATCAAGCATGTATACTCAATTCTATATGTACGGAGACGGGTAATGACGAAGAGGAAGCTATATTTACGGCACCAGATGACGATACAAGGGCAAAGGCGTTGAAAGAGTTACGTGAAAGAAAGGATAATTTTAAATATATTCAGTGATAATTGAATAATTCAGTGATAATTCAGTGATAATGTTGATCGTTATGCTTTCACTGATCTCATATAACAATATTCCTTCTTGATTTATGTTTGTCTTTTTTTTCTTAAATTAAATTCTAGGCCAGAGGTTATAAAAATTTTCTCATCCTGAACTCAAAATTTTCTCAAATTTCAACTTGAGTTTTTAAAGCTATAATTCTGGTGTAATGCTTATGTAAATATTTGAACACAAAAGATACTATGAATAAGTTGTTATGAATAACAACTTATTAATACTACTTTTATGTTCATTCATTTATTTGAATTCTAAATTTGAGAAAATTCTCAGTTGAGAACAAAAAGGTTTTAGAATCTTTGGCCCTGGTTTTAATTTAAAGACATAGAGGAAAATGAAAAGGAGCTGCAATGTAATGAATCTGCCCTACGTGGTGGTAAATATTGTGGGAAAAGGAGAAGTTCTTTTGAAATGAAATTAAGTCTCTTTCTCTGATATATTTGAAATTCTAAAATCGCTGGATGAACAGGATGGGGCTAAGCTTCTATTCCCTTATTTTCATTTAACATTTTGTTAAAAAATAACTTTTGAAATGCTAGTTTTAAAACATTGTTTCAAAAGGAGAAAGTGGTTGTAACAAGTAGTTTCTCTTATGTGCATGAAGATTTCTAGATTGTATGAAAAATATTTCTTTTAGAAATAGATACATTCAATTTTGATAAGTCCAACCCTTTGTGCTGTCTGATTGTAGTCTTTGCCACCTGATTTTCCTTTTTAGACCGGGAAATTTTATGCGAATTCTATTTCAAAAATAAATACTGACTCACAATAATTGCATCCAGTGCTTTCAGAACTTTGATTTTTTTAGTAATTTTGTCAAACTTTTTATTCAGCATGACAATATTTAATTTTCAAATATGGTCTACAAAAAAACAAAACATGGTTTTGTTAATCATATATCTTTGGTTCAGTAACAATAACATTTTGTGGAAAAACACATCCACATTTACTTTTAAATAAAGAGACTTGTGATAATGGTTGTTTTATAAAAGTGGTCTCCTAGAATTGGTTGTCTTTTAAGAAAGATATTGAATGTATTGCCTTCCAATGTGCAATAACTGATGTCAGGAACAAGATTTTATTCTTGAAAATTAGCCCAATAGGGTACATTTTGTATTGTATATTTCATAATCAGTGTTTTTCTGACAAGTGCTGTGCATTTGACATTTCCTGAATAATCTACATCAATAATCATTATATTACTCAATCTTTCCACTAAGGACTGTTTACCAATAACATATGCATGCATTATTCTTTAATAATTATGGATTTTTCTTTGTTGAATTACGGCTAATCATATGATTGTGACCCATCAGGCGAAAAGCCACTTTCTGTGTAGTGCTTTTAGTATTGACCATAGGCAGACAGCTTGGGTTACACAGGCTGTCTTGGGTCAAAATTTGCACTTTGCTGATTTTGTATATCTAGAATGATCATTTTATCTTCCTCTACAAAATTTTTTTTCATACAACCTCCAGTTGATGTCTCCTGGAACCAATCTCTTTTTGTTATACGCCGCCGGAGGCGGACGTATATTGGCTTCATTTTCTCCATCTGTCCGTCCGTCCATCCATCCGTCCATCTGTCCGTCCATCCATCCGTCCGTCCATCCATACTTCCGTCCACTTTTCTTGTCAACGCAACTCCTCCTAAACTTCTGGCTGGATCTTCTTGAAACTTGGTCAATGTTATCACCTCAATTGGTAGATGTGCATGAAGGAAGGATTTTATGGTTCGTTGATTTTTGCCTGAGTTATGCCCCTTGATAACTTAGTCTCTGGGTCCACTTTTCTTGTCAACGCAACTCCTCCTAAGTTTCTGGCTGGATCTTCTTGAAACTTGGTCAATGTTATCACCTCAATTGGTAGATGTGCATGAAGGAAGGATTTTACGGTTCGTTGATTTTTGCCTGAGTTATGCCCCTTGATAACTTAGTCTCTGGGTCCACTTTTCTTGTCAACGCAACTCCTCCTAAGTTTCTGGCTGGATTTTCTTGAAACTTGGTCAATGTTATCACCTCAATTGGAAGATGTGCATAAAGGAATGATTTAAGGGTTGGTTGATTTTTGCCTGAGTTATGCCCCTTAAAAACTTAGTCTCTGGGTCCATTTTTCTTGTCAACACAACTCCTCCTAAGTTTATGGCTGGATCTTCTTGAAACTTGGTCAATGTTATCACCTCAATTGGTAGATGTGCATGAAGGAAGGATTTTACGGTTCGTTGATTTTTGCCTGAGTTATGCCCCTTGATAACTTAGTCTCTGGGTCCACTTTTCTTGTCAACGCAACTTCTCCTAAGTTTCTGGCTGGATTTTCTTGAAACTTGGTCAATGTTATCACCTGAATTGGTAGATGTGCGTGAAGGAATGATTTAAGGGTTTGTTGATTTTTGCCTGAGTTATGCCCCTTGATAACTTAGTCTCTGGGTCCATTTTTCTTGTCAACACAACTCCTCCTAAGTTTCTGGCTGGATTTTCTTGAAACTTGGTCAATGTTATCACCTCAATTGGTAGATGTGCATGAAGGAATGATTTAAGGGTTCGTTGATTTTTGCCTAAGTTATGCCCCTTAAAAACTTAGTCTCTGGGTCCATTTTTCTTGTCAACACAACTCCTCCTAAGTTTATGGCTGGATCTTCTTGAAACTTGGTCAATGTTATCACCTCAATTGGTAGATGTGCATGAAGGAAGGATTTTACGGTTCGTTGATTTTTGCCTGAGTTATGCCCCTTGATAACTTAGTCTCTGGGTCCACTTTTCTTGTCAACGCAACTTCTCCTAAGTTTCTGGCTGGATTTTCTTGAAACTTGGTCAATGTTATCACCTCAATTGGTAGATGTGCGTGAAGGAATGATTTAAGGGTTTGTTGATTTTTGCCTGAGTTATGCCCCTTAAAAACTTAGTCTCTGGGTCCATTTTTCTTGTCAACACAACTCCTCCTAAGTTTCTGGCTGGATTTTCTTGAAACTTGGTCAATGTTATCACCTCAATTGGTAGATGTGCATGAAGGAAGGATTTTATGGTTCGTTGATTTTTGCCTGAGTTATGCCCCTTAAAAACTTAGTCTCTGGGGCTTATTGCCTCAGTTATGCCCCCTTAGAATTTAGTCTCTGGGGCTTATTGAAATTGCAGCCTTGTGAATGCAACTCTTCCTAAGTTTCTGGCTGGATCTTAATGAAACTTGGTGGATGTTATAACCGAAGTTGGTAGATGAGCATGAAGTAAGGATTTTATGGTTCATTAATTTTACCCTAAATTATGCTCCCTTAAAACTTAGTAGCTAGGGCTTATTGAAATTGCAGCCTTTTGAACACAACTCCTCCTTACTTTTTTGTCTTTATTTAAATGAAACTTGGTCAATGTCATCACCATAATTTGTAGATGTACATGGATCAAGGATTTTATGGCTCATTTATTTCCCTGAATTATGCCCCCTTAAAACTTAGTGCCTGGGGCTTATTGAAATTGCAGCCTTGTGAAGGCAACTCCTCCAAACTTTTTGTCTTGATTTAAATGAAACTTGGTCATTTTCAATTTGGTTCTGTCAAAATTAGTAGTGTCTACAATTATTTTCGTGAAACAGCAGCAAAGTGGCGGCGTATTTTGTGACGATGGCACTCTTGTTCAAATATGTGACCCTTCATGCAAAAAGGGACCATCTGGAAAGTGTGAAAAGTATCGATCCTGGTCAAACTGGGCGATATGCACAGACTGACGAGGGTCAATACTTTTCACAAATAGTGAACTTTTCTGAGCCTAGAATGATTTTTCAGTTTTCTATAAAATTATTTCTGAAATATGACTTCTGGTTCCCCTATGCTGGATCCAATCCTTTATGGAAATATTTGTTTTACGAAAAGTTCCTAGATGGCCCCTTTTTGTGTGACAGGTCAGATATTTATACTGCAGCATTTTCAAATAGTCCTTTTTTCTCATGATGGGTCATATATTGACAATTGTACTGACTAGTGTTTCATTGGTTCAAATTATTGCTTGGCAAATTTTATTATTCCCCCACCTACAAAGTCTGTCTGTCCATCTGTCCGTAGACCTCGTCGTTTCCAGACTCTAACTTGAGAACTAACTTAAGAACCAAATGACCTAGAATCATAAGACTTCATGGAAATGTTACTTATGATCCAAGGAAGTGCCCTATTTTTCTTGGGTCACATAGGTCAAAGGTCAAGGTCACAGTCAATTTTTGTTCAATTTTCATTTCTGGAGTCTAAATCAAGAACCAAGTGACCTTGAATCATGAAACTTCATGCAAATACTGCCTTTGAGCAAAGGAAGTGCCCTATTGTTTTGGGGTCACATAGGTTAAAGGTCAAAGTCACAGTCAGCCTTTGATCAATTTTTGTTTCTGTACTGTAACTCAAGAAAAAAAGTGACAAAGTGAAAGAATCAATCACAGGCATATAACTTTAATTCTCAATATTAACACATCCTGCACTAATAGCACATATATTTTGACAAAGCTGGTGGGGGGGGGGGGGTATTAGTCTGCTTTGCGACAGCTCTAGTTTCAAAATTGACAAGACTAATTACCATCTAGTTTAATGAAGCAGCTAATGTTGTTAGTAGTAATAAGGTCATTGGTTTAAGAATCCACCTGTAACTATGATCAGGTGACCAGACTGATGTTACTAGAATACTTGACTGCCTTGGTTGCCTAATGGGACCTGGAGGTCCATGGTTCGAGCCCCACTGTCTTCAGGTTGTGTTTGAATGAAAGTCATCAGGAAACCTCTGTTAACAATGTTTAAAGTTTATTACTTTTGAGACTTTGCTAAACTAGATTGACTATATTGAGAAAAAAGGCATAAGCCGGTACAGCCCCTTTCTCAGGTGATTTCAACACTGTCTCTGGTTATATTTATTGTCACTCTAGATATTGTATGTATCCTCTAACTTTACCCCACTAGAAAATTTATTAATTGGATTTAATCCTTTACCTTATGATAAAATTTTTGACATCAGGGCCCAAGGTTATAAAACTTTTCTCAGGCTCATTTCAAATTTTTCTCAAATTTCAATTTGAGATTAAAGCTGTATTCTGTTTTATTGCTCATTTTAATGTATTAACCCTTTGCTGATTAATTCCTACTTTTTACGTGCCTGTGATTTTATGATTAAGAAAACATTGTGAAAAAAGAAGAAATTGCTTCTGACAAGCAATTTCATCTTTTTCCACACTATTTTCTACCCTACTGAATGGTTATTTTTTCAATTTAAATCCACTTTACAATATGATTTACAAAACCTTTGAATTTGGACAGGTCTAAAATTTTGTTAAACAGGAAAGGGTTAACGTAAAAGATGATATTAATAAGTTGTTATAAATAACAACTTATTAATATTATCTTTTTTTTTTCATATATTTTTTTTAATTTAAAATTTGAGAAAATTGAGTCTGAGTCTCAGAAAAGATTCTATAACCTTTGGCCCAAAAGTCTTACTTTAAATTTGCAGACAGCATCTAAGATGTGTTTACTGGGTTAAATTGAAAAGAAAATGGTAAAAAAATTATGAAATATTTCTAGTAAAAGAGAAATTGCTTTTTACAAGCAACATTTACTTGTCTCAAATTTGTCTGTTTTAAACTGGTATTTATTCAGTGTGTTTACAAGTGGTATTGTATGATATTTGTGTTAATTTTAGCTTTTCGGTGAGTTCTATACTTCCATTTGAAACAGTTTGTTTTTCAAATTGAATACAAGTCAAATTTAATGTAAAAACAATATCAAGGAAATGAATTATCAGTGACAATAAGCCTTTATCCCCACAATCTTGCACTTTGTGTTGCTTAATGTGAAATGTTGTAGATGTACTGGTGTGAGAAATGACAGAAAACCTTTGGTAGGTGCACCAGCCGTCAGGATAAAACTGCAATAATGCTGAAAGTGGCATTAAACTCCATACAGATAAGCAAAATGTTATGATTAAAAATTGAAATTGTTCTTATCTTAAGGTACTGGACCTGTAATAGATCCACAACGTTTCAGCACTCATGAACTTTCAAAATGTTGACTGAGGTTTCCTAATGAAAATCATTAGGAAACTTTGGTTAACACTGTTATAGTTCATTACTTCCGAAACGTTGTGGAATTATACAGGCCCACTACCTTCAAAAATGTTAAGACAATTCCAATCAGTGCTGCAACCAAAAACAAAAAATTAAGTTTTTAAAATCGAAATTGCTCTTATCATCTGGAGCACTGAATATATTTATTCCTAAAATTATAACATTGTAAAGTTCTTGTACAACCATTGTATTTAAGTGTATCTGTGATTTAATAAAGTGCTGCCTTTAATTGTTTCAAGCTTTTGTTCAGTTTATAACAACTTATTCATGGTGAGTTTTTGTGACCCATCAATGGTTCAGCTTCAAAAAAAACCTTGCTCATGCTGGGTTCCATGATTCTTCAATATCTTGTTGGAGTCTAGTGTGACTTGGTGTTTGGCATGGCAGACTCTAGATCCAAGAGAATTCAGAGGCCATTGTTTCAAATACCGGCTGTGCTGTTTGTCATGTTGGTAGAGCGCAGTTTTATTGACCCGAATCTGACCCTGCTATTTAGATTTACAAAAATCAGATTATTCTTACTCGGCTTTGCATGTGCTTTCACTGGAATGAATAACAAATGGTATTGACTGTAATATATATTTTGTGAATTGTTAAGATATATCTGTAATTTTTATTTAAGCATTTTTTCAAAAGAGGTCAAATTCGAGTCAAAAAACCCAAGGTATATGTATCCTTGGGTAAGTCAATTCAGAGTCCAAAACTAGTTTTGGTAATACCTTGAAAGCTAATGAGTAGGTGAACGTTGCCATTGTATAACTGAAAGAATAGAAATTAGACTAGAAACACCGTTATAAAACAAAATAATATTTCTTCCCTATTGCAGTATCAATCCCTATGTTCAGGATGACAAAACGGTGCAAACAATTTCCCAATTTTACCCCGCTTTTCAGGGAATATTACGTCAGGCCTATAGAAAATTCAAAGAATAAAAAGTGAGTTTTCTCAGATTCTAATCAATGGATACCCATTAAATTTTACATGCATGATCCTTGGGTGACCCTTTATCAGTCTACCAAAAATTATTGTGATCAGATGAAAAATATGTATTTTATGGGCGGAGGTCATTTATCTATATGTTATATAGTGGAAACTTTGAAAATCATTTTCTCAGAATCTAACTGATAGATATCAACCAAATTTTACATGAATGATCCTTGTGTGACCCTTTATCAGTCTACCAAAAATTATTGTGATCGGATGAAAAATATGTATTTTATGGGTGGAGGTCATTTCTCTATATGTTATATAGTGGAAACTTTGAAAATCATTTACTCAGAATGTAATTGGTGGATATTAATCAAATTGCACTGGAATGGTCCTTGAGTGACCCTTTATCAGTCCACCAAAAATTATAGTGATCGGATGAAAAATATGCATTTTATGGGCGGTGGTCTGTTGTCTTTATGTTATATAGTGTAAACTTTGAAAATCATTTTCTCAGAATGTAAATGATGGATATCAACCAAATTTCACTGGAATGGTCCTCGAGTGACCCTTTATCAGTGTACCAAAAAAATTTGAAATGAATGAAAAATCTAAATTTTATGGGCAGAGGTCATTTCTCTATATGTTATATATACATTTTTAACATCAGTAGAACCCAAAATATCTAAAAATCTAGTCAATTCTTTTATTTTCTATTTCAAGAATTTCAAGCATGTGGAGCGACTCAAGCCATTCATGGCTTTCTAGTTACAATAAGTTTCTGCCGTTTGGCTCTGGTTTGTTTATTCAATTCATTTACTTATGTATGAAGGATTAAGGTGAGCAATACAATCATGTGACTGATCTTATCAGTTTGTTTCGAAATCATGATTAATCGAAATCTATTTTTGTTTGTTAAACTACCTGTATAATATAAAGATTTTAGCCAATAGAGAGCAACTTTATTTTTAGACAATGTTAATTTTATCAGGAAGATAATGATATATAAACTTCCAACTATATTTCCTCTTCGATTCTTTTTCTGATATTTCGAAGTTTAAGATAAAAAAAAAACACCTTACAATTTGGGTTTATTATTGGAGTAAAACAGTTATTTAGAAAAGGGATCCAACAAAAGAGCTGCTCGAGATACTTTATCAGAAATAAGGGATATTATCGGTAATAATCGGAATTTTCCGTAACGGTTTACGGAATTAGCCGAGGTACTTCGGAGAAAGCAGGAAGTTCAAGGACACAATCAAATATGGCCGCTCCCTGTGTTTACATGATAACAACGCTACCGAATGTTTTTCAAGATTTTCTTTGATCAAACAATAATTTGTACGGTGACAATTTGACCAAGGGTGACGGATAAAATTACAATATAGTTATGTCTCGTCCGCTGAACTCAAATAATTTGATTACGTACAAATTAGTGGTTGTTGGAGATGGGGGTGTGGGCAAAAGTGCTCTCACCATTCAGTTCTTCCAGAAAATGTTTGTGGCGGATTACGATCCTACAATCGAGGATTCCTATATACAACATACGAGTATAGATGGAGAATGGTGTATATTAGATGGTAAGTGACTGAAGAAGATGGCTTGTTGCTTCGGACCCTTGCTGAATAGATCCCATTTTGGTGGATGAAGCCAAGTCCTGTTATTAACAGTGTTAGCTCAGTAATAGTTCTGATTTTGATCCTCTGTTTTGCCAATTTAGGTCTGACATTTCAACATTCATGCTGCCTATTGCCAAATTAGCAAATGGCAAAGGGTTGGCCTAAAATACGAAATGGACTGCCTAGCTCGAAATGGGGCGAAATAGACCTTCCGGCGGCGAAATGGACTATAATATACGACATTACATACTATTTTTCCATTAAAATACCAGTTCAATGCCTTATATATATCATTTTACTAAATTTTACAATTAGAAATGGAGAGATTTATGCATTTTGTTATTTTTTGAAGACTAATATTGACTGACGACTATGAAGACCCCTCGACAGCCAAACGGGCTTCTTTAAACGCAATTCACAAACGCAGTTTTCTTCATATAGTCTTATATCTATCTAATATAGCTAGTTTTATATCATTATGCATATTTCAATAAATTGATAAGATAATTTTTTGTCATCTACGTAAATTGTTTTCACGATTACGGATAATAGCCGTTAAAATAGCGAGCACGAAATGGACATTTCGCGTGTCGCAATGGAGTTCTTTCTAGATGTGTTTAATATCATGCAGATTTACAGATTTATTCCTTCAGTAATAGAATTAGCCTCAGTGAACAACAGCTGTACTAAAGAAATTAAAGTAAGTTTTGAAAAGCTACTGATGCCCTAGTTTCTTGTATAAAGAATCGGAACAGCGAAATGAGTATGAAAACGGAGAAATGGGCTTCAACTCTTGAAAGAAAACAATCAAAATGCGACTTTTTATTACTAAATCAATAAATAAAACATCCTACTTGAAAATTTAAGGCAACAAATCGGCAAATTGTTGTCTATTTTCTAAGTTCATTACATATAAAAGTGCATTTCGCCGTGAGATGGTCCATTTCGCTCCATTTCGTGGTGAATGGTCCATTTCGTAATTTAGGCCAACCAAATGGCAAATAAAAGTTAATTATGGTGCTATTTTTTTCATTTGGTAAAAGTACCAGGGTCCAAAGAATTCAGATAAATGCACTCATCCTGCAGGGCAAGTGACGTGAAAAAGATGCTTGTCCTGCTTTTAGAGTCACTTGTCTTACAATAGGCCAAGGGATCTTGTATCTTATAATATTCTGTCTCTGTAGGCTCACCCAGTGTCTTTTCTAGAAATTGCAAAATAGGGGTGAAATTCCCCCTTCATATGAAAAACAGGGGGATTTTTCAAATGAAGGGGGATTTATATATAAACCCGATGGTTGCAATGCCTAGATAAAGAAAGTCAGGTGCCAATTTGACTCTTTAATCCATTTTGTTTGGAATTTGCAGGCCTTCCTTTCATTTTCGGTTGATTTCTTAATATGCTCTTCACTGACGACTTTTTCGCTTTTGTGTGTGCTTGAAGACAGTTACGGCTCGGATATAATATTTTCATTTTGATTTGTATTGCCTTTCCAAAGGAAAGCAGTTATCTGACATTTGACAGCTCGGACATTTTTTATCTGCTATCAGGTCATAACAAATACATGCATAGTCGGATGGACTTATCTACGGAATTTGTATTTAAACAATTTTTTTTTTTGTGGTAAGATAGCCCCATTCAAAATAACGCTGACATGTAATGTTATTTAAGTCAAATTTATTTTGTGTGTAAACCATCCCCACTGAATAAAATACACACTTGTATTCATTCTGAAACTGGTAGCTAGTTTCAGTATTTATTCTAGGATTTCATAACTGTGGGGGATTTCTTAACAAAATTGAAGCAAGTGCGAAATAACTTGTATTCAATACTCTTTGTCCAAAGTAAAAAATCCCCCACAAATCTAGACAATATGGAAGATCTTTGAAAAAAGTAGTGCAATCCCCAAATCCCCTCTGCCTAAAATAAACACTAGTTTGCCTGTAAAAATTTGAAAATTGTTTTGTTAAAAGGAAACTTGATTGTGTTTGACTGAGCATGGGAAACGACGGCACTCAACTAGACTCATAAAAGTGTACATGTATTTCAATATTGAAAAGGCAATCAGAGCGAATGATGTTTGCACATCGCTTTTATACTTTTAGCTAGGCACTGTAAACAATTTAGTGAATAAGCAAGTCTTCGATTTTTTATGCGGGACTACCCCGCGTCAGTTGAGAAAAAGAGGGTGAGCCTCGAAAATTAGTGTGTACCCCACAGTCGTGTGTCCTACAATAGACACTGCACACCTAGACTGATTCCAGTTGATGAACACAATATTCCAGTTGACAACCACCAATACTTGTATTTACACTGGAATGCAGTGTTTTTATTCTGTCTGTCTGTCTGTCCGCCCTGAGTTTCTTTTCCACGCTATTTAAAGAGGAAATGGGCATATTGTCAGTGTAACATGGTTTGACTATTTAATAAAGAGTTACTGCCCCTGATTGGTGAAGCCATAAACATACAGATTAATAGTCGTTTCCGTGCTAATTCTTGGAAACCATTGGCTTGATCTCAATGAAATTTTGTGGAAAGTTTCACTACAATATATTGTCAGGGGTTACCTGGATGGAGTAATAAAGTTAGAGTTAATACCCCTGATTGGTGAAGCCATATTGTCCGTTTGTCTGAGTTTTGTTTTTTCGCCCTATTTCTTGATAAACATTGACTGGATGTCAATGAAACTTTGTGGAAAGCTTTACACCAAAGAGGAGATGTGCATATTGTCTAGGTTACCCGGTTTGACCATTAAATTAAGAGTTACTGCCCCCGATTGGTGAAACTATATACATACAGAGTGATATTTCTTGGAAACCATTGACTTGATTTCAATGAAACTTGGTGTAAAGCTTCACTGCAAGGAGGAAATGCCCATTTCGTCAAGGTTACCTGGTTTGACAATTAAATTTAGAGTTGCTGCCTCTGATTGGTGAAGCCATTTACATACAGAGTAAAATTCATTACCGGTATCATTCATTTTCACTATAAAATCAAACTTTAACTTAACAGCACTTTTAGCTTATGCGAGCACAAAGTGGTCAAGGTGAGCTATTGTGATTGTGCAATGGTTGTAGTCAGTCATGCATCGTCCGTCGTCAACAATTTCTTTAAACATCTTCTCCTCCTAACCAGGTGGGCTAATCTTCATGAAATTTGGCAGGGATGTTCCATGGGTCAAGCTCTTCCAAAGTTATTTAAATAAATGAAATCCACCCTTAACTTTCACTTTACCCTCAAAAAAAGGGTGAAAATAGGAAAATCTTCAAAAATCTACTTCTCTGAAACCAGATTGTAGACAGCTTGCATATTTGGTATGTAGCATCATCTAGTGGGCCTCTACCAAGCTTGTTCATATCAAGACCCTGGGGTCATATTTGGGCTTTGCCGGGGCACATCCCTTTTAGCTGATCTGAGCACAATGGGTAAAAATAGGAAAAAATCTTCAAAAATCTTCTACTCTGAAACCAGAAGGCAGATAGCTTTCATATTTAGTTTGTAACATCTAGTGGACATCTACTAAGTTTGTTCATATCAAGACCCTGGGGTCACTTTTGGTGCATTCCTTTTTACATAGAATCAAAGAGCAAAAAGGCATATCCTTCTTGCTCTTGGCTGAAAACATTCCATGGTATTGATATTTAGAAATTATCTCTTTCTTGACATCTGCCTATTTAAGTAATGTGATGTCCCAGGGGTCCTAGAGACTCAGGTGAGCGATCTAGGACCAGCATGGTCTTCTTGTCTCCTTTTGTCTTAATATTTTCTGGGCTTTAATGTTCACCAATTTTATTTCGACTGACATCATTTCTGTCCTCTGCAACACCTTTCAATTGTGACCACACTAAAATTGTGCCATTCAGGAAAGGGCTAAAAGGATGCCAAAAAGTGTTAGTCTCTTGTGTCTTTTCCTTATCTAAGGTTTCTTAAATCTAAATGACTGATAAAGGATATAGGTTTATCAGACAAGTGATACCATGTCCTTGGTTGATTTTGATAGACAATAACCTGTCCCTAAGTTTGATGTACTCCATTGACAAACAAAATATTCTCGTCGGGGGATATCAATTCAGTGAATTAGCTTGTTACTTTTCATTGATGTGCAATATGAGGTTGTAAAAAATTCTGAAATAGGCAATGATTTATGACAGAAATATTCAACTTGTCCGTGTATTTGTTGATCAACCCTTGCATTTGAATAATAAAATATTCCCCATATCTGTAGGCTCAGCTGTAGCCCAGATTTTCCTGACTGGTAAAATCCGCAACTAAATTGTCTAATTGTCAGAATTTTGCATGTCTTATCGGTGGCCAACACTTGACATCTTGCTTTGGTATAAATTCCATGCCAATAAAGTCATATTTATCGCCTAATGAAAAAACAAAAATTGTAGACATAGCCAACTTTTATGTTTGTTTAACATATATAATTTTGTGCTCTGTTTGTCTTGAATCCGGTCATTGGGGTATATCCGTTTAAAGACTTTCAGGATCCCTAGCTTAGTTATTAGTACAAGTATGTTAAGTTAAATACGAGGGTGGATCAAAAAATACGTGGACTTTTACTATAACTTTGGCATTTCCTGACGGAAATAGATAAAAGTTTGTACACGTCTCAAACCATTTAATGGTGACATAATACTAGATTTACAAGAGTCTGCTATGATTATGATGTAAAAAATCCAACATTTGATATACCTGGGTAGGTGCTACCGGCGCAACCCAGTTTGTTACGGTACTTCCTAGTGTTACTATCCATAATTGTCCCCTCAATTAAGACCAAACCCTTCCAAACTTCGCCTTTTTACGTGTTGGCGTAATCTGTTAGGATGTTTAAAGTTTGAGCATAATCCATTCAGTATTTTTGAATTCAAAGTCAGTAAGCTAAGGACACGCGTCAATTTGTGAACGTCAAAATGACGGCACCGGCGCAGCCATAGACAACCGGACAATAACAAAGTTCTACTGGACCTATGGAAAACCTAATCGAGAGGTTTAAATGATAAAATATACTAAAAGGCCTGCAAATGTAAGCATATACCTTCTTTTTAAAATGGTTTAAACGTTTTGTTTTAGAACGGAGAGCGTTTCTGATGGATTACACTCGGAGAATGGAAAACGTCTCCTAGACGTTTGATCTGTAATTGTCACAGTTCACCATCGGTTCAGTATCTAAAAGACACTTACATTTAAGGTCATTATTTTGGATCAGATGGATATGAAAATAGTACTTATCCAATGGATTGGCGATACAGAAAATGTGTTCATTGTTGAGTTGAGTATTTTGACAAGTGCTGACTTATATTGGAAGTTATCAATACCGTAGCGTCATATTGACGTCGTTACCGTGCGCCGGTACCAAATGACAACATGTTTTAGAATGGTTGCTACAGGTGACCAACTTGTTGGATTTCATCAAAATTTTCACGATAAAAAGGAAAATGTAGCAATTTAATAACAGTGTAGTTTTCTTTTCAAAGTCTGTGAAAACAAAATTTCTGTAATGATAGTCTACGTACTTTTTGATTCACCCTCGTAGTTCTGATGCATTGGAAAAACATTCAAGTAAGTGAACTTTGGAATGATTTTAATGAAAGAATGTTGAGAGCAGCACTAAGCATTACATTAACCCTTTCCTGTTTTATAAACTTTTGGACCTGTCCAAATTCAAAGGTTTTGCAGACGAAAATTTAAAGTGGATTTAATTTGAAAAATAATCATTCAATTGGGTAGAAAATAGTGTGGAAAAAGAAGAAATTGCTTGTCAGAAGCAATTTCTTCTTTTTCCACAATGTTTTCTCAATCATAAAATCACAGGCACGTAAAAAGCAGGGATTAAACAGCAAAGGGTTAATTATCTATCCTATTCAGTCTTAGAATTTTATGTCCAGAAATTATTGTGCGAAATGGAGAAATTGCTTGTAACTGTCAAGCAATTTTTCCATTTCCCACAATAATTTCTAGTTCATAGGATGTTTCCTTTACAAATTGCTTTCACTACAACTTTTCATTGTCTTATGAACCTTTTCAATTGGGACTAGTCTAAAATTTAAAAAAAAAACACTCGCACAAAAAAACAACAAAGGGATAAATAAACCGTTTTTCGTTTCAGTTTTGGACACGGCAGGTCAGGAAGAATTCAGTGCCATGAGGGAACAATACATGCGTAAAGGAGACGGGTTTTTACTGGTGTACTCGGTCACGGATCCAGCTAGCTATCACAATATACAGAACTTTCATACACAGATACTGAGAGTAAAAGACAGGTAGGTGACTCATTTAAATATATTGAACCATAAAAGAAATGTCACATTGTATGGAAGGGGATTCATGAACAAGCGGTCAATGACTCCTATTATTAAACGGTAAGAAGAAGACCTTCCATATTGAAGATCAGAAGGTTTTGTGTTTTTGAAAAATGATCATAAATATATATTGCATAACTATAACATCTTAACCCTTGTCATGCAGATATTGAGAGTGAAAGACAGGTAGGCAGGGGTGTGATAATGCGAATTTTCTCTACTTGTTTACGGACAGGTAAAAGTCAATTTCTCACTTGTCCTGGATCAAAATGAACTTTTTTGCAAAAAATGGAATGATAAATAATGAGAAAACATTGTATTTAATGAAGAAAATGCTGTAACATAGCATTTTCTTCATTAAAGACAATGTTTTCCACCCTTTGATACAAACATAAGTTTTGTTCCAAGATTTGCTCTGGTATTCACTTGTCCAAGTAGCCTAGAAAAATGTACTTGAAAAAGCTCGTGTCTGACAAGTCAGGCATAGGCAGGGTTTTCTCTCTATGTTCAAAACTGGTGGTCATTTTGCCACATAATGACCCCCTTTAAACTAGATAAAGAATGTTTCTTTGACAATTTTGGGGGTCATTAAAAAAAGGGGAGGGGTCCAAATTCAAAGAAACAGGGGGTCATGGAAAACCCTGCATGGTAATTTCACACCCCTGGTAGGTGCTTGATATATATACTGAACCACAAATCAATTAGCTGAGTCAGTAGACCACAAGACTTTAAAACCATTGAAGTGGAATCCAGTGTGTTTGATTTCTGGGCTAGCACACTAACAAAATTTATTGTCTTTTGGAAAAGAAGTTAAACCGAGGTCCTTTGAGATGGTGCTTTACACCGAGCACGTCAAAGAACCGTGGTGGATCTCAGCGGCAGTTTCATCATGTATCCTGGCACTGTCCTCCGTAACAACTAACCGTCTATTGTTACGGTAGCAATGATAAATAAACGGAAATAAACAAAAGAAAGGTCATATTGTATGATAGGGGATTCATGAACAAGTAGTCAATGACTCCTATTATTCAAGGGTAAACAGAAGACCTGCTTGTATATTGAATATTGGAAGGATTGCAATTATATCGGTATCAATTCTGTAATTTCGTGCTTGAATGTGGTCATCTTTTTTGTGAAATTTTCAAAAAACTTATTTAGTCAATGTAGATATTTACGAATAAAAAGAAAACGGCTGAAAGGGGAAAAGTGGTTCATTATGTCATAAACTGTACCCTACAAAAAGTGGGCCAAATACCAATAAATGATAACCATGTAATAAAGCATACTTAAGTGCCATTGACATATTTTATTCTGTCACTTGTTATGAATTTCCTTTTATGTGATACAAGTTTAGTTTGACATTGCTTATGGCTCCTGGGCCTGAGGTTATAAAACTTTTCTCAGGCTAAACTGAGAATTTTCTCAAATTTTGAAATTGAATAAGTTAAAATAAATGAAAATAAAAGATAATATTAATTAGTTGTTATTAAACAACTTATTAATATTATCTTTTATTTTAATACAGTCCAATGAGTATTAAAACAGAATTACGGATTAAGTCTCAATTTGAAATTTGAGAAAATTTTGAATTGAGAATGAGAAAAGTTTTAAAACCTAAGGCCCTTTAAGAGTGTCAATATGTTGAACCAAAACCTATGTTGTTGGCACTCATTGGAATCATCTCGATGAGATGAATCCATTGAGTACCAACAACACTGGATTTGGCTGACTGATAATGTAAATTGTTTTCCTCTATCTTGAGCTGTTATAGTTAGGAGTGATTTTTAAGTATTAACCTCAGTTATTCAACTGGTAGGGCATGGTTTAGCTGTGATATAATTTGGCTAGTTTACTTTTCAATGTAAATAGGCCGTTGTCATAGTGCAGTTGGTAGCTCATCGAACTGCCATTCTAGAGGTCCTGGGCCATTGACATAGCACAGTTGACCTAAAGGTCTAGGGATCCATCCCTGACAGCAGCACTCATTATTTCCGACTATTTGTCTCTCACCAATAGCTTGATATTTCGTAGACCTATGTGGGATAGTTGCTGGAGGCTAAGAAAGGATGTAATGGTAATACTGGTGTGGGAAATACCAGGAATCCATTGTTAGGTGCTCCAGCCTCTTCGATATTGCTGAAAGATTGTTGAAAAGGCTTAAAACCCCATTCAAACAAACAAATTTTCAATGTAAACACATGCAAATAACTGTATCCTTAAACCAAAAGGATTTACGCACTGAGGGAAAGTGAACATATTTCATTGTTTTGTTACCTAAACCAATGTAACTTCATGAGTTATTTATATCGACTATCTTAAAAAGTTATTGATAGTAAATGAAAGCTGATTTACCTTAACCTTAAGTGTAATGAACCGACACTTAGGCTCCGCCCTGCCAGGGCAATAATCTTGGATTATATAGTCACAGCCTTAGTACTGTTGTTGACAGTGGTGTGCAAAAACTTTGATATTTTATGATTTATCTCTAGTATTGCTACAAGCAATTGCTTGAAATTTGAATTACCGTAAAAATTCTTAAAATGACCTATACACTAATAAAACCCCATTCCCCTCTTAGGAGGTTGAAATTGACAATTTACTTTAATGTTACAAAATCTTGAAGCCTCTAATAAGGATTCATACCCACAAAATCAAGGTCAATATAAATTCAACAGAGGTTCTATGCACCTTTTCTCCAATCAAAAGGTAATATTTTGTACAGTTTATGTTTATGTTTTTTTCAGGGCTTTACAAATATTGATGGCTCAGCATGAAACAGTTGTAACTGCATAATAGGCAGTTACAGCTGTTATGCACTTAGCCATTGATATGTAGCATAAAGCCTCTAATAAAAGCCTTTCTGTTTCTAATGGAAATATCACGATTCTAATGGAACCCAGGGTTGGAGCTTTTATGATATATATGTTCCCTATCAAAAGAGCAACATATACTATCAAGGGGGAATAATACAAAGGCATTTTTGCACTAATCTATTACCCTGGATTTTGACTTGGGGTTAGTATGACAACAACAAAATGGGGTCCTAAAGACCCATTGTTCAGGCTCATAGTTCTCCTTTTTCACGGACAGTACTTTCTCCATTAAAAGAAAAGTTTTCTCAACATTCATCACTTCATTTTTTGCGGACAAGTCAATTTTGAATCTAGACAAGTTGAACATCATTTAATTGTCCAGAGACAAGCAGATAGATTCCGTATTTCCACACCCCTGCATCAGTGTAGAGGAATAGCTCTATAATCCCTTGGCTAAAGTCATTTAAATAGCAAAGACAATTTTCCTATAACCAGAGCTGTATACAGATAGAGGGGGGGTATTTTTTATTTCAAATTCAAATATTTCACCAATCCTTGCTTAAACCCTATTTTGTTGGTACTCATTGGAATCGTCTCGATGAGACATTTCAAATGAGTACCCACATCATTGGGTTTCATTGAGTAATAAAGATTTTAGACTAGAGTTATCCCCTCTTATCTGTGCCTCTGTATAACTGGATATTTTTTGTTGTAGGAAATAAATGAATAGTAGTAATAAAATGCCAACACTTTAGTTTGCTACTTACCCTGTGTAAGAGGGACTTTTTCATTCATCTGTTTGACATGCCATTGTAATACAGTCTATAAATAGCACATTATTCTTTTCTAGGGATTCCTACCCAATGTTGTTGGTAGCCAATAAGATTGATTTAGTTAGACTGCGAAAAGTTACTGAAGAGCAAGGAAGGGCACTGGCATCACATCTACGGGTAAGTCTAGGAATACGATAAAACAATTTATGAAACCACAAAGGTTAAGAATGGTCAATTTGAAAGATAATTTAGTTAACCCTTGTCATACTGAACCAGAAATATACCTGTTTTGGTAGGAAGTAGAAGCAAAAATCACCCTGGACATAATATGCAGTCTGATCATTGTCTTTACAACCTGTTTTTTGTCTAAGAACCTGACAAGTTTAAAAGCTACATTAACCCCTTGCTGTTTAATCCCTGCTTTTTATGTGCCTGTCGCCGCGGCAATAGGGCAGGTGGTAGTGCGCCGGACTTCTAATCCAGAGGTCTATATTCTCACGGGTTCCATCCAAGGCCGCGGCACTTATCCTTTCCGACATTTGTCTTCCACCAATGGGTAGATAATCGTAAACCTATGTGGAATAGCAACTGGAGGCTAGGAAAGGGATGTGGTGGTAGTACTGGTGTGAGAAATACTAGTAATCCATTGTTAGGTTCTCCAGTCGTTGTGATATAACTGAGAGATTGTTGAACCACAATTCAAATCAAATCATATTTACGTGCCTGTGATTTTATGATTCAGAAAACATTGGAAAAGCAATTTCTTTCTTTTCCACACTATTTTCTACCCTACTGAATGGTTATTTTTCAATTTAAATCCACTTTAAAATATGATTTACAAAACCTTTGAATTTGGACAGGTCTAAAATTTTGTAAAACAGGAAAGGGTTTAGATAGATATTTAATTTTAAACTGTGCACCCAGTCTTTTTGAGACATTGATTATACATCAGCCCATCAAAATCATGAGTGAGTTTTTGTAACGATTAAAATTTGAAGCTTACTTTGTTAAGCAATATTCTTAAGTCTATGATTTTATTGCAAGATGATATTAGCATCAGGATTTAAGATATGACTTCCAGGGTAGTGAAGATTATTGTTTTTATTTAACTCGCTGTTTAGGGTCTTCTGTGGCCTTTCTTTTGGGGTCCCTACTTGAGGTATAGACAATTTCTTTTAGTCATAATCTTGTATTTTGTAGATTTAGAGCTATAATACTGGTTAAAGATAAAGAAATTTAAAAAAGTACATATATTTCACTATTTGGGGCCCAACTTCAGTAAAGAATTGAAGACTGTTTAAAGCAGTCTTCATTTCTTTCCTAAAGTTGAGCCCAAGAGAGTCTTTGGACTCATATCACATAGTTTTGAGGGTCCTGGCTACGTTTTTTGTGTCTCTTATTGGCAAAACATGCATCCCTTAACCCTTTACCACACAATCACTCCTTTTTACGCCTCTCAAGTAAATACTTTTGGAGAACATTGTGAAAAATGAAGAAATTGCTTTTATCAAGCAATTTCTTCATTATCCACAATGCTTTCTGGCATAAAAGACGAGAAAAATCAAAATTCCATCAACTTGAATTTGTCGTCTGCAAATTCTTTCAATTTGGACTAGTCTAAAATATTGCTGTGTGGGAATGGGTTAAAATCTGTAGATACTCACTGTGATTTAATGAAGTTCAGTAGGAATCCCTACTTTGTTATGGTTGGGATCCCTTCAGATACTGTAAGCAGGGACTCCTTTTTTCATTGCTCTATTGAAATTTAAAGAAATTGCAGAAAAAGTATATGTTAATGAATAATGATATACTCTAATTGTTTTGCAAGCCAAGGATTCTATAACCCCACTTTGTTCCTTACATATTTATGTAAGAACAAAGTGATGGATAGACCCCTAGCATAAAAAATACAGGGTTCTGTATGAAAGAACTTGTAAATTCTCTTATATCAGAGGATACTGACAGAATCTCTAGCTTAAGGAAACAAGATTCCTTCTTATATTTTCCTCGAACACAGTGTTGAAGTTTGAGATCAGTGGAATACCAGTATATCATTGAATTTTTTTTCCAGCTACCATATATAGAAACGAGTGCCAAAGATCCACCTATCAATGTAGACCTTGCTTTCCACGATGTTGTACGGGTAATCAGGTCAGTATATATATGTAATATAAAGTTGGGACTCATTGTGCTGACCTATTTTTTCAGTGAATCTTTTGGAATGAGAAACAAATACCATTGGAAAAATTTGCCATGGGTCCAATTCTCAGCAGTGGTACATATCCTTTCTAACATTTGTCTCCCACCAAAGGGGAGAGGTAGACTCAAGTGAAATAGTAGCTGCAGACTAAGAAAGTTTGTATATATAGCACTGGTACAAGAAATACACGGAATCCTTTGTAAGGTGCTTGAATGACTGTGATATGACTTAGAAATTGTTAAAAGCAGTATAAGACCCAATTAAAACAAACAAATAATTGAAGGGGTTGCCCAAAGCTTGAAAAAAACTTGAAATTGACGCTTGTCTTATAAATCTCATAAAATTGCCAAAGAATTGCAATATGATCTTTACATAGCTTAAAAAAAAAAAATAAAGTCCAAATAAAACCCTTAAAAATAACTCCTTTAATTCAATATCTTTAATGTTAAATATACTTTTAAAGGCTACCTGTTGTTTTATATGATTGTAGATGTTTGCATGCACAATCAAAGTATATTTAGCCTTTAAACTTAAGTTTTAAGTCTTTAAAATACCCTTGAATTTCTTTTACATTATTTTGTAGGCTCTATGTTTTGCTCATACTGCTTCTTTCACAAGACTGATCCTTAAAATGGAACAAAACTGTACTGTGTTGTATATTTCCCACGCATTTGATAGTGAATTATATGTAGTTGTTAAGTATTTATATATTATCTGATCTGTAATTATTTACTATTTTGTTGTTAATGATGTGGCCATAACCAGGGGTTAGCTAGACTATTGTAAGTGCCTATATATTTATAGGCACTTACAATAGTGTTGCACTGACCCATCGAATTATATAGAGAAAAAATCAATTTTAACAGTTCTTAAGCTGTAAATGGCACTTGCCTACTGTGGCCAAGCATAAAGTATATCTGAGGTGCATTTCTTACATTAAGATTTTTAAGCAGCTCAATATGAATCTTAAGATTTCTTGAATAGGAAACAAAGATGGGTTTGTATTGGCTTTAAAGAGTAACCTTGACGACATAGAATGTTTTCACTCAAAATATTGAAAATCATATCTTATTACGTCTTAATAATCTTATTTAGTGGGGTTTTTCATCTTGCTCCAAAAAAACCACACCTCTGATCTTTACCTACAGTACATGCTTTCTACGGGAAAGATTTATGAAAAAACTTGAGCCAAACTGGTTCAGTGGCATTTACATGCAAGGCTTCTATTTTTTGCCCCTAATTGAGGAAAAATAGAACTTTTTTAAGAAATTAAAAAGAAATTTCTTCATTTCCATGATTTTCTCTATCCTTCTTGACAAAAGACTTGAAAACAATATTCAGTCTCTTCAATTATTGCAATCCTTTCATTCTGAAGAAATCTAAATTTGCTTCTGGTAATAGATATGTGTTCATCTCCAAATTCATTTTTACAAATAGAGGCACCATATTACTATGATAACTATTTTTAGCCAAGTTCATGTTGGTACAATCATAATTCTGAATCAAGTCCATAATTTTAAAAATGTTAACTTTAATTTGGCCCCTTCAATTTTGAATATGGTAGACTGAATGACTGTTCATACTTAAATTTATGAAAGCAGGCATACAAAAGTGAAAATTTCAATAATGATATGTTATGCCATATAGAAATAAAACAGTCTGCTGTTTTGAAAGAGAATAATGTATAAGATAAAAATCAAAGTACTGAAAGTACTGATAAGTTGGAATGCGTTCAATTTGCATAATTGTTGAATAGGAGTTGTTATTTAAAAAATTAACAGTTAAAATAGACCTTGCCCAGCCATTCATTACAGAAGAGACTCAAAACTAGCCATGCCCTGCCACGGCCAAAATGTTGCAAACAATGTTTGACGAGGGTCATCAAAGGAACATTCTGGTAAAGTGTCATTGTAATCGGCCAAGTGATTCAGGAGGATATGACATTCAAAGATTTCTGTTTCAGAATAAGCCCCGCCCTACCACGCCCATATTTATTGGCAAATCAAAATTTTGCGATTTTTTTAAAACATTCTTTTATTCCTGAACCAAGCGGTTCAGGAGGAGATTGCGTTTAAAGATTTCGGGCTTGAAATAAGCCCCGCCCTGTCACGCCCATATTTATGTACCAATCAAAATTTCATGAACAATTTTTTAATAGGGTTACCATAGGAACATTCTGGTAAATGTTTCATTGAAATCGGCCAAGTGGCCCAGGAAGAGATGTCGTTCAAAGCTTTCGGGTTCAAAATAGGCCTCTCCCTGTCACACCCATATTTAAGGGCAAATCAACATTTTGAGAACAATTTTTTAAAATGGTCACTTAAGTAACATTCTGGTAACAATTTTTTAAAATGGTCACTTAAGTAACATTCTGGTAAAGTTTCATTGAAATCATCCCAGTGGTTAAAGTTGAGATGTCGTTCAAAGATTTCGGGCTAAAAATAAGACCCGCCCTGCCCCGCCCATATCTATGGACCAATCAAAGTTTGGTGAACAAGTTTTTAAAAGGTTCACCAAGGGAAAATTCTTGTAAAGTTTTATTAGAAATCGGCCCAGTGGTACAGGAGGAGATGGCTTTTTAAGATGTATGGTTCAAGATGATCCCCGCCCTGCACGCCCATATCTATGGGCCAATCAAAATTTCATGAACAGTTTTTGAAAAGGGACACCCAAGGAACATTCTGGTAAAGTTTCATTGAAATCAGTCCAATGGTTCAGGAGGAGATGAAGTTTTAGGATTGTTGACGACGGACGACGCACGACAGACGACGCTCGACCGACTCCTAAAATCTCCCCTTTAGCACGTTGTGCTCATGTGAGCTAAAAACTTAAGATTTCCATTTCATAATTGTAGACAGAAGTGTATAGCGAGCGCATATTAACCTGAACCTTTATGCAGAATAAATAATTAGGCTAATGAATACAAATTCGAAGATACTTCGGCACGTGACGATCAGGCATTGACATTCTGTTGTATTACATAAATTACAGACATGCGTGGACTTAATAGTATGACGATACACAGGTCATCTAGTCATGTAGCAATTGATTCGATTTCAATAATAATAATAATAATAATAATAATAATAATAATAATAACAATTTTTGCTTGTGTGAGACTGTGTGAGGGGATTTCATTTCCAGTAAAAAAAAAAAATAAATTGCATGTAAAAAACGAAAATGTGTATCTTTTCCACTCGCATCTAAAGATTATCAAATAGGAGACTCCATTTATGTATTGATTCACTAGTTCCTGAGGATGACCAAATATCGCAGATACAGTAAAAAAGCATGGGCGATAACGGGTAACCAGAGCGAACACGTGCACTCCAACTTTACGATTGAATTCCACAGGCTAGTCGTGTTTTGCCGAAGGGAAAAGACAGGATTTTTAATTTATTCAAATCACAATGGCCAGGTTCAGGTCAATATGCTTCCACTAAAGTATAAAACAATTGGTCAAAAGTTAAATGTGTAATAAGGTCGTTCAGAAAGAGAAACTAGACCAATAAAAGAAGCTATTTCATAATTCTACGAAAAATAGGTCGCGACATTACCAAATAAGCAGATCACGTGATCGGCCTGTGCTATTGCCACAATACCGAGAAAACAGATGGCGACATTACCAAATAAGCAGATCACGTGATTGGCTAGTGCTTTTATCAATGGCTGATTTTATTGGACTTGACATATCACATGATTTCCAAACATAGTAATGCAAACATGTGATACTAGTAAATTCGTGCGCAACTTTTAATAAATGTCGTTAAAAACATAAATTAGCGTGTTTATAATATACATGAAGTGATAGTTGTGTATTTGTACAGCGTTATTATTTTTTGATGAAATAAACTGTATGTCTATGTCAAGTTGAGATATAAAATAGGCCCTAAGTGTATTCACATCCTGTTCACGTGATGTGTGTTATCAAAAAACCCGAAATGAAATTATCTTGTGTTCATTTTGCGGTTTTGTTAAATCTAAGTTGGAATTGCTCCGCATTCCAACTTAAAAAGGGGTTGATTGTCAACAAAAACCTTTTAACTTCAGCTTGTACAAAGCTGTAGTTATAATCCATGATTTTTCCCTTGGCAGGACGGAGGCTAGGTAATGGGTCGATGCTCTTAAGGTAAATCAGCCTTTATTCATTATTATTTACTCCTAATGATAGTCGACATAATTAACTTGAGACAGTAAAACGTAGGTTGGTAACCAAAGTCTCGTAACTATGAGGCTTTGGTAATCAAACGATGAAATGTGTTCACTTTCTCTAGGCATGTGAATCCTTCTGGTTTTAGGATACAGTTATTTGCACGCTTTCACGATTATTACAATGAACCCAAAATATTTTAAAGTTAACTCGCCAAATTACGTCACAGCTAAGCCCCGCCCTGCCAGTTCATTGATAACGCAGAATACAAGGTTTATGTTGCCAACCAACAAAATGTTGTCACCAGGTGTAGATAGAAAATAAACAAGGAGTGAAAAATGACAGGTACTTGATGAGGGCCATGTAATTACAGATCATTCATCAAATCGCTTATTACCCTTTACCCATACCATATGGATTTCAAACTCTGTAGATAGTTTTGTACAGTTTTGTCTACACTTACGATATTTTTCCCTTTTAAGCTCGGCTGTTTCGGAGAAAATCGGAGGTATTGCTATAGCCTCCGTGTCGTTGTCCTTGTTGTCGTTGTCGTGCGAAAATTTTGACATGTTATTATATCTCTGGTTCTACTGAAGGCATTCACTTGAAACTTGGTACACTCGTTCACCATCAAAATAGCAACCTATACTATAAAGGGGGATAACTCTTGATGCATTTTGTGCAAATTATGCCCCTTTTTCGACTTAGATTTTTTCCCACCATCCAGCACTCAACAGCCGAGCGTAGGCACCCGTAGACGGTGCTTTTGTTTCTACTAGAGGATAACAGGAATAAAGAGTAGAAAGACTCTCTTTCCATTCTGGTTCTAACTCATATAAAATTATATCAAATCTATCATTTACACTGAAACACACTGAGAGAGAGAGACAGAAATAGAGAGACAGAGAGAGACAGAGACAAATAGAGAGACAGAGAGAGACACACACAGAGACAGAGAGAGAGATTATAAGCCCTGCTAGCCACTTTTAAATCTGGGTGGACTATGGCTCTGTCTCTGAAGTGTCCTTCCCAAATACAATACCAGTCTCAATAAGGGCTTGTATCTACAACCATCAGATTTTAATTTATATACACTAACTACTTGGCCAACAAGCCAGACAATTTTGTCTGTTGCGGTAGTGGAATACCGTAGTTATAGTTCAGCATTGTTTCAGATGTCATAAACTTTAACAGTGTTAACCCAGGTTTCCTAATGATTTCATTGGGAAATGTCGGTGAACATAGTTTTAAGATCATGAGTTCCGAAATGTTGCAGAACAATTACAGGTTCACAACCTTAAAAGGGGACATTTCTTTTTGTGACAGTTTCAACCTGGCACAAAAATTGCCTTTTTAAGGGTAGTCAAAATAACATCCTGTAGTAGTAGTATTAAGCCAACATTTCTAAATTATGTGTAATGTACCCTCAGGGAAGATAGTTGTTATCAATTATATAAATATGAAATTTTGAATAGGGTACATTTACTGGCTATTTTTGTGGTAATTTGGCTGTCTTTGTAGTTTTGATGATTTCAAAATAATGTTGGTTATTTCATGATATTACTTTTTTTCATATCAACCATTCACATCTCTATGACCTTTATTTGCTTGAGATTTGTCTAAAAAAGAACTTGTTTTGAGTGGGCAGTGCAGAACTATTGTAAGTGCCTATTTATTTAGAAATAATGTAAATTACATGTACATGTAATTTTAATTTTTGGGGAAAATAAAAGTAAACAATTGTGAATCTCAGTTCTCATTTTAAAAAATCCTTCAAATAATTTATTCCAGACTTTGTGTTAAAACTCATGAAAAAAAATCACCAGTACACATATCTCTAATTGGGAAAAAATAATTATACTATTAACAAGCTAACTTTAAATTTCCCCTTCATCCTCACCCAATTAAATGGTAGAAAACAGGATTTTTCTTCAGCTTTCAGAACCAGGGGTCATTTGCAGCATAATGACACCCATGAAGCTAGATAAGAAGGTTTCTCAAATAATTTCACAGCTCATTTCTAAAAGCTGAGGGCCATATTCAAAGAAACAAGGGTCCATGGAAAACCCTGAGAAAACAAAATGTTAAAGCCATATTCGTCTGTCCCTTTTCTGTCTGTTGTTTGCAAAGAAGAAATGAAAGGGTGGTGTAAACTTATTGTAAGTGCATAAAAAATTAGGCCTTTACGCTTTACTGTTTAATCCCTGCTTTTTACGTGCCTGTGATTTTATGATTGAGAAAACATTGTGAAAAAAGAAGAAATTGCTCCTGACAAGCAATTTCTTCTTTTTCCACCCTATTTTCTACCCTACTGAATGATTATTTTTCAAATTAAACCCACTTTTAATTTTCGTCTGCAAAACCTTTGAATTTGGACAGGTCCAAAATTTTGTTAAACAGGAAAGGCTAAACATACAATAGTTTTGCTTTTAACCCTCAAAATGCATTTTCTTGTTTACAATCAATAAGATCGAGGCATTTCATTTTTCTGTTGTCTTTCTGTCTGCATGCCTGCTGAAAACTTATTCTCAAAATTTAACATTGCCAATTACTTAGGTTTTTCAACATACAATGTGTCATATTTGGCATGATTTTAGATCTCAATGATATGCATCTGTAGATACCAACTTGAAGGCCGTCTGACAAAAACTATTATGATTTATATTGAGCATGTTCAGGTTCAACAAAAGACTGGCAAGGTTATAATATCTATTAACCCTTGTCATGCTGAATTAATTTTGGCTAAAGAATTTCATCAAAATCAAAGGGCAAAAAGCACCAAAAGTACCAACTGTAGGTCAATTTTTATTTGAAAAACTTAATCTATTGGCACATATGTGCAGGCTGATGTTTGTCTTTAACTCCTGACAAAGTAGGAATATTCCGGGTTCAGTATGACAAGGGTTAAGGTCAAACTTTTCTGCGAAAAAGACATATGATCCGGTGGTTGATATTTTAAGAAAAACTTTGCTTATGTGCCAAGCAAAGGCTAAGATACTATGGGATTTTTATTGCTATGATTAAAAAAAATCATTCAAAATCTTTTCATATTACAGGCAACAGCCAAAGGAGTTTAAGAATCAACTGAAGAAACACAGGGGAAAGCGGCGAAAATGTACAATACTGTAAAAGGTCATTGATGCAATCTTACTATGATCTCCAAAAGGTTGGCATAATTCTTGAGACTAACTCTTGGCACAGTCAGAGGTACACAGGGCTGGTGTTAGTGTTTGATTTTGGGGGGTCATTGACTCCTCACCTAAGAAATTCTGGGGGTCAAATCTGAATTTAAAGGGGTCAAAATAACAGAAAAAGCAAATCATATGTAGAATTTTGCATATTTAAGAGTCACTTTAACTGTTTCTCGAAATGATGTGTAACAAGAAATCAATATGTTGAACTTTTGAAAGTAATTTTTTCAAAAACCATGTTTGGACCCTTAGTAATTCCTAGGGGTCAAATTAGGATATTTTTAGATTTCTGGGGGTCAAAACCCTGGTTTAAGGGTCAAACACGAGCCCTGGGAACAGATAAGAGGGGGTAACTCAAGTCTGAAATATTCATCTCTGAATGAAACCTTTTGTTGTGGGTACTCTTTGGAATCGTCTTAGTAAGACGATTTGGAATCTGAACAAGACGATTCCAATGAACACCCACAACATAGGATTTCAGCAAGTATTTTTTTAAATTTTCTAAATTTGAATTTTAAAATACCCCCTCTATCTGTAGCTCTGATAGTAAAATAACATTTAACCAAAGTACATGGACATACAGCTCTTATACCTTAGTGTATTTGACTTGAATTTGACCTCTGTGGAATTAATGCTTAAATAACAAGAACCCACATATTTTATCAATTAACAGAATATATGTTGCATTTAATACTGCTTTTTTTTCATTCCTATGAAAGCACTCGAAAAGCTGAGTAGGAAAAATCATATTTTTATTCGTCTAAATAGCAGGGTCAGATTCGAGTCAATAAAACCACGCTATAATTTCTCCTATTATGAGTCTGTATTCATTTAGAAAAAAAGGTCTTATTAACTTTTGCGTTTAAAAAAAGGAAAAACAAGTTCTATAGACAAAGATCAGACTTTACAAATGTGTAGGAAAATATTTGTCGACAACTTCTGCCAAATAAGTAATTTAAGCATGATGAGTGTTGAGATTATGACAGTCGAATTTTGCAACTCTGAAACGCAAAAATGATAAGTACAGAGAACAAGATGGAACAATCTGGCTTTCAAAATAGATGGAAACCATTTTATGTCATTCATGTGTTATGTTTTCTGCTCCTAAACCACCAAAACGAACATTTCTTCTTTTCCAGGATCAAAAAGAACTTGTCCACCAATTGACAGATTTCAAGAAAACTTTGTTTCCAAGGAAGAAAATGCTGGTACACAGCATTTTCTTCCATAAAAACAGTGGTTTTTTATACAATGATGAAATCTTAACGCTAAACAATCTCTTCGATCTATTTAGTGCTATTTTTAAATTTGCTATAACTTTTCACAATCATGAGCCGCCATCATAGCCCAGTTGGTAGGGCATTGGACTGTCAATCTAGAGGTCCCGGGTTAGATCCCCGATGTCGGCACTCATTCTTTCCGATTATTTGTCTCTCACCAATGGGTTGATAATTGCAGACCTATGTGAGATAGCAGCTGGAGGCTAAGAAGGATGTGTTGGTTGTACTGGTGAGAGAAATACCAGGAAACCATTGTAAGGTGCTCCTGTCGTTGCGATATAACTGAAAAAATGTTGAAAGCGGTGTAAAACTCCATTCAATCACTCAATTTGCACTATCATGAAATTGTTGGAAATGTCATGCACATGTTCATCTTGTTTCATTTCAGATGTATAAGTGCTCTTTGTTGTCTATGAACCGTCGGTGCCAATGAAGTATTTAGATAGAAAGCCATCCATCTGTAGTTTATCGATGTACTAGTCCACATGCTACACAAGCAGAAATGATAACCTGTGGAATTAATTGATAGAAATTCATCCACTCAGTTTATCAATATGCTAGTCTATACTTTACACAATTTTAGCAGATATAATAGTCAGACAGAACATCAACAACTTGTGATTTATCAAAATATTAGCTAGCATACCTGCTCCACAGTTTAAGCAGAAATCACGTATGAATATTTTAGATATCATGCACTCATAGTTGTGTGTGATAGTAGGGGTTAGGTCCCTCCTTGCTCTAGGCATGCATGATATGGACCATGAGTGAGAAAGAAGTGGATACAAGGAGGTTCTGGTTCATACGCCCATAGCTTTTCTTTGAAAAGACCCCTTTCATTCTTTAAGGTGCCCACTGTAAAACACAAAGACAAACGAAGCTACCTCTTGGTTTCTTACCAATTCGCTTCTACTTGGGCAGGGGATAAGAATCCCTGAAAATTCCTATTGTATTCCAGATTCGAACCACGGATCTTAGATTTAGTAGTCCTGTGTCTTACCACTAGACCACAAGGCCATCCCATTAACTCATAGTTTATCAACTCTCTAGTCTATATGTTACACCGTTTTAGCATAGATAAGTACAAGTAAAAACACCATCCAAGCTAAGTTTATCAACACACTTGTATACGCATTGCACAATTTAAGCAGAAAAAGAAGAATCTTGTAGACTAAGTAGAAGTCAATTCACTTCTGTTTTATCATCAGAGTAGGGCGATACATGACACAATTTAAGCAGAATAATCAATGAATGTATGACATAGAAAGCCACCCACTTGTTGTTTATTAGCATATAAGTTTACTCATTGCACAGATTATTCTATTAACTCTTGTCATTCTGAATCTGGAATATTCCTGCTTTGGCAGGAGCTATAGACAAACATCAGCCTTCACATATGTGCAGTCTGATGTTAGTTTACACCACCTGTTTCTCACTTTCAAACCAGAATTGTCAATAGATTTAGTTTTTCAAATAAAAGATGACCTTAACAGTTGGTACTTTCAGTGCTTTTTGCCCTTTGATTTTGATGAAAATTTTTAGCCAAAATTTATTCTGCATGACAAGGGTAAAGTTATTAGATAGAAATCCACACATTTTACTATATTTAAAGATTAATGCAAATATTACTATGTTTAGCCACAGCCTTAGAATAGTTTGTGGCAAGTCTGACCCTCAATTGTGATATTCAGTCCCTGGTCTTGGTTTATATCTTTTCTAACAGTTTCTACCATCAATTGATATAGTTAGTTACATTGTGAAATTGACATGCATTTCAATCAAAACCATTCTAAATCAAACTCTCATCACTCCATTCATTCATTCCAAACACTCATTTAAATCTATCAAAAATGCTTAAAACGACTAAAATTGATACAATCAACAACTACATTGAAATTAAATATAAATAGGAAAAAATTGCTATTTCGCTGACATAATGGAAATTGTTGTGTCTCATAGTTTCTTGAAGAAATAGGAAGATATTTATATAACTTGTATGCATATTTTATTAAAGGAAGGTAATAAATATCGCAATTTTGTTCATTCTGAACAAAATTTGTGATATTGGTTTACGTCCCTTTAAATTCACGCAGAACTCGCTTCACACACTCATTCAATTTCATTCCAAAATCATTCATCTTGTAAATTTTATGATGTTGTTAACTGTAGTTATATACATAAGTTGGGTGAGCAGCTAGTGGCTTAGAAGGCTTGAAATTATAGTACTAGGTCTAGTATGAGAAATACCAGAAATCCACCATTAGGTGCTCTTACAGCAGTGGACCTGTTATTATTTCATGATCTTTCACAATGTTAACCAAGGTTTCCTAATGAAGTCATTAGGAAACCTTGGTTAACACTGTTTAAGTTCATTACTTCCGAAACACTGCAGAACTACTACAGATCCACTACCTTAAAACTTTTTAGAGTGGTCTGTAAATCAGGAAAATTTCATGTCAGTACATTTTTCTCTTATTTTGGTCTGACAGGGGTATTGGCAACTTCATATTGAATGAAATAGTAATATTTTTACTCTCCAATACTCAAAGAGTTGTTAATGTTTGTTATAGGCACTTTCAAACTATCAGCCCTTAAAGGTCAATTCTTCCGCCCTCGTATCTAAAAAATCAGTGCCATAAAGTTTGACTGGTGTCTGTCTGTACATTTGTTTGTCTGTCTGTGAAACTTTAATCTAAAATTGCCAAATACTCAAAGCCTTTTTGATATACCAAGCTGATGTTTGGTATGATGATAGATCTCTTTTTGATTAGCATTTGCTGATAGCAAGGTCAAGGTCATCTGACAAAGCAAGGTCATCAGTTCTATCAAGATTAAACTTTTGAAAAATTGCTGTTTTGGGGGCATTAGTGTTTCACAAAGGCATCTTTATTCATAATCATATAGAAAAGAAGTGATTTTCTTGATTACATGTTTATCATTTGAAAATATGTTAAAATCTGATTTATTGTTTATAAAGAAGTATTAATAAATCAGTTATTAGATTCAAATAAAACATTCTTTACTGTAAATAAATTCACTGTATAAGTACCTATCACCTCTAAAGTTAGTAGACCTGTTATAATTCCACAATATTTCAGAACTCATGATCTTTCACAATGTTAACCAAGGTTTCCTAATGAAATAATTAGGAAACCTCGGCTATCACTGTTAAAGGTTATAACATTCTAAATGTTGTGGAAATATCATAAGTCCATTACCTTATTTCATTTTTCATAGAAATGGCTTTGATGATTTTATCAGGGATTGAATTTATGAAATTATGATTGCTTTTGAAAAATGTTTTTAATCCATACAATAATGTTAGTGTTACCGGTTGTTGTTAAGTTTAATTTCAATTCTTTTTAATAGCATAAGGCATGGTTTAATGGAAATACAATGAAATTTATAGTCTGAGAATATTATATTTGTGGTCCAATGATATTTTGTTGCTTTTCCCTCGAATGAATAATGGATGTCCTTGCACATCAATTCTTGTTACATCCCCTACCTACAAAGAAGAGGAGGGTTTATTTGTTTCACCATGTCTGTCTGTCTGTCAATCCATCCATCTGTAGACCTTTTTGTTTCCGGACTTTAACTTGAGAACCAAGTGACCTAGAATCATGAAACTTCATACAGATGCTGCTTATGACTCAAGGAAGTGCCCTATTGTTTTTGGTTAACATAGATCAATGGTCAAGTCACAGTTAGCCTTTGTTCAATTTTTGTTTCCGTACTCTAACTCGAGAACCAAGTACCCTAGAACCATGAAACTTCAATAGCACTTATATTTGGACAAAGGGCTGGTGGGGGGTATACATCCGCTTTGCGATAGCTCTAATTTTATCTAGTTTGCTTCAAAAGGCTTGTACAACATAATATGTTTATTACCATAATGGCATACAGTTAAAATGGTTGTTTTCCACATTCATTGAGTTGTAAAGTTTTATGTATATATATTTTAGCCAATGATTTATTTTTCAAAATGTCTAGTTATAAATCTTTGGGCCTTTTCATGAACAAAACAGCCAGGTGCATTTGCAAAAATGAATAGATAATCTTTCAATATTTAAACCAATGTTTCCTTATGATTTCATTAGGAAACCTTACTTTCTACTCTTAAAAATTATGACTTAAAACGGTGCAGAACTATTATTGGTCTGCTACCTTAATATGTACCTTAAGATATGTAGACTTTTGAAATGATACACTAATTACTTGATATTCTGTTTTAATCACTTCTTGTTTCAATTTGTTTAATTTTAGAAACACTGTTATGTAGATGCTTTTGTCTTGTTTGGCCTTGAGTTCAGAATGACAAAATGTTTACAAAATAGTACCCTCCTTAGCTTGTATGTGTGCATGCAAAGTTGGGTACCATGTAGTAAGCATTTCCAAGTTTTTAGCTCTACTGGCCGAAAGCCAGGGAGCTATTCTTATGGCAGAGTGTCCATCCATGCGTGTGTGCGTCCATGTGTGAACTTTTCTTGAAATCATCTTCAAATATGGGTGTGGTAGGGCAGGCTTATTTTCACTATATTAATCTATAATCATCTTCTCCTCCCAAACCCATTGGCCTGATATGAATATGAATTAAACTCGGCATGCATGATCCTGGTTTAACCCTCTTTTAACTTGTCGAGAATTTTGGAATGACCCCCAAATAATTGGATGTCAATGATGGCAATGGTGGGGGCTTATTTTCACTAGATAAATCTTTGAAAATCTTCTTCTCCCAAACCATTGACCTGATTTCAACAAAACTTGGCATGAATAGTCCTCAGGTGACCCTCTTTTAAAGTTTTTTAAGAAATTTGGATCAATCCCCAAATATGGGCCTGGCAGGACAGGGCTTATTTTTACTATATAAATCTTCCCCTCCCAAACCAATGTTGGTATATAAATGAAACTTAGTATGAATGATCCTTGTGTGACCCTCTTCTTTTTTGTTCAAAAAATTTGGATTACCCCCTAAGTATGTTTATGGCAGGGTGGGGCTTATTTTCACTATTAAACCTTAAAAAAATCTTCTCCCAAACCACTGGACCAATTTTAACCAAACTTTGCAGAAAAATGATCCTTGGGTAATTCTCCCTCAGCAGAATTTGATTTGCCCATGTACGGGATGTAGGGCTTATGTTCACAAAAATGATTAGTTTTTTCCCATGCTATACACTGTATATAGTATTGTTTATTAGTTAAAGATCCATCAAAACATATCTATCTTGTAAAAAAAGAACCTTTTCTATTTAGAATCTATACTAATAAATACTATGCAAAATAGCTTTCTATTAAGCTTTAGCCTACACTAAAATCGGCTTTTCTTTCCATCTTTTGACCTATTCACAAATTTCCTTTTAAACTTTGATATCTGACTGAGTTTTTCATTGAACGATAATTGAAAGCCAGTGGAGCAATACAGGCCCTCTTGGTTCTTGAAATCTTGAACACAGGCTATTTGTGTCCTTTATAGTCAGCTTTTAATTTTCTGGATAGTGCAATACGTAGTAAGGTTAGTTAGTTTTCTTTCTGTTCATGCTCCTAGGTGCTTGTTTTCGTAATTTCATTATTCTTGCTTTTAGAAACAATCTGAAAAAGATTGTAGAATCTACATAATAGTGGAATTGTCTGAATGTTTGTTCAATTAGTTTCAGTAACTTTTTTTCCAAAAGTAATTGTTTTGAATTAACATGTCTCTTAATATTTTATGTGTTTTACTGAAATGCTTTTTAGCTCCACTAGCCAAAGGCCTCTGGGGCTATTGTCATGGTGCTGTGTCCATTGTGTGTCAGTGCGACCGTGCATCCAGCCATAAACTGTTCCTTATAACTCTTCTCCTCAGAAACTGCTGGATAGAACACGAATGATCCTCGGCTGACCCTCTTTAAAATTTGTTCAAGGATTTTTAGATCTAATGAAAAACAAGGCTTTAATGGGTGTGACAGCATGTGACACTTAAAACACTTATAGTCCGTTCGACTTCTATATGGACCAATCTTTTCATCAATTACATAAAATTGCGTTTGAATGTTGGTCCATATAGAAGTCAAACAGACTATATTTACTTGAAATAACATTTGTTCATTCTTTTAAATTCTGGTCTTATCATATCAGTAGATTCAGGCTTGTTGGGCAAATCAGCTGCGTAAGCAGCTCTAGTTAAAGGAATATTTTGTTGTAAAACAGTTGTACAATATCAAATGAGCCTGTGTGAGACATTTCCTACAATTTCAAGTGTGCCCCAAGCAAAGATTCTAGCCAGCCTCTGCATCTGCATCTTTTCCTATAACTTATAACACCTCATGAAACTAATGGACTAATTTCAATGTAACTTTGCATGCATATTCCTAGGATGACCTTTCACTGAAATTGGACAAGTGATTTTGAATGGTCTCTGTAATATGGATGTGGCAGGATGGGGCTTTTTTTATTTTAGAATCTTATTTTAGAAGTTTACACATGTACATAGAAATATCTTTATGGGCTCATTTTCTAGAATAATGTCTAAAGGGGGATACTGATGGCTTAAAGATGAACTAAAATTGTAATTTGATTATTTACCCTTATAAAACTGTTAATACCAGAAATTGTCAATATAGAGCCCCCCACTTACATGTTACAGTCAATATTGCTTGAGCGACCACGTGTATTCAGCGACCTTTTCTTTTAAGCGACCACTTTGAGGTCCTCCCGTAGGCTTTTACTATAAATTGTTGCTCTATTAAGCGACTATTGTCCAACGCGACCGGCCGCTGACATTTTTGGGTCAATTTCGTGTATTTGACAGTGTATTAAGCGACCATAAAATGATATCTCAATTCATAACCTGTCATAAACTTGTGAAAATCATTGATAAATACTAGCCTGACAATACAAACTTATTAATTGTTGATCCTCTATTTTTCACACTTTCTCGCCGAAGGATAAAATGAAACTGTCAATAGAAATCCTGGATTGAAAGCTTTAAAGTACTCCAGTTTGATTTCCAGCGGCAATCTATAACATCTGTAATTTATATCATTTAAATTTTCTTTTGAGTAACTTTGTCATTTAAAAAGCTGCAAGTGTGTTGAAAACACGTCAAAAACATAAAAATATTATTACAACTGATTTGGATGATGAGTTGAATAATTACCACTTTCTTGTTCGATTAAGAAGTGAAACATAGATACGAATCAAACATGTACGTAAATGTAGGTCAAATCAACATTGAACATGTAAACAAATCAGTAGACTCGCGATCTTTTGTATGTGATGCAAAAGATAAATGGCCTAGCTTGAATGAGTTACAATTTGTTAATGATTGTGTGAGTAATATCACTTTCTCTCAACTACAAAAACTTTAAAAATATTTTTATGGAAAATGATGGGGGTGGGGTTGGGGGTGTCTTCGAGTTCCGAACTTCAGAGAATTTGTATTTCAATGTTTTGTATTCAGCGACCATTTTATTAAGCGACCATTTTTATGATGTCCCTTGAGTGGTCGTTTAAGACAAGATTGACTGTATTTTGATAAACTGACAATAAGTTCTTTATAACTTTGTTGGCTTACTTAGTAGAAGCTTTCTATAATTTGTTGGGAACTCAGATCAGTCAAAATGAATATTTCTGGAGGTATCTGTCTATCCATTTTCTGTCTATCTGTTTTTCTGCAAACTTTTAACCTGTGAAATATACATTGCTAATATCTTTAAGCCTATTCAAGCTGCAGTGATAATGAGTGATTATATTTGGCATGGTGACAGACCTCATCAATGTGCATCTGCAGATACCACTGTCAAGGTGAAGGTTGTGTATCAAGGTCAAAAATCAGTTTGTTTGTTTTTTTTTTTAAAAAAACTTAACTGAAAACTTCAGACATATTCAACCTTTAGTACTCAAAATTTACATGATGATTGTCCCATCAATTCACATTAACTAATACCAAGATTAAGGTAGTGGACCAGTAATAGTTAGGCAACATTTCGGATGATCTTTAACAATACTACCTGAGGTTTCCTAATAATATCATTTGGAAACCTCAATTAACATGACTTTTGAAACATTTAAGAACTGTAATGGGTCCACTACCTTTAAGCCCCTGTCTGTGTTTAGAACATTTCAGAAACATAAGACAATGATCTTAAACAACTACGTACATAAAAACTAGACTTTAATTCTCAAAGATAAGCTTGAATTTGTCATTCCAATATTCGGTAATGCAAATGATTATGACCTAATGATTTGAATATAGGCTTAACTTGATGAAAATTTATGACTCGCAACATTTCGAACTCAAATTTGAATAGAGTGCATTACTGTGCCTTCGCGTGGGTGTATGTCACATGACCAAAATCTCATTTATATATATTTCTATATATGGCAGATTTTGCATTGTTTGAAAAATCCTCCATTTGCCGGTTGATTTGTATTTTTATGTAACTCATCTTTCATAAGACTAAATAAAAAATAATTATCCAGAAGAATGTTCATGAAATAGCGATTTTTTTTACTCTAAACGCAGACGGGGGCTTTAAAGTCATCTGACTAAGTCATGGTCATCCGCCTATGTTGAAAAAAGCAAAACTTGATAGTTTCACAAACATCTCTTGTTCATTATCCCTTTATGTTGAGGTCTGTTTAGAAAGTCTGTATCGAGGAGTAAGCGCAACACTATTGTAAGTGCCTATATATTTAAAGGCACTTAACATAGTATTGCACTGACCCCTCAAAATGTAATGTAAAGAATTGTCAAATATTTCATGTATTTTGTGTATATCACGATAATGTTGTGAATTTTCCTTATAGTAGACAATGAGTATGTATACTTGTTAACATTGTTTCGTATATTTTATCTTTTAGTAAATTTTGTATCTCAGTTAAATTTTGTCCAATTTCGTAGGTGATTATTTTTTATAACATAAATTTATATTAAATTGTATAAAATTAACTTCCTATTTTTGTGCTTATTTTAATCCACCAAAGATGCTTGATAATTTGACTCTCAAGCACTATCACATGCTATTTCTTCCTCAAAGGTGCTTAACCCATTGCTCTTTTAATACCTGCTTTTTACGTGCCTGTCATTTTATGATTGAGAAAACATTGTGAAAAAAAAAGAAATTGCTTCTGACAAGCAATTTCTTCTTTTTCCACACTATTTTCTACCCTACTGAATGGTTATTTTTCAAATGAAATGCACTTTTAATTTTCGTCTGCAAAACCTTTGAATTTGGACAGGTCTAAAATTTTGTTAAACAGGAAAGGGTTAATGTTATTTATTTATTATAAGTGGATTGTCTAAACACTTGGAAAAAAAATCAATAAAATGTTACCCGTCATGCTATAAAGTGCAATCTTGGAACAGCCTAAGATAAGACATATTCACAGATAAGGGGGGGGGGGGGGGGGGGGAGGGGGGGGGGTAAAGCCAGTCTATAATCTTTATTTCTCATTGAAACCCTATGTTGTGGGTACTCATTTGAATCGTCTTGCCAAGACAATTCCAATGAGTACCCACAACAAAGGATTTGGTAGAAGTTAAGTTGAAATGATCAAATTCAAAATCCAAAATACCCGTTCTATCTGTAGCTATTTGTCTCTCACCTATGGGTTGATAATCGTAGACCTAAGTGAGGTAGCAGCTGGAGGCTAGGAACGATGAGGTGGTTGTACTGGTGAGAGAAATACCTGGAGTCCATTGTTAAGTGTTCCAGCCTCTATGATATAACTGAAAAAATGTTGAAAGTGGCATCAAACACCATTAAATTAATCTATCTGTAGCTCTGATAATGGATTGATTTCAGAAGAGTTCAACTGGAGGATGGGTTTCAAAACTTCTTCCACAGAAAGATTAAAAAGGTGGTCATTCAATATTTAGAAAATCAGCCCAAGTATGAAAAAAGGTTGCCACTGAAATCAGTCCTTGCTGCCTTACTTGGCTCAACACACTACCCAGAATATCTTTTTAGTTCGCCTTAGTATTTGTGATTTTCCAATGTCCGTCGTCAGTTGGCCACAATTTCTTTAAACATCTTCTAAACCGGTGAGCCAATCATGATGAAACTTAAAAGGGATGTTCCTTGGGTTAAGCTCTACCAAAGTTTTTCAAGTAATTGAAATCCATCCTTTATTCTGGTTGCCACGGTAACAAAAAAGGATATAGAAAAATCTTTAAAAAATTCTTCCCTGAAACCAGAATGCAGGCAGCTTTCATATTTGGTATGAAGCATCATCTAGTGGACCTCTATCAAGCTTGTTCATATCAAGACCCTTGAGTCATTTTGGGATCAAATCTTAAAAAACTCAGAAACCATAAGGCAGATACCTTTCACTGAGATTTATAGATCTATATCTCCAAACTCAGAAAGTAGACAGCTATGTATTTTGAGTCTAGTTTCATTAAATTTGCTTTCATATCACATTCTTTGAATTATCTATTTTGATTGATTCTTGGAGAAAAAGGAAGCTTTTTTTTAAACGAGTATACATATTTTATTAAAGGGAGGTAATAAATATCATCCAGAACAAAATTGGCAATATTGGATTAACCCCCTTTAATTTCACTCAAAACCCACTCATCTCATTCACCTTAACAAATTTACGTTGTTGTAAACTGTATTTTCTTTAAATTGAAGATGCTTTTCACCTGAAACAGAACTGAGGACTGGATCTACGCTTATCTACAACCGAATTGCAATTTGTCCAGTCAGTCAGTCTATCTGTCTTTCTGACTTTTCGTTTGGTCACTGTGCATTTTGAAATTACGAATCATAGGCGTAACAAGGATTTTGAAATTTTGACGAACTCAGAAGGCGACCAACATAGAATATATAGGATAAAGGCGGTATTTGGACTGTGACGAAAGACAAATGTCCTCCGTCCTCTCATCTTTTCTATGTTTTGAGCATTGGTGAATAATCAAAACATCGAAACTAGAGCTCTAATAAGCTGTAGTTTTGATGTTATGATCATTCACCAACGACATTTTTGGAGATGGGATTTATTTCGATTACGCACTTGCGAAATGCGCGTAAAGGTACTTACGCCCTTGCGAATAAAAGTATAGGGTTATTACTGACCACGTGACATAATAATGATTTTTTAATTGGAGGAAATTTAAATTGTAAAATCGCTAAAATGAACGTTATTTAAATATTTGTATAAGGAACACTGTCTGATTTGTATTTAAATACTGTCGTATTAAATATTGAACATTCATTTGACGATTTTATTTCATTCGCTGGGTAATTGACCGTAGATCAAATGTGAATTGATCTACCACCCAACTTTAAAAGTGAGTTGAAAAGACCCGAGTTCGCAGGTATATAACCCTGTGTTCAGAATAAAAACGTTCTCAAAAGAATTTATACATAAATTTGTCTACCGTTTGCACCTGGCCTCATGTTTAAATCAGAATACGATTTCTTAACGATCGCGAGCGTTTTTTCATCGTTAACGCACGAATTGTTTTATCCGTCGTCGAGTAGTGTTAAGGCCCGGTTCCACTGCACTTACGGATGCATTTGGGATGTAAAACGTATGAAAATCTTTACCTCTGTTGAAAAGACGCTTTGTATCTGTTTCTTACCCAGTACATACGCTTTGCATACGCTCTGTCCGTCGAGCGTCCATCCATTGTGATTTCATCCGCGCAGAAAGTTTTGAGCTGCACAAAACTTGTAGAGCGGATAAACCTACGGTTATGTACAATATATATGCGAAACAATACGCGGAACAAACGATACGTATCCGATACCAACCGCAGTACTTCCGATGCATCCTCAATCCATCCGTTAGGCATCCTCTGAAGTCTTATCCGCTTCGGATGAAAACGTACAGAAGGCGGAATGAGTAAGTATACATAGTGTAGGTGAAAGGGAAGTAACACGGACATTTAAGTATGTAAGCGTATGCAGATCACGTAAAATTCATTGATCCGCACTGAATCCGTTTCCGTTCCGCGCTTTACCCGTTTCCGCTCTGCATGTGTAATGTATACGCCTAATACTTTATACTTTATACTTTCCGCTCTTTCCGCTATGTGTTTACATCACAATTACACCCGGTAACCTCTTCTACGTTGTCATCGTCATCCGTTCTTATCCGAAAGGCTTCCGCTGAACATCCTCTCAATATCCCGGCTACATACTTTACGCGTCCGATATTTTCCGTTCAGGTTTTGCAAATTATTGCCAATATTATCAGTTTTTATCAAACGTATGAGAACGGATGGAACTTGCACTCTTCCGTCGTTTTCGTGGAGCATACGTTTCGTGTCCGTTAGGCAGTGGGACTTTACAGATTTGTATGATTCATTTAGACATGAAATTCAATTTCGACCTTTATATGTCAAATTCCGAAAGTACGTGACTCGGCTGTGGTTACGATACTCGGTACGTCGATGAACGAAACTAGAGTTTCGTATTCCGACCACAAGCATACACTTTCCAAACTTATGGCGTATAAAATCTCCGATAGACAGTCAGCCCTGCAGCCAGGATACAAAACCTTTTTGAACGTTTAAAAATTATAACTGACTTTGCTCGTATTCTCGCGCTTCTCGATTATTTGAATAATTAATGCATTTCAGCCCTCTCTTATTTTAAATGACATGGGTAACGGATCACCAATATACCAATCAAAAACCGATTTATCAATCGTCATATTTTTTACTAGTATCGCAATTTTGATTCAGATTTTTTTTCTCGACATTTTTGCCAACTTGACCATTCTTTTTGAATGTGTTTCATAACCGTCGATTCAACGGCTATTTTTAAGTTATGAATGAAGTACATTTACATTTAAAAACATCGTGGAATTGACAAGCCGAATGATATTGGAATGCTGTTGGCATGAAACTGAATGAGTGTGTGGGGCGAGTTTTGAGTGAAATTAAAGGGATGTAATCCGATATCGCTATTTTTTTTCAGGATGAACAAAAATAGATATATTTATTACCTCCCTTTAACATAGTATGCTACATATGATCTGTAAATAGCTTCCTATATTTTCAAGTACCAATCAGACAATCACAATTATAATTATGTCAATGAAATCGTGATTTTTGCTAGCTATTTTTAATTTGAATGTAGTCGTCGATCTTATCTTTTTATGCGAAGTTTTTAGCGCTTTTTGAATGGTTTTGGTGAGTGTTTGGAATGAATGAATGAGTGAATAAATGAATGAATGAATCAATGGAGCGATTAGTGAGCGATTTAGAATGGTTTTGGTAACGGTGAATGTCAATTTCACGATGTTGATAATTGTAGGTAAAACACTTCTTGCGATTCTCTGTCTTATTTTCTCTCTGTTATTTGCTATGATTCTTTGATTGTTTGGATGGGGTTTAACGTCGCTTTTAACAATCTTTCAGTTATATCGCGGCGACTGATTGAATTCTGGTATTTCTCTCACCAGTACTACCATTACATCCCTTTTCTAGCCTCCAGCTGCTATCCCACATAGGTCTGCGATTATCAAGCTATTGGTGGGAGACAAATAGTCGGAAAGGATAAGTGCCGCCGTCGGGAATCGAACCCGGGGGACCACTAGATTGGCAGTCCAACGCGCTACCAACTGCCAATCTAGTGGTCCCATGATACATGTATTAAAGACTTCACGATTCTTGTCTGAGGTCAAGCTGGTGGGTAGCTGGTCATGGCCTTGACCCCAAACAATACTACCCACTCAGATTTAGAACGTCATTTTTCTCAAAAAAAAAAAAAAAAAAAAAAAAGTTAAGAACATCGTGAAATTGACAAGATGAATGATTTTGTATTTAAATTGGAATTAAATTGAATGAGTGTGTGAAGCGAGTTTGGGGTGAAATTAAAGGAAGGTAATGCAATATCGCTAATTTGTTCAAGATAAACAAAATTATAGATATTCATTACCTCTTTTTAATGAAATAAACGTACTTTTCTGTTTTTGTGTCTTCGTGGACCACCAGACTCTTTAAAATCAACACCAGCCAATACAATCTCAGAATTATTCGATCAATATGAATTGAATATTAATCCTATTGAACAATTTAGAAATGTTTTTAAAGATTTCGAAGCGTTTTTGATCGATTTGAGTGAGCGTTTGGAATGAATAAATGGAGCCCTAAGTGAATAATTTAAAATGGTTTTGATCGGAATGAGTGTCAATTTCACGATGTCTTTAACTGAAATTGGTCGTTGATATAAAAATAATATATCAAATCGTCGTTGGGTGACTACAGCTACGAAGTTTTAGTCACCAATAGCTGAAATTGTATTAATCAAAATGTCGGAAAATAACAGAGACAAAAAATGAAAACAAGAGTTATCGTCATCACATTGGCGTCGGTCGCATCGGTGTTGGCGTTGGTGTTAGCTAGGCGTTGGAGTTGGTGTGGCAACTTTAACCTTGGTAATATATCTGTTGCTGCTGAAGATAACTTCGTGAAACTCAGCATGTGTGTTCACCATCACATGAGCAATACAGAATACCAAAAGGAATAATTCTGAAAGCATTTTTGTAAGAGTAATGCGCCTTTCTCAACTTTTATTTTTGTATTATCAAGCACCTGTAGCCGATCGTTGGCTCCCATGGGCGGCGCTCTTGTTTGAGTGTGTGTATTTCCCTTTATTTATCGTCACTACTGTAGCACATGCCCATATGAGCGACGCCCCCAGAAGATGGTTAGTTATTACGGGGGATAGTGCAAGGATACATAACGAAACTACTGCTGAGATCCGCCATTGTTCTTTAACGTGCTCGATGTAAAGCATCGTCTCACGGGGCCTCGGTTTAACGTCTCATCCGAAAGACAATTGGTTTGTTAGTGTGCCAGCCCGGGAATCGAACCCACGCCGTCGAACTGCAATGGTTTTGAAGTCCGGTGCTCTACTAACTGAGGTAATCGGGCTGACAACTCTCTTGTTTGATTTGCAACAGCGATTTTCTTATTAAAATACACAGGGGGCAACTTTTAAATGAAAACACTTGCAGTGCAAAACGGATTTGAGCCTGTGCGTGACATTCCAAATAATTTGAAAGTATAGACAGCCACAAACTGTAAATATAAAATCACCTGACGGTCTACAGATACTTTGAGACCTGATCTATCTACTAATTGCATAGTGAATACTCTGGTCAGACTGTGCGGATGCACAGACTGGCCAGAGTCTTTGCTTGTGCATGTTTGAAACTGTTGGAAATCTCACGCACAGGCTCATTTATAAGTGCCCTTATGAACAAAATTAGATATTTTATTACCTCCCTCTAACATAATATGCATGCAAGATCTATTAGTAGCTTCGCGCATATTAGAAATTGTTGAAAATCTCACGCACAGGCTCATTTGTAAGTGCCCTTATAAGTTGACCTAGGACTCTTGAATTACTTTACAATTTCTTTCCACAAGACGAGTTTAAATATCCAATAACTATCCAATTTGATCTATTGAAATGACGGACTAATCAGAGGATTTATGTAGTAGACACTTATCTTTCGTAATTACTAGGGCGAATATGTTTTGTTCATAAAGAATTTAGAATTCTAATTTTGATCAGTATTTGATAATGCTCTTGAACACGTGTCGTTCGCTGCTTGTCTGTGGAAATAAACATGCTGTATGGACATGCGATTGCTTACGTTACATGGCTTTTTCGTGATCGAAAATTTTGAAGCATTAAAATGGAGAATAAGTGTTAGCGAAGTAAGATATCGAATTTAGGACTACATATAAAGAGGGTAAAATGATTTTCAGATTTTAAAATCTGTTGAAACGACATACTGCAAGAAAGCTAGCGTTGTGGGTTCTCATCGAAATCGTCTTACTCAGACGATTTCGATTGGTACCAACATGAAAGGGTTTCGTTGAGAAACAACGATTTTATTGTAATTCTATTTTCTGTTTTGTTATATATTTTTACTTCAAAGTCATTCTGTATTGCGTTGACCAATGTCATTGTAAGGTCATGCACGTCCAATTGAACAGGGCGACATAACAACTTAAGAGTATATAAATATTTTTTTTCTCTCTTTTGTTCGTTTTTGTAGTGGGTGGCGGAAAAAAGAATGTCTTGAGAATGTAAAAGATCTCGATCCGGGTCAGACTGCACGGACTGCTCAGGCTGAATATTGTTTCAATTCTTCACATATTCACAAATCTTTCATTTTTCCTTAAGTTAGGGTAGTCATTACTCATTTCAAGTTCATTTACGGTCTCTGAATGACCTCTACTGATTCTATCGCACCGTTGATCTGACAATGACTATAAACAAAGAATGGGTACCGTCTGTGCTCACCATTGGTCAGATCAAAGTATATCCATCAACCCTGTGTTCAGGATGACGAAAGGGTGAAAACTGTTTGCAAAGTATACTTACTTTGCACGAAAGTGCATGTGCAACGTGGCGTACAGTTGACAAACAGTTTGAACCGTTTTGACATCCTGAACGCAGGGCTGGTTTAAATGATTAATATGATCATGCAAAAAGACTATGGTGCTAAATTAATGGACAAGCACATGTATAGCATTTCAGTTTTATATGGATAATAGGATTTTCGTTTTGCTCTTCGCACTTAGTATCTAAAGGTCTTTCGTAGCCTTGTAGTTCCAACGTTGTGGCCTAGAAATAAAACAATTTCGTGAGTTTAAATCCTGCAATGACCAGTAGCGAAGTTGAAATATCCTTAGGCAAGGCAGAGTATTTTAGAGTCTCAGGCTAGCAATGTTGCTAGCAAGATACAAGAACTGGACTTAAATCATACAGGAACTACTTTATAGCCGATCTGTGAATAATTTACATGTACCTTACTGTCAATGCTTCTCTTCCCCTGGTCCACATATGAAATTGTTAGAATTTGGAGCTATAACGTACATTTATACGTACAAATAGAACATCACGATATTAACTCGCATTCCATTATTAACCATTCTGAATCGTTCACTCAACGCCCCATACATTCATTTCAAACAATCACTCATGTATTCAGAAAAGCTCTGAAAATATTCGAAAATATCATAGATACGTTCATTATACTTCAACTCTTCATTCTCATCATTCCATTTTTGATGGACGTTTACTTTCACCAGTGTTAATACCATGTAAGAACCATCCTGTCAGTTGTTAATAGGTTTTCAAAACAGCAGTGCCCACTTAGATTCAATATACTCTTTTTCAAGAATTGTATCCGTCTGACAACTATGCATTTTAAAAATTGGTTGAAACAAGGAATCTTCATAACTTGTTGAAACCCCAAAGACATCTTTTGATTGCGAAATCAAATGCAATTCTGAGATCAGGTGAACGTTTTGCTTGCGTAGAACTACTTTTCAGGCAGAGTGAGTAATTTGCCCTTTTTTTTCAATGGTCTATGGGAGGTCACTTGGTGAATGGAATTACTGGAAATGTAACCTCCCCTGACACTACTTAGGTATATAAAACAATGGCAAATTATTTGAAATTACGGATTATACAGAAATAGCGATACAGTCCGAGCAGGTAAAGTAAAACATTCAGGTCGTGTGATAAAGGGTTATGTAAAGGGGTTTTACTTTATTTTTCAACACAACACAGCCAATCTCGAGGAGACGAGTGTCTGCAATTTTTTACCTGTGTATATAAACACTTGCCTTTTCTTTCTTTATTTGAGAATGAAAATCTCGGAAAAACTAATTATTTAATAGATTTTTTAGCTCACCTGAGCACAGCGTGCTGAAGGTGAGCTTTTGAGATCATTGGATGTCCGTCGTTAGTCGTTCGCCGTCAGACGTCAACAATTAAAGTGTTTACACTCTAGAGGCCACAAATATGGACCAATTATCATGGCACTTTGTCAGAATGTTCTGCAGGTCACACGGATTAATCCTAATGAAAATGGGAAGGATCCGTGACATATCATAGGAAAAAGGGGCATAAAAGACAAATTTCTTGTTTACACTTTAGAGGCAACATATTTGGTAAAATTATCACGAAACTTGGTCAGAATGTTTGCAAAGGTTACAAGGATGAAGCCTATTAAAAATTGGAAGCACCCATGCCATATCACGGGAAAGGGGGCCTTAAAGACAGTTTTCTTGTTTACACTAAAGAGGCCACAAATATGATCAATCATCATGAAACTTAGTCAGAATGTTTGTCAGGTTACAAGGATGAATCTTATTGAAAATGGGAAGGATCCATGCCATATTACGGGAAAAAGGGCCCTGATGACAATGTTTTTGCTTACACTATAGAGGCCACAAATATGGTCCAATCTTCATGAAACTTGGTCAGAATCTTTGTCAGGTTACAAGAATGAACCCTATTGAAAATGGGAAGGATCCGTGCCATATCACAGGAAAAGGAGCCTTAATGACAATGTTTCTTGTTAACACTATAGAGGCTACAAATATGGTCCAATTATCATGGAACTTTGTCTGAATATTTGTCAGGTCACAAGGATGAACGCTTTTGAAAATGGGAAGGAGGCATGTCATATTACAGGAAACGGGGACTTAATGTCAATTTCCTTGTTTACACTCTAGAGGCCACACATATGATCCAATCTTCTTGAAACTTGGTCAGCATGTGTTTCTTGACACAAGGATGAACCCTATGGAAAATGGAAAGGATCCATGCCATATCATGGGAAAAAGGGCCTTAATCACAATTTTCTTGTTTAAACTCTAACAAATCATAAAATTACAATCATGACTTTTTGCATGGTCCTCTTGTTAAGCAGATAACAACATTATCATAATTTTAATTAAGAGATTACGGAGAATAGATTTGCATTACAAAATAAGAATAATAACCTAGATAATCTAATTGTCGTTTCTATTCCCTTTATGGATCAGACAATCACGCTTTAGACTACACCCGGCATAATGCCGAAAGTTTTCAAAACCTTGTAATTACAGGACTTTGGTCGACGATGTATCTAGAGAAATGTATACCTGAAAAAAGATTTTCATCGTAATTTTACATGTGAAATTCCTCCCCATCTCAACAAATGGAAGAATCACTCTAGTATGCCAACAGAAACGTTCACCATCAGTACTTTCAGTGCTTTGGTTTTAAACTAGTGTTGATTTGAAAGCGTCTGAAAAGATGCACAAATATTTTTTTTATAGAAAAGTAAGCGGATTTTTTAAAGGGAGTCCCCGTCAAAATTGGTCTCAATTATCGATATTTTATTTTCCCCTTTCAATTTTATATAAAAAAATCGCTCCACACACTCTTTCAAATTCATTCCAAAATCATTCTACTATTCAATTTCACGATGTTTCTAACTGTAAATGGATTATATATGAGGTCTGTCACTCAGGCAGTGGGGGACATTTTACCCCAAAAGTGAGACGCATCAAACCTAGTCTGCATGCGCACATTGTACATGCTGACCATAATCGACACTTACCATACTAGTCATCTCTCTGAATATAAGAAAAGGACTTGCATCGATAGATCAGCGCGTAACAAATGTAACAGCTTATACACTTGTGACCCGTCACGCTAAAGGGGGACCATCAGGGAACTCTGTAAAAGTTATTTTTGAAAAAGAGATCGAATATAGTACAGGAAAAGCAGTGGTCGCATTTCAAAAATTCTTTCATAGGAAGGAAGATTGATTATTCTTGATTCAGAAGATTAGTTAACTGTGAAAAGTTTCGACGCTAGTCAGTCTGCGCAGTCCGCGCAGTCTGTCTAAGGTCGTCACTTTACGCACTACCGAGATGGTTCCTTTTCGCGTGACGGGTCACATTTATAAACAGTTAGTACTGTTTCAAACTGAGCCATGGACATTTACATCACTATCTATATTCTGTGATTCAAACTCTGATTGACCTATGATTGACCCGATTGCTTTTTTTAAACAATCTTTTTTGTAAAAGACCGTAAGACATCCGTAAGACCCCTTTATCCATGGCAGACTTTACTTGGTAAAACCTCTTAATGCTCTTAGTATTTCTTTTTTTTTTCAGAATAACAGAAAAAAGACAAACAGATTATAACTTACGAGTTGCATGCTCATTTTCTGACATGAAAACGTAAAGCGTTGAACAAGTTTCGAGTGGACCTTGTCAATAAATTAAACAAACACTACAATAAGCCCATTATTTATTACGAGTGGAAATGTGTGTTTTGTAACGTGTATTTTGTTAAAAAAAAAACTAAAATGTAATTAAAATGGGGTTCGGCGATAAGTTGTCCCAACTAAGTGGGGACTAAAGAAATTATATAGAACTGAACTTGTAACAAGTTGTCAATCTGACGAAATCTAGAAAAACAACAACAACAACAACAAAAAAACGATTATGGGTTGTAATTGTTCGAAGACGAATCCTGACACGAGCGCTGACGGATCTCACCGAAAACAGAACCGATTTCAAGAGCCGGAAAGAGCCGAATCGATGTTCTGGACTAAAGCCATAAGAAGTGACCCAGAACAGCTAGAAAAGATTTGATACAGAAAAAAATGAATTACGTGAAAATATGTGTTCATTTTTAAGCCTAATCATGTTGTTCACGACATATTCCTGTTTGATAGACAGAAAAGACTGAGATCAGACTGCATCGACGTGAAGTCTGATCTCAGTCTTCACTGCCTGCTTTCTACTTGTGTAAAACCCGGTGGAAAAGTGAAGAAAAATGGCAATTCGTTTAAAGAAAGTATCAAAATTCAGCAAGATAATTGTGAATAAACATTTGCATTTAAAGCTGCTCTTTCACATTTCTTCATAGAAAAATACAAAATTGCGTCTTAGATTCGGACATTTTTGCATTTTCAGATGTTTAAAAAACGCACATGGGTATAGCACCAGCAAAAGAATTTGTAGCTTGAAGAAATAGTGCTATATCTAGATGGCATGTTACGTTCAGTGTTTTGAATCGCGATTAAAGACGAATTGGGCAGACTAAATTATATGTAAACAACGAAGTTCACTTAAAAGTTATTAAAGTACATTGGCACTGAAAAAGGCTGCGAATGAATTAGCCTAAACACAAAAGGGAACCGAACCGGATTGTTAGTCCAGTACCTATGAATTAGCATTACAAAATCTCAAGCTTCCAAACATTATGCTCGCCGCAGTTGACTCGCAAGAAGAAGCTGGGCTAAGCAGGGATAATTCTGGCTCAGAATAGCATGTGCAAAAATATCTCATTTAGCTGAATCTTATTATAATGAAGAATTTTTGGTGATAAATTATGTCAAATCAATGGCTCAGTTGGAAACAGATGTAACTGCCTATATGATTATGGCAGTTACAACTGTTTTGCGCTGAGCCAACAAAGTCCTTCACTAAATACCCTTTTGCTTCGAGATTTTTCTCTCATTTCGCCAATTTCAATAAGATTTGTGGCAGAAAAATGGGAGAATATTTCAATATCTCACCCAACAATGATCCCTGGCTAAGTATAAACTCCGTAGCATCTCCACCAACGCAGTAAAAGAATCATAGAAGCGCATTAGGAAAGCTGATTGACGTCGTACAAGCGCAGTAGAAATGCCACTGGAGCGCTGTAGGAGCGGCGTAACATCGCCACGAATACCATGACAACGCCTACTTTCTTCCCCCCCTTTCCCCCCGAAAAGTAGCCTATGATTATTTCCCGGCGATTCAATTATGATATAGAAGAAATTATCGTCCTGGAAGTGCGGTTCAATCACCGTCAAATGAGACAGGCCCTTTAATTTGTATTATGGGTACAGTTAAGAACATAGTAAAATTGACAAGATGAATGATTTTGGAATGATATTGGAATGAAATTGAATGAATGTGTGGATCAAGTTTTGAGTGAAATTAAAGGGAGGTAATCCAATATCGCCTTTGTTCAAGGTGAACAAAATTAGAGATATTTATTGCCTCCCTTTCGTAAAATACACGTACTTTTCTGTTTATGTGTCTTCGTGAACCAACCAGACACTTTGAAATCCACACCGACCAATAAAATCGAAAAATAATGTTTATCGATTTGAAGAAAATATAAATCCAGTTGAACGATTTCTAAATGATTTCAAATAATTATGGAGCGTTTTTGATCGATTTGAGTGAGTGTTTAGAATGAATGAATGGAGCGCTGAGTGAGCGATTTAGAATGATTTTGATTGGAATGAGTGTCAGTTGCACTATGTTTTTAACTGTATACATGCTTATTTTGTTCAAAACTCGCTCATAAAACTCATCTACCCATTCAGAACTACAAGAAAATATCCCTTAAACATTCATTTTCTTATTTTCCAGATGTCTGTGAAAAAGGTTTTAAATTATTTACCTTCAGTAACAATATCTATCACAAGATGGTGTAAAAGCTGTTTAAAAATACTCTAAATTCAGATATTTTTGCCTAAATATTGAAATTTAGAGCGTTTTATTCATTACCTTCAATTAATTTTTTGAGTGAAATTTGAGGGAGGTAATCGCTAATTTTGATCCGGATAAACAAAATTAGCCATGTTCAATACCTAATTATTTAATAAAACATGCATACAAGGTGTATAAACATATCTCTTTTCGTCATTTTGAGCGTTTTTGAATGGTTTGAGTGTATGGAATGAATGAATGGAGCGCCGAGTGAGCGATTTATAAAGGTTTTGATGGAGATGAATGTCAATTTCACGCTGTAACTACCTGTAAATGGGCAACTTGGACGTCGTACTACAGTTTAAATAAGGTGTGCATATGGTCAGGCATACAAAACTTGGCTAGTAACCTTTTATGTGCCCACTTTATCTTATTAATCCAATCATAACGAATGATTGGCGATTTATTAAATGTAATAATTATATAGAACATATCATGTTTCTTTCAAGTGTACATAGGCAGTGTATGTCATGTTCTTTTATGTACAATGAAATAAATTCAATTAAAAACATATAAATCAATTTTGATTGATGACAATCTTGAACTCAAAATATATTTTTTCAACTAGACCGAAGATTTTGAAACATTGAAATGGAGAATAAGTGTAAGCGAAGTAAGATATCGAATTTAGGACTACATGTAAAGAGGGTAAAATGACTTTAAGATTTTAAAATTTGTTGACACTACATACTGCAAGATAGCTAGCGATGTGTGTTCTCATCGAAATCGTCTTAATCAGACGATTTCGATGGGTACCAATATGATAGGGTTTCGTTGAGAAATGACGATTTTTATTGTAATTCTATTTTCTGTTCTGTTATATATTTTTTACTTCAAAGTCATTCTGTATTGCATTGACCAATGTCATTGAAAGGTTATGTCCGTCCAAGTGAACCGGGCGACATTACAACTTAAGAGTACACAAATATTTTTTTTTCTCTTTTGTTCGTTTTTGTAGTGGGTGGCGGAAAAAAGAATGTCTTGAGAATGTAAAAGATCTCGATCCTGGTCAGACTGCACGGTCTGCCCTGGCTGAATATTGTTGATTATTCACATATTCACAAATCTTTCATTTTTCCATCAGCTAGGGCAGTGAGTACTCATTTCAAGTTCATTTACGATCTCTGAATGACCTCTACTGATTCTATCGCACCTTTGGTCTGACAATGACTATAAACAAAAAATCAGTACCGTCTGTACTCAACATTGGCCTAATCTAAGTATATCAATCAGCCCTGTGTTCAGGCTGACGAAAAGGTGCAAACTGTTTGCAAAGTATACTTACTTTGCACGAAAGTACATGTGCAAAGTTGAGTACAATTGACAAACAGTTTGTACCGTTTTGTTATCCTGAACGCAGTGCTGGTTAAAATGATTAATATGATCATGCAAAAAGACTGGTGCTTAATTAATGGACAAGCACATGCATAGTATTTCAGTTTTATATGGATAATAGGATTTTCGTTTTGCTCTTCGCACTAAGTATCTAAAGGTCTTTCGTAGCCTTATAGTTCCAACGGTGTGGCCTAGAAATAAAACAATTACGTGCGTTCAAATCCTGCAAGGACCAGTAGCGAAGTTGAAATATCCTTGGGCAAGGCAGAGTATTTTAGAGCCTCATGTAGCATTTTTGCTAGAAAGATACAAAGAACTGGACTTAAATCATACAGGATCTACTTTATAGTCAATCTTTGAATAATTTACATGTACCTTACTGTCAATGCTTCTCTTCCCCTGGTCCACATATGAAGTTGTTAGAATTTGGAACTGTAACGCATATATGTACAATTAGAACATCATGAAATTGACTCGCATTTTATTTTCAATCATTCTAATTCGCTTACTCGGCACGCCATTCAGCCATTCCAAACACTCACTCAAACCATTCAGAAACGCTCCGAAATACCACAGATACGTTCAAAATACTTCAACACTTTATTCTCATCATTCCTTGCTTTTATTACTTGGTGTTGATTTGGAAGCGACTGAAAGGATGCACAAATATTTTTATAGAAAAAGTATGCTAATTTTCTCAAGGGATTCCCCGTCAAAATTGGACTGAATTATAGATATTTTATTACCTCCTTTCAATTTTATCAAAAACTCGCTCCACACACTCATTCAAATTCATTCCAAAATCATTTATCTAGTCAATTCCTGGATGTTTCTAGCTTTAAGTGAATTATAAATGCGGTCTGTCACACAGCTAGTAAGGGACATTATCTCCTAAAAGCGAGAAGTATTAAATGTAGTCAGACTGCGAATACGACACAGACCAAGGGCGTAACTACCGTTACGCACATTACGCAAGCACTTAATGTAAATAAATCATCTTTCGAACATAACATTACGAATGATCAAAACATGGTAACTACACCATGTTAAAGCTGTAGTTATTATGTTTTGATTATTCACCTACACTGGAATCATAAAAAGGGGAGCAGACGGAGGACATTCATTCATCTTTTGTCACAATCCAAATATCGCCTTTATCCTATCTATTCTTTGGTGGTCGCCTTTGGAGTGCGTATAAATTTCAAAATCCTAGTTACGCTTATGCAGGCTGACCAGGATCGACACTTATCGTATTAGTCATCTTTCTGAATATTAAGAGGGCATACATCGATTGATCAGCGCGAAACAAATATAACTGCCTATACATTAATACACAGTTACAACTGTTTCAAGCTGAGCTTTAGACATGAGCTACATCACTATGTATATTTTGTGAATTAAACTCTGACTGACCTATGTTGGATCGGATTGATTTTTCACACAATTTCAATTGTATTTTTTCCTAAAGACCCCTTTCTGCATGACGTACTTTACTTGATAAATGTTCTTAATGCTTTTAACATTTCTTTCTTTTTTTCAGAATAACAGAAAAAAGACAAACATATTAAACGTACGAGGTATATGCTTATTTTCTAACATGGCAACGTAAAAGTTTGAACAAGTTTCGAGTGGACCTTCTCTATAAATTAAACAAACACTACAATAAAAACATTAGTACGAGTGCATGTGTATGTTTTGTAACTTTTATTTTGTATAAAACTAGAAAGTAATTAAAATGGGGTTTGGCCATAAGTTGTCCCAACTAAGTGGGGACTAAAGAAATTATATAGAACTGAACTTGTAACAAGTTGTCAATCTGACGAAATCTAGAAAAACAACAACAACAACAAAAAAAAACGATTATGGGTTGTAATTGTTCGAAGACGAATCCTGACACGAGCGCTGACGGATCTCACCGAAAACAGAACCGATTTCAAGAGCCGGAAAGAGCCGAATCGATGTTCTGGACTAAAGCCATAAGAAGTGACCCAGAACAGCTAGAAAAGATTTGATACAGAAAAAAATGAATTACGTGAAAATATGTGTTCATTTTTAAGCCTAATCATGTTGTTCACGACATATTCCTGTTTGATAGACAGAAAAGACTGAGATCGGACTGCATCGACGTGAAGTCTGATCTCAGTCTTCACTGCCTGCTTTCTACTTGTGTAAAACCCGGTGGAAAAGTAAAGAAAAATGGCAATTCGTTTAAAGAAAGTATCAAAATTCAGCAAGATAATTGTGAATAAACATTTGCATTTAAAGCTGCTCTTTCACATTTCTTCATAGAAAAATACAAAATTGCGTCTTAGATTCGGACATTTTTGCATTTTCAGATGTTTAAAAAACGCACATGGGTATAGCACCAGCAAAAGAATTTGTAGCTTGAAGAAATAGTGCTATATCTAGATGGCATGTTACGTTCAGTGTTTTGAATCGCGATTAAAGACGAATTGGGCAGACTAAATTATATGTAAACAACGAAGTTCACTTAAAAGTTATTAAAGTACATTGGCACTGAAAAAGGCTGCGAATGAATTAGCCTAAACACGAAAGGGAACCGAACCGGATTGTTAGTCCAGTACCTATGAATTAGCATTACAAAATCTCAAGCTTCCAAACATTATTCTCGCCGCAGTTGACTCGCAAGAAGAAGCTGGGCTAAGCAGGGATAATTCTGGCTCAGAATAGCATGTGCAAAAATATCTCATTTAGCTGAATCTTATTAGAATGAAGAATTTTTGGTGATAAATTATATCAAATCAATGGCTCAGTTGGAAACAGATGTAACTGCCTATATGATTATGGCAGTTACAACTGTTTTGCGCTGAGCCAACAAAGTCCTTCACTAAATACCCTTTTGCTTCGAGATTTTTCTCTCATTTCGCCAATTTCAATGAGATTTGTGGCAGAAAAATGGGAGAATATTTCAATATCTCACCCAAAAATGATCCCTGGCTAAGTATAAACTCCGTAGCATCTCCACCAACGCAGTAAAAGAATCATAGAAGCGCATTAGGAAAGCTGATTGACGTCGTACAAGCGCAGTAGAAATGCCACTGGAGCGCTGTAGGAGCGGCGTAACATCGCCACGAATACCATGACAACGCCTACTTTCTTCCACCCCCCCTTTCCCCCCGAAAAGTAGCCTATGATTATTTCCCGGCGATTCAATTATGATATAGAAGAAATGATCGTCCTGGAAGTGCGGTTCAATCACCGTCAAATGAGACAGGCCCTTTAATTTGTATTATGGGTACAGTTAAGAACATAGTGAAATTGACAAGATGAATGATTTTGGAATGATATTGGAATGAAATTGAATGAATGTGTGGATCAAGTTTTGAGTGAAATTAAAGGGAGGTAATCCAATATCGCCTTTGTTCAAGGTGAACAAAATTAGAGATATTTATTGCCTCCCTTTCGTAAAATACACGTACTTTTCTGTTTATGTGTCTTCGTGAACCAACCAGACACTTTGAAATCCACACCGACCAATAAAATCGAAAAATAATGTTTATCGATTTGAAGAAAATATAAATCCAGTTGAACGATTTCTAAATGATTTCAAATAATTATGGAGCGTTTTTGATCGATTTGAGTGAGTGTTTAGAATGAATGAATGGAGCGCTGAGTGAGCGATTTAGAATGATTTTGATTGGAATGAGTGTCAGTTGCACTATGTTTTTAACTGTATACATGCTTATTTTGTTCAAAACTCGCTCATAAAACTCATCTACCCATTCAGAACTACAAGAAAATATCCCTTAAACATTCATTTTCTTATTTTCCAGATGTCTGTGAAAAAGGTTTTAAATTATTTACCTTCAGTAACAATATCTATCACAAGATGGTGTAAAAGCTGTTTAAAAATACTCTAAATTCAGATATTTTTGCCTAAATATTGAAATTTAGAGCGTTTTATTCATTACCTTCAATTAATTTTTTGAGTGAAATTTGAGGGAGGTAATCGCTAATTTTGTTCCGGATAAACAAAATTAGCCATGTTCAATACCTAATTATTTAATAAAACATGCATACAAGGTGTATAAACATATCTCTTTTCGTCATTTTGAGCGTTTTTGAATGGTTTGAGTGTATGGAATGAATGAATGGAGCGCCGAGTGAGCGATTTATAAAGGTTTTGATGGAGATGAATGTCAATTTCACGCTGTAACTACCTGTAAATGGGCAACTTGGACGTCGTACTACAGTTTAAATAAGGTGTGCATATGGTCAGGCATACAAAACTTGGCTAGTAACCTTTTATGTGCCCACTTTATCTTATTAATCCAATCATAACGAATGATTGGCGGTTTATTAAATGTAATAATTATATAGAACATATCATGTTTCTTTCAAGTGTACATAGGCAGTGTATGTCATGTTCTTTTATGTACAATGAAATAAATTCAATTAAAAACATATAAATCAATTTTGATTGATGACAATCTTGAACTCAAAATATATTTTTTCAACTAGACCGAAGATTTTGAAACATTGAAATGGAGAATAAGTGTAAGCGAAGTAAGATATCGAATTTAGGACTACATATAAAGAGGGTAAAATGACTTTAAGATTTTAAAATTTGTTGACACTACATACTGCAAGATAGCTAGCGATGTGGGTTCTCATCGAAATCGTCTTAATCAGACGATTTCGATGGGTACCAACATGATAGGGTTTCGTTGAGAAATGACGATTTTTATTGTAATTCTATTTTCTGTTCTGTTATATATTTTTTACTTCAAAGTCATTCTGTATTGCATTGACCAATGTCATTGAAAGGTTATATCCGTCCAAGTGAACCGGGCGACATTACAACTTAAGAGTACACAAATATTTTTTTTCTCTTTTGTTCGTTTTTGTAGTGGGTGGCGGAAAAAAGAATGTCTTGAGAATGTAAAAGATCTCGATCCTGGTCAGACTGCACGGTCTGCCCTGGCTGAATATTGTTGATTATTCACATATTCACAAATCTTTCATTTTTCCATCAGCTAGGGCAGTGAGTACTCATTTCAAGTTCATTTACGATCTCTGAATGACCTCTACTGATTCTATCGCACCTTTGGTCTGACAATGACTATAAACAAAAAATCAGTACCGTCTGTACTCAACATTGGCCTAATCTAAGTATATCAATCAGCCCTGTGTTCAGGCTGACGAAAAGGTGCAAACTGTTTGCAAAGTATACTTACTTTACACGAAAGTGCATGTGCAAAATGAGTACAATTGACAAACAGTTTGTACCGTTTTGTTATCCTGAACGCAGTGCTGGTTAAAATGATTAATATGATCATGCAAAAAGACTGGTGCTAAATTAATGGACAAGCACATGCATAGTATTTCAGTTTTATATGGATAATAGGATTTTCGTTTTGCTCTTCGCACTAAGTATCTAAAGGTCTTTCGTAGCCTTATAGTTTCAACGGTGTGGCCTAGAAATAAAACAATTACGTGCGTTCAAATCCTGCAAGGACCAGTAGCGAAGTTGAAATATCCTTGGGCAAGGCAGAGTATTTTAGAGCCTCATGTAGCATTTTTGCTAGCAAGATACAAAGAACTGGACTTAAATCATACAGGATCTACTTTATAGTCAATCTTTGAATAATTTACATGTACCTTACTGTCAATGCTTCTCTTCCCCTGGTCCACATATGAAGTTGTTAGAATTTGGAACTGTAACACATATATGTACAATTAGAACATCATGAAATTGACTCGCATTTTATTTTCAATCATTCTAATTCGCTTACTCGGCACGCCATTCAGCCATTCCAAACACTCACTCAAACCATTCAGAAACGCTCCGAAATACCACAGATACGTTCAAAATACTTCAACACTTTATTCTCATCATTCCTTGCTTTTATTACTTGGTGTTGATTTGGAAGCGACTGAAAGGATGCACAAATATTTTTATAGAAAAAGTATGCTTATTTTCTCAAGGGATTCCCCGTCAAAATTGGGCTGAATTATAGATATTTTATTACCTCCTTTCAATTTTATCAAAAACTCGCTCCACACACTCATTCAAATTCATTCCAAAATCATTTATCTAGTCAATTCCTGGATGTTTCTAGCTTTAAGTGAATTATAAATGCGGTCTGTCACACAGCTAGTAAGGGACATTATCCCCTAAAAGCGAGAAGTATTAAATGTAGTCAGACTGCGAATACGACACAGACCAAGGGCGTAACTACCGTTACGCACATTACGCAAGCACTTAATGTAAATAAATCATCTTTCGAACATAACATTACGAATGATCAAAACATGGTAACTACACCATGTTAAAGCTGTAGTTATTATGTTTTGATTATTCACCTACACTGGAATCATAAAAAGAGGAACAGACGGAGGACATTCATTCATCTTTTGTCACAATCCAAATATCGCCTTTATCCTATCTATTCTTTGGTGGTCGCCTTTGGAGTGCGTATAAATTTCAAAATCCTAGTTACGCTTATGCAGGCTGACCAGGATCGACACTTATCGTATTAGTCATCTTTCTGAATATTAAGAGGGCATACATCGATTGATCAGCGCGAAACAAATATAACTGCCTATACATTAATACACAGTTACAACTGTTTCAAGCTGAGCTTTAGACATGAGCTACATCACTATGTATATTTTGTGAATTAAACTCTGACTGACCTATGTTGGATCGGATTGATTTTTCACACAATTTCAATTGTATTTTTTCCTAAAGACCCCCTTCTGCATGACGTACTTTACTTGATAAATGTTCTTAATGCTTTTAATATTTCTTTCTTTTTTTCAGAATAACAGAAAAAAGACAAACATATTAAACGTACGAGGTATATGCTTATTTTCTAACATGGCAACGTAAAAGTTTGAACAAGTTTCGAGTGGACCTTCTCTATAAATTAAACAAACACTACAATAAAAACATTAGTACGAGTGCATGTGTATGTTTTGTAACTTTTATTTTGTATAAAACTAGAAAGTAATTAAAATGGGGTTTGGCCATAAGTTGTCCCAACTAAGTGGGGACTAAAGAAATTATATAGAACTGAACTTGTAACAAGTTGTCAATCTGACGATATCTAGAAAAACAACAACAACAACAAAAAAAAACGATTATGGGTTGTAATTGTTCGAAGACGAATCCTGACACGAGCGCTGACGGATCTCACCGAAAACAGAACCGATTTCAAGAGCCGGAAAGAGCCGAATCGATGTTCTGGACTAAAGCCATAAGAAGTGACCCAGAACAGCTAGAAAAGATTTGATACAGAAAAAAATGAATTACGTGAAAATATGTGTTCATTTTTAAGCCTAATCATGTTGTTCACGACATATTCCTGTTTGATAGACAGAAAAGACTGAGATCAGACTGCATCGACGTGAAGTCTGATCTCAGTCTTCACTGCCTGCTTTCTACTTGTGTAAAACCCGGTGGAAAAGTGAAGAAAAATGGCAATTCGTTTAAAGAAAGTATCAAAATTCAGCAAGATAATTGTGAATAAACATTTGCATTTAAAGCTGCTCTTTCACATTTCTTCATAGAAAAATACAAAATTGCGTCTTAGATTTGGAAATTTTTGCATTTTCAGATGTTTAAAAAACGCACATGGGTATAGCACCAGCAAAAGAATTTGTAGCTTGAAGAAATAGTGCTATATCTAGATGGCATGTTACGTTCAGTGTTTTGAATCGCGATTAAAGACGAATTGGGCAGACTAAATTATATGTAAACAACGAAGTTCACTTAAAAGTTATTAAAGTACATTGGCACTGAAAAAGGCTGCGAATGAATTAGCCTAAACACGAAAGGGAACCGAACCGGATTGTTAGTCCAGTACCTATGAATTAGCATTACAAAATCTCAAGCTTCCAAACATTATGCTCGCCGCAGTTGACTCGCAAGAAGAAGCTGGGCTAAGCAGGGATAATTCTGGCTCAGAATAGCATGTGCAAAAATATCTCATTTAGCTGAATCTTATTATAATGAAGAATTTTTGGTGATAAATTATATCAAATCAATGGCTCAGTTGGAAACAGATGTAACTGCCTATATGATTATGGCAGTTACAACTGTTTTGCGCTGAGCCAACAAAGTCCTTCACTAAATACCCTTTTGCTTCGAGATTTTTCTCTCATTTCGCCAATTTCAATGAGATTTGTGGCAGAAAAATGGGAGAATATGTCAATATCTCACCCAAAAATGATCCTTGGCTAAGTATAAACTCCGTAGCATCTCCACCAACGCAGTAAAAGAATCATAGAAGCGCATTAGGAAAGCTGATTGACGTCGTACAAGCGCAGTAGAAATGCCACTGAAGCGCTGTAGGAGCGGCGTAACATCGCCACGAATACCATGACAACGTCTACTTTCTTCCCCCCCCCCCCCCCTCCCCCCCCGAAAAGTAGCCTATGATTATTTCCCGGCGATTCAATTATGATATAGAAGAAATGATCGTCCTGGAAGTGCGGTTCAATCACCGTCATATGAGACAGGCCCTTTAATTCGTAAAATGGGTACAGTAAAGAACATAGTGAAATTGACAAGATGAATGATTTTGGAATGATATTGGAATGAAATTGAATGAATGTGTGGATCAAGTTTTGAGTGAAATTAAAGGGAGGTAATCCAATATCGTCTTTGTTCAAGGTGAACAAAATTAGAGATATTTATTGCCTCCCTTTCGTAAAATACACGTACTTTTCTGTTAATGAGTCTTCGTGAACCAACCAGACACTTTGAAATCCACACCGACCAATAAAATCGTAAAATAATGTGATCGATTTGAAGAAAATATAAATCCAGTCGAACGATTTCTAAATGATTTCAAATAATTATGGAGCGTTTTTGATCGATTTGAGTGGGTGTTTAGAATGAATGAATGGAGCGCTGAGTGAGCGATTTAGAATGATTTTGATTGGAATGAGTGTCAGTTGCACTATGTTTTTAACTGTATACATGCTTATTTTGTTCAAAACTCGCTCATAAAACTCATCTACCCATTCAGAACTACAAGAAAATATCCCTTAAACATTCATTTTCTTAATTTCCAGATGTCTGTGAAAAACGTTTTAAATAATTTACCTTCAATATCTATCACAAGATGGTGTAAAAGCTGTTTAAAAACACTCTAAATTCAGATATTTTTGCCCAAATATTGAAATTTAGAGCGTTTTATTCATTACCTTCAATTAATTTTTTGAGTGAAATTTGAGGGAGGTAATCGCTAATTTTGTTCCTGATAAACAAAATTAGCCATGTTCAATGCCTAATTATTTAATAAAACATGCATACAAGGTGTATAAACAGCTTCCTATTTCTAATATTTCCTATTTAGATCCAGACTACCGCTTACAATTTCAAAATTTAAAATAGAAACTCACAACGAAAAAATACAGATGAAGTTAAAACAGACTGAAAATAAGGAAACACATAAAACCTATGAAAATACTATAAAATTTGATAAAAAGGGATTCCACGTTGTACACCTAAATGTCCAGCATCTTATTCCGAAATATGATGAAATAAGATACATACTAACATCTTCAAGTGAGAATAAGATAGACATATTAGGGCTGTGTGAAACATTTTTAAATGACACAATTGATTTCAATCTCAATATTCCAGGCTATTCATATTTAAGGAAAGATAGAAAACATAAAAAGGGTGGTGGTCTGGTAGTTTATGTTGCAAATCACGTTAATTTCAAGCGTCGATAAGAATTTGAATCAGAACAAATTGAATCTATTTGGATTGAAGTATTTCAAAAAAATGCAAAGTCATTTTTTGTGAGTTTTGTATATCGCCCCCCAAATTCTAAACAAGATTGGATCACAAGTTTTGAAGCTCAGATTCAAAGTCTTGAATATTTACAAGCAGAAATACTTTTTCTCGGTGATTTCAATTTTAAATTCATTCCGGTGAAAAATACTTTTGAATGTCAAAAATGGTCAAGATTTGTTACTAAGACCGGTTTTCAACAGCTGGTTCGTCATCCTACCAGGATATCAAAGAAATCTTCCTCTATAATAGATCATATTTACTCCAACAGGGACGAAAGGATTTGTGAAATATCAATTCCAACTCTATCATTGAGTGATCATTTTCCTGTATGTTTAACAAGGAAGGTAGCCAATAGAAATTTTCACAAGAAAACACATTCAACTCTAAAATATAGGAGCTTTAAAAACTTTAAATTAACTAATTTTCATAGGGATTTAAGTACATCCCCGCTCCATCTAATTGAAACAGAGATAGATCCAGATAAGGCTTTGGACTTCTTTTATAAAATCATCAATGATATTTTATCGCAACATGCACCAATCAAACACAAAAGAATAAAAACTGACCATCTGCCAAATTGGTTTAATGATGAAATCAAACAAACTATGTTTGAACGTGATCGGTATCACAAATTAAAGGACTGGAAAAACTACAAGCTAATGCGAAAAAAAACAACACATCTTATTCGCAAAAGTAAACGAAATTATTATAATACTGCTATTCAAAAAGGTACAAACTCAAAGGAGCTATGGCAAAATTTCCGAAAAATAAAAAATAATGATAATGGCCTCGTTGAAACATCTTGCATTCCCTCTAGATTAATATACCATGGATCCGAAGTTGATGACACTCGTATAATATTAAATTGTTTGAATGACCATTTTATTAACGTGGCGAAAATTGTAGATAGAGTAGAATTCAATGAAAGTTCATTTTCCTATATAAAGTCATGTTTACATAATAAATTAAAAAATAAATATTTTGATGTTAACTTTATAACACCTTTTGAAGTAAGTAAAATGATAAAGGAATTAGACACCTCTAAAGCTACCGGAATAGATGAAATAAGTGCAAATGTTTTAAAACAATGTGGTGACTATATAGTTCTGCCGATTACATCAATCATAAATAACAGCATTGCTAAAGGTGTTTTTCCTAGAGCGTTGAAGCACGCATATGTGCTTCCTTTTCATAAAGGGTCAGCAAAAGATGACCCAAATAACTACCGACCTATTTCCGTTTTGCCGACTTTGTCAAAAGTTTTCGAACGACATTTGGCAAACCAGTTAAACTCATTTTTAAGCAAACATAACGTCTTAGAAACTCTTCAGTCTGGATTTAGAGAAAAACATTCATGCCAATCAGCGCTCATTCGATTAATAGATGAATGGCTAAATGAGATTGATTCCGGAAAAATTATTGGTTCAATTTAAGTAGATCTCAAAAAAGCTTTTGATTTGGTTGACCATGAAGTTCTGTTGCACAAATTAAAACTGCATAATTTTTCTGAGAAATCATTGGCCCTTTTTAAGTCTTACTTAAGTGAAAGAACTCAATGTATTCAACACAAAACTACTTTTTCGTCTTCACAAAAGTTAACAAGCGGTGTTCCGCAAGGCTCTATATTGGGTCCGATACTATTCTTAATTTATATCAATGACCTAAGCTTATTTATCAAAAACTCTAACCTTGATCTTTATGCTGATGATTCAACGCTTTACGCATCTGGAACTGAATTATCAGAAGTTCAAACAAATCTTCAGAGTAGTTTAGATTGTATTCTCAATTGGTGCACGAACAACAACATGCTTGTTAACCCCAGTAAAACAAAATGTATGATAATAGGACCAAGAAATAAAACTAAATCTTGTAACCTTGATTTACGAATCAAAAATGTTCCGATAGAAAACGTTGAGACCCATAAGATTTTAGGTGTGAACGTAGACAAACACTTAAACTGGATTGACCATATTGATAAAACATGCCTAAAAATAAACAGTAAAATTGCTTTGCTTAAAAGAACATCTATTTACCTTACATTTGAAATGAAACAACTATTTAATACTTCCTACTTACTCCCATATTTTGATTATTGTTGTCCCGTTTGGGGAAGGAATACCAAACGAAATTTATCTAAAATTAACATGCTCCAGAAAAGGGCTGCTCGCATCATACTTGGCGCCTCAATTAGAACTCCTTCAAGAACTCTTTTTACCAAACTGAAATGGTTGAGTTTTGATAACAGGTGCAATTATCATACTGCGCTACTAATATTTAAATCTCTAAACAATCTCACGCCTAAATACATTACAGATATTATTTCATTCTCTAAAAATTGTACATATAACTTAAGATCTGCTTCCCGCCATGATATAACTAACTCAAGATTTAAGACATCTTTTAAGAAAAGGGCGTTCTCTTATGCCAGTATGGAAGTGTGGAATAAAATTCCCATTTTCATAAGAGAATCGAACACAGTTCACATTTTTAAAAAAAGAATAAAGGCTTATTTACTGAACCAAGAAATAATATAACTGTTTCTGCCTGATTTTATTTCAAATTTAGGTGTGTTAAGTTATACAGTGTGTCTGTCCGTACGTGATTCTATCAATTTCAAAAAAAATGTCGTGCTGAATCTTGTCTTTATCAATTGCATAACTAATATTTATGCTCAATGATTAATATGTTTTAAATGTGTGTGTAAGTTTGGTTTTTTGTTTGTGTGTGAGAGAGAGAGAGAGAGAGAGTTAGAGAGTGAGAGGAGAGAGAGAGAGAGAGAGAGAGAGAGAGAGAGAGAGAGAGAGAGAGAGAGAGAGAGAGAGAGAGAGAGAGAGAGAGAGAGAGAGAGAGAGAGAGAGAGAGAGAGAGAGAGAGAGAGAAGGCAACATTGTGAAAAAAGACACTTTTTCATCTCATTGTTAATTGAAATTGATTGTCTTAATGTTTTTACCTTCTTTAAATAAAGATATTATTATTATTATTATTATAAATATGAAATTGAAATCGCGATTTATTTCTAGCTGAATTCATTTTGAATTAAATTGTTGATCATATCTCTTTTCGTCATTTTGAGCGTTTTTGAATGGTTTGAGTGTATGGAATGAATGAATGGAGCGCCGAGTGAGCGATTTTGAAGGTTTTGATGGAGATGAATGTCAATTTCACGCTGTTACTACCTGTAAATGCGCAACTTGGACGTCGTATTACAGTTTAAATAAGGTGTGCATATGGTCAGGCATACAAACCTTTTATGTGCCCACTTTATCTTATTAATCCAATCATAACGAATGATTGGCGATTTATTAACTGTAATAATTATATAGAACATATAATGTTTCTTTCAAGTGTACATAGGCAGTGTATGTCATGTTCTTTTATGTACAATGAAATAAATTCAATTAGAAACATATAAATAAATTTTGATTGATGACAATCTTGAACTCAAAATATATTTTTTCAACAGGATCGAGTTACAGGGAATCAGGACCTGAGATTAAAAAAAACTTTTCTTATGCTTAAATTGAGAATTTTCTCAAGTTTTAAATTTAAACTTATGTACGAAAATAAAAAGATAATATTAATAAGTTGTTATTTATAACAACTTATTAATATTATCTTTTATGTTAATACATTAAAATGAGTATTAAACAGAATTGCGGCTTAAATCTCAATTTAAAATTTGAGAAATTTGAACTGAGAATGAGAAAAGGTTTATTACCTCGGGCCCAGGTTTTGCGCGTAGGAGAATCATAAATCCTTCAAGCTTCCGAATCTGAGTCCCGTAGACCCCATAGGGATCAACGACAGAAAAGAACTGAAGACTAGTTCTTTTAATTCTTTCCTGAAGTTGAGCCCAAAATATTACGTAGTTTACATACCTATGTTTTTCTTCCGCGATATAACAGTGTAAAATCCCTCTCATCTATTGAAAGAATGAAGGTTTGAGCCTGTTAAACAATATGATGGATGTTACTCTGTTATAATCGCGGAAATTAATTCTCAAGAATGTAAACTATACTTAGTTCCAACAGAAAGTGTGCACTTATGAATTTTGAATATCTCTGAAATTACACAATCTATCGTCTTGAAACGTCGTATGACTATTCCCAAGAGTATGTGCAAACCATATTTAAAAACCGAAATCACGTGATGGGCAAAAATGTTCTGCTAAATTGAGATATTTCATTTTGCATGTTTTGCGTGTGCATCACGCGTAAATCGAATAATTGGTCTAAAAATACATTAAGTTGAATCTTTGCGGCTTTCCTAAGCATAAAATCACATCTTCAATACGATTGTGCATGATGCTACAGCGTGGTTTGACAACCAATAAACGTCGTTGAACAAAATCAAACCTTATCAGATTTAGAACGTCATTAAGATTGATTGCGCACTCATGTTGCAATAGAAATGGAGGTCATCATTATCTAAGGCCTTTAATAAGCAAATCGAGCTGTCCTAGAACGCCATAACACCATTGAACGACAAGTTACTGGCTAAGCAACGCTGCATTGTCTTACGTTGACATGCACGTAACGTCTGCATAAAAGTTAAAACTTTTGTTTGGAAATGGCTTGGAAAGACTTCTAAAAGTCTATAATGCAACATCAACGCATAGCTCTTACCAAAGAAAAAGTTGTAAGGAGATGAAATTTCAACAATTTAAGGTCTGCCTGCGCGAATGCAGCATGCGGTGCTTTATCCAAATTTGATTTCACTTTCAAAAAGTCATGACTGAATTATGGTATCAAAGGGCATGGTTCGACTTTCTATATGAAGCGGCTCTATTTTCTGTAAAAAATAAAGTATACCCATATTAAAACGCCCGTATGACATTTTTGTGTTTTGAATTGAAAAAGTCCCAATTTTGGATTTTGAGATTTTTTATTGGTTGCCATGGTAACCTTGGTCGTCTTTGGGGACTTCCACTATAACCAAAGTCTCACTATTTATTGGATGGCACACAACGGGGGCCCAATAATCGTGTCTGGTGTTTTCATTCATTGATAGATTCTGCCTTGCAATATCTCATTGAAATCGTCTTGAAGTCTTGAAATCGACGATTTCAATAAGATAATACACGGCAGAATTCCATATTCAGTTACAACTGTAGAAGCAACTTTAATTTTTGACTTACGCATAAAATGATCGCACGATGATTAGTAAAACGAGCCCCTGGTGAGTAAATTCTTAAACAAAAAAATTTAGATCTGTTTTATACATTAACAGTGCCATGGGATACCGCAGATCTCAAAATATTCGGAGGGATCCCATCAGGTAAGGTATTGGACCCATAATAGTTCCGCAACATTTCGGAACTCATGTACTTTCACAATGCTAACCAAGATTTCCTAATGAAAATCGTTAAGAAACCACGGTTAACACTTCTGAAGTTCATTCATACCGAAACGTTACGGAACTGTCACGGGTTTGACTCCCTTAAAGGCAAGGGATTCTATCGGGTTCCTCCTACGACCGTAAAATTTAATCACGATCCATTTGTTTTACAAACAAGGATCTAACTTCACTTTCTTCCTTACATTTGTAAGGAACAAAGTGAAGTTAGAACACTTGGCTTGCAAAGGTTCTAGAATGTATCACTAACCTTTACTATTCGCCTTTCTTGCATTCTGATTCTACTAACTTCTCTAAACGAGTGAAATGATCCCTAATCATGTAGAGGGACCAAGTAGGGATTCTTTTGGGAACCCATTGAAAACAGTTAAGTTCGACCAATGTCGTAGATGGTAAGGCTTGTTAGAAGGACTTTTTCAGAGAAAAAATAATTGTGAATATTTTCTTCTTGATATCTCCCTATAGAAAAGAATCGCAACAATACACCACATATTTGGATCTGAAAGGAATTTACAGTATTTTGGTCGGGGCCAGCATGCAATTCTAAAGGCAAAATCAAGTATAAGCTTTGTTGTTTGCTGGTGCTTCTTGTCTTATTTCAAGTTCATGTAAAATACGGCACAATATATGGCTCAAGCGTGCTCACTACTTTTTTCTTAATTGTCTCATAGTCTTATGACATTTTCATAATTATAGTAGGTTGTAATTCGTTGGGTTCTGTAATCCAATACAGACGAGCAGAATAGAATCATTTGCGAAACGTGTACATACATGCAAAGCGTGGTATCATTTCAAAACGTTCGTAATTTCTTCGTATCCTTAATGCAGGGCTGGTTTACAAATGCATGCGGTACTTCAAGGAAACATTTTTTCCGACAGAACACGGATATTTTACGCCTCTGAATTAATTTCTTACGTGGCTGCATTGTGTCTCCAACGCTTTGGGTGAAACGTTCCCCTCTTTCCAAATTTTTGTACGTGCAAAGCGAGGAACCATTTTTAAACGTTTACAAACAGTTTTGTTTCCTGAACGCAGTGCTGGTTGGTAGCAAACTTGATGAGAATCTTAATATGTAAAAGTCCCATAGCGGGCCTCACATTTAGTACCCTAATAATTATCACAATTTCAAAAGTTGCAAACAGTAGTAAAGTTGTTGTTGGTTTGTTTCGTTTGTTTGCTTTATTTTGCTTTTTACCAACGAACTTAATGAACATTACAAATATTTAACGACTAGCGACTACAAGGAATATAAAATTGTAATGTGACTGAAAGAAATCTTCATCCGTTCGTTTTTACATTTATCTAAATTTGAAAAATCAGTCTTAAAATTATAAGATTAGGTCCCTTCGAAATATTTTTGCTTCTTTTATGTCATTTGAACCAGAAACCTTCGATTAATAAAAGGAATATTGTATATTATGTTGAAGATTTTAAGATAAGAAAATTATATAAAATGAATACACTAACTCAATCAATCATTTACAACCTGTCATGTAAATTACTAATTGAAACGTACATGGATATAATTAATAAACCCACGTGCGCTGTCATCGATGACAGCTCGGGTGTCGTCGTAAACGTGCGTAATGGCCGAATTCTACCGAACATATTATTTCATGAATGGCGATCCCTGCATACCGATCATAGCCTTTCAATGATTCTAAAAGTCTTATCTTATGATTTAAAGATTCGTTGTCCTTAGCTCAGCAGCAAACTTTATTCATTGAAGACCGTTCCATTTAAATGTATCGATTTTGGTACATATTGATAGACATCTTTCCCCGTTCCTATAAAATAAGATTACGATTGACCCAAATTAAAAAAAAAATGTTTGAGGGTAGTTTCGTCAATGAACAAAAGTATACATGCACTAACGTTAATACGCAAAAATCTGACTAAGTTAAACGTTTATTATCAACATTTTGTTAATAAGTATCGTTTCAAGACCGATTTAATCATACAACAATATGCCCCTACCAAATAAATGTTGTTTACCAAATCTGACTTTATCCCAACAGCACGCAAACAATCACATCCATTTTGTAAGCAATAAGATTTGATAAATGCTAGTATGAGTTTAAAGTTAAAAGTGAAGAAGTCTGTCTGACGACATGTGTACAGTCCTTCCAACACTTTGATCATTATCATCTGGATGGGTCTTGCCAAAAAGAAAAACATATATACTTTCTGTTGTTATTCCTGTTTTTCTTCTTATTATCGGAGTATAATTTAAGTATTTTAATTTTTACCTAATACATTAGATTTTCGATTTAATTTACGATTTTATGTCCTGTTGGGTGATAAGATACATGTAGACAAAGCACATGGGATTGTTTTATATTCCAATATGTTCGTGCAGTTGATAGAAAAAGAGCTTTTACAGAATCTTAATGGTTAACTCATGCCCAGGCTAGATTTTGTAACTTGAATTCACAAATTGTTTTCCCTAGCTATTTCCGTAAAAATAATGATACTACCATTTGATTGACAACATATGGCTCTTTTTTTCATGGGAATAAGCTAATCTGCCATGTGTTCAGGATGTAAAAACGTTGCGTGAGCGCTTTGAGATGATACCCCGCTTTGCACGTGCACATACGTGCAAAGCGAGGTATCATTTCGAAAACGCTTCGCTAACGTTTTCATCCTGAACGCAGGGCAGGATTCCAGTTAGTATATAAACTTGCCCTTCGTTCAGGATGACAAAACGGTGCAGTTTGCCAATTATACCCCGCTTTGCACGCTAATGCACGTGCAAAGCGGGGATATAATTGGAAAACTGTTTGCACCGTTTTTTTCATCCTAACCGAAGGGCTGGGGCCAGTTTCATCAAAACATTTAAGACGTATTTTTGTCCTACTGATGACTTTCGAATCGGTTACAACAACAATCACCTTACATGGGTATTGATAGATTGGTGATACACGATTTTTGTTCTTAATATATGGCAAGTCATCGGTAAGACAAAAATGCGTCCTAAAAGCTTTGGTGAAACTGGCCCCTGATGTACGGATTCTGACATCCCAGGGTCAGGGTTGATAATGATATAGAAAAGAAAACATTTGAATTACATTTGTATGTTGAATGTGGACCACAAACCATTAAGATCTTGGTTACTCAAGACCAGGCGATTTATGAGCAAGTCTTTTCTTTCTTTCTCTTAATCGAAGATATTTCCATCTCTTACTCCATGTAGATAACTATGACATATTTCTCGCCAGATGAACCATTATTAGTTACTTTTGAAATTTGAGAGATTTGAAATATTTTCGATTGTCAAATTTGTAAACATGTACATGTACTTAGAAAACAGCCCGGAGAGATATGGGGTAGACAGGTCATGATTCGACTATGTAGGTTTGACAAGAAATGATAGATCGACTGGGATGAGTCGTGTATTCATCAATGCACCGGGTTGATTGATATTTCAACGATCTCAGAATTTTCAATCAGTAAAGGTGCGGACTTCTTTCGACTAACACCAGTACTAGGCCGACGTTTTTGTGCAAGTTTTTCAAACTAGTGTGGATATTTTTCTAATTATTTTTACAAAGTAAAACAAAGTTTGATACATATAAGTTTTAGATTGGTGTTTGAATATTAGATACTACCGTGAAAAATGAATCTAATGTTAATAATCTTGGGTTCGATCCTTGCAATGGTCAGTGCCCACAGATATGGTGCCGACCCACAGGCGTGTGACACGATGAAGCCGGGACACGGCACCACGAGGAGACAGACCCGAGCCACGCCCTATATCGTGGAGACCCACCAACCGGGATACGTGCCGTGCAGGACTCTTCCGCTAGCCAATCAGTTCCCAAATTGTGGAGTCATGGGTAAGTTTTTGTTTGTTTTGTCAATTTATTATATTTTATATAACGAAATGAACGACCTACCATGGTACTATTAATTCTTGTTTTTTCCCCTTAGCAAAAGTGAAAAGAAACTACAACAATTTGATCAGAATATCGCTATTATTTTTTCGCGTTTTCGGGGCTGGCGAGTTTAGAGAACGAATAGTTTTTCTAGTGAAATAAAAAACGGTTTACAGTATCGTAAATTTGTGTCGCTTTTTTTGTTTCATTTATTTTCACTTAATCAGTCGCTATATTAAGTTTCAGACATATATTATTTATAAATTCTACCATCGGTAGCTTTCTAAACTCACACCAAAGGATAATGATGCAAGTGAAACCAGGAGACATAAACAATGTTTTTTTTTCCTTCTAGAAAATTATGGCTAAAATTTATTTTCGTTTATTAATTCCTTTTGTTCTTTACCATTTTATAATGACAGCCAATTCACTCATAATTTGTATTAAAGGCACTTTGCAGTAGCGTCAACCGATTCGCCATGTTTTGAATAAACTTTATTTCCTTTTTCTTTTTCAGTTCGTATCCGCACACGCCGAGGAGGAAATTTCAAGGGATTTCTGCTTCAAGCACGATCTAAGATGCCGGACGGTTCCGTCATGTATGTCGGGGATTTCCGGTACGCTAACGGACAGGTACGGATATTTCTCCGATACAATTCTAACTTGTCTGAATTCTAGAATTCTGCGCTACGATTGCGTGTGCGGGCGTTTCTGATTTGAGCCAGGCTTTGCACTTGAGTACACGAAAAGCGGGATAACATTTTTAAACGTTTCGCAAACGTTTTCTTCCTGAACACAGGTCAGGTCCAAAGAGATTACAAAACTTCAAAATAATTTGTTTGATAAATGCTAGGATAATAACCGCAGAAGGACTGAAATTTAAAGATCCAGTTCGAGTAGTGATATGCTTAAATAACATTGAACTTTAGCTTTGAATTGGAATTAAATATCAAGTCGAGTGACAAACTTAATAATTTCAGATATAGATGTAAATATAAAAAATTACAAATACAATGTGACGATTCTTCTCTCGTAAACGCTTTTTGAACGAATTGACAATTTTAATACACGTACATTTCAACCAATCTGATTTCAAGTTCTCCCCTAAAAAACTAAGTAAAAGCAGACAAAGAATGCGTAGATCAGTCCTGCATCCAGGATGACAAAACGATGCAAACTGTGTGCAAATTATACCCCGCTTTACACATGCATTTGCGTACAAAGCAATGCATAATTTGAAAACAGTTTGCACCGTAATGTCACCCTGAACGCGGGGCAGACTACACATCTGTGCTATACCCACAAGAAAATACCACAGTTTCATTAAAACATAATGTTGTATCATATTGACTTCCTTTTTCAGATGATTCCAGCCCGAACGGGCCAGAATCAACTTGGCAGAATGCAGAATCAGTTTAACAATAGAGGTGGAGTGTCCCTGGGTCAGGTTGGCGGGGCTAGGGCCCTAGGTCAGGTCGGTGGTCCAGGAGGAGCAATGGCTTTAGGTCAGGTCGGCGGGCCTATGTCTGGAGCAATGGGTTTAGGCCAGGTCAGTGGACCCGGGGGAGCAATGGCTTTAGGTCTGACTGCCGATCAGCAACAAAATAGAACTAAAAGACAAGTTGGAGGAGGTTTCGGCAACCAATTTGGAAATCAACAGTTTGGTAACCAGTTTGGAAACCAGTTCAATAGATTCGGAAACCAGGGACAGTTCCAAAGGTAAATACTTGTTATTTGATTTACTTCTTGCTATGTCTCAGGGCTCGTGTTGGTGTTTGATATTGGGGAGTCATTGACTCCCCACCTTAGAAATTCTTGGAATCAAATCTGAATTTAAAGGAGTCAAAATGTAAGAAAAAGCAAATCATAAGTAGAATTTGGCATATTCAAGAGTCACTTTAGCTGTTTCCTGTAATGATATAAAATGAAATAAAGTATTTAATTTGTAGAACTTCAGATAGTAATTTGTGAAAATCTTGGGTATAAAAAACATGCTTTGACCCTTAGTGAATTCCTCACAAGGGGATCAAAAATGTGTGTGTGTGTGTGGGGGGGGGGGTGTCAAAACCCAAGCCCTGTGTCCATAAAAGATAACTTGATTGCAAATAGAATCAAATGAGTGTTATGTTGTTTAAGATGACGAAAAATCTCGGATTGACCGCCAAAATCACAGTAACCACAGCTCTGTTGAGGCGTGGCTACGGTGCCTTTTATAGTCTAAAGGCTAATGTTATACAGGACCAAATATTAACAACAAATATCATGAAATACTTGCTACATTTAACCAGTGAATAACTTCATTCCTTTTCAAATATTGAAGGAAAATCCACAATTCATATATGTGTATGTGCGTATATGTGCATGCTTGTATGTGTATGCATAAGTGTGCATGTATATGTATGTATATACACGTAAAGTTTGTCTAGAAATACATTTCATACCCAACTATTACACGAAAAATAGACGTGTATTCTAAGCTCAATTAAAATGGTATTCTTACTTGATTCTTTTATAGGAAAGATGTGTAGAAAGCAGTACATCACTTCAGAAAATAGAACCTTAAGAATATTTTACTCGAAAATGAATTGCACTCAACAAATATTGTTATTTAAGAATAATAAAAGCGTAGGATATAAAAAAAAAATTAAAACATTATCGTCGATAACTTAAAAATATTCTCTTACAATTGCCGAGGCTTGAACAATACCAAAAAACGTCATGACTTATTTTCCCTTTTTAAAGAAAAATCTGCCGATATAATTTGTTTACAAGAAACCCACTTCACTGCTGAATTAGAAAAATCTGTATATTCCGATTGGAATGGGGATTGTTACTTTAGTAGAAGAAGAAGAAGAAGAACTCTTTATTCAGACTTGTACATAACATACATCGTCTACAACAATATATACTAATAACACGTGAAAAAAGGCTCACACACACTCACAAACACACACACACACACACACAAAAAAAAAAAAAAAAAAAAAAAAAAAAAAAAAACACTCACACGCATGTATACTCGCGCCATGATTACAAATATCACTATAGTAGCCACGTATATCTCCACAATTCGAAGTGAGCGACCAAATGTCGACTCCGCCTACAGTGTATAGACCGACTCGACCTTCGATCACCCCCCCAAACCTGCGGACCCATACACGTGGTACGATCATCTAATCATTAGATTAAGTTGTTTTTGCATACCAATGATGAAGTTGATATTGAAAAGGAGAGTAGATTATTTTTCGGGTAAAAACAGTATAAACAGTACCTGTGTTGTTCAATTTGATATTGCCTAATTAAGAGATTCTTTTATTTATAAGCCAACATAAATATTTAATTTTAACCGTCGCAATGCGTAGAAACAATTTTGCATTATCGAATCAAATTCTAAACAAATTCAAAACGGAAGAAAGCACTGGGAGTGCTCTTTGAAATTATTTTAGAATTCTATTTAGTCATGGTAAATCCAATGCAAAAGGGGTGGGCATTTTAATTCGCAAAGAGTCGGGAATAAAGGTCAATCGCATTAAACCAGATGACGTCGGGCAATTTCTTATATTGGAACTTTCGTTTCAAGACTCAGACTTCCTTCTAGTTAATATATATGCCCCCAACAATGACACTCCTAATTTCTTTATGAATATATTTGAAGCTATAGATTCAATGGCTATAAATGATAAATATATCGTATGTGGTGACTTCAATCTGGTGTTGGATCCAGTTCTAGATTATAAAAACTATAAATTGAATAACCACAATTTAAATAGCAGAAATGTGTTACTTTCTTTCATATCTGATCGACAATTAATAGATCCCTTTCGAAACATTAATGGTGAAACAAGAAAGTACACATGGAGAAGAAATAATCCTATTCAACAAGGAAGATTAGATTTCTTTTTAATAACAACTAATCTTAACGAATTTGTTAAAAACTGTGATATCAATTTAAGTTATAAGTCAGATCATTCGATTGTAGTCTTAGATCTAAAATTCTCGATATGCCAACATGGGAAAGGTTTTTGGAAATTCAACAATTCACTTTTAAATGACAAAAATTATATTGAATGCATAAATAAAAAAATAGATGAAATAATTATCCAGTACTGCATTCCAGTTTACGATGTAAATAATGTTTTGTTTCTAGAAAAAGACGAATTGCAATTCGTTATAAATGACCAACTTTTCCTAGAAACACTAATGATGGAGATTCGAGGAAAAACTATTTCTTATTCATCTTTTAAACAAAAGCAAAGAAATAAAAGAGAACAGTCACTAATCACAGAAATAAATAATTTGCAAAATAACATAAATGACCAGAATAAAGAACAACTTTTTGAACTTGAAACAGAGCTAAAAGAAATAAGAGAAACAAAATTAAAGGGTTCTTTTATAAGATCAAAAGCAAAATGGATAGATGAAGGCGAAAAATCTACTGAATTTTTTTGTCATCTTGAAAAACAAAATTCTTTAAATAAGAATATTCCATTTTTAGAGACTGAAAATGGCAATCAAATATTCTCACAAAAAGGTATATTAAATGAAATGAAAACATATTACGAATTATTATACGATGAACGCCATAACTTTGAAAAGAATATTGATTTAGCAAAGGAGTTTTCAAAATTTCAATATGATAAATTAAGCTCGGAAGAATCTGGCAGTCTAGAAGGTCTTTTAACGTACAAAGAAGTTACTGAAACACTAAAGCAAATGAAAAACGATAAAAGTCCTGGAATAGACGGATTCACATCAAACTTTTATAAAATGTTTTGGACAAAAATAGGACATTTTGTAGTTAGAGCATTAAATTTTTCATACATAAATGGTTCACTTTCTAGAAACACAAAACTTGGAACAATAATATGTATTCCAAAAGAAAATAAGCCCAAACAATTTCTGAAAAATTGGAGACCTATTACCTTGTTAAATGTTTTGTATAAATTAGCGTCAGGAACAATAGCCAACAGACTAAAAAATATTCTCGATAAGTTGATATCAACAGACCAAACAGGATTTATTAAAGGCAGGTATATTGGAGAAAATACACGATTAGTATACGACATAATGAAATATTGTGAAGAAAATAACATTCCAGGTCTATTAATGCTCATCGACTTTGAAAAAGCATTTGACTCATTGTCCTTTCAGTTTATTGAAAAAACTTTAACTTTTTTTAATTTTGGGGAAATGCTTCAAAAATGGATTAAACTCTTTCTATATGATACCGAAGTTTGTGTTCAACTTAACGGTTACATGTCAGAATATTTTAAAATAAAAAGAGGCTGCAGACAGGGTGATCCTATTTCTTCTTATATTTTTATTCTTTGCGCTCAGATACTAAATATGAAAATAAAAAATTGTAAAAACATATCTGGAATCAAAATAGGTGGAGAAGAATATATAATTTCACAATTTGCAGACGACACTACTCTCTTAATGGACGGAACAAGTCAGTCTCTTAACGCAGTTTTAGATACTTTGCATACGTTTTCAGAATGGTCAGGTTTAAAGATTAATTTTGATAAGACAAAACTCGTATGGATTGGTTCACTAAAATATAGTACACGTTCAATTAAAACACGATGGAAACTTTCATGGGGTGAAACGCAATTTAAACTCCTAGAAATACTATTTGATGTAAATCTAGAAAGAATGAATTGTCTCAATTTTGAAAGTAAAATTAAAAGTATAGACAAGTCGATCTCCTTCTGGAAAAAGAGGAAACTAACGCCACTTGGTAGAATAGTTGTCACTAAAACACTTTTATTGCCAATATTAAATCACTTATTTATTAGTTTGCCCTCACCTAAAAACGATTTAATGAAAAAGATTAATGAAACCTTCCAAACTTTTATTTGGGACGGTCGACCAAAGATTAAAACCTCGGTAGGAATTAAACCAATTCAAGAAGGAGGCCTAAAAATCCCAGATGTCGAATACTTTTCAAGCAGCATGAAAATTAAATGGTTAAAGCAATTGGTATCAAATCCATATAGCTCAACTTTTAAACTTGTATATAACTTTTTAGATATAGACAAGCTATTAAATTATGGAAAAAGGTATTGCGAAATAATTGTGAAAAGTCTAAAGAATGACTTCTGGGTAGATGTTATCAATTCTTACATAAAATATATTTCCAAGTTCAAATTCGAAAAATGGAATCAAATACTACATGCTCCTCTCTTTTACAATGAAAATATTATTATTGGATCAAAATGCGTTAGAAATCAAGCAATGTTTGATGGAGGAATACGATACGTTAAAGATATATTACATAAGAATGGAACTTTTAAAAACTTACAGGAAATACAACAATTTGGTCACGTCAACATTAACTTTTTGAACTATTATAGTCTACGCAATGCAGTTTCAACATTTCTAAATAAACAGAATATTGAGACAGATAATTCTTTGTTAATGCAAGTACACAATCCATGTGTTAACTGCTATTTCTTTCCGATACTTTCAAAAAAACAACCTAACAGATTTATATATTCAACACTTTCCAACAATGATTATACTCCAACAAGTCAACAAAAATGGATGGAATCGTTTCACAATTTTGAATTTAACTGGAATCGAGTGTACACCTCTGTATATAAAGTTACCCCGGATACGTATCTACAATGGCTCCAAACAAGAATCGTACATCGAATTTTGCCAACTAATTCTCTCCTATATAAAATGAATATATCAGAAAGTAAACAATGCTCTTTTTGTAATAAAGACGATGAAACACTAATCCACCTATTTTACGGATGTGAAAATGTAAAACCATTAATAGAATACATTCAACGACAAATACAAACTATCCACGGAAATTTTGATTTAAATAGCTTTAATATTCTATTTGGTACAAATACGAAACTAGATATAGACTTAATATGCCTGTACTTTAAGAGATACATTTATACGTGTAAAATGAAACAAATAAAACCATCTATACGAGGATTTACTAAAAATATAAAACTGTCATACGAAATAAATATTCAAACAAAAACTAACAAAAACTTTGAAATATATTGGGCAATTGTCAAAAGCATCACTCGAGTCAGTAATTAAGACAAAGAAAAAAGAATATGAAATCTTCAAATATCTAAACTGACCTACGCTAAATACATAATGTTAATAACAAACACCAAGAACACCTTATGATGTAAAAGAAGTGATGTACTTGCTTTCTGTAGTAACATCTTCACATATATCTTTCCTTTTTTCTTTCTATTTACACCGTTAGAACCATTTTTTTGTTATTTTATACTGTTTATGTTGTTAATATGTTTAAATGATATATTTTATTCTTCCACATTGAAAGTTGATAACTCATCTACAATTGCCATTTTACCGAAAACACAAACTGAAACCTTTTTGTTCATCAGTATAGATTAATGTTGATAATTTACAGTTCATATACAAAGCAATTAATGGATAATGGATAACGATTGTTCTAGAATCTTGTAAATACAAACGCTGTAGTTGTAAGGTTTATTGAAATAGCGTTAGCAATATAAGTTCTACAATTCATATATTTATTTTACGCAATAATATCTGTATTCAATCTACACAAAACGAAATAGATAAACATATCGTCGTATTTGTTCGGAAGCTTGTAACTATGGCTTGATTTAGGGTGTAGTTGCAGAGTTTCAGTTTAGAATCGACATTATGTTTAATACACCGAATAATCGAAAATAAATATACGAAAAAGAATCGTTTAAATTGACCTTTTCCTCTTTACTAAAACGTTTAATTAGAGTATTCTTTCATCTTTAAATCAACTTTTAAAAATGTAAATGGGTTATCAAATATGAACTGTTTGTCTATATGATATTATGTTTATATATAATTCGTCAAATATAATATGTCACTTGCTTACAAAAAATAAATAAATAAATAAAAATAAATGACCAAATTGGGACTATGACGTTCTAAAAGAACACGCCAAATTAACGCTTTCGAAATATCGGTTATTCTAAACAATAACATCTTTCAATCACCTTGGGGGACTTTTCTGTTTAAGATAAAAAACAAAAACAAAAATATTACTTTGAATATTACTGATTCAGACTTAAGCCCATTTTTTCCAAAGGTCACAATATCGCGGTTCAAACAAACCAAATAAAACAAGTGACATATTTTAAAATGTAGATATAGACATCTTAAATAATATGATAATGTAAACTTGGTTGAATAAAATATATTAAAAAAAAAAAAAAAAAAAAAAAAAAAAGCAAATAGAATCATACCTCGAGAAACGTTGAAAACTAATTCTTAGCACACAAAGACATTCCGCATACTTGTACACAATATAAAAATATTTTAAAATGGCAGTATCCTTACTTCTTTGCTAAATAATATTGAATTATACATGTACATGCTATCGATAACAAAATACCTGCGCCCTGATCTTACACACAAATCAAATTCGCTTTCGATTTGATAATGCAGTTAAACATTTTTGAGGGCCTCATTTTTCTGAACACATGCCATGCATTTGACTTTTTATCATTTGAGCCTGTGCATGACATTTCAAACAATTGGAAATTTTCATGAGGTGCAAACATTGAATAGCGTAGAAAGCCACACACAGTAAATATAAAGTTACCTGAAGGTCTACAGGTACTTTGAGACCTTATCTATCTACCAAACACATAGTGAAGACTCTGATCAGACTGTGCAGATGCACAGGCTGGTCAGAGTCTTTGCTTTGTGCATATTTGAAATTGTTGGAAATCTCGTGCACAGTCTCATTTAATAAATTAAGTAGGTTGTTGCAGAATGGTTTTAAGTGTAAATATTCTATTCTATTTCAGACAAACAACAAATGTTGTTATGCAGAAGCTGAGCTGTACTCGAGGATTTGGAGTCACTCACACAGAAAATAACTTTAAGAACTATGTACAGTTAATTTGGTATCCTCCTGTTGGCTTTAACAGACCAATTCAATTTGTGTAAGTACTATTATGTAGTTATCTATAGGTAAATTGCTTTTTAGTAATTATAATAAAAAAGCTCGAAGATTTTCTTCTGTCATTATTGTCTTTTCAGTGTACTCGGTTATGGTAATGATTCTTATTACTTTATCCAGAAATAACCTGTATTTGAAGACAAAATGGTCTTATAAACGCTTCTTTAACCCTTATTATACTGAATTCTTAACCTAAATTTGGTTTTATTTCAACAAGTCTTGTTCAAGTTTATCAAAAATAATTTGAATGTACAGGCAGATTCTAAATCACTAAATATTTGTACTTGTAGAAGATTCTATGTGTACATAGCTAAACCATTATAGATATTCTTACAGTGCCACAGTCGTGCAAGATTTCAACACCTATTGGATGGGACACAGATCAGCTGTGATGCGAGCAAGACCTCGTCTTACAATGACCAGAACTGCAGGTACGAATCTTTAGCCTTTATACCAAAACTTTATACCCAAAATTTTCTGATTGATTGCTAAGCACAAAAAAGTTGAAATTGCCTCTATGATTAAAGGCAGTTCAAGCAGTTTTGTGTTGAATCATAGATATATAGTTAAAGAAAAAGTTTACCTTAATTTCTATAAACTCAATTTTGATTGAATGAAGTTCAAGCTTAAAAATATTTTTGAGATGCAAAAGAAAGATAAATTACATTGGCTATATATCAAAGTAGTATTTTGAATTTTGGGCAACAACAATATCTTAAGTACAAATCGAAATATTTACCGCTAGATAATTGAATACATGTATTCTTTCTCACATAAAGTGAAATTGGCACTATAACCAACACTTTTTCTTAACCTTTTTGCAGGTCAAACCGGTGGCCGATGGATCAACAGATATAACAGTGCTCCAAAGACAACATTTAGTATCGTTCTTGCAGCTACATCATTATGCAGTGTCTTATTCTATCTGCTTTAGACTCAATGAACTTTGACTTCACATAATATCAGCTGGATGAATTGAAATACATCAGAAATCCAAGAGAAAATTATTGATAACAGCTATATGATTGTAATTGACACAGTTAAATATCAATGTGGTCAATGCAACACTATTGTAAGTGCCTATATATTCATAGGCACTTACAATAGTGTTGCACTGACCCCTCGAAATAAATTATATATCTTCTTTCTTTTGGCAATCAAATAAATCATAATAACAGCTTCAATGAGATGTAGTTACGATAATTTGAAAGTCAAAAGGAGAAAACTAAACTCGACAAGTTTCTGTGAATAAATTTTGAGAGTGATGAAAGGTAAATTTTTGTCACAACATGCAAAAAGAAATTAAACTTTTGATCACTCACTAAAACATGTCCACATATAGTCATAAATTGGTGAAAACCTAACCGATTGGATAGACCTGTGTTTTTTTCCAAGAATACAAAGTTATTTAAAACAAGTCATTGTTTTATGTCTGAAAATATTAAAGCATAATTGTTAAGTGAATGAGAGTGTGTGTAAGTGTGCAGAAGTAAGAGTTTGTACTTTATTGCAATTGAATATCTAGCCATCAAAATGAAATAGGTTTGTCAAACTATTTCAAGTGCATGATTTACATTTAAAAGATTTGTTGGTACAAGATATTGTTTATTAAAAAAAAAATATTAATAAAAAAAATAATAATAATTATACAGTAAATAACATCGTGAAATTGACATTCATCTTAATCATAACCATTTCAAATCACTCCATAAGCGCTCAATTTATTCATTCCAAAGACTCATTCAAACCATTCAAAAATGCTCCAAGCGCACTGAAAAGGATATATTCAACATCATTCAAAATAAGCTAGTAAAAAAATCAGGATTTCACTGACATAATTGAAATTCAAAGTGTTTTTTAGGTTCTTGAAGGAATAGGATGCTATTTATAGAACTTGCATACTATATTTTATTAAAGGGAGGTAATATATTTGGCTGATTTTGTTCACTTGAACAAAATTAGCAAAACTGGATTATCCCTAAATTTAACTCAAAAACTCACTCAACGCACTCATTCAATTTCATTCCAAAATCATTCTAAACCTATTCACCTTGTCAATTTCACAAAGCTGTTAACTGTAATAATAATTGCATTATCTAGCATTAGCTGGATAAGTATGGATTTTTAGGTATCATCTTCAATTAAAAAAGATTAACTATGAGCTAATGCAAGCAGAAGGTTAACTGAATTATCCACCTTTTATTCAGGAATTTTTCCCATTTCTTCTAAAAATACTGTAACTGCAGCTTGATAAGAGCAGTTTTTAATGATAAATTATCAAAATTCAGATTCACAACTTTAAGGCATTATTTACATTGTATATATTTTCCCCATTTTTATACATTTGTACATTTATATTGCAAGAAATACCTTCAAAATTTTCTACTCAGTTTTATATAAATATGTTTACATACAACATTTTTCTGTTGTGTAAAACTTTCATTCCAGATCAATAAATCATATATGGGCTACCAAATATTGTAAATGCAGCTTTTCCATCAAGTAGTTCATTCATAATTGTAGCCTATCATATGTTGCTATTCCCATCAGTTTATCGTCAGGTGGCAACCAAAATGAATATACAGCTTGAATAAAGTTGTAGATACAACATCTTGGTCGCCAACCATTCACAAAAATCACGGTATGTATTGATGTACCTGATATTCAGATGAGCGCTGCAGGCGCTTGTCTTATGACGGTAAAGTCTATGTACAGTTCTGTCATTAAACATTTTCTTCAGCTGTATTTTAAACTGAATAAGACACAAAAGTGTAGAGAAAAGGAATTTTAATTTGTCAACACATCCTTTTTTCTGGCGCTATAATAAGTTCAGCTAACTACTGGGCCTGAGGTTATAAAACATTTCACTTTTCCAATTCAAAATTTTATCAAATCTTAACTTCAGCTTATAGCTGTATTCCTGCTGTTATACTAATATAAATGTATGATAATAAAAGATGATATAAATAAGTAGAAAATAACAACTTATTTATTTTTTTTCTTTAATGCTCATACAATTGTTTTAATTCTAAATTTGAGAATTCTCCATTGAGCATGAAAAAAAGCTTGGGCCCTGAAGTTTAACCCTTGTCATGCTGAACCCACAATACTCCTGCTTTGGCAGGAGCTATAGACAGACATCAGCCTGCACATATATGCAGTCTGATGTTAGTCTACACCACCTGTTTCTCACTTTCAAAACAGAATTGTCCATAGATTTAGTTTTTCAAATAAAAATTGACCTACAGTTGGTACTTTCAGTCCCTTTTGCCCTTTGATTTTGATGGAAATTTTTAGTCAAAATTTATTCAGCAGGACAAGGGTTAAAATACTGAATTAATTACAGTTTTCAGTCTGAAATAATTGAAAATCTATTCTTTCATTTTGTACACAACCATTCATTTTTAATTTTGTAAAATATTTTTCATTTAAATTACGTCATCAGCTTTGATGAAAATGTTATATTTGTTTTGTTGATTTTGTATCCAACCATTTGGGCGCTACTACATCCATGGAGTAGAGGTAAAGCGTTAACCTCTAGAGAAAAAGGTCCCAATTTCAATTCCTTTTTCATTGACCCACACATTAGGTGCAAGAACTGGTGAATTTTTAAGGAAGCAGAATCAAGAGGGATTAATTCAAGTTGTAAGAACTTGTTTCCCAATCTATGTAAAGTAGATTTAAACCAAATCCTATGCTTAGCTGCAGCATAGTTAAACAAGAGGCCCATGAGGGCCTTAAAAACTGTACCGACTATCAAGTTTTTCCTCCTTTTTATCTGATGTTTCAGGAATTGTATTGCTTAACAAAATACGCCGCCACTTTGCTGCTGTTTCAGGAAAATAATTGTAGACACTACTTATTTTGACAGAACCAAATTCAAAATGACCAAGTTTCATTTAAATCAAGACAAAGAGTTAGGAGGAGTTGCCTTCACAAGGCTGCAATTTCAATAAGCCCCAGACACTAAGTTTTAAGGGGGCATAATTCGGGGAAATAAATGAGCCATAAAATTCTTGATCCATGTACATCTACAAATCATGGTGATGACATTGACCAAGTTTCATTTAAATAAAGACAAAAAGTAAGGAGGAGTTGCGTTCAAAAGGCTGCAATTTCAATAAGCCCTAGATACTAAGTTTTAAGGAGGCATAATTTAGGGTAAAATTAATCAACCATAAAATCCTTACTTCATGCTCATCCACCAATTTCAGTTATAACATCCACCAAGTTTCATTTAGATCCAGCCAGAAACTTAGGAAGAGTTGCATTCACAAGGCTGCAATTTCAATAAGCCCCAGAGACTAAATTTTAAGGGGGCATAACTGAGGCAATAAGCCCCAGAGACTAAGTTTTTAAGGGGCAAAACTCAGGCAAAAATCAACGAACCCTAAACTCCTTCCTTCATGCACATCTACCAATTGAGGTGATAACATTGACCAAGTTTCAAGAAGATCCAGTCTGAAATTTAGGAGGAGTTGCGTTGACAAGAAAAGTGGACCCAGAGACTAAGTTTTTAAGGGGCATAACTCAGGCAAAAATCAATGAACCGTAAAATCCTTCCTTCATGCACATCTACCAATTGAGGTGATAACATTGACCAAGTTTCAAGAAGATCCAGCCAGAAACTTAGGAGGAGTTGCATTGACAAGAAAAATGGACAGACGTACGGATGGAAGGACAGATGGAGATATACGTCCGCCTCCGGCGGCGTATAAAAAAAATGCGTGAAGCAAGAATGATACTCTCTTCCCTCAACTATTTTTTTGTGATAATCCTTGAGGCTCCTTCTTTAGTGATTTTCATTTAATTTTTGCAAAGAACCTGAGGGCCTTTTTCCGTGTTTTCCAACAGAGCACCCCCATTTTCAAAAGGATACGTCCTTATGATTCTAGAATTATTTGGTAAAAGTTTTAAGGAAATCAAATTATATTTTCAAACTTAATTCTACAAAACGATAATTGTTTATGGACAGATGGATGAGAAAGCATAATTGCTAAATCTCTTTTGACCTTTAGCTAAAAACATGCGTACAGCCTGCAAGTGCCAACACTCAGCATCAGTCACTGAATGATACACAAAACCAAGTTTAAACAAGGGACAAATCTCTTACAAAAATACTGCTAGAGTCACCCCTTTAATAGGTTGGGTAGCTCATGTGATGGTGAACACACATTAAAAGTACAAGTAGATATTTTCAATAACAACAGAGATGTGACCAAGGTTAAAGGTAGTAAATGTGATGACAATACCTAAATGTCTTGTTCCCAATTGGCGGTGTTAAAAAAGGGGCAAGACTCTGACATGTTGTATTTGTGGAACTCTAATGCTCCAAAAACAGGAAGTTTTCTGAACCTTGACTTCGATTATTGACCTTGACCTTATCAAATGACCCAGGCATTAAGTAACATGTATTAATGGGAGGTACCTTGATGCCAAATATGAGCACTGTTACAGTTAGTAACATCGTGAAATTAACATTTATCTCAATCAAATCCAATCTAAATCGCTCACTCTTTTTTATTTTAAACACTCAGTAAAACCATTCATAAAAGCTCAAAATGACTAAAAAAGATAACAAAATTAATTTATCTAGAAATAAATCGCGATTTCACTTTCAAAATTGAAATTATAAGCCTCTGATCAGATCTTGAAGAAAGAGGAAGCTTTTTTTTAGACATTGTATGCATATTGTATTAAAGGGAGGTAATGGATATGGTTAATTTTGTTCATCCTGAACAAAATTAGCCATATTAGCCATATTGGATTACCTACCTTAAATTCTGCTCATAAATCACTCCTCTCACTTATTCAATATCACTCCAAAATCATTCCAATTACCCTGCAATTTCACGATGTTATTAACTGTACAAGCACAGTGATGAAGTTGCAGGAAAATTTAAGTTCACAGGTTTCCTTTTTTAAGTAAGTTTTTGGTTTAGGGTTGAAAATTTGAGATGACTTTCATCAGATGCACTTTTTCTTACACATTGATTGAATGTAGCCTCATATCAGATAAACTGAACACATATGAAATAAGTTCATGATTTTATTTGCTAATTTCTCTTAACAAATAGACATCTAGGCGACAAGCAAGTCATAATTACATGTAAGTTCACACTCAGTTTATAAATACAGTTTCATCTTTCCTCTTTTTAAACACTGCTGCTCCAGGTTTATTTTGAGCCTCAGGATGATTGGCTAATTCAGGTGGACAAGTTGATACTGGGCTGGCTTGAATGACTTGTTTCAGATCAAAGAATACAGCAGTGTCATCTTTGGTAAGGAACGTGATGGCAACACCAGATTTACCCGCACGACCAGTACGTCCAATACGATGGGTATAATCTAAAATAAAATGATACATGCTGATTAATAACTAAGCACCTTCCAGATCTTGAATATTCTGGATTGATGGTGTCCATTTAAATACTATAATTCACACATTCCCAATTTCTTCCCTAGGATTATAGTTTCATTAATATTACTATGATGAATTTATTGTCTTCCCTTTCAGAAATTTAATTTTTGTATTGTATTCAATATTATACAATTAAAATTAGTCTATAATTATTGTTCAATATTAAATTCTTATTGCGCTTACAGGAGAAAAAAATAACAGGGACTCATGATATTCCTCATTGAGATTCAAACATCAGGAAAAGAATTTAGTAAGCAAACAAACCAGAATGTACTATGTTACTGGTATTTGTCATGAATATAGAAGCTTACATGAAATAAGGAAAGTAAAGACATTAGATTACCATCAATATTTTTGGCCATATCATAGTTGATAACCAACGAGACATCTTTAATATCGATACCACGACCAGCAACATCTGTCGCCACCAATATATCCTTGACTCCACCTTTAAGGGCCGCCAGCGCGTACTCTCTCTGTTCTTGACCTTTACCTCCGTGGAGTGTGGTAGCATTGAACTGAAAAATAATACATACATTTATAATATAACCTACGCTGAGAGAGTGAAATAACCCCATTGAATATTTTTGATATTACACAGGTGTTATTACACTAATGGAATAACTATGTAAATGAGCTAAGAACAGCCATCAATGTGATATTTTTGTTGTGAAAATGACGTCATAATAGATATGTTAAAGTCATTTCGCAAATGGCATCATATGTTTGGAGGATTTACTTGATTAAAAAATACTTTAATTTCCTCGTTTTATCACAAAAACTAGGGTCATATTATAAATCAAATTTATGGTAATTAAATACAGAATTTATAAAATTTCTCATCTAAAACTGATAAAAACATGGCACAGCCTCGTTTTTATCTGTATATAGATGACTCGTTTAATAAATTCTGTATTCAATGACCACTCATTCAATATCCTCTATACAATCTCTTTATGATTAATTGTACTCTTTGTTGAACATAAACTGAAAAGAAGGACAATACAATAACAAGATTGGTAAGGACAGATTGATAAGAGTTTGATACAGCAAGAGCACTGCCTGTGGACTCCTATGCTCTGCTGTTGATGCTGGATAGTGAAAACTGCACAAGTTTTAAGTTTTATCACCCTTGATAGTGTAAGTATCTCTATTAATTATAAATATTTATGACAAGTTTCAAGTGAAAACCTCTCGTAATACTAGATATTAAAATGGTTGGCATGGTAATGACAAAGAAAATGGATAAGTCAACTGCTATGACATTAAGGCTATTGCAACACCTCAGGTTTTCTCTGAAAACAGCATAGTTAACATGATGTGTTTGTGAAATATGAATGCCCTAGACCTTTACAGATGACCTTGACCTTGTCACATGACCTTGACCTTGGTATCTGCAGATACAAATCTTGGAGATCTGTCAACATGCCTATTATAAACATTGTATTTTGAATAGCCAAGATTCAAATGAGTATCAACAACATATGGTTTCATGGAGAAATAAAGATTTTAGACTGGCTTTACCCTCTCTTATAGTGACCCCTGCAAGCATTTATTCTAATTTGTCATACCATAGTTATAGCTTCAATTATCTTGGTCATCTTGATGTCATATATTTTCACTAATATATCTTGAAGGGGAAGTCTAAACCCTTGTAATGCTGAACCCAGAATATTCCTGCTTTGGCAGGAGCTATAGACAAGCATCAGCCTGCACATTGGTACAGTCTGATGTTAGCCTACACCACCCATTTCTCACTTTCAAACCAGAATTGTTCATAGATTTAGTTTTTTAAATTGAAAATGACCTACAGCTGGTCCTTTCATTGCTTTTTGCCCTTTGATTTTGATGAAAATTTTTTAGCCCAAATTTATTAAGCCTGAAAAGCGTTAAGTAAGAGGAAAAGCTTAACATGTAATAAGAAACAACTTACTCCCATTTTCTCCAGAGATTTAGCCAACACATCCACCCCTTTCTTCTGGTTGACAAATATAAGTACAGGTGGGTCAATACCAGCTTGTAATATCTCAAGTAACTTCTTCCTGTAAATAAACACATTTATAAATGTATCTATCAGTATATAGGCCCTTACAACAGTTTTACTATTACTCAGTAACTGATTTAATATAATTCAACATATATAAGTACTAGTAGATCAAAACCAGCTTGTAATATCTCAAGTAACTTTTTTCCTGTAAGAGAGTTAAATACATTGAATACATACAGAAAATATACAAGCACTTGGAGAAGTCTTTAGCAAATTCATTCACTAGTTAAGCATATATGACTATGCAACAAAGACAACTTGGGTGGGCTGGTTAAGTACCAGCTTGTAATATTAAAGTAACTTAGGCACAGATGCCTGTATGCCATGGATTATCACAAAATAAGTTCTGTCTTTCGACAGGCGTACAAAAATTGATTAACCATAACACATCTAAGGTTAAAATAATTGGCATGTCCTAATAATTATTTTTTCAAAGAGACATTCATATAATATAAGAAATTATTTTTTTCCGAAAAACCAATAATGGAAATGACTTTATATAGATCATTAGGGAGAGAGAAACTTTGTCTTCTTCTACTTTAAAGTAAGATTTTTTTCTCAAACAAGCTGACATCAAACGCCACAATTTCCATCACATAAACATTTCCTTTTTGACTCTATGCCTGTTAAAACAAATTTATTCTTTTTCTAAAATATTTTCAGCAGCATTATATAATTTAAATAATTTAAATATAAATAATTTAATTTTAGTTGCATTGATCAAAATCGGTGCATTCTGATTGGCTGTAAAGTTGGTTGTAGTCCCAAATGAAAAGAATTTTTTTGTATGCTTTCGCAAAGAGTAGTGCTGTAAGAAATCTATTTCATTACTGACTTATCTTTAAATCTTTCCTTCGTGATATTAAATTATAAGATATTGAGATAATATTTGTTTATTTCATAAAGGTATGAAACTAAAAACCTAATCACACTCATGCATGAATCTGCTTCCTGTATACATTCAGTGTGATTAGGTCTTTAGTTTCATCTCTCAATGTGATCAGTGATAATCTCTTCATCTCTTTATTGAAAGGAATTTAAGATCGTAGGACCATAGGAAATATGGTTCCTTTTAATGTTCAAATTCAAAAAGTTGAAATAAAGATGTTTGTGATTTACAACCTTTTGAAACAAGAGCTGTCGGCGGACAGCGAAGCTCGACTATTCCTAGTGCTGGATAGTAACAGCAAATCAATATCGACATTGGAAATTCAATAAAATGAAAGTCAAAAGAAAAGAATCTTTGTCTAGAGGCTGATATTATGGTCACAGAAGCATGTGCAGAGTTTCAAAGAAATAACTTTAGTAGGAACAGATATACAACTAACATAAAACATTTGCACGTAAAAACTTAACCAAGATTTTCTAAGGCCAAAAAGGGTTAAAATTCCTCTAGATTTAATAACAGAGTAATGAATCTTTTTTTCTGTGGGCTAATATTATGGTCAAAGAAGCATGTGTAAAGTTTCCAAGCTACAGCTGTAGTAGAAATAGAGATATTACACAAATACAACATTTGCACGTAAAAACTTAACCAAGAATTTCTAAGTCCATAAAGGGTTATAAATCCACTAAATTCTATACCAGAGAATTGAATCTTTATTAAGAGGCTGTTGTTATGAACATTGAAGCATGTGCAAAGTTTGAAAGCAATAGCTTTAATAGAATTAGAGATATAACTGATGTACAACATTTGCACGTAAAAACTTAACCAAGAATTTCTGAGTCTGAAAAAGGTTAAAATTCCACTAAATTTAATATCAGAGTAATAAATCTTTGTCAATAGGGTGATATCATGGTAACAGAAGCATGTGTAGAGTTTCCAAGCAAAAGCCTATGTAGAAATAGAGCTATAACTGATGTACAACATTTGCTCGTAAAAACTTAACCAAGAATTTCTGAGTCTGAAAAAGGTTAAAATTCCACTAAATTCAATATCAGAGGAATAAATCTTTGTCAAGAGGGTGATATCATGGTAACAGAAGCATGTGTAGAGTTTCCAAGCAAAAGCCTATGTAGAAATAGTACAACATTTGCACGTAAAAAATATGCAAAGTTTCAAAGCAATACTTTTAGTAGAAATAGAGATACAGTGGTCTCGCGTTACCTCGAGAGGGCGAAATCTCGAATTCATGCGAAAGTTCGAGCTCGCCCTCCGGTCCCGACGCGCCTTACTCTATTTTCATGTTGGTTATTACTGCACTTACTCGAAAGCGCGCTTGCTCGATCGCTCGAGCATCAATCCCAGTCCCGTCGTCAAATTTTACTGCATTCACTCGAGCAAAGGGGTTCGCACCTTTCTGACATCCATTGTTTCGCATCAAAATTTACTTATTGTTATTTCGGCCCATCGTCAAGAATGCCTGTAGGCGTTTTTTCACGGGGTTTCGACAAGTCAGACAACTTGTTTTCACACCTCTTTGTATGCCACACTTCTTCAGGTAAAGGGTGTAAATGACGGGAATGTAATGACCAGAAAATAAATTTGTGACTTTGAAACAACAATTAAACAAATAGGCATTTTTGTCGAATTAATGCTCATCATCAATTATTTGAAAGTCCTTCGAAAATCAGCCTCGTAATTAATTCAGCAATTTATTCACCTTTATAACGAGAGATATTGAAGATAACCCACCGGAACATCATAACTACACTTTTTTTCAGATGTAGTTTCAATGATTCTGTCATCCATCGCTAGTGTTTGGCACAAAAAACGTTGTTTAAGAAAATACCATTGATTTTTAATTGTCTTGAAGGAAGTTAGCTCCAAAGAAAACATTGTGAGAAAAGAAAGAATTGCTTGCAACCTCGTCTATCTTCTGCCTGATGAAACGTCTTAAATGCTGTTATTAAGAAACGATAGCTACGATAATATTGTAAGGAAGAAAGAATATGCAAGATATAATGCCTCTCATTAAAATTGCTAAATGTACATAGAACAGACACTTCTTACAATGACGCTGATGCCTTAATCGACATTTTTGTGTTTTTTTTTCTGTTTTCAACGCTGACAATTCGACCAAATTAACAAATCGCTTTATATGATAAAATCATTGGCACTTCATAAAACTATTCCTCCGAAGTACTTTACATAGGTACTGCATGTGTTGAAGGCAAAATATGCAAAGGTAAGTTTAAAACGCAGTGAAACGTCTTCATAGATGACAATTTTGCGTACTGGCATTAACTCGAATCATGCGATGACTCGAGCAAATTGGTCGGTCCCGTGTGTGTTCGAGGTATCGCGAGACCACTGTATTACAGAAATACAACATTTGCACATAAAAACTTAACCAAGATTTTTTAAGTCCGAAAAGGGTTAAAATTCCATTAAATTCAATATCAGAGTAATGAATCTTTGTCAAGAGGCTGATATTATGGTCGCAGGAGCATGTATAAAGTTGCAAAGCAATAGCTTTAATAGAAACAGAAATATTACAGATAAACAACATTTGCACGTAAAAACTTAACCAAGATTTCTAAGTCCGAAAAGGGTTAGAATTCCACTAAATTCAATATCAGAGTAATGAATCTTTGTCTAGATGCTGATATTATGGTCACAGAAGCATGTGCAAAGTTTCAAAGCAATAGCTTTAATAGAAACAGAGATTTTAAACACTTGCACGTAAAAACTTAACCAAAGCATTACGCGGACGCCGACGCTGACGCCCGGGTGACTGGAATAGCCCCCCTATTCTTCGAATAGTCGAGCTAAAAATGTCTTATGTTTAATTAAAATCCATAAAAGAGTGATAAGCTACAAACCTTTTAGCTGTATGATCTAACATGTAAACTATCTGTTCACATCTCTCGGTCGGTCTACCCACAGATCCGATATACACAACAGCTGGTCGACGAAGATATTTACGGGCCAATTTTTCTACTGTAGGGGGCATAGTGGCTGTAAACATCACAGTCTGAAAGACAAATACAATGTGCAGTATAGCGTGTATTAAGCAACCAACTATGGGACCACCAAAAGTGGTCATTAGAGAGAATGGTCGCTTAGTACATTTCTATTTACCAATTAGAAACAAATTAGCAGTTTAACACAGCTTTCAACAATTATTCAGTTATATCAATGCGACTGGAGCACTAAAAATGGATTACTGGTATTGCTCACAATAGAACTAGCATCAAGTCCTTTCCTAGCCTCAAGCTGCTATCCTACATAGGTGTAAGATTATCAACCCATTGGTGGGAGACAAATTGGAGAGTATATATAATTTTTACAATAATTTAACCTTTATCCAGCTGAATCTAATTTTTGTTTCAAACAAATTGCAAATTGTGCAGACATTTCAGCCAGTCTGCTTTAGTTTTTCCCGCAATAATTCAGAACTGTTGTCATTTTGAACCTCGAATATTCCTGCTTTAGCTATAGACAGTAATCAGACTGCACATATGCACATATGTGCAGTCTGATTAGAGTCTTTACCACCTGATTTTTCCTTTTAAAACCAGCAACTTTCATTTATCATCATAAGAACTTCCTATAAAATATTGAAAGAAAAGCAAAATTTGCTTTCTTTAAATATTCTCTATCTCATAGAATTCAACTTCAAATTAAAAAGTAACTAAAACATACCCTTTTCTTACTTTTCATTCTCATGTGTTGATGAATTTGTAAAGATAACATGCTTGAAGGCATCATAGAATAATTTACTACTGTTTCTATTTTTTATTAATTCACAATTCACTTTTACATAGCAAATCTAATTATCCACTTGCAAAAGCTCCCACGCTGGAAAGATCAGTTGATTGGTTCATTGAATTAGTATTAATGCTGCTTTTTTACAATTTTCAGTCATATCCCAGGGGCAGGGGCACCTTACAATGGATTCTTGCTATTTCTCTCACCAGCACTACCACAGCATCCTTTCCTTGCCATCAGCTGCTATCTCACCAAGGTTTAAGAATCTAAACAAGTTGAACATTTGAATTTCTCTACCCTCAAAAAATGAAAGTTTTACCTGTCTATATTTTGCAGTTGTGTTGAAATTGGCCAACATTTTTTCATTATCTTCAGCATCATCCGTGTCAGGTTTTTCATTGGATACCGGTAGATATTCCAGGATCTTTTGCACATCTGGTTCAAAACCCATGTCTATCATTCTGTCTGCCTCATCCAGGACCACATACGTACACTGAGATAGGACTAGATATCTATTTTCTAACACATCTATCAGACGACCAGGTGTAGCTATTACAATCTGAGAAGACATTAAATATATTTTGATTTACATTTATTTCAGAAGCAGAAATTTTGTTTATCAATTGTATAAATTAAACTGTCAGAAAAAGTTAGCTAGATACAAAAGTTTATTTACAAAGAGCAGTTGAGTCTTGCATGTGCTAGTGATGAGTAGAACCTTTTTACAGCTGTCTTAATCCTGTTTGTTGAGTGTATTACATCGACGGCCCAGTGCAAAACAGTTGTAACTGCCTATATGTTTATAGACAGTTACAACTGTTTCACACTGAGCCATAGGTATGCAGTCAGGGGTGTGGACATACGACTTTTCTCCACTTATCCATGGACAAGTAAACGTCAATTTCCTACTTGTCCAGGATCAAAATGAACTAGCCCACAAAGAATTGAATTGATGACTATGGAAGAATTGTTTTATAATGAAGAAAATGCTGTAACCCAGCATTTTCTTCATAAAGACAATGTTTGCTCCCCTTTATATGAATAATAGGATAACTAATCTCCTAGATCCTTTTAGCACTATATTGAGATTTCCTCTGGTATTTACTTGTCCACTAACAAGTGGCCAAGAAAAATGTACTTGCCCACAAGTGAAAAAGCCGGTGTCGGACAAGTCGGGCATGGAAATTCCACACCCCTAGCAGTACGACAATAAGAATAAAGAATTAAAAGTTTATTGTGTCTTAAGGATATTTCTGAATGAATTCCCAAAAATTCCAAATTATGAGCCATTATAGATTAAAACCATGTCTGTGTCTTGAATTTCATTAAAAGTGGTTTTAATTCTTATTCCCATTAAATGAGCAAAATTAATGTTCTTCTATTTAACACTGAATTGCATTATTATAACATACTTCACATCCCTGCCCGAGTTTAAACCACTGTTCCTCTCTTGAAATACAACCAATAACAGCTACAGTTCTGGGGCCTGTTTTACTTAACTTCTAACGAAAAAATTAATTGCAAGTCAAAATCACAAATTGTACCTTGTGTTTTCAATCATTGCTAGATTCTGCCTTCCAAGATCTCATTGGGATCGTCTTTAGAAGATAATTCCAATGAGATGATGTATGGCTGAGTTCTACATTGAGTTACAACTGAAGAAGCAACTTTAATTTTTGACTTAACGCAAAAAATAATCTAAGAATGTTGAATAAAACAGGCCCCTGATTTCCATTACCGGAACTTTACCCAATTTAATGGCATTTTAACACTATTAATTAGAACATATCTAACATCCCTGCCTCAGTTTAAACCCTTGCTCCTCTCTAGATATACCACCAATAACAGCTACAGTTCTGATTCCCATTACTTTACCAAATTTAATGGCATTTTAACAGTATTAATTAGAACATACCTCACATCCCTGCCTCAGCTTAAACCCTTGTTCCTCTCTAGATATACCACCAATAACTGCTACAGTTCTGATTCCCATTACTTTTCCAAATTTAATGGTCTCTTCCTCAATCTGCTGGGCCAACTCACGAGTGGGAGCCAAAATAATGGCATAAGGCCCCTTATCTATGATATTTATTTTTCTGGAAAAAAAGAAGAAAAATGTTGAGGCTGCAAAAAATTCAAACATTGCATATAGTTTTCACTTGCTTTAATTCGAACCTTTTAAAATTAATCTGGTAAAAAATATAACAATATGACATTCTGAGAATTCTCAAGACAGACAGAGATGATGCCAACATATGTTCACCCTAGGTTTATAAAAATTCTTCGATTTTTCTCAAAAAATAATTGAGAAACTAAGTGGTCACTTGACACATATTTACAGTGGACCTGTAATAGTTTTACAGCATTTCAGAATTCATGATCTTTCACAGTGATAAATGAAGTCATTAGGAAACCTCTGTTACTACTGTTAAAGTTAATGACTTTCAAAATGTTGCGGAACAATTATGGGTCAGCTACCTCAAGTTACAAATTTGAACCATGTAAGTACCACCAACCTTTCTATTTTTGGTAATGATGTAATCCAGTCTAGTAGAGGTATCAAGAAAGCCGCAGTTTTTCCACTCCCAGTTTCTGCAATACCAATGATGTCACGATTCTGTAGACCAATGGGAATGGCTTGTCTTTGAATAGGTGTAGGTTCCTGAGGAAAAGATATTTTTTTTTACACTATGTATTGAACAAGAGCACTGTCTACGGGTGCCTACCCTTGGCTGTTCAGTACTGGATAGTGGAAATAAATCTAGTCGAAAAAGGAGCATAATTTGCACAAAATGCATCCAGATTCATCCCCTTTATAGTATATGTTGCTCTTTGATTGTAACCATGTGTGCTCAGTTTCAAGTGAAAGCCTTCAGTATAACCAGAGATATCACAAACTGTGCAAGTTTTTGCATGACAACGACCACAACAACGACGACGCTGACAACGACAAAACCAAGGCTATAGCAATACCGCGTTTTTTCTCTCCGAAAATAGCCGCGCTAAAAATATGTATCCAGGATGACAAAGCAAAGGTAAATGTTACTTGAGGGGTCAGAGCAACACTATTGTAAGGGCCTATATACCTATAGGTACTAACAATAGTGTTGCAATGACCCCTTGGTTTGGCCCTTGATCATTCCAGTCTGATTTCATTCTTTTTTTCCATTTGCCGACATTACTAGAAAAGTAAAGTGAACTACAATCATATTACTACAATAGGATCCATAGAAAATATATAGTTATCAGAATATTATTGTAACTAATGTCAGATTATGTCAAATAGTATGTTGGGACCATGTTACTGGCTGTATTATAACCCATATATTCTGTTAACCTATATTGCTAAAATAGTTCACAGTTCTTAGACTCAAGATTTATAAGGATAATCTTTAGATATTCACAAAATACTGTTTGAATATCCAAACATTAAAGAGTCTTCCATATAAAATATTTGCAAATTAGCCAGATATTTTACATCCCTATTATAGCTCATTAAACAATGTGAAAGAGGAGAAATTGCTTATCACAAGCTTTTGGTCCAAACTCAGTTTTTTACCCAAAATTGGTTACACTTTTTCACTGTCACTCCTCTTTAGTTTATTGTGTGTAAACTCTTTCAATGTGAATCAATCTAAAATTTCGATGTCTGGTACTGGTTTAATGTACTTTCAAACAAGGTGCCAAATTGTCACAAGATACGCCCGTCACACTGCTTAGTTTTAACTGGGGGTTTGAATAGAACTGAGGTTATTTTGAATGAATATTTTTTGCACCCATGTAGTTTCATTATCCTAGCTATTATACTTTTAGAGATATACTCAAGACAAGATTCTAGTATAAAAAAAAAGGGCAATAACTCAAAAAAGGGCCAGGTAGAATTATGGTTCTTGTACACTGCACTACCCCTTGGTTAGATCTATACACCCATGCAGTTTCATGATCCTAGCTATTATACTTTTAGAGATATACTCCGGACAAGATTCAAGTCTGGAAAACAACAAAGGGCAATAACTCAAAAAATAGGCCAGGTAGAGTTATGGTTCTTGTGCACTGAACCCCCCCTTGGTGAGATCTATACGCCCATGAAGTTTCATGATCCTAGCTATTAAACTTTAAGAGATATACTTCCGACAAGATTCAAGTCTGAAAAAAACAAAGGGCAATAACTCAAAAAATAGGCCAGGTAGAGTTGTTGTTCTTGTGCACTGCACTCCCCCTTGGTGGGATCTATACACCCATGAAGTTTCATGATCCTACCTATTATACTTTTACAGATATACTCCGGACAAGATTCAAGTCTGGAAAACAACAAAGGGCAATAACTCAAAAAATAGGCCAGGTAGAGTTATGGTTCTTGTGCACTGAACCCCCCCTTGGTGAGATCTATACGCCCATGAAGTTTCATGATCCTAGCTATTAAACTTTAAGAGATATACTTCCGACAAGATTCAAGTCTGAAAAAAACAAAGGGCAATAACTCAAAAAATAGGCCAGGTAGAGTTGTTGTTCTTGTGCACTGCACTCCCCCTTGGTGGGATCTATACACCCATGAAGTTTCATGATCCTACCTATTATACTTTTACAGATATACTCCGGACAAGATTCAAGTCTGAAAAACAACAAAGGGCAATAACTCAAAAAATAGGCCAGGTAGAGTTATGGTTCTTGTGCACTGCACTCCTCCTTGGTAAGATCTATACACCCATGAAGTTCCATGATCCTAGCTATTATACTTTTACAGATAAACTCCGGACAATATTCTAGTATGAAAAACAACAAAGGGCAATAACTCAAAAAATAGGCCAGGTAGAGTTATGGTTCTTGTGCACTGCACTCCCCCTTGGTGAGATCTATACACCCATGAAGTTTCATGACCCTAGCTATTAAACTTTAAGAGATATACTCCGGACAAGATTCTAGTCTGAAAAACAACAAAGGGCAATAACTCAAAAAATAGGCCAGGTAGAGTTATGGTTCTTGTGCACTGCACTCCCCCTTGGTGAGATCTATACACCCATGAAGTTTCATGACCCTAGCTATTAAACTTTAAGAGATATACTCCGGACAAGATTCAAGTCTGAAAAACAACAAAGGGCAATAACTCAAAAAATAGGCCAGGTAGAGTTATGGTTCTTGTGCACTGCACTCCGCAATGATGAGAAGAATACAATTGCCAAGTTTGAAGTCAATCGGACTTCAAGTGACAGAGTTATGCTCCGGACAAAGAAGTGGACGCCGCCGGATGCCCGGACGCCCGGACGCCCGGACAACCGGACGCCGGACGCCACGGGTGATCCCATAATACGTCCCGTCTTCGACGGGCGTATAAAAATGCAATATTGATTGCTCAGTGCAAAACAGTTGTAACTGCCTATAAACATATAGGCAGTTACAACTGTTTTGCACTGCACCATGAATATTGAATATACACATGTACCTTGTATCCCACTGCATCAATTGTATCCAGGATTTCTGTAGGTAGCCCTGCTTCTTTCCATTTTCTGATAGGGTTAGGTATCCGTCCACCTTTACACGATATATTGTAATCTTCCTTAAAGATACGCCAATCTCTCTCCTGCATGTCTTCCAGGGATTTGTCCGTCCAATGCCTGTCATCAAACTTCCTCTTATTTTCTTTGTCTTTCAGTATTTTCTGTCGTTTCCTGGAATGATTTGGAAAATTCACTTTTTTTTCATAAGGATAATATTTAGTCTTGGCTAATATTTCTAAAACAAATCAAGGGCTCAGCAGAAGCCTGCACTAAGTGTCTTTACAATGTATAGACAATTAGAACAGTTCTGCAAGGAGCCCTTGTAGTGTTTTCTTCCCTACTTCAAAGACTTTACAGACATGTATTAATTACATCAAAAACTTATACATTTCCATGCCAGTGGGACTTAAGTTGAGTTATGATCTGGACACAGAAGTAAAAGCCTCCTGCCTGCTTGACACCAATGCAGTGTATATAAGGTCACAAGATAATAAGATGTGTTTGGGAATCACAATTGTCCCCATGACAAGTTTTTTTCCCGAAATGTTAACCTTGACAGATGACCTTGACACTTACCCATGCATATCACTGAGATTTTAAGCCAATTATGAGGCTTGTATCTTGAATAAACTTGAATAATTTCTGTTTATTTATCAGTGCTACCGTAGCACATGCTGATATGAGTGACGCCCCCAGAAGACGGTTAGTTGTTACAGGGGATAGTGCAAGGATACATGACGAAACTACTGCTGAGATCCGCCATGTTTCTTTAACGTGCTTGGTGTAAAGCACCGTCTCACGGGGCCTCGATTTAACGTCTCATCCGAAAGACAATTAGTTTTTGTTAGTGTACCAGACCGGGAATAGAACCCACGCTGTCGAACTTCAATGGTTTTGAAGTCCGGTGCTCTACCAACTGAGCTAATCGGGCTGGTTCACCATATCAAATATGAGGATTTCATCTTGAGTAGGTTTAAAGATATTGGCAATGTTAATTTTTTTGGTTAAGTTTTTTAGTTATTTGACATTTGCTGATAACCTTGACCTTGTCTTTTGACATCTTGTCGAGCCAAGGGTTACGAACGTTTTACTTATCTTACCCTTGGCTGATTGAATGGGTAATTTCTTTACGCGTGACGTCACAGAACAGAAAACGAGGCGGACCAATCAGTAACCTTCTTATAAAAAGGTCCGACAGCGGGAGGTATGTTAGATCAATATACCCCGCGGCTACTTTCCAGATGTGAAATTAACCCTTAGAATTGCGCTTTACCCCTTCAATTTTAGGTAATTGTGACACTTAGCAAGACTGAAATACACAATCACAAAAACTGATCGAAATTCCTATATCTGTTCAAATGACAATATATCTTTTTAATAATTTGATGGTACATTGAAAGGTTCTCAAATTCTTCTTTTTCTACCCTCGATGACAGTGTATTACCATTTTTCAAAGTTTATTTTGAATTTTCAAGTTATTTAATCAATCAATACCTGTTTTAGACCTTATCGATTGCATACTCCAATATAGTAGAATGCATCTATATTGAAGTACGCGAAATTTAAAATTTGGAATAAATTCAATAATAATAATAATTAAGCCGTCTTATAAATAGAAATAATTTAGAAATGATAATTTACTTGAATTTTCATATGAATTCTTTTATTCGGGAGTTTTTCTCCTTCTTTTCCAGCAGACTTTTCTTTAAACACATTAAATGACAAGAGAAATGAAGAGAATAAAATATGAAAATAAATAAATAAACAAAGAAAATAATACAACAATTTTTAGTAGAAATCCTCTATCTGTGTAAAATAAATCTCATGTGAGAATATAGTGGGAGCCGAAGAATTAATCAATTTATTTGTTTATTGTTATAATTTGTCTTCATTATTTATTTATTTGTTTATTTATTTGAATTAATTTTAATTTGAAAAGTACCCATGTTGCAGGTAGTCATAATCTTACGATAAATTTAAAACTTAGATTTGCAATGAAACAACTTATTTACGACGTTTAAAACAAAGCAATCACGCGCAATGTCCAATCCAAATCGAATTACACATGTTTTTGTAATTAAAAAGGGATTATTTGATTTTTATCTCTAATATATATGATATATGCGTATTTTAATGTGGGGTAGTCCAAATCTCGTGACTACAGCTTATTCAAGTTATGATTCAGTAGTTTTGTCGCCCATTGACTATATTCTATGTTGTATAGAAAAATATTTTTTTTGGGGGGGGGGGGGGGACGGAGGGGGGGAGGGGGGGGGAGAGAGAAGACTATCCAAAATGTTCTTTTATGGAACAATATGGGGGATAGATTAACTCAAAATCATTTCATGTTTTTTTTGTTAGTCGGCAAAAATACAAAACGTGTGAAAGATAATGTCTGAATTCCCAACTCACATTTTTGATGTAATTAAAGGGGGGAGCTTCGTAAACATTCACGGTGGACAATGAGGAAACTTTCTGCTTACTATTTCTATCATTCTGATAAAAAGGAACTGATTTATATTTTGTTGATTTTATAAATCTATCTGTCACTGAATAAAAACATACTAAAAATTTAGCGTCTTTGATGCAACACATTTTCTTTATCCAAGATGAAGGGTTATCTACAAAGTCGTCGGAATTCAACAGGTTGCCATAGGGATTAAAAGGTACCGATGTCGTTTGTAAGAAGCTCTCTGATTGGCAGTCACAGAAATCGTGTTTGACCTTTTGATTGGCCGCCTAAAAATAAATCGTACAGAAAATACCTATTCATTCAGTCAAGGGGTATTCGAGAAGATCGTATCGATTCGATACCCCTTGACTCGTGAAGATGGTCTTTTGACTTTGACTTTGGTATCAGCAGATGCACATTATTGAGATTAATCATCATACTAAATATAAGGCTTGTACCTTAAACAGGCTTGAAGATATTGGCAATCTTAGGTCTTTTTGTTTAGTTTTTGATAAGTAACCTTTTCAGATGATCTTGTCACATGACCTTGACTTTGGTATCAGCAGATGGGTATCAGTTGGATCTATCATCATGTCACATATAAGGCTTGTACCTTGAATAGACTTGAAGTTATTGGTAATGTTGAGGTTTTTTTGTTAAGTTTTGCAGACAGACAGACAGACGGGCAGATGGACAACAGTATAACAATATGACCTGCATCTTTTGATACGCGGGCATAAAAATATGCATTAAGCTCAAGTAATACACACTTTTCTTGAGTCTTTTCATCCTCTGTTCTTCTCTTCTCCAACAAATCACCGTAAAACTTGGATTGGTCCTTCTTCTGGGCCTACAAGCATCGAAAAGAAACCACTATCATATAATTTAGAACATCGTGAACTGAATACCGTAATTTCTAATTTTTTTGCCATGGTATAATTTTTGCCAATTTTGCTACCCTTGCTAGGTGGCAAAAATTGAATGCACCAAGATACCCCTTATATTTTGAAAGTAAGAATCATTCTTGCACTTTAAAGAGTAAAAGCCCGTATGAGCTCAAAATGACCAATTTGAAAATAAAATTTATTTTGGTGCATCTTATTTTCGCCACCAAAGTAAAACAACTCCTTTTAGGGTAAACCTAGCAAAAATTAGACAACGCAAAATTTCTCAAAGTTCGGTAGCACTTCCACATAATTTCATTTTTCTCTTATCATGCTTTTCGTGAACTGTTTCTACTGTACGCAAACCTTTGGCAGACATTATTGACAAAGATCTGCCTGCACAGATGTGCAGTCTGATATAGCTAACAGTTCCTGCATTCTTCTGTACATAGCATTAAAGGAAAACTTTAGCTTTAAATAACTGTTTATAGTCCATTTGACATCTATATGGACCAACATTTTGCCAAAAATTTCGGTAATGAAAAAAATAAAACATTTTTTTCTTGTCATATCATATTTTCAACTAATACCATGACAAGTTGTGTTTTCCAGAATTTTTGAATGTAAAATAACAATTTTGTCCGTCCGTCTACATGTTAACTTTTAGCCTTTCATACCTACTTGTGTCTGTATTAGACGGAACAGAAATTGTATAACCAAAAATAGTACTGATTTGCATAAGGGGCTGAGTCAAAAGTGTAAGATTTAAAGTGAGTTTTTATAGTATAAAATCAAGTATTTTCAAAAATTTAAGTTTGTCGAAGATTTTTACAACCTTTGGATTTCAAATCTGAATAAATTCTCTTTTTGTTCAGAAACCGTTTAACCAGATAATTGATAATTGTTTTTATCTATTCTGAGATGTACCCCAAATTCACATATTAAGACCAATCAAAAAGCATTTTTTAATGAAGTCCTTGGGAATTTCACGAGGATAACTTGATTAGGAGGCGAGTAATAACGGTAAAAATCTCGTGATATTTGAGTTTAAGATTATATGACCGTCAATATGCAAATTAGCATGTCCAAATAAGGAATAATGGACATTTCATCTGTCAAATATTTAGTATAAAACCACATGCTTTTACGATATATTAACATTTTCTTATACCTAAACAGCCTCCATCGACCCTCGTGTTTAAGAGCTGATAATGCGAAAATATTAACATTAACTAGATAGACAAAATCATTATTTTGAAATCGATTTATTTTCAAAAAATATTTTTTGGAATGGTTTTAAGCTGAAATTAAGATTTAACTACAATCAAATCCTTCATTCAACCATAATTTTATGTAATTGTGGAAAAGGTTGGTCCATATAGAAGTCAAACAGACTATAATATGTCTCAAAAATTGACAATCTGTTTAATACGAAATCAAATTCAGCAGGATAAAGGTTTAAGAGGTAATTCATCATTTCATTTTAATAATTCCCTAAAATTGCTGATTGAACTGTACAAAACATTTCCTGATTGGTTGGTTGAGCTGGATTATCAAGATCCTTAGAGGTAAATGAAGAGATCTTCTTTTAGAGCAATTCACATTTTTCTTAAAAGAAATGTGAATAACATATTGTTGATATTATTCAAAATACTCATTCCATTCAACACACAATCATTTTAATATTGAACCGAGTTGCAGTCATTCAAAGCTTACTGTGCAGATGAAAGTTATATGGAGCTTGTCTTGCATGCAAGTTTAATGGTATATGTTGTCATATTTTCTAAAGGTAGTGGATTTGCAATAAATCTGCAACATTTCAGAAGTCATAAACTTAAACAGAGTCAACCAAAGTTTCCTAATGGTTTCATTAGGAAACCTCTGTTAACACTGTGAAAGATCATTATTTCCGAAATGTTGCAGAACTATCATGGGTCAACAACCTTAAGCTTACATTGATATCTATACCGGCAATATGTCCTCTTCCAAAGAACTGGACTTCATGTTTCTCTTTGTAGATCGGGTTATAATCGACTGCAGTGTCATCACCTGCGTCCCAGTCAAACACAAACTTACGATCATTGAGACGACGGATGCGCTTCTTCTTCTTTTTGATGCCAAGATAACGTTCCTGATAAAGAGATATACAACCTTTGAAAATCCAACCTTTGAAAATCCTCATTTATTAATATAAAAAATATGAAGGCTATATCACTTACCATTGCATCTCTATGGCCAATTCTAAAGTTTGAATTTTCCAAACTTTGACCTTTAAAAATGACCTTGACTGATGACATTGACTCTGGTACCAACAGAAAGGCCTCCTCACAAGCAATGTACATATAAAATATAAAGACACAAGTAAAAGCTGATTTTTCAATTGTCTGGAATCAAAATTAACTTGTACACAAAAAAGTGGATAAAATATTATTGAGAAAACATTGTTTTTAATGAAGAAAATGCTGTCATCCAGCATCTTTTTCATGAAAACAATGATTTCTACCCTTTGATACAAACATTTGGATGTCTTTTGTCAAAGAACTATTTAGTGCTATAGATTCAAAGATGAGCTCTTGCAGTTACTAGTCTACAGACAACTGGCCTAAAAAATGCGCTTGCCCTCAAGTGGACAAGTTGTGCATGGAAATTCCATACCCCTGGATAAAGAACAGAATTTAATTCAATCTAGTATATTTGAAGCAATGAAGTAATGCTTATTTTCACAGGACTTACTTTAATGGCGGCCAGTTCTTTCTCTTTATCCTTATCTTCCCTTCGTTTTTCTGCCTCTCCTTCATTCTGTCTATCTGATCTTTCAGGTCGTTCTCTGTCCCTATCTCTGTCTCGGAATCTGTCGTCATCTCGTCGCCGATCTCGTTCTCGGTCACGATCATATCTATCTCTCCGGTCTCTGTCATCTAGATTGAATGATTGAATGGAGTTTTACACCGCTTTCAACAATTTTCAGTTACATCACGGCAGCTGGAGCACCCAATAATGGATTCCTGGTGTTTCTCTCATCAGTGCTACCATCACATCCTTTCCTAATCTCCAGCTGCTATCTAACATAGGTCTACGATTATCAACCCATTAGTGAGAGACAAATAGTCGTAAATAATGAGTGAGGCCATCAGGGATCAAACCATGGTACACCTATAATGACAGTCCGACCTCTGTCATCTAGAAGAATAATTTCAATTATCATCAGCAGGCAATCAAAATCTCATAACTACTTCTTTTTCATGCAATAGTTTGCAAGGTTTTGGTTGCCAATCAATACTTTTTTTTAAAAGTTTCAAATGATTAAAACCTATAGTAGTTCATTTATTAGTCAATGTATTGCTTATGTAGCTTGAATATTTTTTTATATATTTCACTTTTATAGAGTATCCTTTTTTATGCTTCTCTTTTCTGTAATTCGATGGTTGGTTTGTTTTATTCCAAAATGGACATTTAAAGGTAAATCCCTGCAGCTTAGAACCTATCATAGATTTCAGGTACAGTCAAACCTGTCTTAGCGGCCACCTGTATTCAGCAAGCAACCTGTATTAAGGTAGTAGACCCATAATAGTTCTGCAATGTTTTGGGAGTAATGAATTTTAGCAGTGTTAACCAAGGTTTCCTAATGGTTTTCATTAGGAAACCTCGGTTAACACTGTTAAAGAAAATTTGGTCCAAAATGTTCCAGAACTATTACGGGTCCACTGCCTTAAGCAAGCAGTCACTGGGTTCCCAAATGAACCAATTGCACTATAATAGATCTGTATTAAGCATGCACCTGTCTTAAGCAATGTTTTTTACCCATTGTTTTAATCATTTTGGAATTAATCCTATTGATCTATTTAGAGCCTTTCCAAGAATGGCCCTGATATTTGATTGTCCATGGACATGTAGCCTAGAAACCTGTATTTGTCCGCAGGTACAAAAGCCCATGTTGGACAAGTCAGGCATGGGAATTCCACACCCCTGTCTTAGGTTTACTCATCATCTAGTGGCAGATCTAAAGTGGTTTTGTGAGGTTCAAACTAACCAACCCTCTGTATCTGTATCCTTATTATTCAATTTTTATGAAAAAAATCATTCAAAGTTGTGAAATATTTTGGAAAGAACGCCATAATATGCATGCTTGAACCACCATTAATAAAATTCCTGGATCCCTACCTCTTTCTTTTCCTTTACTCAAGAAGTCTATCTGTTTCTTTTTCTCCTCCTCCATCCGTTTTCTCTGTTCATCCACTTGTTCTTGTCTTCGTTTTAACGCTTCTGCAGCTCTCTGTTCTTTTGTCAAAAACACTGGCTGTAAAATAGCAAAGCAAGTTTAAAGTGATTGATATCCTTTCGTATTTTTAACACATTCCAACACTTACTAGCTTTCTTGCCCCATTGTTAAGCATAGATGAATATGAAGATATTACTTGACATAGACGTTTGAATTTCATCATCAAGGTGGTCATACAGTCCTGAATTTCACAGGAAAGTACAAGCTCTGTCAAAACCTATCAAGATCTTTACTACAAAAAGTAACTAGTGCCAATTTATCTCAGTCACCCTTCTGATCAAGTCACTGTATACCATGACAGTATTAACTACTTTTGTTTATAGGGTACACAATATTTACTTTAATAAATGCTCTCAGGAGCCAGAAAAACAGGAGGTTTTATTTAGCAACCGCTTCTGTAGCAAAATATCAATCAAATTTATGCCTTTTAACTTTTTAAGTCGTTTCACTTTAAAGTAGTGGACCCATAATAGTTTTGCAACATTTTGGAACTCATGATCTTTCACAATGTTGACCCAGGTTTCCTAATGAAATTCATAAGAAAACCTAAGTTAACACTGTTAACTAGAAAGCCATGAATGGCTTGAGTCGCTCCACAGGCTTGAAATTCTTGTAAAGCAATAAAAGTTTTGACTAGACTTTTAGATTTAGGGTTCTACTGATGTTGAAAATGATTTTCAAAGTTTCATCTATATAACATATAGAGAAATGACATCCGCCCATAAAATGCATATTTTCATCTGATCACAATAATCTTTTGTAGACTGATTAAGGGTCACTCACGCATCATTCCAGTAAAATTTGGTTGATATCCATTCATTAGATTCTGAGAAAATGATTTCCAAAGTTTCCACTATATAACATATAGAGAAATGACCTCTGCCCATAAAATACATAATTTTCATCTGATCACTATAATTTTTGGTATTTTTTTTTGTAGACTGATAGAGGGTCACTCAAGGATTATTCCAGTAAAATTTGGTTGATATCCATTGTTTAGATTCTGAGAAGATGATTTCCAAAGTTTCCACTATATAACATATCGAGAAATGGCCTCCGCCCATAAAATACATAGTTTTCATCCGATCACTATAATTTTTGGTAGACTGATAGAGGGTCACTCTAGGATTATTCCAGTAAAATTTGGTTGATATCCATTGGTTAGATTCTGAGAAAATGATTTCCAAAGTTTCCACTATATAACATATGGAGAATTGACCTCCGCCCATAAAATACATATTTATCATCCGATCTCAATAATCTTTTGTAGACTGATAAAGGGTCACACAAGGATCATTCATGTAAAATTTCATTGGTATCCATCAATTAGAATCTGAGAAAACTCACTTTTTACCATATTTGGAAATTAGCCACGCCCATTAAATCCATGTTTTTCATTGGATCAAAATTTCTGGAACAACTTTGAAAGAGGGTCACCCAAGGATCATTCCTGTGAAGTTTGGTTGAAATTCATCCAGTAGTTTCTGAGGAGAAGATTTTTAAAGAAAAAGTTTACGACCGGACGCACGGTCGCACGGACGGACACGAGACGGACACAACGCCATGACAATAGCCCCAGTGGCTTTCAGCCAGTGGAGCTAAAAATTATGACTTCCAAAACGCTCCGGGTCGACTTCTTTAAATAAAAAAAAAAGACTCTTACAATTTCTTACAATAAAGGACATTTCTAAGAAACAGAAATAGAGTTTTCTTAGTAAAAAGTGAGGGATTGGGAGCTACAATTATGTAGGGCACTCCTATTACAGAAAGTTCATAGTTTTTACCTTTGATTGAGCTTCTTCTTCAGCCTTTTTCTTGGCCAGAAGTTCTTCAAGAGATAGAGGAACTTTTTTGTTAGTTTTATCATCAGCTTCTTCCTTGATCTCACCATCTTCATCCCTGAAAGATATAAAAATAGGGGTCAAATTTGATTTGTTCGTTTGTTTGAATGGGTTTAACGCTGCTTTCAACAATTTCGCAGTTTTATCGCGGCGGCCGCAGCACCTAACAATGGATTCCTGGTATTTCTTTCACCTGAACTACCATTACTCCCTTTCCTAGCCTCAGACTGCTATCTCACATAGGTTTACAATTATCTACCTATTGGTGAGAGACAAACATCGGAAAGGATATTTGCCGCAACCAGGGTTTGAACCCACGACTTCCAGATTGGAAGTATTATGCCTAACCAACTGTGCTATGATGGCGGCCGATATAAAATAGGGGTCAAATTTGATCCTTAACCCTTTTCATGCTGACCCCGGAATATTCCTGCTTTGACAGGAGGTATAGACAAAGATCAGGCTGCACATATGTGCAGTCTGATCTTAGTTCATACCACCTGAATTTCATTTTAAAACCAGAAAAGTGTAAAACAATGCATTTCTGAAATCAATACTCACTTACATTTGGTTACTTCCGGTGCTTTTAGCACTTTGATTTTACATTAATTTTTGCAAAGTTTTTTATTCAGCATGACAAGGGTTAACACTTTCCTGTTTTTCAAAATTTTGGACCTGTCCAAATTCAAAGGTTTTGCAGACAAAAATTTAAAGTGGATTTAATTTGAAAAATAACCATTTAGTAGCTGTAGGGTAGAAAACAGTGTGGAAAAAGAAGAAATTGCTTGTCAGAAGCAATTTCTTCTTTTTTTCACAATGTTTTCTCAAATCATAAAATCACAGGCACGTAAAAAGCAGGGATTAAACAGCAAAGGGTTAAAATTTCATTCTGTTACTTTACATTATATCCCAACTGTTGGTTTAACCTCTTATTTATTTTTTGCATTAACTGGGAAACAAGTTCTTACACCTTAGATTAATCCATTTTAAAACTGCTTCCTGGGCAATTCACAAGTACTTGCACCAAGCCTGTTGACAATGGGAAGAACAAAGATTGACAGCTGCTCTTAGGAAACAAATTTAGAATGTTTTGATCAAGAGGCTGATGCTTTACTTCTCAAACAAAGACACACATCATTCAAATTCTTAAAGTTATGCAAATTTAATACTTAGCACTTAGTCTTCCTAGAACCCTTCCAAAAAGCTTTGACAACTAGAACTTAAGCACATCAAGGGTTCAATTGTTAATGACTTTAAAAAGACAGTAGATTACAAAATAAGACACACAATTCTCTAGGTAACCCCAGCATTCAAAACATAAATCTGATATTTTTCATCCATGGTTATTCATTTGAATACTTTAAAAGCATGAAATTGTTTAACTATACAATCTCATTGCCCTTTGACAAACAAAATTGGGCATATTAGAGCTACAGATCGAGGGAGTATTTTGGATTTTAGATCAAAGACAAAATACATGTAATAATAGTACAAATTCTATGTTGTTGGTACTCATTTGAATTGTCTCGTCCAGCGAATTCCAATGCGTACCCACAATATAGGGTTTCCTCGAAAAATAAAGATTCAAGACTGATTTTACCCCCTTTTATCTGTATGTCTGCATATGCAATACCCAGAATGAAAAGGGCAAATGCATTTCACATTTTTCAGTTGATACACTTTTGCTTAATTGCCATATTTAACTCTCATTAAGTAAGGCTTAATCCATTACCAGATCAAACTTCAACAAGAGTGCCATCGTCACAAAATACGCCGCCACTTTGCTGCTGTTTCACGAAAATAATTGTAGACACTACTTATTTTGACAGAACCAAATTGAAAATGACCAAGTTTCATTTAAATCAAGACAAGGCTGCAATTTCAATAAGCCCCAGGCACTAAGTTTTAAGGGGGCATAATTCAGGGAAATAAATGAGCCATAAAATCCTTGATCCATGTACATCCACAAATTATGGTGATGACATTGACCAGGTTTCATTTAAATAAAGACAAAAAGTAAGGAGGAGTTGTGTTCAAAAGGCTGCATTTTCAATAAGCCCTAGATACTAAGTTTTAAGGGGGCATAATTTAGGGTAAAAGTAATGAACCATAAAATCCTTACTTCATGCTCATCTACCAATTTCGGTTATAACATCCACCAAGTTTCATTTAGATCCAGCCAGAAACTTAGGAAGAGTTGCATTCACAAGGCTGCAATTTCAATAAGCCCCAGAGACTAAATTTTAAGGGGGCATAACCGAGGCAATAAGCCCCAGAGACTAAGTTTTTAAGGGGCATAACTCAGGCAAAAATCAAGGAACAATAAAATCATTCCTTCATGCACATCTACCAATTGAGGTGATAACATTGACCAAGTTTCAAGAAGATCCAGCCAGAAACTTTGGAGGAGTTGCGTTGACAAGAAAAGTGGACCCAGAGACTAAGTTATCAAGGGGCATAACTCAGGCAAAAATTAAAGAACCATAAAATCATTCCTTCATGCACATCTACCAATTGAGGTGATAACATTGACCAAGTTTCAAGAAGATCCAGCCAGAAACTTAGGAGGAGTTGCGTTGACAAGAAAAGTGGACCCAGACACTAAGTTATCAAGGGGCGTAACTCAGGCAAAAATCAATGAACCGTAAAATCCTTCCTTCATGCACATCTACCAATTGAGATGATAACATTGACCAAGTTCCAAGAAGATCCAGCCAGTAGTTTCGGAGGAGTTGCGTTGACAAGAAAAGTGGACGGACATACGGACGGACGGATGGACAGACAGAGAAGATGACGCCAATATACGTCCGCCTCCGGCGGCGTATAAAAACATTGCAGACATAAGAATTTAAGCTGGTGTCATTTTGACTATTTTATTCCCTTAGGGAGAAAAGATTGTTGCAAGCATTTTATTCAATGAAAAGTATAATTTTTCACACCTCCAACGTCTATTTCTGCAGTGACAGTGATAAGGTCATTGGGAACACCACTTGGCCAATCTCACGATCAACCTCGGATGTACATTTATATATAGTATATATAGTACAGACTATTTTTAAAATTTACAGGAAAACCTTGGAAAAACTCGATGACGTCAGTTAAGATGGCGTAAGTCCCTGAAACTGTGAGGGAAAACATTCGACGTCCCCAACACTACTCTTTTAAGTTACTGACATGAAACCATCGTATCCTAATATAAATATCTTTAGATTCTTTCATAACGGTTGAAAAAACCTTAATTTTTGAGAATGATTCTCAAAAATTTAGATTTTCCAGCTGTTATTTACTGTAACAGATACAAATCTACAGTGCTAGTTTTTCTTACACTGTTTCCGCCTAACAAAATGCATGATTTTGTTATATACACATCCGCCTTGCATACATCCGAGGTCTGTTGCAGTTTACGGAAATGGACGAGTGATGTTCCGAATGTGATAAGGTAGTGGGCACATAATAGTTCCACAACGTTATTAACTTTAACAGTATTATTTAAGTTACCTATCATTAGGAAATCTCAGTAATCAACTGAAAGATCATAGTTCTGAAATGTTGCAGGGCTATAATGGTTCATTACCTCAAAAACTTTGACTTTCACTCCATACTAAGGGTTTATTTCACTTACTTCTCTCTCTTGGCATCCTTATCTTTATGTTTATGTTTGCTACTTTTCTTTTCTCTGCTTCTACTCCTATGTCTTCTATCTCTGCTACGTGATCTGCTCTTCCGTCTGTTAAAAATAAAAGATTCTAATTAACACATAGCTGTCAGCAGAGGTACCTAGAAGAGCAGGGTTTTAGTTAAACCCAGGACCTCGGGTTTTGACACTCAAAAATCCAAAATGATGCAATTTTGACTCTTAGAAATTTGAGCTGGAGCGTCATTTTGACTCTTCAAAATTAGCAGCTGTGCGTCAAGGGTTGTTAGAAGTGTGTCATATTATTTGAAAATAAGTAATTGATGGTCTAATAACACCTAGTTTGATTGGCAATCAACTCAATCCGGTGAGCGGCTATGAATCGGCAATCGTAATTGTGAGTCTTTTGACACCTGTGCAATTGAGCTAAAACTCCTTTGCTTTAACTCTGATTTTACTAAAATCAACAAGTTTTTGAATAATTTTACTATAATTCAAACATTATCTACATAGTAAATCAATAAATATCAAGAGGAGCAGTTTTGAATTGTAATGGATTTTCGTGGTTTTAAATTTGATATATATATTTTTTTTTGGGGGGGGGGGGGGGTCTGTGCACTATTCTGTCAGGGTTTGACTCTTGAGATTTTCATTTTTAACTCTTGGAAATTTTGACTAAAGGGTCATTAATTCTTGGCTTTTGTATGCTAATGAAAACCCTGGAAGAGAGGGTATCATGTGCAACTTTAAAATCTTTCTTTCTTTCTAAATCTTTCTGTACTCTTTGGAATTGTCTTGACTGTCTTTACAATGCAATTGAAGTGATTACTTACAATGTAGTGTTTTGTTTGATTTTTTAAGTGTGTGCAGAGATTAATGTTAATTTTAATCTAACATCCATGACATAAGTGCCTCAAATTTAATTTTATGTAAATTTTGTCCAATTTTTAGCATTTTTGAGCTGAGTTTTTGAACCCTTTAAAGTTTAATCATTGAACTTACGCAAATCATGATATAATATTAAACTTATATTTTTACTGAAATTTGTTGAAATGTCATATGAACAGTCAAATTCAAACTTGTAGCCTCAGCAGAACGTTGTATCTCTGATCTCATAACCAGTGTTTTCATTTACATAAAAAAATATTGAGTCCCTGGGACCCAGTGCTGTAGAAAAAGTTGAGTCCCAACCACTTTCAGTTGAGTCCAATTTTGACTTCCACAAATCATCTTCAAATTAATAGTTGTACTTGAACGGCTTTATAACCCTTTCCCAAACAAGACCTAGTTTTGATATTCCCAGTAAAAGCATTTTCTCAATTTGCCTCAATGTTTTCTGAGATATTCTCAAGTTTTATACTTCTGTTTTATACGGAAGTAATCACAAATTGTGTGATCTGCAGCAGCTTTCATATATTGGACTAACCTAAAATTTTGTTATTCGGGAAAGGGTTCAATTAAAGGATGAATCTGACTTGTCTTTTATCAGCCAGTCTTTGAACCCCGGATCGGCGAGCCACTGGTCTTGAAAAGACAGCGAGTGTTTCTTTTTCTTGGCTGGAGAAGCCATTATCATTTACAAAATGAAAGTAACAGTTGGTTTCCGGCTATCAAATTGCCCACAAGACGATATTTTAGACAGTTTGGGTACCAGAAGATAAAAGCAGTAATCCAAACAATCGCAAGTTTTTGGTTAGACGATGGCGAAGTCTGTTTATAGTAACTTTGGAAAACCGGTGACCTTGTTTCAAATCTGTTGTACTTTGAAACATTTTGTATTGTTTTTGCTAGCTATCTGACGTTTCTGCGTAAGATTTAATGAAAAAAAAAACATTGTTTTTGCCACTCATTTTATTTTGTGTTCTATGGACACGAATATTCAAATTTTGCGTCTGAGCTGGTTTTCATGTGTATACAGATACTTTTACGTTGTAAATGGAAACTCTGCTCTGACTGCTCATAACATTCATTATCTTCGCAAAAATTCCAGAAAAGGGACAGGGGGCAAGGGCATATCTACCATAATGCCCATTACTCAAGAGTGTAATTGAAAAAAAAATCTGGTTCGAAAAATGCTGTTGATGAATAATCATAACATCGAAACTACAGCTAATTCAAGCTGTCGTTATGATGTTTTGATTATTCATCAACGCTCAAATCATAGAAAATGGGTGTGTTCGGAAGACAGGCATCTTTTGTCACAGTCCACATTTTACCTTTATCCTGTATTTAATTTATTGGTTGCCTTTTGAGTGCGTATAAATTTCAGAATCCTATTTACACTTTTGCCAAGCTCCTGTGTCTTAGACTCTTTGTCCCTACTCCTAGATCTGTGCACATGCACAATGACAGTAAATAAGAATGACAAATTACAATAATGGAGACAATCAATGTTAAATGTTTCGAAGATCGATATATTTTGACATATAACTTGCCTTTCCCTTTTGTGTTTTCTTTCCCTAGATCGAGATCTAGACCTGGACCCTCTTCTTCTGTCGACTTTTGCGTCGTCGACACGTAATGGTGAACGAGAACGGCTTCTATTTGTAGGGGGCATGTTGCTCTATCGCTTATGGTCTAATTTTTGGACTATTACAAAGCTGCGAATATGTCGCAATCAATTTAAAGATGAAACGATCAAAAACGATTTTTCTGTCCACCATTAAAGTGTAATATTTAGAAAATCGTGAAAAATACTCGGTTAAAATAGACTGGAAGACCTTTCGAAATTTAGCGACTTCTCCCGTAGGCGGAAGTATCAAAGAAACTATATAAAAAAGTTATAATTAAATAACGTTTTGTATATATATTATTTTTTGAAAATTAAAAAAATGATTTGATACCACCACCTATGACTTCTCACATCAAAGATGTGTTTGTTTGTTTGTTTCGTTGTTTGCACTGTACCAATTAATGATCCTCGTGTGCCTAATTAAGTTCAACCATATCTTACCAAACACAATTTTTAAAAAAAAGTTGATAAGCTACAGTACAACAAAGCCTGTGGTCCGGGTAATGTTCATGTGAACGTACTTAAGAGAATTCCTACAGTGCCTTGGGCCCTGGCCAGGATTTCAAACCAATCCGTGTGCCGGTGAAATTCCTCAGGAACTTGGAAAGATGGAAACATCAACCCACTCCACAAAAAAGGCTCCAGGAAACAATGTAATAACTATCGACCAGTTACACTCATTTCTCAAGTGGTGAAGCTACTAGAGAGAATTCTGATGGACCAGATTTCAGATCACTTGCCAAAAAACAATGTTTTGTCCTCAGGCTGCGAACAACAGGGTTTCCAAAGTCAATGTTCTTATGGGACCCAATTATTAGAGTCTCTCAACGGTTGGACATTAGTCAAAAATTGAAAATGATATAATCTACTTGGACTTTTCAAGGGCGTTTGATTCTATTGCACACTGGCAGCGTCTCATCTATAGATTATCACACTATGGTATTAATGGTCACATTAAGACCTGGATCAAGTCATTTTTGAATAACAGAAGACAGGGGGTAGCGCTTAGAAATGGCAATTCTTCTTGGACTTAAGTTAAAAGTGGTGTACCACAAGGCTCGATACTGGGACCAATACTTTTCAGTGTTCGTAAATGACCTTCCTTCTTCAGTGGGTTTAATTGCAAAGATATTTACCGATGACACCAAGCTTTTCCAACAAATTTTATCTGGAGACTACTGTCAGGTTTTGCACGATGACCTTTACGATATTTCAATTGGGCCTAAATTATGGCTTTTGAATTTTATTGCTTCTAAGTGTGTGGTTATGAAGATTAGAGCATCCACCAATTTCATATACACTCTGAGTGGTTCCAACCTGGAAGAAGTTAGTGAACTGAAAAGATCTTGGTGTCATCATTTCTAAAGACCTTTTGCCTCGAAAGAAAGAAAGATATAAACACTTGCAGTCTACGACAATGCTCAATTAGGCCACTACTAGGGTACGCCTCGAGAGCTTTGAAACCACACTTAAAGAAAGACATAGGTTTACTTCAAATGGTGCAAGATCGTTGTCTAGCCTTATGTCCTTTGTAACAGTTTTAGAGTCTTTAAAGGACAGAATAAACAAAGTTGACCTTTCAGAAGCTTACAAGTTACATAAACAAATACGCTCATATAACTCTAGAAAATTACTTCTTTAAATTGCAAAATCACGGTTATGGGAAAACAACGCCTGTGCCTTTTTCTAAGGCCCCATACATGTATCTAAGTAACACGAGTATTAACGCTTAAACCAATGCCTTACGAGTGAACGCCCATCAAAACTATTTCCACTTGTGTGAAATTGATACTCGATATATTATTTTCGTCTATACAATAGGTTTCATTATTAACATTTGAGCCTGTGCGTGACATTTCCAACAATTTGAAATGTGGGTGAGATGCAAACACCAAGTAGCGTAGACAGCCACATACTCACGGTATATAATATAAAGTTACCTCATGGTCTATAGATACCGTTTCTATCTACTTAACGCATAGTGAAGACTCTGGTCAGACTGTGCCGATGCACGGGCTGATAAGAGTCTTTGCTTTGCACATATTTGAAATTGTTGGAAATACCACACACAGGCTCATTTAGTTAAAAAAAAGAAGTACTCACTGTTGCAATATTTTGGCAAAAAATGCCCCTTTCAGTAAAAATTAAACGAATCCTAACACTACAACATAATTATTATTAATTTAAAAATCAATCTGCTGTAGTGTAAAAATTGATGAATATTTAATACATACCTAGTGTATTGTATGAAAAAAAATATATAACGAGGTTGGGACAATTAAAAATTGTCGAGGCTCTGCCGAGACAATTATCAATTCTCACAACCGAGTTAGATATTTTTTTCCTACAAAACACCAAGTTTGTATCATATTTATCTTCTAACCTCTATTTGTCTTCTTTTCGTTGATGTTTCTAACTGAAATGCAAGTTTCTATATATAACCGCATTATATCATTGTTCTAAAAATAACTATGTGATATCATAAGAAATACAATAGGTTTCATTATTAACATTTAGTTAAAAAAAAGAAGCACTCACTTTGCAATATTTTGGCAAAAAATGCCCTTTTCATTAAAATTGAAACAAATCCTAACACTATAGCATAATCATAATTATTTAAAAAATCAGTCTGTTGTTGTGTTTTAATTTGTTAAAATTGATAAATATACTGAGCGCAATAAGTTTAGTCGTTTCCTCTTCGGTGGGATATATTTCAAGACGTGATCCATATTTCACAAAAAAGTATTCATTAATTATACTTGTGTCCAATTTACTTTCAGAATCCAATAATTTTGTCATGTTAGACGAAGCTGGTCAGCCGTAACGACATGATTTTGAACAGAACGGTAGAATGGAAAAGTCGCACAGTTTAAACAATGGACGTTATTTCACATTTGTGTCACATTAAATGTTTCTAGCGATCAACATCATTATTGGGTATCTTACCGCAACAAAAAAGAAGTTGGTAAGAGTATCAGATCTGTCTGGTGACCCTACAGCACCATCTTTACACCCAACCCACAAAAATGCAACAATTGTTTTATCGGTGACAATTTTGTAGAATATTGTTAATCGGGAAGCAAAAATGGTTTCCTCTGTTTCTTTTTATCCACATAAGTTGAGTTATTGCCCTTTTCTGGTAAAGCGACCAATAACGTTCTACTGACGGCACGGGGGAGTTTATTAAACTTGTCTACAGGTAGGTTCTTTTTAATTGGTTTCCATTAATAAAGAATGAGACATGAATGATTCTCAGTAATGTTTTTAACGATTACAATGAATTGGGATGATGAAAGCATTCCAATTTTCAACGTAACGTCATGACGTTCGAATTCCCTTTTATAGTAGTTTTACAAGATCTGTTAAAGGAAAGTGTGGGTCATACCATGTCAATATTTTTGCAATGAACTATTTGACAATAAAACACTACTCGCAGAAGCTAAAGATAATCTCATCATCTCCAAGATATGCAGAATGTATTCGATATGTCCACGCGGTGTCAATTTGATTTACGTAATGTCAAAAGTTCGCTCTTTTTCGAAGGATGCAATGCATTGAAGTGTTTAATGTTTACTCGGAATAAGAGTAATCCAACAAGACATTAAGGAAATTAAGTCATTCTGTAACATCCAGATATCGAACAAGTGCGTAAAATCTACATTAACGTAAACTTCAGACGTATGTATGCGAGTTAGATTAAACATTTATAACAAAAAGAAAGCCAGTTGAATGGCAAATACATTTCAAATTGTAGCTTTCGTTTAGCTATATTTGTTGACTTCTTTGTGACGTTATAAAAAGTGCGATTAAACTTTTTGCGTTCAGTATATAATTATGTTTTAATGTAAAGATTTGTTTCAATTTTCTTCAAAATATTGAAATGCCGAGTGCTTTTGTAAAGATTTAATTTTAACTCATTCGGAATAATTTTGAGATATTGTTTGATTATTTTAATATGGTCGCAGGTAATGGATAGCAAATTAAAATACTTAATTATTAATATTTATGCAGCCTCGTTTTTATCTAATTATAGATGAATCGTTTAATAAATTCAGTATTCAATGACCATTCTATCAATATCCTTAATCATCATTTGAGACAAGTGGTTGTCCTTTGCTGTTTCATATCTGGATTTTTCTTTCAAAAATGTGACCCATCATGCGAAAAGAGGCCATCTGCGAACTCCGTTAAATAAATGTTTGAAAAAGAGTTTTCTAGTAGTAGGGCAAGCAGAGGTCCCAATTGAAATAATTCTAATTGTAAAGATAGGTTGATAATTCTAGATTAAGAAAATCAGTGGAAAATAGGTTTCGACCCTAGGCAGTCCGCGCATTCTACCTAGGCATTCGGAACATCACTCGGCCATTTCCGTAAACTGCAACAGACCTCGTATGTCAATCGGGAACCTTCGGCGATTCTACGGAATAGACCTCGGGAATAATACGGGCGCAGCCATGAAAGCGCGTCATTTCGCACGTGGGTTTATATGACGTCACAAACATAAACGATCCCGCTAAGGATGACGTTGCATGAATTAAAATCAAAGAAAGAAGAATCATGGGCATATCATAATTTGATAACAAAACGCAGTGTCTTACTGCGTTTTGTCATCAAATTATTATTTGCCAAAAAGATCTCGAAAGACGATCGGAAAGAATTAACAAAATGTGATTTTCTTTATGCGTATTAACCGAAGTACCACCAGGAGCCGAATTACCTAAAAATGACCCAAAATTACTACACTTACGTCCGAGGTACTTTCCAGTTTACGGAAAAGTCCGAGCGATGTTCCGAATGCTCGTATGTATGTAAGGCGGATGGGTAATCGTGCATTTTGTTAGGCGGAAACAGTGTAAGAAAAACTAGCACTGTAGATTTATATATTTTACAGTAAATCTGGATTTTTGAGAATGACGAGTCATTTTTAAAAATCAAGATTTTTTCAGCCGTTATTTAAGATTCTTAAGATATTTATATAAGGACACGATTGTTTCTCGTCAGTGACTTAAACGAGTAGCTTTGGCGACGTCGAATAGTCTCACTCACAGTTTCGAGGGCTAGTGCCATTTTAACTGACGTCATCGAGGTTTTCCAAGGTTTTCCCGTATTTTTTTTCCAAAAAATAGTCCGTCTATGTACATCCGAGGTAGATCGTGAGATTGGCCGAGTTGTGTTCCGAATGTCCATTCGGAACATCGCTCGGACTTTTCCGTAAACTGAAAAGTACCTCGGACGTAAGTGTAGTAATTTTGGGTCGTTTTTTGGTAATTCGGCTCCTGGTGGTACTTAGGTTAATACGCTTGTAGAAAAATAACATTTTATTAATTCTCTCCGATCATCTTTGGAGATCTTTTGGGCATACTAAAATTTGATTACAAAACGCAGTAAAGCACTGCGTTTTGTTATCAAATTATAATATGCCCACTTTTATTCTTTCGTTGATTTTATGCAACGTCATCCCTAGCGGGAGCGTTGATGTTTGTGACGTCATATAAACCTACGCGCGAAATGACGCGCTTTCATGGCTGCGTCCGTATTATTCCCGAGGTCTATTCCATAGAATCGGCGAGGGTTCCCGATTGCCGAATGTCTACCTAGGGTGGAAACTTAACGCGCTACCCTGATGGTCCCTTTTTGCTTGTCGGGTAACATATCTAATTGTTGCAGATTTCAGAAGGCCCTTTTCCGACTGGTGGAAAATATTTTTCTTACAAAGTTCTTAAGTATATTTTTTTTCAAATCGAATTTGCAAGAAAGTCGCAATTATTGATATATGAAATCGCCCATGCGGTGACTAAGAGGTTGTTCGCAAACTATAGCAGTAAAATAAGCCATCAGACAATAATTAGTCAACATTTTGTGAATCATCGTGTTGTTTTGTTTTTTTTCTGACACAAGCAGACCGTTCTTCCATAAACATTAAACCTGCAAACAATAAGGCAGTGATTACACAGACAATCTAGCAGATTCGAGCCCCAAAGAGTGTATTTGAAGTGCAAAGTTAATTCCCTATAATCGAGATTATTTTTTGAAAGGTCGATGTTCACGCAAGCCTTACGTTACATGTTCTCTTTATTCTCTTATCACAATTTTCACAAAAGATTTTTTTTTGTGTTTTTCTTCTTCGTAAATATACAAAGTTCAACAACAAACGATGAAGTAATGAAGAAAAGCTGAATTTTACAACGACAATAAAAAGATAGAATTATTTAGGTAAAACAGATCATATAGTATTTGTACAAGGAGGATAGAAAAAAAAAAAAGATTAAAACGATGCATTTACAATTTAATGGAAAAGTCACGTAACAGTTTTTAAATACATACGTAAGGAACATAGCTACGAAATGTAAAAAGGACCTTATCATAGAGAATAATATGTTAGTGTCTAAAAATAACAATGTTATCTGGTCAAGGTTGGGAGAATTTATCATGACGAGGCTTTGGTGTAAATAATGATAATGATGTTGTTAATAGAAAAAATACAATAATAATAACAGTACTACTACTACTACTACTACTACTACTACTACTACTACTACTACTACTACTACTACTACTACTACTACTACTACTACAACTACTACTACTACAACTACTACTACTACTACTACTGCTACTACTACTACTACTACTACTACTACTACTACTACTAATAATAATAATAATAAAAATAATAAATAAAAATGAAATAATATAAGTTTACTGTAAATCACATAAATATTAATTCATTTCATGAGATATCTCTACATACTTCTTTACATGTTTATAAAGTCTCCTTGTTCTAAGACTCATATTGAATAGAAGCTTGACATATCCGGACAAAATAGTGTTTAAAAAAACACATATGTGAGCCGTCACGCGAAACAGGACAATCTTGGGAATTCGTAAACCAAATATTTGGAAAATGGATTGGATCCAGCATAGGTTAGCCAGAAGGTTGATTTCGGATATAAATCCATAGAGAGGTACAACAATCACATGAGATTCAGAAAACTTTTTACTTGCGAAAATGTTCGACTCTGGCCAGACTGCACAGATTGTGCAGTCTAACCAGGGTCGACACTTTTCGCACTTTTCAGATAGTTCCTTTTCGCGTGAAAGGTCACGTAATTGTATAAATTTGATTAAAATAATATAAAAAAAACGTCCACAGTTTCTTGTCTCTAAAAATTTTCAAATGCAATTAAATTTTTAAGGAAATCACTTGAAGGGTCGATCATCGAGAAATGGATGTTTATTTCCTCGCGTGAGAAGGTTAAGGGTTTTGGTAAGCAGATAGGTTTATGGAAAATGCGAGCCATATGGTGTTTTGGTTGAGAAGCTGGAGTAGCCTCACTATTTATACTGCATGACATAATGCATGGATTGAGGGGTTAAAACGAAACTATTTCATGCGTGTGTTGTGCGCGTGCTTAACAATTTTCTTCATATTGTTTAATGATTATTATTTACTCGCTGCTTTGGAATGAACGGTAATGGACTATACATAACTAAAAGTGGTTTTCTTCTACTGAAGCAAGCTCTCTGAATCAAGAGCGATGCATGAAAATTCGTTAAGGATATTTTGTGGTGGAATTTGTTTTTAAAAGGTAAGCCCAAAGTGATCGGTTATATTTCTATCCACATTTCTTTTCAAACTAGCTCAAAATCTTTTTTAGAATACTGTATGAAGTATTCTGTTTCCACATGGTATTAAGGTAGTGGACCCCTAATAGTTTCGCAACATTTCGGAACTCATGATCTTCCGATCTTTCACAATCATTAGAAAACCTTGGATAACACTTTTAAAATACTTCCAAAATTATGTGAAACTATTGGGGGTCTTCTATCTTAAACAATAATGCCAACAGTAAAATATTCAATAAAGATGGACTTGAGATACTTATGATCCATTCGCACAGGCAATTGTTTCATAGTTCGATTCGCTTTGTCGTATATTGTTCTTTAATAAAGTTTATGTCAAAAGATGGATCATTGTATCAATCATCCATTTCACCAAATTTTCAAGCTGTAAAAAACGACAATGTGGTCGCTAAAAGACGAAATGGGTTCAAAACAAACAACAACAAAAAAAAATGTCTATTACGAAAGTATGTAGAGAGTAATTGCCTTCTAGATATATAAAATATCACATTGAAATTGCCGGGAAGCATCGCCCTTGTTCATCCTCCCAGTCAGCTCGATTTGACCATCGTCAACGGTTTTTTTACTTCTCGGGCATTACACGATCAGCCTTTTAGTTTTATATATCCATGAATTAATTTCAAATCATGTAATATCATTGAGAAAAATACAAATAACTGCTTGCAAAAAATTTTGGATTTACGTAAGTATGAAACATTTTTCGACCAAGGTGAATGCTTCTTTTTTGACGAATTATTCGTCCATTATGCCCTTGCCTTTGACATACAATGTCTTTACGGCTTTAATAGCGCTACTGAACATCGAAGAAAGTTTATTTATTGTTATCTAACATGAACCTATCCAAATTACATCGTCTAGTACAGTTAAAAACATTGTGAAATTGACAAGGTGAATGATTTTGGAATGATTTAGGTATGAAATTGAATGGATGTGTGGAGCGACTTTTGAGTGAATTTAAAGGGAGGTAATTCAGTATTGCAAATTTTGTTCAGGATGAACAAAATTAGCAATATTGATTACCTCCCTTTAATAAAATATGCATACAAATTCATTAGATAGCTCCCTATTTCTTCAAGAACCTATCAGATGCTTACAATTTCAATTAATTGAGGGAAATCCCGATTAATTTACCCAGTTATTTTTATTTCAAACGAAGTTGATTTTATATATTTTTCAGTGAGTTTGGAGCGTTTATGAATGGTTTGAGTGAGTGTTTGGAATGAATGAATAGATTGCTGAGTGAGCGATTAAGAATGGTTTTGATTGAGATGAATGTCGATTTCACGATGTTCCCAACTGTAATATGTAGAAATATATTCACCTTTGCTTATTTGCAGATAATTCTGCAAATCTCAACCAAAAATGGACACCAGAAGAAAAACACAGATTCTACTGTTTGTATGTTATTGTATTGTACCGCTTGTCCGCAGTGCAATCGATGACAAGGAACGTTCCAAAAACGAGATCAAAGATACCATCGATCACAAGACAGATGCTTTTTCAATTGATTTCACAACTCCTTTGGACAATCATATAACAACTTCAGGGAAAAGCGAACTTCTGCAGGCCAAACCAACTACCCCGACCGTTCATTCCACTGAATCAACTTCGAAAGCAAAGAAGCGTCCAAAAGAAATTGATCCCATTGATCAATATCTTCTTGACGAATTGTTAGACATTGTAGATGAAAAGTTTACCACACTCAGTAAGCGACTGTCAACATTAGAGAGGGGTGTTCATAGCATTCAGTATTACAACGTCAGAAGTTTTAGAGTTATTAACACACATTTACATACGGTTGACACCTCGCTTCATGGAATCAATAGACAATTTGATCATATGGACCAACAAAACAAAGAATTTGTTATAGGTATAGACTCTATCAAGGAAGAGATGCAGGATTTACAATCTCTGAACACGGGGCTTTTTCAAGCAATAGAACAAAACTTGGTTCATTTTCATAAGGATATGCAAAGTCGACTTGAAGAAATGAAGGGGGATATGGATAAGGCAAATAAAGCCATCGGAGAGGTTAAGAATGATACAAGTGAACTAAAGGTCGACACAGAAAATGTTGCCAATATTCAAACAGATGTCCTTCAAAATACGGAAAAGTCAATGGTAATGATATCAGACGTAGCTAAAGGAACACTGTTTTTACTGAACTTAACAGAACATATTCAACAAGACATTACTGAAAGTGTAATCCCACAAACAATTAACGCCGAACAATCAATTAAAACAATAAACGACAGTGTTTCAAAACTATCTATGGATTCACTGGAGATACGGAACGGGTTGACAACGTTCTTTTCCAATGTCTCGCTAGATGATGTCAGTCGACAAAATCTGTTTTCAAGAAGTGAAGTCGTTGAGAATGGTAACTATAGACAGCCAAGGCTTGATGCCTCTTTATCGCACGAAACATGTAGTAAAATGATTCAATTAATTGAAGACAGGTTAAAAAACTTTAGCCGGGTTAATGACCAGAGCAAACAAATAACATGTTCTCAAAATGTTATCGGTGGCATGTCATTCAGGAATCAATCACGCAGACTTATGAGAGCGCTTTCAACTGTGAATGATAACATATATCAGTCAGTAACATTGTACAAACATACGGGTAGTCTAATTGAACGGGTTATCAACGATGCGGAACTTATAGCTAGTGATCAGCTACAATTACGCGAAGACCTTCGTGCTTATATACTCAATGGAACCCTAGACCTGTTCAATGAAACCTTACCCGACATAGGGGAATTCGTGAATTTTAAAAAGAAAATCGAAAAGGATAATTTAGTACAGAAACAAGAAGGGTGTTATATACCAACGGAATTGATTGCTGAAATTTCAGAACTTTCCCACAATGGGACGCAAATTATCGAACTTTTGACCGAGCTAGCAACCACAAGCACGTCAGCTATGCAACTCAGTATAAGCAGACTAGAAGGGGAGGTTGATAGGTTACATAAAAGTCAAGAGGCCACTCTTAATAATCACGTTTTTAAGAATGTGGAGCACTTTGCACGGGATGACCCGAGAGTCGGACCGAATGAGTGCACGAAAGATTTATTAAACAGAACTGAATGGATTTATCAATTGACGGAAGCAATCGCTTCAAATACCGGATGGATACCATATCTTTACCATAATATGAGATTTGTTGAAAGTCAGGTTAACAAGACATTGAAATTAACAAATGATATAGTTGAAACAACAAATACAATTTCTTCGAAGCATCAAGCTGCGTCAGTTTTGGCACCACAAAAATTTGTAACATCTGAAATAATTAGATCTCAATCAAACCTGAACAAAATGTTGAATAGATTTAGAAACACCATTGAAGACGAAATAGCCGAAAGATCGAAACAAAATTGTGGTCACCGTACACCGGAAGTAGCCGGTCTTTCTCAGCTGACCAATCAGAGTTTCATAATGGCAGACATGATGGAATTTGTGCATGGAACCAGTATTAAATTAAATAGATTAATACCGGCTCTTACAAATTTGTTGGGGGAACCAGGTAAGTGATGCAATACATTTTTTATGAAATACCATTACAGTTACTAAAATCGTGAAATTGACATTCACCTCGATCAAAACCATTCCTTATCACTCACTCAGACCTCTATTTATTCATTTCAAACACTCAAACAAACCAATCCAAAACGCTCCAAAATTATAATCAATATTTATTTAAATCTATCAAATAACAGCACTATTTTATTATCGGTTATGGTTTCAAAGCGTCTAGTTTGACCGAAAAGATGCACAAACAGGAAATACGTTGATTTCTTACAGGGAGGTAATAAATCATCGTTATTTTCGTCCTATTGGACGAAATTATCGATTATCTATTACCTACCCTTAATTTCATTCAAAACTCGCTTATTCTTCACATTCACTTTCATTCTGGAAACTTTCCAAAATCAACTATGATTTCAATTTCACGATGCCATTAACCATATCTCAAGTGCATGGGTGGAGGAGCTGTGCTGTCATGTTAAGTTAGCATCAGCGAATATTTTCTTTTTAAACTTGCCCTGCATTCAGGATGACAAACCAATGCAAACTGTTCTCAAATTATTACCGCTTTGCGCGCAAGTGCACGCGCAAAACGGGGTATAATTTGCAAACAGTTTGCACCGTTTTGTCTTCCGAAACGCAGGGCAAGTTTTAAAAGGCTTATACAAATTCTTATACATGTACTATAATTTGGAATGGTCATTTTAGTTTCAGAAAATCAATCAACAGTCAACCTGCGTAGTCGGCGAAGTCTGACTAGGGTCCATATTTTACGCACTACCCTGATAGAACCCTTTCGTCTGACGCGTCACATAAATACTAGCATTATCATTTTTCCTAACGTTCACTGTCGAAATGTAACCTCTAGTTACCTTTGGTGTCTTCAATTTTTATGACTCCGCATCGATAGATCGGGGACCTGGTATTTTTGCACTGTCCGCTTATCTAGTTGTCTGTTTGTCCATTAAAAAAACGTCTACAATAATGGTCTAATTAATCCTAAGATTGCTCATGTATTGCTTGAAACAAAAAAAAAAAAACAAAAAAAAAAAAAAAAAAGAAGAAGAAAAAGAAAACATTTTTGTTGATTTCAACTTTAAGAAAACCAGTCACGTTCAGGGTCAATGGCATTTTTCAAGGTAAACTATGTAGAAAATTTAAATTTTAACAATGGTATTCTTGATTTTCATCAAACTACATTAGATATTTTTTGTTGACTGTTGTAGAAAATATGATACAACTGCATAATTCTGACACCCCCCTTAAATAAAACGAAAAAGGGGAAACTTCGCTACATTTGACCAGTTGCAAATTTTTCTCGGCTTTCTTTGAGATTCAGGTTTTTGAATATACCAAACTTAAAAAAATCAGGGCGGCGCGTTAATTTTCTTATCAATTCTTGTTTTTCGGATTCCTTGTGTCTGATTAACTAAATATTTACTCTTTATTATGGCTGAAAAAAAATATCCCAACACTTGTGTTGTCTAACAAAGCGCATTAACAAAGCATTTTTGTGCATCGCTGCATCATCAATGTCTTAAAGAATTAGCAATAAATTCTGTACTTCCGCATTCCGTTACGGGTCTTCATTTCATTAATCAGCTTTGCGCTGACTTTGAATATGTTTTTTCTTACGATTAAAGTTTGGTACATAACACGATTGTAGAATTGACAAGGTGAATGATTTTGAAAGTTTTTGGAATGAAATTAAATGAGTGTGTGGAGCGGTTTTGAGTGAAATTCAAGGGAGGTCAATAAAATGCGCTAATTTTGTTCAAGATTAACAAAATTGGCAATATTTTTTAACCCCCCCCCCCTTAACAAAATAAGCATATAGGTTCTATGAATAACGTTCTATGTCTTCACAGACCCATTATATACTTACAAAATTCAATGCAGTAAAAGAAAATTCGAGAATTTTTTCTAGCGTTTTTTTTAATGTAATTATTCATCTTATCATTTTAGCTCCCCTGGCCGAAGGTTACCGTGGCTATTGTCATGGCACTGTGTTCATCGTAAGTGCGTCCGTCTGTCCGTGCGTGCGTCCGGTCGTAAACCCTTTTTTTAAAAAATCTTTTCCTCAGATACTACTGAATGAATTTCAACCAAACTTCACAGGGATGAACCTTTGGTGACACTGTTTTAAAATTGTTCAAGGAATTTGGATACAATGAAAAACAAGGCTGAATGGGCGGCATATTTCCATATATGATAATATATGACTTTTCTCAGCCTCTAACAGATAGAAATCAATTAAATTTCACTGGAATGGTCCTTGAGTGGCGTTTTATCAATCTCCAAAAGATTACTGAGATCAGATGGAAAATATATCTTTTTTGGGCGGAGGTCATTTCTCTTTATGCTTTACAGTGAAAACTCAGAATCTAATTGATCGATATCAACTAAATTTCTCTGGAATGGTCCATAGGAGATCCTTTATCAGTAAACAAATATTTTGTGATCAGATGAAAATATGTCTATTATTGGCAGAGGCTATTCTTCTAAATGTTATATATTGGAAACTTTGAAATCATTTTCTCAGAATCTTACCGACTGATATTAATTAAATTTCACTTGAATGTTCCACTGGTGACCCATTATCAGTCAACAAAAATGACAAAGGACTGGTAAAAGGTACTTTATCAGCTTTGTTGCATCCGACATCGACAAAAAACCGAAACATCTTTCAATTGCAATAAAAGTTTTTTCTTCCTCAAAGCTGCTTAGGTAAGCAGAGACTACCAATCCATTTCAAGGTTTACTATATAAACATGAAATAAAACATAATTGAAAAATTAAGTAAATAGGCCAATGCCTGTTTTGTGATTAGCTATAGAGCGTGGCTTAACTCAACTCTTTTTGTTTCAGAAAATGATATTTGCTTCTCCGTGAAATTCTCACGTTATCAATATGTATTTGAATTGTATTTCTGTTTAAACTTACGATTAGAAGTGCCGAAACATGCAAATTATAACTTGTCACTGACATGGGGACTATTTCGGGAATTCGAAAATTAATTTCTGCTTCATTGTCATATTTAATACGCAAGAAAAAAAAACTGTGCTGCACTAAGTTTCTTGTACAAACTTTTATTTTGGTGATTATTCCTGAGGACCCCTCTTTGCATAACTGTAAATTTGCAGTATATAGTCTATTACAATGATCTTCCATTTTAGACTGGTCCTACTGTCGACTCATGTATGAACCGGCCTTTATAATAGTCGACAATGGGACTAGTCTACCCGCATTTCAGATTTGAATAGATTTTCTATTTTCTTAGAATTTTTTCCCATTTTGTTTGTTTGTTAAACCATATATTAATTGTTAAACATTCATCGAAACAATGCATTTTCTACCTTTTATCTCTGCCCGATAGTTTTTTTCTAATGGTGAAATCAACTATTGGCGGTATTATTTAAAAGCCCAAACATTAAAAAGCGTGGGAAAGAGGAATTTGTGATAAAGCGTAAATAAATTCACTCCACACTTCTAGCTGATAAGCCACTTGCCACTGTTATGGCTACGATGAGGGATTCGTTTCACCACTGGTGGTATACCTGGCCTGTATTATCCATACCTTTGTTTATTTTCCATTTGTATTTATTAACCCTTTTCTCCCAAATAGAAAGACTTGTTGATCTGTTCCACGAAAACTTTTGTCGTTTATTAATTTTCTAGATTTCTTATACATATTTTATATAAAGAAAGCTTTATTAAAATTCTATAGAGGATTTCATTCAATTTAACTTATACATCATCAGCGCTTGACGAATTATTCGGCATCATTCCATAATTATACAGAACAGAATAGTTACATAATTGGAACACAAAAGTATACTTGTCGGCTATTTTCGACTTTTCTCCTGAATGATTATGAAAACTACATGCACTCTCTTCAACGATTATGAAGTGGTAGGATTGCAGTCTTTTATTGAAGACCGCATATCTTTGTGACCGTTTGCCTCAGTAAATGGAGAAGTATATGTTCTAGTTCATCACAATTGTATTATATGTACCCCAAAAAGGAGGGAACTGGCAATAATACCTTACAGTTAATTACATCGTGAAATTTACAAGATGAGTGATTTCGGATTGATTTCGGAATGAAATAGAATGAGTGTGTGGAGCGGGTTTTGATTGAAATTAAAGAGAGGCAATCCAATTTTACTAATTTTGTTCAAGTTGAACAAAATTAGTGATATTTATTACCTCCCTTTGATTAAATAAAAGCACGTTTCTGTTTATGTGTCTTCGTGGAACAATCAGGCATTTTAAAATTCACGCCAGCTAATAAAATAATAGAATAATAAAATTGATTTGAATTAAATGCTGATCGTTTTGAACGATTTTGAAATGTTTTCTAATGATTTTTGCGCGCTTATGATCGATTTGAGTGAGTGTTTGGAACGAATGAATGGTGCGCCGAGGGAATTATTTTGAATGATTTTGATTGGAATGAGTGTCAATTTTACGATGTTATTAACTGTATGTTCACATCGCCGTACAGTAAGTAACATCGTGAGATTCACATTTACTTCGATCAAAACCATTCTTATTCACTTCGTTAACGCTCCATTACACTCCAAACACTCACTCAAACCAATCGAAACGCCCATAAGCTGTTCAAAAATGCCTCATTACCGTTCATAAGAATGAAACATTTTATTCAAATCGATCAAGTCATAGCACTATCTTATTATCGGATGTGGCCGCCGTCATAGCGTTCCCCGACGGCGGCACTCATTCTTTCCGACTATTTGTCTCTCACCAATGGCTCGATTATCGTAGAAATACCAGAAATCTATTGTTAGGTGTACCAGCGGCCGCGATATATCTGAAATAATGTTGATAGCGGCGTAGAACTCCATTAAAGCAAAAAAAGTATCGAATGTGGATTTCAAATCATCTACTTATGGGCCCGAGAAGATGCACAGACAGTTGTTTAAAGGGATGTAATAAATCGTCGTTAATTTCGCCAAATTATCGATACTGATTACCTTCCCTTAATTTCATTCAAAACCCGCCCCCCCCCCCCCCCGAATTCTTTCAGAACCATTACAAAATCAACCATGATGTCTATGTGATGGCTCAGCGCAAAACAAGTGTAACCCCCTATAAACATTTGGGGAGTTACATTTGTTTCACAATGAGCCATCGATTTATCGATGTTATTAGCTGTACTAATCCGTAGAAGGGTTGTAGTCGTTAATTGTATCGATGAATACACCAAAAGTAAGTTTATGTTGATCAGTGACTTCAATTCCATAAACAGATTATGAGTATTTTACGCACAAATATGCGCTTTTTACACATGCAAATCACAAAGCATCTAAGTCCATTTTACGATATGATGTCACAGTTTCCCGCTAACGTCCAATTTGCGTTGCGATTGTGATGATAATTAACGCGATTCTTCTATTTTCTTTTGAATTTTGTAATATATCACGAGTAGTTTTCTTACTTTTGAAAATGACGTCATACTACAAATAATGATGTCATTTTCAAACGCCGTTACATAAGTAGGCTTTCTTTATTTCCCAAAACTGTTCTCTTATTCCAGAACCTTACATTACATTGTTGAATGGTACAAGTGACAAAGAAGGAAGAGTTGAAATATACTACAAGGGACAATGGGGAACCTTGCCAGGCCCCATCAGTCACGTGGAGGCCTCCTATATTTGTCGCCGACTCGGGTACCTTGGTGGCAATGCAGTCGGAAGTGGCTCATTTGGTCCCGGAAGTGGCGTATTCTGGAGTCTCAATGTCACATGTTTACGAACAAGATGGTGCACGGCAGTTTATCATGTCCCAGAACCGCTCTTGTATAGCCATGAAAATGACGTCGGAGTATTATGCGGTAGGTGATAAACATGTATACAGGGAATAATTGTTTGTTTCATTTCGTCAAAACGAAAGCTATATTTTCGCGAATGACGAAGCCACTAGGAAAAACATAGCTTTAGCTGTTCCCGAAATGAAAGACTTTTGATCGCAATCAATAAATTAGCTTTTAACCAATGACCTTAAAAAAGGGACGCAAGACACACTCAGATCTCAGGCGCAGAGCATTACGTTACTCTATATTCTATAAATACATGTAAAGTGTAAGGAATGGACCGGAACTGGGTTACCAAGGAAGAAGAAATGTCAAAATCTTATTACATATTTCCTTAAAGCGTGTTAAAGCGTGAGAATGATGCGATGGTATGGCGTCATGTGTTCATTGCCCTACGTGTCTTGTAACAGTCAGAAGACTCGTCTTTTAGCTCCACTGGCCGAAAGCCACTCGGACTTTTGTCGTGGCACTGTGTTCGTCGTACGTCCGTCCGTCTGTTCCTTTAAACATCTTCTCCTTGGAAACCACTGGATGAATTTCAACCAAGTTTCACAGGAATTATCACTGGGTGGCCCTCTTCCATAGTTATTCAAGAAATTTTGATCCAATGAAAAACATGGATTTAGTTGGCGTGGCTTATTTCCAAATATGGTCAAAAGGGACTTACTCAGAACCTAATGGATGGATTTCAATCTATATTTTACATGAAGGATCTTTGGATGACTCAATATCAGTCTACAAAAAATTATTGCGATCAAATGAAGAATATGTATTTTATGGGCGGAGGTCATTTCTCTATATGTTATAAAGTGGAAACTTTTAAAATCATTTTCTCGGAATCCAAGTTAAGGATTTGCAGATGATTTCGCGTTCAAAAGAATAATCTAAAAATTGTATAGAATAATTGTATGATGTCATTTTCAAAATTCAACAGTTGTCTGGCGGAAACGAGAAGAAAAGAAAATCGAACCAAGGTTGAAACTACTTTTTTAAAAAGCTATTAGCATATTACCGTTTTTTTTTCACGCACCAACTCTGGTAGACGTAAAAACGTCCTACAAAAACCGCATTAAAACGATCACTCGCGTAACTTTAAGAAGATGGTTGTAGGCCTACTAACATGTTAGGCGTTATTCCGAAATAAATCGTAAGTTAAATTAAAATTTCGACAACGATGTATCGAGCCCCAATTGCATAAAATATAAACATTGGTTAAATATACTTCGGAAATTATTTTCAACCAAATAGATTTGTTGTTTCAATTGTACCAATAATCCTGATTGGCTGAAAGTTTTACCCCTGGTTATCTTTATACAAACTCATCTTTGAATAACTCTTAATTCTTTCAGATCATATGATAAGACTAGAACCAAACGAAGAAGACATTGAATTTTCAAGACATACCGGCAAATTAGAAATCTACCATGAAAACGCATGGAGACCAGTCTGCCATGATGGTTGGGGTAGACCGGAAACGGATGTGGTTTGTAAACAGCTTGGTTTCAGGGAGGGATCCGCAACACCGGTTATTGATATGGATTTAGAAAGCAGTCAATGGCTGACTAACGTGACATGCCCAGATGGGATCGATCGGTTGGATCTCTGTGACACTGGTGGATTTGTTCATGGTGGTTGTCCGAGTTCTAGTTATGTGTCAATGATATGTAGTTAATCGACATTCGACTTTCAAGTTTAACATAGGTATACAGTGTATAGTGCTCCTAAGCTATTGTTTAGTTGCAGTTTACAACACCTTGAAATGGACACGATGAATGGTTTTGGAATGAAATTGGAATCAAATTGAATGAGTGCAACGAATGTGTTACAAGTATGAGTGAAATTAACGAGATGTAATCCAATATCGCTAATTTTGTTCAGGATGAACAAAATTAGCAATATTTATAACATCCCTTTAATAAAATGTGCACACAAGTTCTAAAAATAGATTCATTTTTTAAGAACAAATCAGACGATTACAATTTTGTCAGTTCAATCGCGTTCTTTTTTTTCTAGCTATATTTATTTTCAATGAAATTGTTGATCTTATCAATTTAGTGATTTAGCGGCATTTTTGAATATGTTGAAAAAGTGATTTGAATGAATGGGGCGCTGAGTGAGCGATTTAGAATGCCTTTGATTGAGATGAATGTCAATTTCTCGTTGTGACTAATTGTATGTAAAATGTGTATCAAAGTGACCTTTTTTTATCAGAAATTCATTTGCAGGCGGCTAGAATATGAACTTCGTTTTTGACCGAGTCAACTCATTCTCTTGATTTAGAGCAGAACTCGATCAGTAATAATCGAACAGTATAAAACACTGTGCGAGTTTCTCGTATGGGCAGTACATCAGCAAACGTAACGGTTGTATATTTCAATTTGTATGTATATTTGTATAATTTTGTAAACAATTCATCTTGATGAGAAAAAATAGTTGGTTTCAGAACAGTTCTATATGCCTTTATCGGCCATTATCTCTTCTAGAGAAAGACCGGTTGGTGTGATTGATTGAATAGAGTTTATCGCCGCTCTCAACATTTTTTCAGTTATATCGCGCGGCTGGAGCACCTTACAATGGTTTTTCTGGCATTTCTCTCCGCAGGGGTTCGAAAAATACCGGTTCGTTGTGACAGGTTGTGGTTTTTTTCTGTGGTATATATCGTGGTTACATTTTGTAGAAACGTTTCGAAGATTCCCCTCATTCCCATACTCGGAACATCGCTTAGACTTTTTCGTAAACTGGAAAGTACCTCGGACGTAAGTGTAATAATTTTGGGTCATTTTAGGTATTTCGGTTTCATGTGGAACTTCTGTCAATATGTTCGAAGAAAAGCGAATTCCTCGATGGTATGGTCGGTGGAGATCTTTCGGGTATATTATAATTTGAAAACAAAACGCAGTAAAACACTGCGTATTGTTATAAAATTATAATATACCCACCTTTAATCTTTCGTTGATTTTGTAGGCATATTATGCAACGTCATCCTTAGCGGGATGGTTGATACTCGTGACGTCTTGTACGGAATGATGCTCTTTAATGTATGCGTCCTTATTTCTCCCGAGGTCTATGCCGTAGAAACGCCGACGGTTCCCGATTGCTTTTTCTCATTGTCACCCTTTTGAAACTCCCTCCCTTCCGAAAAGAATAATTTTTTGTGCCATTTAAGAAGAAGAGGACTGATTAAAATTGAAGATCCTTTAGCATCTTTCACCATTTCAAGGTATCTTAAAGTGTTTGCCCTTGATCCACATAAAATGGAGGATATTGAATGAGTAGGCATGCTTTATCGAATTTGTTAAATGAGTCATCCATAAACAGATGAAAACGAGGCTGCGAGGAGCACAAATATGATAAATTCTTTTTATAGTTGACAAGAATTTTTGAGATATTTTTTAAATTCAATTTATTCCGCGAAAGATATAACGCCATTTGCGAAAAGACGACAGCAAAATCTAATGTGGCGTCATTTTCACCACGAAAATTGAACGTTAATATGCGTTCTCAGCTCATTTGCATAGTTATTCTACTAGTGTAATTACACCCGTGTAATATCAAAAATATTAAATGGGGTTATTTCACTCCTGCGACGTAGGTCATATTATATAGAGGATAATCGTTTATTTCAGTGTAAGATCGATTTATATTTCATTGAGTGAACAACAAAAGCTATATTTTCACGAGTGGCGGAGCCACGAGTGAAAATATAACTTTTGTTGTTCACAAAATGAAATATTAATCGATCTTACTCGAAAAACAAACGATTATTCTATTTCTTTAATGCAAAAATGAGACAAAATGTGGAATTTCTAGGACATATTTTCATAAAGCGCGTCATTTTGCGCGTGATTGCTATGCAACGTTCATTGTGACGTCACTTATTTCGCCCCGCATAGATGACGTCAGATAGGGTGATATGCACAAAAGCAGGGTATAAGTTTTTGATAATTTCACTGCTTTTGCGGTGAGATTATCAAGTGATAATCTACTGTTATTTCTTGATAAACCACCGAAAAGCATTAAAGAAAAATTTCTCTATTGTACGGTTCTCTGCTTCTGCCAGTGCCGAAATTTTGGAGGGAAAAGATGGAAAAATGACGAACATCTTAAGCTTGGTGACTGTGAACAGGAATATATCCAATTGATTACACCAAAGTTTTCAACAACAAAACACATTAAGTTAGACCAAATTTTGAATGGTTTGGTGTCATGTTATGAAAAATAGGTAGCAACACTAGGAACTTCATTTAAGAAATTGATTGCACTGGGGGCGCCTGTCTTTGAACGAAGAAATTTGATTTTGTGTATCATGATTAAAGAATACCATTGTAATTCGACTATGCTGTCAAAATAAAATACATAATGTGATTTGAACGTACAAAAGTACATTTCTTTCTCCATTTTGAAAATTATATATTAAGTTCCTGCAAGTTTTGATCCATCCTCATATTTAGATGAGTAATAATGAATTTAGTTCATTTAGAATTTTGCCCCTTTCTTGAATAACATTTTTTTCACTGCCGAGTTCCTAAAACCGATCGTTGCATCCGATTGCGAAGCCCTCTTTTAATTTAGAAAGGTTCATATTTAGAGCTGTTACCTTAGATAAGCGGAGTGTAAATTTGATAAAAAAGTATAATCTACATGAAGTTCATGAAACTTTTTTTTTATAAGAAACACTTGTTTGAACCTGCCTCTACCTCCTTCGTGCGTGCCTCAATATTAACAATCCATTTTGGAAGTAAGCAAAAGTTTTGACTCAGTATTTAAGATACAATAATTCGATGTGGTTTCTAAGAATTTTCTACTCTGGAACTGAATTCTTGTCTTGATTAGATTTATAAATCAATCTTATTTGAGAAAAATAACATGAAATGCCCTAAAAACGGAAATAATAGGATGAAAACTCCAATATAACATTTATGAGTGTCACAAAAAAAAAAGAAAAAAAAAAAAAAACTTGATAAATTATTTTTCTGAATATTTTGCCGAGGGAATTTTGATGATGATTGACTGCTTTACTGGATGAACGGCTTTTAATGTAGTGGAACCGTAATAGTTCCACATCGTTTCGGAGGTCATGAACTTTAACAGTGTTTACCGAGGTTTCGTAATGATTTCATTAGGAAACCTCGGTTAACAGTGTGAAAGATCATGCGTTCCGAAATGTTGTTGAACTATTACGGTTCCACTACCATAATTCTAAGTCATGAATGTCGTAGAGAAAGCGTGATTTTGAAATATGACTAGAACTGCTTTGCTAAGACGGACAGACCGACTCATTTCTTATGCAAACGTCGATTGGGACATTTGCTGATAAACGACATATTTAATGGATTGACATCTTTAAATATCTAATTATAACTATCACAAAGAAAGTGTAAGCTTGTTAAGCCAAATTTCCTAGCGCAATACGGACAAATTGACACATTTCTTAGATAAAATCTCCCAATATTTCGATATGGGGCGTTTGCTGATAAGCCACTGCTTAATTGGTTGAAAATCAATTTATGCTAAATGGATAGCTCGGTGCGAAACAGTGGCAACTGCCTATATGTTCGTACGCAGTAACAACTGTTTCGCGTTAGGCCGTCGAAATAACAAATTTCAAGAGAAACAGCGGCTTTCAAAATAAAGTTCAACTTGACAGGGTGAGACAAAATGACTGCCATCTTTCTTGGATAAAGGTACCAAATTTTTCAATATTGAGCGTTTTATGATAAGCAACTTCATTGATGGTTGAACACATTTTAATGCTGAATTCTGTATTTTACAAAATATAGAAGCAATTCTGTTAACACTTGACAACGAGGTTTTAAATATAAAGATTATTTACAATTATATTATGCAAAAATAACAATGAGACAAAATGTGCAAATAAGGACCGCCTTGGTAGTATCGACCATAGTTAGACGAACTGCCGGGCCTCATTTTCTTGATGCCGAGTATGTTACATCTTCACGAGTCAAGGGGAATCGAATCGATAGCTTCTTTTTTCCTTTCCTGTTTTTCAAAATTTTGGACCTGTCCAAATTCAAAGGTTTTGCAGACGAAAATTTAAAGAGGATTTAATTTGAAAAATAACCATTCAGTAGGGTAGAAAATAGTGTGGAAAAAGAAGAAATTGCAATTTCTTCTTTTTTCACAATGTTTTCTTAATCATAAAATCATAGGCACGTAAAAAGCAGGGATTAAACAGCAAAGGGTTAAGTAAAACGTTCGTAACCCTTGGTTCGACAAGATGAGTCTGTTATTGACTCGCCATAAATGTCAATGATTTTCCGCGTTTAAATTTTAAGCATCGCAACACTCATAATTGAGTTAAAAGAGTAACATGGTTGGATAAGCTTAGTTTAAGTCCTTTTTTATATTCGTTTCATTATTTTTTTGTTCATAAAAATATTAGTAAAAGGGCGATGGAACAAAACCGATCTAGATACAGTGAACATCATCGTGAAATTACGGAAAGTCATTCATTTTCGATAATTACGCCAAAATTGGACGAAGTTATTGATATTTATTACCTCCCTTTGAAAAATATACGTACTTTTCTGTTCTTCTGTCTAAACGGACAAATCAGACTCTTAAAATTCTACACCGGCAAATATAATCATAGAATAATTTATTTGATTTGAATTTAGAAGTGATCGCTTTGGACGATTCAAAAGTGTTTTGGACGAGAATGGGTGTTTGGAATGAATGATTTGAGGGCTGCGCGAGCGATTTAGAATGTTTTTGGTCGAAGTAAATGTCAATATCACAATGTTACTAACTGTAGATCTATCATTTGACGCTGTTATCGAAGCCAAAATTTCCATAAGAGCGAGTACCGAATATGTAAATGCAGAACCGTCTTTTAATTGAGATACGGGAAACTTCCGTTTAAAATCTCATAAAAATTGTAACTTATATTAGATGTATCTTTGGCAATTTCAACTTTTATAAATGACTTATATAATCATACCATGCGCAAAATCACAATCTCGGTTGTAACGTATCTGACGCCAGGCCCGTTTTTAAGTATGGCTCTATGTTATGACGTCGTGACATATCACCAGTGTCGGAAATTACACATTTTTCTTGTTTAATGAAAAATTGATTTTACATTTTTTTAAGAAAACGAGTTTATGTCTGCTGTCAATATAATCGTCATTTCTGGATAACGAATCAAAAAGATAATATTCATTTCTTTTCAATTTAAAGTTTTACATATGAATTGTAACTATGTCACACGTAAAAGCACACTATCGATTTTAACGTATCTGACGTCAGTACCGTTTTTAAGCTTGACTCTATACTATAACGCCTCGACATCTCACTGTGGTCTGTAGACCGTTAGGATATAACGTAAGTTTAAACTTTTTCTTTCTCAATGTACATTTTCATGTATAACTTGAAACTATATCATACAGTGAACAACATCGTGAAATTGACATGATCAATGAATTTGGAATGATTTAGGAATGAAATTAAATGAGTGTGTGGAGCGAGTTTTAAGTGAATTTAATGGGAGGTAATTATATATCGTAAATTTTGTTCAGGTTGAACAAAATTAACAATATTGATTACCTCTCTTTATTAAAATATGCATACAATTTCTATAGATAGCTTCATATTTCTTCAAGAACCTATTAGACGCTTAAAATTTGAATCATGTCAGTGAAATCGCGAATTTTCTCTATCCAAATTTATTTTGAATGACGTTGTTGATTCTATAATTTTCAATGGGTTTGAGCGTTTTTAAATGGTATGAGTGAGTGTTTGGAATGAATGAATGTAGCGCTGAGAGAGCGATTTAGAATGGTTTTGATTGAGACGAATGTCAATTTCACGATGTAATTAACTGTATAAAATCACACTCTCGACTGTAACGTATCTGACGTCAGATGCGTTTTTAAGCTCGACTCTGTACTATAACGCATCGACATCTCACGCTGGTCTGTAGACCGTTAAGATTACCCTTGTCATGCTGATCCCGGAATATTTCTGCTTTGGCAGGAGCTATAGACACACATCAGTCTGCACATATGTGCAGTCTGATGTTAGTCTACACCACCTATTTCTCACATTCAATATATTTAGTTTTAAAGTAAAAATTGACCTAAAGTTGGTACTTTCAGAGCTTTTTGCCCTTTTTTTTTGCTGAAAATCTTTAGCCAAAATTTATTCAGCATGACAAGGGTTAACTTTTTTTCTTTCTCAATGTACATTTTCATGTATAACTTAAATCTATAAAATCACACTCTCGACTGTAACGTATCTGACGTCAGTTCCGTTTTTAAGCATGGCTCTATACTATGACGGCGTGACATCTCACCGTGGTCAGTAGACCGACGGGATATCGAGTTATTAAAATTGAGAATCATTGTTGCTGTGAACTTTCTGGAACTTGGTGGGCGGTCAAAACGGACATGTCTTACTGATCGTTTCAACTGGGCAATAACCTGAAAGAAGAAATAGATGTTTGTTTCGGCATGAGAGGAGAAAGCAGCACTGTTCAAAAAAAGTTAAAGACGCCTTTTCAACCTTTTGTTTATTTAAACTGTTGATTGGATGTTTTGCCTCTTTAAAATGAAGCTCGTCTACAGGCGCCCAAATTTCGAAACTGCAGCTTAAATGAGACTGTAGTTACGGCATTTTGGTGCCTATTTACCAGTTGTTCTTATCATCCACAAAACAATCAAGGGCAACGCTGATTTAAAGAATGAAAGACCGGTACGAAGGGAGATTATCAATAATCTTTACTAACGTATTCAAGAATTGAGTTGTCTTTCGTGCTTTCAATTGCATCAATACAAAGCAAAAGATTGCTTTGAAGGTATTCAGCATTTTATTTGTATATTTGATATAAAAATCTTTCGTCCGTACGTTCGTATCAAAGTACAGACTTAGAAGCTCAAAACGTCTGGATTTGTTCACGCCTTTAACAAACTTTGCTTATCCTTTAGCCCAATATTGTCTCACAAGTAATTGTTATTTTCTTTAAAACAATGTTTTCCCCCTTCCAAATAATAAAAAAAACCACTTACCTCACTATTACACAAGCAGTATATAAGGGCAACCACGAACCCCTGAAATGACAAAAAAAACTCAATATTTTTTTTTTAAAGAGAGTATCTATAGTTCGGAAACATATGAAAGAATAGAAATCCAAATGATTAAAAATACAAACGACGGACATTATGAAAAATAATTCCTGTCCTCCTTTCATTTTATCACCAAAAGAGGCCCTTTGCGTGAATATCTAGAAAAAAATTAGGCCGAATAAGGCATTTTTCACGAAAATGGTTCATCGCTTCCACGCGAAATCAACAGGAGAAATTGTAATGACAAGAACAAAAGATCATGGTATTGCATCACATCTAGAGTAAAATAGCAAGAGCATTAACAAGACTTAGTGTTGGTTGTACCAATATTAACAGAAACCTCTTACGGCAGTAATGGATTCGCATCACCTCTTTTACCAATATGTTTCATAAATAAGTCTATGAAACGACATTATCCTTAAGCGACATCTTTTTGGTGGTCCCTTAAGTGGTCGCTTCAAACAAGATTTACTTAAAACCTTTAGAAATATGCCCTGCGTTCACTTCCGGGATGAAAACGTTAGTGAAGCGCTTTCGAAATGATATCTCGCTTTTCACGTATGTGCACGTGCAAAGCGGGGTATCATCTCAAAGCGCTCGCGAAACGTCTTTACATCTTGAACAGAGGGCTGTTTTCCATACCTGAGAATTCGAGACAACCTCTGAGAATCGTTCATAATGTATGGCTCCCGGCGCGGTGGGCGGCAGTCTGTATATAATAACAACGAGCTGGACACCAAACAGTGGAATGAGGACAAATGTGGCTTTTATGGCACGCCTAGAATGAAGAGCATGATTCTAATACATATAGAGGATTCCAGTGTCTTAAAATATCAATGTTATCTTATCGAGATTTGAGGAATTTATCATGACGAGGCTTTGCCGAGGCCAGATGACATTGATATTTTTAGACATAAAAACAATATTCAATTTACCATGCAATCATTTTTCAGTGCTTAAATTTGACAAAATCTTTAACTTGAAGAAAATAGAAGAAAGTTGGTCTGGTAAGGATCATGAATATCCAAACTGTTCTAAAATAGAACCCCTGTTATAATTTAATAATATCAGGGAGGTGATATAAAGTCTATCCATGCTTCATTGCACGTTTATTGCTGGTTTCTCTAAGTGATTTTTTTTCGCTCAAAGAGATATACTTTTTTTTTTTTGAATTATCACTAAAATCATCAAAGATTTGTGTAAACAGTAAATATAAAAGGCATTTTGCAATTCAAGTTATGAGGAAACTTGAAAGCTGTACATTTCTCCGTAAAAACTTCTTTAATATATATTTCGGAGATATATTTAGGTTAAGCAGAAAAATAAGCCTGTGTGTGAGATTTTCAACAATTTCAAATATGCGCAAAGCAAAGACTCTGACCAGTCTGTGCATCCGCACAGTCTGTCCAGAGTATTTACTTTGGGTTTAGTAAATGAATAAGTCTCAAAGTATATGTAGACCACCAAGTAACTTAATTTTTACATTTTGTGGCTTGCTACGCTACTCAATGTTTGCACCTCACAACAATTTTAAATTGTTGGAAATGTCACGCACAGGCTAAAATAAGTTACCTGAAATTACTAGGTTCGTTAGGATGGGCCTGTAGTTGGGTTAAAAGTATTCGTAAAATATTCGACAGAAAAAATATGTTTGCCTGAAATGAAAAAAAGGGAGAAGTTGTTAATCTTTATAAGAAATGTTGAAATTGTCCGAGAAAGTATGACGATGGTGTATTTTGGATCAATTAAAAACTGTTCCATTGATTTTTCTAGTACATGCATTTTCAAATTGTAATGTGGTCGTTTTTGGACGCTGATATAAGTAATAATTGTGTTATAATTGATCGGATGGTCGTAACGAATAAGGGCCTGTCAAAACTAGACGGCGACTGCATCGCGCTTCCTCGGCGATTAAACAATTTTCAGAACGCAGTGCGATCGCCGGCAAATATTCATACTTTTCTCAGACAATCATTATACATATTAAAGCGATCATTGAGAAGCCACGGCGCTCCTACCTCGATCCGGGTGCGATTCTGCTGCGCTTTTACGGCGATGAATTGCTTTCCTACTGATATTCACTGAAATTCACTTCGATGCTTGAGCGTTTGAGACCTTTGAAAAAAATATCTACTTATCAGTTCCTTGTAAGTGTTTGAAGAGAAAATAAACCTGCTAGAAAAGGAGACAGAAAACAAGCGAATGCATAACCGTTAGCTAGGTTTACGCGATAAACAATCATGCTCTCCGAACTTTTTTTTTTTTACAATCGTAATATGTAAACGCCGTACATGTAGGATTACAGTTCTAGGACTTGGTAAAATTGCGTAGATCGTAGTTTAACAACTCACAAGGACCGCTGCCTTACTATGGCGTTTTCACTGCGCCCAAACTGTGATGTCACGGCGCTGCCAAGACGCTTCAGTGTCGCTGTCGTTGATCTCATTTCGCTGCTACGAACCTGCCAATGACCGACCGACCAACCGTCCGACAAATGCAAAACAATATATTCCCTCTTCTTCGAAAGGGGGTGGGGGACAGAATAAACACAGAAAGAAAAGAAAGAAAAAACTGTTTTGTCATTCTAAACGCAGGGCTTGTTTCCATATATGGATATATTTACCACAAGACAGGCTAAATTTGGGGCATACATGATCCACTCAATACCACCCAAACTAATGGCCCAACAACTTTCGTTTGCCTGTGTAAGTCTAACAATTGCGTACGCCATGGTGTATAAAAATGGGATTCCTGAAATGAAAGAAAAAGTAGTTTTTCTTTCCTTTGAAAGTAACATTTAAGTGTTGATCTTTCTTTCGGCATTAAAATTTGTTGCTTTATCATCATAAGCAACAAACTCTATCATTTCATGTATTTCTTACTTTGAAGCAGATGGGTAAAAATGAACTTTTTGTTATCTGGAGATAATTTACTGTTGTTTTTTTTTTTGCATGGTGAATATGGATTGATTTAAGAAATAATTTCATTTTCGCGTTGATATGTCCACAAAAAAAGTCTGATGGAGGAGGAATTATATGCAAAAGGTTAAATCCGAGAGTGGAGCCCGAGGGTTTTGCTTTGCATATAACTCATCCCCCCACCAGACGTTTTCACGGACATGTCAAATGCGAAAATGAAATTATATCCATTACAACTCTAAAATATTGGAATTAGTTCTATTTCCCTTTTCTGGATGAAAATAAAGTTTAAAAACTTTTTCTGGGTGCTAAATTTATGAACAAGTAATGATAATGGCGTTTGAAGAATTTCACAAATCGAGAAGGGCGTCATTTAGCACTAAGATTATATGACTTCAAAAGCATCAACGTTCCCGCTAAAGATGACTTTAACCCTTTCCTGTCTAATCCCTACTTTTTACTTGTCTGTGATCTTATGATTGAGAAAACATTGTGAAAAAAGAAGAAATTGCTTCTGACACGCAATTTCTTCTTTTTCCACACTATTTTCTACCCTACTGAATGGTTATTTTTCAAATTAAATCCACTTTAACTTTTCGTCTGCAAAACCTTTGAATTTGGACAGGTCCAAAATTTCGTTAAACAGGAAAGTGTTAAGTATAGTAAATGGGCGGAACTATCAGTGTTCACAGTGAAACACATGACATGTGTATTTTATTGCGAACAAAGTTCTATGTATTTTCTTCTTATTTCATCAACGTTTCCTCTACAAATGACTTTAAGTATAATAAAATGCGCGGAACTATCTGTGTTCACAGTGAAACACATGACATATGTATTTTATTGCGAATAAAGTTCTATGTTATTTCTTCTTATTCTGATAATCATTAAAAACAGCTTAAAGTTTCGACTGAAAAATACAATTTAATAGATTTCAAGAGAAAATATTTGAATGAACAATCTTACCCCAACCCGCTATATATAGACAAAGTAGTCTTTTTGGTGGAGAAAAAGCGTTTGCAATTAATCTGTACAAGTAAAATCCTTCACAAAATACCCAAACGTAGTTTGTACTGGTAAAATAAAGCTTCAGGAAGGACAACACCTTGCAGGCCGCCTGTATGGTAAATCAAGGATTAAGAAAATAGAATTATATAAGAATATTTTTTAAGAAGGGTGCAAATATTTTAATTAATTTCAGGCTCGAACAATTGGGAATTGGTAGATTAAAAAAGCTCACTGAGGACATGATTGAGAAAAATGGTATGTCCAAAAAGCCTTTTGAAGAAAATGTATCCAACGTCAACAAAGATTTGTTGTATGCTGGTCTGTTTTTTCCTATCGCATTTACAATGTCTTTTTCATGTTTTCTTAGATCCGAAAATATATTCGAAATATTCCTGGTAAAAGTACAACTGAAAACATTGATTATGAGAATTATTCATATCTTACAAAATTAATTTACATTTATTGTGTGTCCTATCCATTCAAATTTAGTAAAAAGGGTTATTTTTAGATACAACATTTATTATAACTTTAATGAGGCAGACCAGGTTTTTATATATAAGTGTATCGGTGACCTCCGGGTTGGCTAGTTTGTCGTATGTGACCAGGACGTTCCACAAGATAGTTGCGACACCGTTCATAATGAATGAAATGAAGAAATTGATGTGAAGACGAATTCTATGTTGGTTACGCAATTGTCTGAAATTTAGAAAAAAAAGATTCACTAAGTAAAAAGGCAATGTCTAGGCATATTCGGAACATCACTCGGCCATTTCCGTAAACTGCAACAGACCTCGGATGCATTCGGAACACCACTCGGCCAATCTCACGATCAACCTCGGCAATCGGGAACCCTCGGCGATTCTACGGAATAGACCTCGGGAATAGTACGGACGCAGCCATGAAAGCGCGTCTTTTCGCGCGTAGGTGTATATGACGTCACAAACATCAACTATCCCGCTAAAGATGACGTTGCATAAAATAAAATCAACGAAAGAATAAAAGTGGGCATATTATAATTTGATAACAAAACGCAGTGGTTTACTGCGTTTTGTATTCAAATTATAGCATGCCCAAAAGATCTCCAAAGATGATCGGAGAGAATTAATAAAATGTGATTTTTTTCTACAAGCGTATTAACCGAAGTACCACAAGGAGCCGAATTACCTAAAAAATGACCCAAAATTACTACACTTACGTCCGAGGTACTTTCCAGTTTACGGAAAAGTCCGAGCGATGTTCCGAATGCAACATCGGATGTACATAGACGGACTATTTTAAAGATTACGGGAAAATCTTGGGGAAAAAAATGACGTCAGCAACAAATGGCGTTACCTTCGAAACTATGAGTGAAGCATTGCCAACGCTACTCGTTTAAGTCACTGACGTGAAATCTTTGTATCCTAATATAAATACAATTAGATTCTTAAATAACGGCTGAAAAATCTTAATTTTTGAGAATGATTCCTCATTCTCGAAAATTAAGATTTTTCAGTCATTATTTACTGTAAAAGATATAAATCTAAAGATAACGCCGGTTGTTTCCGCTCTAGTTTTTCTTTCACTGTTTCCGCACATTTTGTTACATACCCATCCGCCATACATACATCCTAGGTCTGTTACAGTTTACGGAAATGGCCGAGTGATGCTCCGAACGACCTCGGATGTATATAAGGCGGATGGTAATGTAACAAAATTGTTGTCAGCCCGATTAGCTCAGTTAGTTAAGCACCTGACTTCAAAACCATTGAAGTTCGACGGCGTGGATTCAAACCCGGGCTGGCACACTAACACACTAACAAACCAAATGTCTTTCGGATGAGACGTTAAACCGAGGCCCCGTGAGACGGTGCCTTACACAGAGCACGTTAAAGAACAATGGCGGATCTCAGCAGTAGTTTCGTCATGTATCCTTGCACTCTCCCCCGTAACAACTAACCGTCTTATGGGGGCGTCGCTCATATGGGCATGTGCTACGGTAGCGACGATAAATAAACGGAAATTCACACACACAACAAAATTGTACCAGCCCGATGAGCTCAGTTAATAGAGTATCGGACTTCAAAACCATTTGAGTTCGACGGCATGGGTTCGATTCCCGGGCTGGTACACTAATAAAGAATAATTGTCTTTCGGATGAGACGTTAAACCGAGTCCCCGTGAGACGGTGCTTTACACCGATCACGTTAAAGAACCATGGCGGATCTCAGCAGTAGTTTCGTCATGTATCCTTGCACTATCCCCCGTAACAACTAACCGTCTTCTGGGGGCGTCGCTCATATGGGCATGTGCTTCGGTAGCGACGATAAATAAACGGAAATACACACACACAACAAAATTGTTACATACCAGCCCGATTAGCTCAGTTGGTAGAGCACCGGACCTCAAAACCATTGAAGTCCGACGGCATGGGTTCGATTTCCCGGGCTGGTACACTAACAAAACTCATTGTCTTTCGCATGAGATGTTAAACCGAGGCCCCGTGAGACGGTGCGTTACACCGAGCACGTTAAAGAACAATGACGGATCTCAGCAGTAGTTTCGTCATGCATCCTTGCACTATCCTCCGTAACAACTAACCGCCTTCTGGGGGCATCGCTCATATGGGCATGTGCTACGGTAGCGACGATAAATAAACGGAAATATACAAACAAAATTGTTTCAGCCCGATTTGCTCAGTTGGTAGAGCACCGGACTTCAAAACCTTTTGAAGTTTGACTGCATGGGTTCGATTTCCGGGCTGGTACACTAACAAAAACTAATTATCATTCGAATGCGACGTTAAACCGAGGCCCCGTGAGATGGTGCTTTACACCGAGCAGGTTAAAGAACAAAGGCGGATCTCAGCAGTAGTTTCGTCATGTATCCTTGCACTATACCCCTTAACAACTAACCGCCTTCTGGGGGCGTCGCTCATATGGGCATGTGCTACGGTAGCGACGATAAATAAACGGAAGTACACACACAACAAAAGTGTGCATTTTGTTAGATGGAGACAGTGTAAGAAAAACTAGCGCGGAAATAACCAGAGCTATCTTTAGCTTTATATTTTTAACAGTAAATAACGGCTGAAAAATCTTGATTTTTGAAAAGGACGAATCATTCTTAAAAATCAAGAATTTTCAGACGTTATTTAAGATTATTAAGATATCTATTTAAGGACCCGATGGTTTCACGTCAGTGACTTAAACGAAGAGAGTTACACATTTCTGAAACATTTGTTAACAGTATCATAAGTTCATTACAAACCAACAAAGAAATTTAAATTACGAAATTAGTCATAAGCTTCTCAAAGCTACTAAAAAGTCTTCAATTCTTTAAGTCTTCAATTGAACCTCTTTGCATGGTTTTAACAAATCTTTAAATTCACAAATATTTCCAAACTATTGCCCAATATCTTTTCTGAGTTGTGTTGATGAAGTGATGTTTATAGACATTCTAGAACCATCTTCATTTCAATCATGGTCTAATATATGAAAAAGAACCTAGTTTATCACGAGCTAATTCGACGGTCTACTAGTACTTTCAATATAACAACAAATTGTTTCAACATTACATAAAAGACAAAATCTTTGTATGGTGTTTTGTGATATTAACGAAGGGTTCGATATGGTCTGAAACAGAGGCTTAGTATCTAACTCCAACATTTGCATCCGTGTGCAAGGCACAATTTTGAACTGAATTACTAGTTAAGTAACTTTCCGAAAACAACCTGTTATATGCAATACCACCAAGTCAACCAAAAGATCCTTAAATGCGGGTGTTACACAGGGCTCTGAAAAATTCCTAGATGGTAAAGTTTTGTGTGAATGGTAACATTTTGATACCGATAAGGCCAAAGTGGGAATCTGGTGGTGTGTAGAGATTAGACCCTAAACAGACATCGCAGGCTGCGCATGGTTAACTAGAGCCGAAACTTTTAGCTTTTGACTGATTTTCTTAATCAAGGTTAACCACTCTTCCTTTACGTATAGAGATTTTTTAAATGCAGCCTCTTGTTGGCCAAAGGCCTACTTGAATCAATATTTTCTTCTTCAAAAAAAATATTTTATTGAATTGATGGATTGTCCATTTCCGTGTAACAAGTACCGTATATAAAGTTAACAACGTCGTGAAATCGACAAGATGAATGATTTTGAGGTGTAAATGGAATGAATTTGAGTAAGTGTGTCGAGCGAGTCTTGAGTGAATCTATTGTTAGGTTAACCAATATCGCAAATTTTGTTCAGGATGAACAAAATTAGCGATATTTATTGCCTACCTTCAATAAAATATGCATAGAAATTATATAAAAAGTATAATATTTCTTCAAGAACCTTGGTTAGATCAACTTTTATGTCAGTGAAATCGCGATTTTTTTGTATTTATATTTCTTTTCAATGTAGTTGTTGGTTGTATCTTTTTTAATGTTTTTGGAGCGGTTTCGATCGATTTTAGTGAGTGTTTGGATTGAATGAATGGAGCTCTGAGTGATTTAGAATAGCTTTGATTGAGAGGAATGTCAATTTTACGATGTTGATTGATTGAAAGGAGTTTAACGCTGCTTTCAACATTTTTTCAGTTAAATCGCGGCGGCTGGAGCACAATGGTTATTACTGGAATTTCTCTCACAGGTACAACCACCACGACCTTTCCTAGCCTCCAGCTGCTATCTTACATAGGTCTACGATTTTCAACCTATTGGTGAGAGACAAATAGTCGGAAAGAATGAGCGCCGCCGTCGGGTATCGAATCCGGGACCACTCGATTGACAATTTTACGATGTAATTAACTGTATGGACCAAACAACGGTTTAAAACTCCATAACTAATATAGGAATAATTCTAATTCAGTTGTGTCAATCAAGATTTGTGTTTTCTGATTGGCCGAAAAGCTGATTTTATTTCACGATGAAATCAATTTTGAGTACGCAGATATTTTGTAAACTTCCGCACCAAATGGTACCGTTAGTAATCTGTTTTTATTATAAATTGAAGAGATTGAGAGAGTTTTTGTTGATTTCATAGAGATAATCACACTCATGTATGAATCCGCCTCGCTCGATCATTTTTTTTTATTATTTCGTTTCAAGCCTACATGGAATCTGCAAATACTCTCTTCATCTCTCAATTGTTCATAGCGAATAAAGATTTCAACTCGTGTGGTCAGAACGACTTTTCTCAGACAGAAACAACAATTAAGGAAGGAAATGAATGTCAGTGTTTGTCAGCTAATGATGAATTGTAACTTTAATTTGGCCAGACGGACTTACTTGATTTCCTAAAATATTTCGTGAATTTTTTGGACGGAAATAAGGCCTACATCTCTAATTTGCTTTGATTTACTTGGCCTCTTTTATTATTTACTTGGCCACAAAATCCTTAAATGGTTAAAATGCAATCGGATCTTTTTGAAGGTATAACGTTATAGTACCCTATTTTGAAACGATCGTATATGCAAGAGAAAAAGAGAGTTTTGTTTTCTTATTTTACGGAGTTATGAAACTAAGACATAATCAGATTGAATGAATACGTAAATGTAGATTCATACATAAGTAAGATTAGGTTCTTAATTTCATTTAAAAACGCTCTTTTCGTGTCCAATAATTTTTTATTTTGTATTAAAAACGCAAAGATTTCTCTACATTTGGATTACTTTGCGTGAAAGCTAACAAAGTAGATGTGTTCTTCGAATTCTTTTCAATCAGGAATGAAACCATTATATCAGCCAATAAGACTGCACATTTGAATATTAACTTGACAGCAGAAACTCTCATACTGACTAAAACAGTTAGAAATATCGTGAAATGGGCAAGGTGAGTGATTTCGGAATTAAATTGAATGAGTGTGTGGAGCGAGTTTTTAATGAAATAAGGTGGTATTATACAATATCGCTAATGCCGTCCACGTTGGATATTGTATTACCTTTCTATAAAAAGATGTCAGTATTTTCCAACCTGTGTGTTTTCACGCACGAACAAGACGCTTTAAAATACATACCAGCGAAGAAATCCAAGATAATCTAATCAATTTTTATGAAATGATGATCTTTCAAAACGATTTCAAATTGTTTTAAACGATTTCGGGGCGTTTTTATGTGACTTGAGCGAGTAAATGGAGTGCTGTATGATCCATTAAGAATGGTTTTAAGGTTGAGGTGAATGTGAATATCACGAAGTTACTAGGTGTACATGTAGACGTTAGGTAATGCGTTATTTGTTTATATGGAAATTTTACGCCGCTTTCAACAATATTTTTGTTAAATCGAGACGGCTGGAGCACTAAACAATGGATTTCTGGTATTTTTCACACAAGTACTACAACACATCCTTTCATAGCCTCCAGATTATCAACGCATTGGTGGAAGACAAATAGTCTGAAAGGATGAGTGCCATCACAGGTGATCGAACATGGGTCCTCTTGATTGACTGTCCGACGCGCTACCAACTGCGCTGTGACGGCTGCTCAGGTTATGTATTAACCACATTGACAAAGTACTAGTTATTTACTCAGCTATGTTAAACTTGATCATGCGTGTTAAGACGTTTGAATTTATGTCCTCGCATTTCAAGCCTTTGCTCTAAGTGTTTCGGGTATTGAACTTCGAATTGTATGGGAAATGAATAAATGTAAAATAATCTCAGTTCATGAGGTCAAATACAGATTCAACATAATTATTTATCACGGTTATTTTTCGAGAAAATTATCAGAAAAGTGTGTAATTATTGTAGATATGCACCCAATAGCGTGATAGAAAATGTAACGACGAGTCCATATCTTGATCTAAAAAAACTGTCGCATATACGAATGTATTAAGCAATTTTCAAAAAGCCTATGTTTGCATCACTATCTTATCTACGGAATTATTTTGAGCAAATATAATCAAAGCAACTTAATAGGACAAGCATATTTATAACAATTAAAAGAAAAAAAATCATTGATGCAAAAGAGTAAGACTAAATCATTCAAAATGATAAGCTTTTACTTTCATACGTTATTTTTTTTTTTTTTAAATATTACTTTAATATCATTAACCGACAAAAAATAACATTTTACAAATGGTTAATAATTTCATTTATCGATTTGTATAATATTTACTTATTTATTTTAGGTTTTCATGTGTAAAATAAATTAAACAAGTCGCATCGGAGGTGTACTTTAATAAGTCTCAATTAGTGTGTGTTCGTAACTCTTGAATAGACCACATACTTCTTCGCTTTCCAAAAAGCATTTTGACCACGTTTCACGATTTGAGGTTAACTAACCATTTCTATCCCAAATTGTACAGAATTGAGATATCATTAGCAGCGACATCAATTTAGTTAATTGCGCCGACGTGTTATTAGAATCAGTCACTGTACTTAGTGTCCAATTTAACTTCATTAGGGTTCAAACGTTCAGACAGTGGATTATTGACACTGGGGGTTGGAGTGTAGCAGAGACATAGAATCGTAAAAGGAAAATGAGCCTGTGCATGACATTTCCAACAATTTGAATCTTTTGCTAGATGCAAACATTGAGCAACGTAGAAAGCCACATACTGCAAATATAAATTTACCTTGTGGTCTACAGATACTTTGAGACCTTATCTATTTACTAAACGCATAGTAAAGGCTCTGTCAGACTGTGCGGATGCACAGACTCTCAGAGTCTTTGCTTTGAGCATTTTGGAAATTGTTGAAAATCTCACGCACCGGCTCAAATATGATGTAGAAGATCAAATTTTATTCTTTTGTTTTGTTCAGCCGTCGGTCCGCGAGGAGTGTTTTTATATAAGTATATAATATAATATATATAAGAATAAAACAACGTTAGTTGAATTAGGATGGTTTTTAGTAATATGACCGACGTCGCGGGAGTCAAATAAACCCGCTGAATATTTTTTATATTACACTGCTGTTATTACATTAGTGGAATAACTTAGCAAATAAGCTAAGATCGTGTAGCAATGTTATATTTTCGTTTTGAAAATGAGGTCATAATGCATTTGGTGATGTCGATTCGCAAACGGCGTTCTATGTTTCGCGGAATAACTGGAACTCATAAATGTTTGGAGGAATTTCCTCGATTTATTGCAAAAATTCAGGTGATATTATAAATAGCATATCAAATTTGTGCAAATAAAATACCGATTTTTTTTCCCGTCATCTTAAACAGATTAAAAGTCGGCGCAGCCTCGTTTTTATGTGTTTATAGATGACTCGTTTAATACATTCGGTATTCAATGACCACTCATTCAATATTTAGAGGATATTAAATGAGTGGTCATTAAATACCGAATTTATTAAACGAGTCATCTATAAAAAGATAAAAACGAGGCTATGCCGAGTTTTTATCTGTTTTAGATGACGAGTTTAATAAATTCTGTATTTTATCAGCACAAATTTTATATTCTATTTATAATATGACCCGATTTTTTGCAATAAAACGAGAAAATTGCGTTATTTCTCGAGTTATTTAGTTATTCCGCGAAACATATAACGTCGTTTACGAAATGACGTCAGAAAATGCATTATGACGTCATTTTCACAACAAAGATACAACGTTGCCCTAGGTTCTCAGCTCATTTGCAAAGTTATTCCACTAGTTTAATAACACCCGTGTATTATCAAAAATATTCAACGGCGTTATTTCACTTCCGCGACGTTGGGCATATTATAACCTCTATTTATTTATGACTTCAGACGAAAGTGACAAGAGAACTTCGAACGTTAAAGTATTTGAACTACAAGATTCCTTCAAAATATGCAGTAGTGATCAGGACTGTAGTTATCTTTTTACTTAGCCGCCGTCAAAGTACAGTTGGTAGCGCGTCGGACTGCCAATCTAGAGGTCCCGGGTTTGATCCCCGACGGCGGCACACATTCTCTCCGACTATTTGTCTCTCACAAATGGGTCGATAATCGTAGACCTATATGAGATAGTAGCTGGCGGATAGGAAAGGATGTGATGGTTGTACTCGTAAGAGAAATACCAGGAATCAATAGTTAGGTGCTCCAGCCGCCGTGATATAACTGAAAAAAATGTTGAGAGCGGCGTAAAACTCCAAACAATCAATCAAAAAACTTTTTTACTTTGACTGTAGAGCTCAAACTGGAAAATAGAGTTTATTAGTGAGTCAGAAGGGACACACTTCGTTAATCATTTTCATTATCAATGCATGTCTGTATGTTGTAAGGGTACTATCAACATATCTAGTTTTGTTACAGTTGCTTAAGTCCAACCCGTCACGAAACACAAGTTGTTTTAATAATCATTTTCAATGATAAAATGTATTTTATATGGACGCTACATCCTGGTGTAGGAAACATTGTTCAAATTACTGGAATGAAAATATTTTTGAAATCGGTACTTTGCCATTAATAATGACTCAGGTCTCAATCAGACTATGATGCAACTACACTTCGTCGTTGCAATTCCACTACCTTGTAACTATTGCTGTACTAACGAGATTTTAGAATTGAATCGACGATTCACTTCTAAAATTCTAAGAGAGAACGAGAAAGAGAGAGAGAGAGAGGGAGAGAGAGAGAGAAGAGAGAGAGAGAGAGAGAGAGAGAGAGAGAGAGAGAGAGAGAGAGAGAGAGAGAGAGAGAGAGAGAGAGAGAGAGAGAGAGAGAGAGAGAGAGAGAGAGAGAGAGAGAGAGAGACAGAGACAGAGAGAGAGAGAGAGAGAGACAGAGACAGAGACAGAGAGACAGAGAGACAGAGAGACAGAGACAGAGAGAGAGAGACAGAGACAGAGACAGAGAGACAGAGAGACAGAGAGAGACAGAGACAGAGACAGAGAGACAGAGGGAGAGAGGGAGAGAGAGAGAGAGACACTAAAAACCGTCAATCGTAGAAACGTTGTGGAGGTCTGACATATTTTAGTCACAAACCCAAGAAAGAACGTCGAAGAATGGCGGAGTCAATAGTCATTTGGTTACATCGTAGTTCATGCCTGAACGTCATAGCGTTATTGCACAAGTAGATGTAGAGGCCTTTCGGCATTGATCTGCGCAAACGTCTTAGAAGAAGCGTAATAGACATGTATTAACTTGTGAGAATTCCTTTGCTCTCGGAAAAAGAATAAGAATATCAGCCGATTTGACACCAACATGATCCCGAACAGTCTCGATCTTATTTTAATTTTTTCTGAGATCGTGGCTTTATTGACACTAGATAGTCGTATGCTGTGAGTAAGTGCCGGGTGATAGTAGTGCATGTTATATAAGTAATATTCTACACATTTTTGTCAATTTTGACAGGGACTTTGTGGAGAAATCGGGAGAAATTAAGATATGTGTTTGTTTCTTTCCAAATTACATCGTAACACGTGAAATTGAAAGATTCGCTGATAGTAAGCGGAAGTTCTGATATATTTATAGTGCCTTATCGTTCAGCAAATATCGTTCAAGGTTTCCCTCTACTTTCCCTTTAGTTTATGTGAACTGATCAGATTGTAAAGCATGTTAATTATATATGATTTATATAGACGTCGCGCACGGTAATGCTTAACATTTTGTAACGTCGATTTTGCCATTTAGACGTTATTACATTATCTTTTTCTGAGGCGCTTCTTGTTTATCGCATGTAGATTTTGTCATGCGTAATTGATTTTTTAAAATGGCTATAAAATTTATATTCCGACTAAGAAAGAATAAACTTTTTTTCTGCTGGAAGCATTTTTACTATCATTTATTGCTGAAAAAAGCACAGCGCCCAATACGTAAGACGTAAACAATTATAAGTTTTTGAAAAGTATGTCCACACAGCCAAATCTAAATATTATTGATATTCTTAGACGTATCTGTATGAAAATTTTCCTTGCGAATGTACGGAAAAATAATATTTCAAAAATGTAGAATGATTTTTGATAATCATTTTGATCATGCAATGCGTCAGCGAAGTATTTTGAAAACCGGCAATAAAATTCGCGTTTGTAAGAAATTGTGTCCACACATATTTTATTTCTTTATTTGTTATGCAAGACGTATTATTATTTTCAACCACATTGACGAAAACTAGAAAAAATAATATTTTCATTTTTGAATTTCACTTCTAAAAATATTGAGAAAACTTTACCATTTTTCACGCCATTTTTTTTGTTGAAATTTGACGTTTCACAACTGTTGAATTTTAAAATAAATGTCTATCAATCGTTTGTTATTCAACTGATGGTCATTTTAGTTAATCTTATAACATGATATCACTTCTCGCGCAATTCTTAAGATTCTCAATATTTTTCATGAACTATTTAATACATTTTAAGGATTTTGAAGAAATCTACCCACACATAATTTGTTACGTTTTACAGACGTAATTTAAGAGTTTTGGTATCATAGAAACTTAATTAAACGGGAGTTTTATTTTCATCAATTCACCTAGCAAATATACTTTAAAAGTAGGCTTTTTATGGTTTATTTGGTATAAAGAACATAAGAATTGACCAGCAGGTTATGAAAATATGGCAGATGAAACTCAATGGGAGACGTTCAATTTCAAATGTTAAGCATTACCGTGCGCGACGTTATACTGGTAAGGTAATGTTTTCACTAGTCTGCACAGCTTTTGAAAGAATGGCATCATTGTCCAAAAGAATCTTAAAAAATCAGGGGCAATAGATTCAAAAATCACTCTAGCAATCAAGGTAGTAAGGTCTGAATGCCAATGGGATATAGAACATTGACGTAAAACGCTGAGACATATAAATGGATCTGTGTATGACATTTCCAACAATTTGAAATGTTCATGGCGTAGTGGCCTAAGGCAGCTAAAAACCGCAAATATTAAGCTACTTGATTGACTACAGTACCTTGAGACCTTCTATTTACTTAAGCGCATTGTTAAGACTCTAGTCAGACTGTGCGGATGCACAGGCTGGTCAGAGTCTTTGCTTTGCGCATTTTTGAAATTGTTGGAAATCACACGTGCAGGCTTAAATTGTGTTTTGTGGGCATTGAAGAGTGTTTGTTGTGTCAATAATGATCATATAACATTCCGAAGGGATGGACAGAGATTCGCATCTTGATTAACACGATTTGAACAAATAACTATTAATTTTAATTTAAGACATAGAAATATAACCAGTCTTCGAATTCATGGAACATATGGGGTCTGAAACTTAAATTCTTGTCATTTAAGAGATGAAGAGAGTATTTGTTGATTTCATTGAGGAACGAGACTAAAAACCTTATCACATTGTTTGAATACGCGAAGCTGATTCATACTTAAGTGTGAATAGGTGTTTAGTTTCATAACTCTATGATATCAATATATACGCTATTCATATCCAATAATTTAATATTTCGAAGCAAAACTGTTCTGATTAATTGATTAAAAAACAGATTTGTAATTGTACTACTTTGTGCGGAAGCTTACAAAATAGAAGTGTTGTCAAGATTTTTTTCATTGAGGAATAAAAACAACTTAACTTATTACGACAAAAAATATTCCCAAATCGATTCACATGACTTGAACAAAAAATACATAAATTCACATAGGACACCAAAATAGTATTAGTCTAAAAAAATATTTCGAACACATGAATAAAAAGAAACCTATTCTTATCATATAAGTATTATTAGCCCTTCTCTTATTGATGACGACGGACAATGCACGACGGACAGCATACGACCATGAAAGCTTACCTTGGAAAATTTGCGCTTAAAATGACTTTAAAGTCATTAACAAGAGTCGTTAATGCGCCAAAAACTTCTACGTTAGGGTCATGTTTCCTTACAACAGACGGTTTTTTTAGGTCTGGGAAAAGTTTTCTAACACAAGAAAATAGCTAGAGTCCAGGGGCCCGTTATATCAAACTTCTTACGAAAAAATTATTCGTGGGCTAAAATTACAAATCGTACCTTGTGTATTCCTAGATATTCTTGACAAGCCCAAGTCCCCCTTTCTCTCCTAGTAATTTCGCACATTAAACTTTCAAACAGGCTATAAATGATACCTATTAAATAATACTTACTTGTAATTTAGAAATATCCCTAATGATGGTATCAACAACAGCAAACTGGCTACCTGGCACCCAATACCAATGAATATTGTGATTCTAAGTTCCTGAAAAATGCATATTAGTCATATTCTCAATCCATTAACGTTAATGCATTTCGGGTTTAAGTTAAACCCAATTATTCAAGTGTAGTAACTCTGTAGATTAATAAACAAGTGACAAACACATATATGTGATAGAGTTAAATAGCAATCACTACAGTAAAGTAGGGAAACACGGATTAAAATGAATTCATTTCTTGCCAATAGACACATTCATGAAAGGATACTTACAAGAAAGAAAGAAAAAAATGATACATACCTGATATTGTAAACAAGGGGTATAATCCGTCCACTCTCTACCACCCTTTTTGAACCAATTTCCGTCACTATTGCACGTTTTAATTGCCATTTCTAGAACAAAGGATTTTAAAGAAATTGTATTGGAATTCAATATATTTCAAAGCCACTTCGATATCCTTCTTACTAAACAACTTAAACATTTTAAGATTTTCAAGGCATTTTCGTGATAAAAAATATATCAGAAGATTAAGAATGGAAAATTCAATATACGGTAGAAGTATAAAAATGCAACATTCTAATCGAAGAGCCAAATCTGAAAAAAATGCAATCAATTGAAAAGATCTTTAGCAGAGCCAGGAAGCCAATTATAAAGAAATGTACAGTTAATAACATCGTTCAACTGATTAAAGCCCTTCAAATTTACATTAGAAGAAAAATTCTCATGTAATAACGCATACAAAAAAAATACAAAAAAACAAACAAACAAAACAAAACAAAAACAATAACAACAACAACAGCACCCCCAAAAAAGAATAAATAAATAATAAAAAACAAACAAACATAAGTTGTATACATCATACGTACTTGTTGGTAGGAAATACTGCATATAATTTGGACACGTGATGTAATTCTGTGTCCCAGCCAATGCTTTATCCCAGCATCCTATTCCGTCCCACGTACTGAGGCACGTGGAGTTGTCAATGACGTCACTTTCCGTTTGTAGCTGACGCTGACAACACTGCCTGGCACCGGAACAACACGTTTCCCACGTCACGCACTCGTCTGACGTTAACGTTGAACATACCAGCTCACGTGACGTTTTATTGTAGGGGTCAGGTAGCAGTATGGCTCCTCTAGGGAAATCAGACGTATTGACGGCCGCATTGAGATAATTATTGAATAACGTCGCTACAAGGGGCTTTTTAAACTTGCCAAAGAGATAGCCATAACACCAACTACACGTGTGTAGGTTGTATTCTTCTGGTGGAAATATACCAAACTTCGTTTTACACCGTCTTTCTGAGGTTGAACTTGTAGTTTCCTGGGAAAAGATTATATAGGTGCCATTGCAATGCGTCTATTATTTTGAACACTATATCAAACTACTCCAAATTTATGAAATATTTTTTTTTTTATTATCTATAAAAGAGGAAGCAGTATGGCCCTCTAGGGAACACTTGCCCTGCTTCCATAATCACCAAACGATGCAAACAGTTTTCCAATTGTACCCCGCTTGCAGTTTGCACGTGCACTTGCGTGCAAAGTGGGGTAGAATCGGAAAACTGTTTGCACCCTTTGATGATCCTTGACGCAGCACAGGTAAATTTCTATATATAGTGTTTATAATTGATGAAACAATGACGTCATCTATCAAATAACTTATCATTTGACCACAGAATGAAATCTAATCTCACTAAACGAAATGTTCATGTTTAAGGTGAAAGATGATTTCCTTTTCTCAATTTAAGAACATTGTGAAATAGACAAGGTTAATGATCTTTGAATGATTTGGGAATGGAATTGAATGAGTGTGATGAGCAAGTATGGAATGAAATAAAATGAAGGTATATTATATCTCTCGTTTCCTAAACATGAACGCCATGACACGATTTTGTACTATATAATTAGCTTTCTATAGCTTCACAAACCCATTTACGCTTTCTGATTCAATTAAGTCAGTAAAATCGTGGATTTTTTCTAGCGATTTTTATTATGTTGCAGCGTCTTGAGTGAGTGTTTTGGATTGAATGAACTAATGTAGCGTTGAGTGAACGATTTGGAATGGTTTTGATCGGAATAAGAGTATATTTCAATAGGTTCTTAAATGTACCCCGTGAAGTCATTTACACAGGTTTTCTTGTAGAACGGATCAAATATATTTTTGAATTTTATCCTTAAATCGACAGTGATGAGGAGAGTACAGTTAGTTCATCTCAATGAAAGCGATTTTAATCGCGAACTCAGCGTTCCATTCATTCATTCCTAACACTCACTTAAACCTTCAAAAACGCTCCAAACTCACTTAAAATGATAAGATCAACAACTTCATTCAAAATATAGCTAGAAAAAAAATCGCGATTTCACTGACATTATTATAATTGTAAGCGTCTGATTGGGTTAAGAAGAAATATGAAGCTATTTATATAACTTGTATACCAATTTTTTGAAAGGGAGGTAATGAATATTGCTTATTAAAATTAGCGATAATGGATTACCTCCCCTTAGTTTCCTTCAAAACACACTCAACGTACTCATTCAATTTCACCTCGAAATCAATTCACCTAGTCAATTTTTACAGTGTTATTAACTGTAATTGTTTTTAAAGGTTTTTTGAATGTCGGGTTTTTTTTTGTTCGTATTTCAAGAAAAAAAACGCGAAATCTCAAAATATGTTTAAAAAAGTGTGACCCGTCACGCAAAAAACTCCTTTGAATAAAATTTTAAAAAGAGGGTTGCATCTAGCATAGGCCAAGCAGAAGGCGTAAGTGTATCTCGGATTTAAATGTAGAGTAATCATTCTAAATTTAGAATATTTGTAATTTGCAAAAAGTTTCGATCCTGGTCCTTGATCGACACGTTTCGCACTTCCCAGATAAGTTTGTACACCACCGGACCTCAAAACAGAAGAAGTTCGACCGAGTGGGTTCGATTCCCGGGTTGGAACACTAACAAACTAAATGTCCTCCGGATGAGACGTTAAACCGAGGTCCCGTGAGACGGTGATTTACACCGAGTACATTAAAGAACCATGGCGGATGTCAGCAGTTGTTTCGTCATATATCCTTGCACTATTCCCCGTAACAACTAACCGTCCTCTTGGGGCGTCGCTAATATCGGCATGTGCAACGGTAGCGACGATAAATAAACGGAATTGCACACACAGATGGTCCCCTATACCGTGACGATTCATACATTACTAACCGGTATTTCAGGTCATTCCGGCTAGTGTTGGGCAATCGGTTTCAAATCATAATCGATAATTGTTTTTTAGTTGGAAAAGTAATTCAACTTATGATCAATTGAATAATCAATTTCTTAAAAATTGATACAGCACTCCCAGTATCATCTTTTGAAGAACAGAATGTGAAAGTTTAGTTAAAACTCAAGACCTAAAGACTCTTTCTGTAGATTTTTCCGCAAACTATACGGCTCAGCGTGAAACAGTTGTAACTGCCAATAAACATATAGGCAGATACAACTGTTTCATGCAGAGCTATCAGACTGATTTCAGTTTCGAGAAAAAATTATGATTACTTTCAGTTATTTGTTATGAACGGATTAATCGATTATGAAATTTCTAGTTGATTATCATAATCAGAAGCCAAAACCGACTGATTAACGATTATATCTCATCAATCTACCCATCACGAATTCAGACATATTTACGAAAATCAGACGTACCTGTAGCAAGGTCAATATCAAAGCTACCGTTGAAAGAATGAATATGCCCTTCAAACGTGTCACATGCATTGCTATTTCCGACTGGAGGGCTGGAGTCGTCGAATCAAGGGGATTCTTCTACGGCATGATCTATTTTAACACGTACAGGATTAACGTGTATGCTGTTTGGATTTAACGTGAATCTGAAAATAAATCAATTTTACAAATAAACCTGTGCCTGACCATTTTCAACATTTTTAAAAGTGCGCCACTCAAAGACTATGGCCAGCCTGTGCATCCGCACAGTCTGACCATAGTCTTCACTATGCGCTTGTTAGATGGATAGGGTCTCAAATTGTCTTTAGACAGTCAGGTTATCTTCTCATTGCACTGTGTGACTGTCTAGGCTGCTCAATGTTTCTGCTTCACGCACACGTCGGGGATCGAACCCGGGACCTCGAGATTGACAGACCGACGCCCAACTAACTGCGCTACGACGGCGGCTTTCCTAAGCCGTTTTTAAGATATTAGAGACATATCGCGGCAACTTAAGCACAATGGATAATTGGTATTTCTCACACCAGTGCAGCTATTACATCCTTTCCTAGCCTCCAGGTGCTATCAAACAATGGTATACGGTTTTCATCCCATTGTTGAGAGACAAATAGTCGGAGGGGATGATTGCCGCCGTCGGAGATCGATTTCGGGACCTTTTGAATGATATCCCTAAGCGCTACCACCTGAGCTATGACGCCGGCATTAAGGGTAATAATTCAAAGTAGTCTCACAGTCAATTACAATAAAAACATATAGTATGTGGACATTTTGAATTGAGTCTGTTATTTTGTTATCAAGTATCGAGTTGAAAAAAAAGTTAATAACATATACATGTTGTGTACATGTAGATTAATTGAGTAAACAAATGTGCGTGCATATCTCGCGTTTTCAGCTATTTCAGTTGACTCTAAGTGTCAAAAACGACAAGATACTTTACTTATGTTTGCAAAGAATTAAAGGATAATTCAAATGACTCAATAAATACTGAACGGTCGGGCTCAATTCGGAACATCGCTTGGACTTTTCCGTAAACTGAAAATTAAGTGTAAGTGACGTCAGTGAAGTAATTTTTGTCATTTACCAGGTAGTTCGGCTTGTGGTAGTGCTTTGATCAATACGTTTGACGAAAATTGATTAATTGAATGGAGTTTTACGCCGCTTGCAACATTTTTTCAGTTATATCGCGCCGGCTGGAGCACCTATAAATGGTTTCCTGGTATTTCTCTCACCGGTACAACCACCACATCCCTTTCCTAGCCTCCAGCTGCTATCTCACAAAGGTCTACGATTACCCAATCAAAAGTGAGAGACAAATAGTCTTAAAGAATGTGTACCGCCATCGGGGATCGAACCCGGGACCTCTTGATTGACAGCCCGACGCGCTAACAACTGCGCTGTAATGGCGGCACACTAGACGAAAAACAAATTCCTCCAATGATTTCCCTTCGTATGCTGAGGTCTTTTTGGCATCTTTTAATTTGAAAACAAAACGCAGTAGTTTTGTTTTCAAATTATAAAAATGCCCAGTTTTAAACTTTCGTTGATTTTGTTTTTCGCAACGTCAGTAATATTTTTAACGTCATATAAACCCACGTGCAAAATGGTGCACTTTCATGTCTGCGCCCTTATTATTCCTGAGTTCTATTCCGAGGATTCGCCGAGGGTTCCCCATTGAACCGGGCTCATAAATTTCGTATTTTAGTGCATTGGAAAAATTTATCCTACAATGCCAATTTCTTCAGTTGCATTTGAAGCATGAAGTTTGGTCGAAAAATAATTTGACAACGAGTACAGTTAAGAACATCGTGAAATTGACAAAATGAAAAATTTTGGAAAGATATTGGAAGGAAATTGAGTGAGTGAGTGAATGTGAGTTTTGATTGAAATTTAAGGAAGGTGATCAACATCGATAAATATGTTCAAGTTGAACAAAATAAGCGATATTTATTACCTCCCTTTAATGAAATAACGTACTTTTCTTTTTGAGTGTCTTCAAGGACCAACCAGCCAATAAAATCGAACGATTTGATCGATTTGAATTGAATCTTAATACTATTGTACGATTTCGAAATGTTTTTTATTGATTTCGGATCGTATTTGATCGATTTGAGTGAGAATTTGGAATTTATGAATGGAGCGCTGAGTGAATAATTTTGATCGAAATGAGTGTCAATTTTCACGATGTTTTAACTGTATCGTCACGAAATATAATAAAACGAGCGAGATTTGTGTTTGATTCAGTCTTCGGGATATTTGAGATCCGTTCAACGAAAAATGGATCACGTGGGTAATGCTTTAGGCGCCAACCATAATCAGACTGCAAAGGTTGACTTTGGTCGTTTTTTTTCGCTTTCACAGTAAACAACATAGTGAAATTGACAAGTTGAACGATTACGGAATGATTTTGGAAAGAAAATGAATGAGTGCGATAAGCATTTTTCTGAGTGAATATGGCTTATTTTTTAATTAGCAGTGTTTATTACCCCCCTTTCATAAATTTTGCATTCAAGCTACATTATGTCAGTGAAATCGCATTTTTTATAGCTATAAATTCTTTAATAAAGTTGCTAATTTTATGATTTTTAGTGATTTTAGAGCGTTTTTTGAATGGTTTGAGTGAGTGTTTGGAAGGAATGAATGAAGCGTTGAATGAGCGATATAGAATGGTTTTGATTGAGATGATGATCCATTTCACAATGTTACTTACTTTAGGCAATTTTCTGAACTTAGAAAGATGATTCTACTTTCCCATACAATTATTTCCTAGTTGTTATTCATTGACGCACTGGTAGCCTTAATTTATTTTGTTTATTTCATCAAGTTCCAAAATGGATTCCTCTTCGCCTGATTGGTCATATAAATAAATCGATACTGACAAAAATCTTCGCGACATGATTATGGGTTTTGTTTTCATACCTCCATCTTATTTCTCTTAGAATTTGCTATTTATACGACAACTTTTGATGCGGCATACCATATCGTAAGTGCTATTTTCTGTTCGAAGGTCGTAGAGAAATATTGTGTTAAACATCAAAATATCGAGATAAGCCGTGCAGATCTTTGTGTTACTATTTGTGGTATCTTCTAATCGTGCTGAACTAAAGGTTTTTGTTTCTTATCTATCCTCTGGGACAAGAAGTTTCTGTTTGTTCTTATGGAGAGCCGCGCACGCGTAAAATGATCACAGAAACTTCCATTCCTGATATTTTTTGTGCGGTTTTACGCTCTATGCCTCGCATTATTTTCAGGCATTTTGAACGCAGTTTGAAGCTTTGAAAATTGATTGAATTCAATACGGAACTCAAAATATCAAAATGTGACATTTGACAAAAGAAATGATAGCATTTGTTTGAAAACCATTACTTCATGCTATTGATCAAAGCTGATTATTCGTTAGAAATCCCAAGAATAACTATGCACGACTCATTTTCTATAATTAATTGTGACGAAGAAATGGACTGTTTAACGAGCATTATGCTACAAAAGTTAAGAAGTAATGCAAATGCCAGTTAATCCTGACTTAAGGTAGTGGACATGTTATAGTTCCGCAACATTTCGGAACTCATGATCTTACACAATGTTGACCGATGTTTCCTAATGAAATCATTAGGAAACCTCGGTTAACACTGTTTAGGTTCATTACTCTCAAAATATTGCGTAACTGTTACTCTAACTTAAACCGTTGTCACAACCTGAATATCTGGTCAGTGATCTTAGAAAGATTCGAGCGGCCATTTTTGAGCATAAATTGAACATATATGTAGCGGTTCTAAAACGCGCGGACACCCAAGAAAACTTAAAGACATTAAGCTGCGTGCCAGCAGTGCGCGAAGAAATTATTACCTAGCCTTCTCAGTCATTTGCCATTCACGGCGCTCACGAAGACGTTAATTAGCGTTCATATTTAACGTTCTTCTTGCGTTAATACGACAATCGGCGATTACGAACGTTTTTTCAAACGTTAGCCAGAACGCTTAATTTTACGACGTTTTTAGCTGCCATCTATGCAAACAACCTTCTTTAACCACGCACTCACCTTGCTCCATAAGGGCAAACGCTATAAATTTGACACATATTCATATTTGTCTTCGAACTTGCTCAAACATACTACATTTTGCTTGTATAATAATGAATGTCCCCTTTATTTAGTTGATTATAAGCGACAATCGACTTATCTGCATTTAAGCTAAGGACAGGACTTCTTAATACTTAATAGTAAACGTTTCTCAAAGTATGAAATCAACCTGTCATTGTTGTCCTTTCATAGGTACTTTAATACTCGTTAAGGTTATTGCTGAATGCAGTTTTATTCATAACCATTATTATTCAAACAGCCTTATATGGATACAGTTAGAAACATCGTGACATTAACACGATGAATGATTTTGGAATGAAATTGAATGAGTGTGTGGAGCGAGTTTTGAGTGAAATAAAAGGGAGGTAATTCAATATCGCCAAATTTGTTCAAGATGAACAAAATTAGCGATCTTCATTACCTCCCTTTAATAGAATATACGAACTTTTCTATTGTTGTGTCTTTGTGAACCAACCAGACACTTTAAAATCAACACTAATAAAATCGTAGAATAATTCGATCGATTTGAATTAAATATTAATCCTATTACCCGATTTCGTAATGTTTTCTAACGATTTCTGGGCGTTTTTGATCGATTTGAGTGAGTGTTTGAAATGAATACATGGAGCTCTGAGTGAATGATTGATTTAGAATGATTTTGATCTGAATGAGTGTCTTATTTAATGACGTTTACTGTATGATAACCACTTCTTTCAACGGTTAAAAATTCGGCCACGAGTGACATAAATGTCATAAATACAACTTTAACAAAGCTGGTTTTTACGACATTTTCGTCGCCCACTGTCGCAATGTATTTCCCTCCTTTTTTGGGCGATGTGTTAATCTTCTTTTCGCATTAAATCACAGTTAACCAGTCATTATCATCAGTAATATACCGATAAAAAGACGCAGAGCAAAGAAAAGGCTTTTCTATGAGTTTAGTTCTCTAGGCAGAGGTTTAACAAAGATCATTGTGACATAAGTCAGGTCTTTGTCTCCTACCCATGGGCTTATTGCTGCCGATCTGCGTGAAAAAGAAAAATAAGGCTAATGATGGGGTGGTTAGAACTTTCCGAACCCAATGTGAATCTGGAACTGGCCTATGTATGTAAATGAGTAAAATGGTGTAATTGGATGAAGGGGGGGGGGGGGGGGGGGGCGGTAAATGCCAAGAATGGAGTGATGAGCGAATGATTTAGAATGGTTTTCATCGAGATTAGCGATGTTTTTCAGGACTTTTTAACTGTATCTCAAAACTAGACACTAATTAAATTTGAATTGACTGGATCCAAACAGTCGCAGATTCCAAAATATTTGTATTGAAAGCACGTACAATTCTGGAATCCAATATAACGCTGATTGATTTAAAAGACGCTCTTCCTTAGATTTGGTCCATCAATCAGTTTTTAATTTATATTCGATCCGTCACGCCATAAGGGATATTTTGGCAACAAGCAAATACAGTCAAACCAGCTATTTCTTTGATTGACCTCCGCTGGATTTGGGTAGGATTTATTATACTGTTACAACGTTACAAGCGCCCCTTAAGGTAGTGGACCCGTAATAGTTCCGAAACATTTTGGACCACATATTCTTTCACAATGTTAACCGAGGTTTCCAAATGAAAATCATTTTTAAACCTCGGTTAACACTGTTAAAGTTCAATACTTATGAGATGTTGCAAAACTATTACTGGTCCACTACCTTAAACCATTAGGTTCCGGGCCAATAAAAGATAACTGAGTAATATAACTGATTTGAAATTAAGCCACTGTATGGAATTCGTGAGAGTCTATAAAAATTGACTATGATTTAGTTATTTTCGTTAAAAAACAAGCAAGTGATTTAGTTTAAGATAAGACTAACACATCATGGTTTCGATATTATAAAGGTACCTCAGAGCCGAATAGAGTTAACAACATCGTGAAATCGAAAAAAAATGAATGATTTCTAAATGTTTTTGGAATGCAATTGGATGAGTTTTGAGCGAGGTTTGAATGATTTTCAATGGAGTTAAACGTTATCGATAATTTCGTGCACTTGTATGAAATTAGCGATAATTGTTTAACTTCCGTTGATAAAATCTACATATTTTCTAATTTTGTGTCGTCAATAAAAAAACCCAATAAGCTTAAAAATCAACATTTATCAATAATATCATGCAATTGTTTGGCCTTTTTGATTGAAATATCGATTAAATTGAACGATTACGAGGCAATTTTGAACAAGTTCGGGGCGTTATTGAGTGATTGGAGTGAGTGTTGGAATGGATAATTGGAGTGCTGAGCGAGTAATTTTGAATGGAATGGTCGAGATGTGTGTCAATTTCACGATACGGTTAAGGTTCATGTAAAGTGTTTGAGACTCAATTTTAAGGGCGCTTCATTAGCCAAGAAAAATGAAGCTACTTTTGAGCTCAAGCAGCTTAGCTACATAAGACCACCATAGCGGAAAAGCCAAAACATTGTGGAAAAGGGTCATTTAGTACAGAACAAGCAACTGCATGACGGTTGGATAAAATTGGCTAATATTTTAACAAAGTGCAGTCTAGAATTCTACCCAGGTACTACTACAACCCTAGATATAAAACTCAAGCTCAAAAGGCTCCTTTGAACCAATCAATTTCCATTTATTTTGTCAACATACTTTAAAGTCAAAACGGTTTGGTCTTTTTTATAGAAAGATGTTAAGTATGGTGCAAAAGCACATCATAATATTGTGAAATATTTTCTTCGATTTATTTCAAATTATAGTTTTTGAATTCAATGATCTATAATAAATTATTATATATTTATCATTTAGTGAAATAGAAATTGATATATTGCTAAACAACCTTACAGGTATAGGTGTATTTTCACAACTGAGCTCTGGCCTAGGCGTTAAGTCCATTACCATCGGTCTATGAGTAAACCTTAAGATCTAAGACAAGCACTAAGTTTCATTTGAAATGTTATTTGTATCTTTGTTATGTCTGTTTTATCTTTTTTTGAAAGAATAGCATGCAAATTTTAACCGTTAAAGGTATATTCCACGGCTCACCGCTCAAAATCTACCTATATATAAATATATATTAATGTCCATTTATGTTGTGATAACACACCATACCTTACAAAGATCTACACGTTTACAAAATTAGAATGACACATATGACATATGTGTTTATAAAATAAGTCAAAATAAATTGCTTGCATAACTACGTATTAGACTCGACTTTTATACCAACGTTTGTAGTAGTACCTGGGTAGTACTTTAGTCTGTACTTTGTTTTTTTGGCCAATTTTATCAAACAATCTTGAAGTCGCTTTTTCTGTACAAAATGACCCTTTTCCACAATGTTTTGGCTAAACCGCTATAGCTATGGCAGTCTTGTGTAGCCTAACTGCTTATGCTTATTAATAGCTTCATTTTGATATATAATATACCTGGACATACTGCTTTTTCTTGACAAATGAAGTGTTTTAAAATTGGGCCCCAAACACTTCACATGAACCTTAACTGTACATGTCCTCTTTGTACTATGAAAACCAGCCCCTTAAAATAGTCTATTAAAGCCATTACGCTGGCATTATACTCGTAATTCGTCTGAGACTATTTACAAAGCAATAACTTTGTTAATTCAGAAAAGAAGTTTTTTAATTCATCATTCTTACAATTTGCCCTGAAGTCACAGACAAGGTGTTGATATTTGTTCTTCTTGAACTAAATTTGTTATCGTCTTTTTTAACTACTATCTGTCATTCAAATATTGGACTGAATACCTCCTCCATTTCAAACGGTCTAATGAAACTACTTCTTCCAGCTGAATGACAAGCTAAACAGAAAAAAAGCGAAATTAAGGTATCATTATCAATTTAGCGAACTCAACATTCAAAGTACAAAGACAACTAAACCCGATACTGAAATGCAAAAAAACTAGTAAATCTTATTCAAAACGGCAAGGAAATAATTAAAATTAACGAGTTCTGTTCACAAAATGATAATTAATAGATAATAATAACATTACTTAGTAATTTTTTTCTTTCATCTATTGCATATTACATATTCATAGTACATATTCAATTTCGTCAGATAAAAGTTACCGCCGTGCTTCTAAATAAAGTGAAATTTATTCCTAACATTGATTTTAGATTCTGCATCCCAAAATCTGAACCATAATAATTACTAACTGAACCTTTATTTTATGACATCGCACAAATGGGGACTTAATAAAGTGGCGTGATGGATTTTCCTCTTAATGTTCGGTTTTCATTTGGCGTAATCGGCGTTTTCCGTGATCCGAGAAATCTTGTTATAAAATAAAGAGTAATTAGTTCTGAAATAGTGAGAGACATGGCGACGTCGCTTGTAAATCTTCATTCATTAAAAGCTTAACTAAGTAGCTGTCTTTAAATGGAAGATGTAGTGTAATGCGCTTGTAAAATGGTATTCAATTTAGAGCAATTTCTGTTTCATTGAAATGAAAACCTTGTTCGAATACGCCAATCTGATTTTAAAAATGAACACGATTTGATTTTAGTTGTATATCTCAATTTGAATACAAAAAACACGCTCTTTAATTCATATGATTTGATAAAATCTAGCACAGAGACTAAAACATTGAGACATGTCTTACAGGGAACTAATTTTGTGCAAGCAATTCGAACTTCTGTTCGTTGCAGTACTGAAGAAATCTTAAGTTCTGTTCGTTGCAGTACTGAAGATATCTTTAAGAAACCCAGAGTTTACTTTTTTTAGACTCACGAGCAATTACGACCCACCACCTGATTTTTTTTCTCGTATATTTATGTAATGTATCAAAACTTCAGACATGAATATAACCAATCTAAATAAGTTTGTAATGCACACAATAATGTTAGATTAAGCTCAGAAACGGACGAAGACTTTTGAACATATGACTTACGAAAAAAGTTAAAAATCGTTAATCTTAAATCTGTAAAGTAGGTTTGCAAACTCTTTCTGTCGTTCGATTTTTGGTAACATAACCTCTCACTCAGTACAAAATGCTGGCCATCACTTTGTGGAACGGTTGCCATAGTCTAGACAATTGATTCGTGAATAGGCTAACGCTTATTAATAAATAGGCCTACACCGTACCTTTGGCGTCTGTTGGATCATATTTGTAACAAATCATATATATAACACCTGTTACATACATGATCACATATGTAACATGTGTTACATATATGACTCGGAAATCATATTTTGTGACGAATATGATCGATGCCGGTTTTTGATGTGACATGAAATCACATATGTCACAGGTCAATTTTGATTTAAAAACAGTACATATTACTACCACACATGCCTGCTAGTCTGCCAACTTAAAGCCACTAGGCTGTCGCCTTCACGCCACTAAACTGGCAACTTCGCAAACATTATCTCAATAATCTCTACAAATAGACAACTAAAACTGTCACATATATGCTTTTCATGTCAACCTCCACATTTGTAACACACTTTATCTGTTACGAATGTGGTCATGTACGTAACAAATGTGTTACATATATGATTTGTTACAAATATGACCCAACAGCCGTCCCTGATGAACCTAAACATGTCGTTTGGAGTATCACTCGAAAACACGAGAACCAAAAGGTTATTCATGATTCTTTGATTTAAATAAAAAAAAATACTTACTTACTGACGTCTTATGGCTGATGTTAACACTTGCAATATCTTCACATTCTTTTTTAGGTTGAAAGACGATAAAAAAGGAGTCGCTTGAAAATTTTGTAAATCAGGACAGTTTGTTTGTTTGCAAGTCTTTTGGGTGGTTCGTTTTCATTGCGCTTGAGTATATATTTGATCCTTGAAAGTTCTACATAATCTATTGAAAAAAAAATAATAAAAAAAAACTTTTAATAATACTAATAAAACGATTACTACAATGTTTCTTAGTTGTTTAAAATGGGACAAGCCCGCCTTTTGAATCATAGTGCGTTGGCCAGAGCACCTCAATCGGTTACTGGTATTTTTCGAGCTAGTACTATCATTGCATCCTTTCATAGTCTCCAGATGTTATCCAAAGATGGTAATCGATTAGCCACCAATTGGCGGGAGACAAATATCGTTAAGGTTATGTACGGCCGATAGGGATTGAACCTATGGAACCCAACAGTAGAAGATTGGAAGGCTAGTGCGCTACAAAATGCGCTTCATCCGTCGTGAAATGCGCTTTGGCTGGAAAAGGAACCCGAGATGATCCGAAAATATCCTTTGCAATTGAATTAGGATATTATTACATAAACCAAACCAGTGAAAAAATAGGAACCTTGATCACGAAAAAGAAGTCTTTCAAAAAAGCAATTACAATGACAATAAAAAAAACTATTAATCCGTCAATAGCATTCGTCGGGAAATGTTTACAGAGCAATTTCTTGGATAGGTCAGAGAAAAAATGCCTGTCTTACAATATCGTCTTCAATAGTCTAGCAGAGTCGCGGCCAAAGTTTTTTTAATACATGTAGTTTTATAAAAAGAGATGGTTTGTAATTGCTTTTTTTGAAAGACTTCTTTTTCGTGATCAAGTTAAGTTAACCAGTTATTCGATCTTTCAATATTTCAGAAGCTTTTACTTTCATAATAGCATTTATGTAGATGGCCAATTTACGGATTGTTGATTCTTTTTTTTAGTTCTCATTAAAGTATAGAAACATTCAAGATTTCTTTTACCTTTACAAGTTAAACAAATATTGCTTTCTTTCGGAATTGTATTAGAAACAGTTAAAAAAAATATATTCATCTTCTGTATATAACAGATTATAACAGCAAAGCTGACTGATACCGATTTGTTCCAGTGTACGGACCAAACTTAATGCTTCAAATGCAACTGAAGAAATTGGAATTGTAGGATAAATTTATCCAATGCACTAAAGTACGAAAATTATAAGTCCGGTCCAATTGGGAACCCTCGGCGAATCTTCGGAATAGACATCAGGAATAATGAGGGCGCAGACATGAAAGCGCGCCATTTTGCACGTGGGTTTATATGACGTATTTTTTTTTTCTGACGTTACAAAAAAAACAAAATCAACGAAAGTTTAAAACTGGGCATTTTATAATTTGAAAACAAAACGCAGTGTTTTACTGCGTTTGTTTTCAAATTAAAACATGCCAAAAAGATCTCCGCATACGAAGGTAAATCATTAGAGGAATTTGTTTTTCGTCTAGTTTGCCGCTGTCAAAAGCAGTTGGTAGCGCGTCGGACTGTCAATCTAGAGGTCCCGGATTTGATCCCCGACGGCGGCACTCATTCTTTCAGATCATTTGTCTCTCACCAATGATTAGATAATCGTAGACCTATGTGAGATAGCAGCTGGAGACTACGAAAGGATGTGATGGTGGTTGTACTGGTGAGAGAAATACCAGGAAACCATTGTTAGGTGCTCCAGCCGCCGCGATATAACTGAAAAAATGTTGAAAGCGGCGTTAAACTCCATTCAATCAATTAACCATTCTAGGTGTTAGGTGAGGGTAAAAAAGGACCTTGTTATTCAAATAGATTCAGTTTTGAATCCATGGAAACAAAGCATTAACTTTAACGCTTGAAAAGACATATTCTTAAACCATAATTTGATAAAAAAAAAAGTCTGTGTTCAAACTATACTTATCCTTTTCTGCAAAAAGATGTGAACAGCACATTGAATGTTTAACTATATAAGTCTGTAACACAGTTTGAAGCCTAATAAACACTTGAGGTGACTAAATGATTCGTCTGCAAGTGTTTACGGAGCAATTTCTTGGTTAGAAACCATAATCTCGTCTATTGTATCATACACTCAGATTTTGTCATAGATTTCTCTTAAGATAGTCGACCCGTAAAAGTTCCACAAAGTTTCGAAAGTCGTGAACTTTCACAGTTTTAACCGAGGTTTCCTAATGATTTCATTAGGAAACCTCGGTTAACATCGTGAAAGATCACGAGTTTCAAAATGTTTCGGAACTATTACAGGTCCACTACCTTAATCACTCAGACAAAGTGTCAATCATGCCAGCTGGGGTTGATTTTCCTCAGGATACAGTTACGAATATCATGAAATTGACAAGTTGAGCGATTTTGGAATGAACTTGAATGAATGTGGTGAGCGAGTTTTGAATAATTTTCAAGAGATGTAAAACATAATGGATATGCTTGTCTTGCACATTTGCAGAATCTTCCACGTCACGTAGCGAAGACAAATGGTTGAATCGTTAATCAATTTTCTTTGAAAGCTGAACTGAACCTCGTCGTTCCACATTTTTAGCTCTCCTCAGAAAGAAGTGCTAAAGATGAGCTTTTTTAGTTAGGTGACTATCCGTTGTCCGTCTTGTGTCGTCCATCTTCAACATGTACCTTGTATACACTCTAGAGAACGCATTATTTGCCCACTCAAGCTGAAATTCGGTCAGTAATATTGTCTTGATGAAATCTCGGGCGAGTTCGAAATTGGGTCAGTTCGAGTCAAAATCTAGGTCACGGGTCAAAACGTAGAAAAAAATTGTATATCTTTGAGGCCACAATTTTTGCCATATCAACCGTATTCTATTTACGTCCTAGAGAACACATTTTTTTAGTCCAATCAGCCTGAAATGTGATCAGAAGGATTGTCTTTAGGAAATCTCGGACGAGTCCGAAATTTGGTCAACTTCGATATGAATATAGACCAAGGGGCCAAATTTATGAAAACCCTTGTATGCATTATAGAGGCCGCATTATTTGTCCAATCAACCTGAAATGTGGACAGGATTATTGTCATGATACAATCTCGGTCGCGTCTGAAATTAGGTCAACTGAAGAAAAAAACTAGGACACGTGGTCAAATCTAAGAAAAATCCTGTTCGCTTTCTTCAGGCCTCAATTTTGCCCGATCAATAAGATATTGGTCAGAATGATTGTCTTATTTGTAATTCCAGCCAAACTTCGAATCAACAGCATTGTTTGGCTTACTGACCATTCACCATCCATTTTAAAACATGCGTTTAACATTCTTTAGACAGTTCATTCATGTGATCGATTTAGGGCCACCATGACATTCTTATTTATAATATAAGATTGCTTACATTTCCTTTTATCCTGTAACCTCTTTTAATTACATGTACGACCAGTCACATATTTCGAAAAGTCGCAAAAGGTGAACAGAGAATGATTAAATAATAACAAGGGAAGTTTATGGGAAACGAAAAATAATAACAAGAGCAAGGTTATGTGAACGAAAGCTATTGACATTCGGAAAATAAAAATATCAGAAGATAAACTAATTAACCTTGGAAAGAACGCACAAAGGATGTCGAAATTCTCTTAAAAGTCACAAAATTAAAAGATAACGTGCAATTCTTCAACATTAAGTGATTCAAAAAGCTAGTTTTCAATTATTTGTCAAAGAAATCGTCGTTTGGAAATGTCAGAATGTTAAAGACGAAATTTCCCTCGAGTCTTCTTTAAGAAATCATTTAACGAAGATCAAAATGGAAATGAAAAGCGAACAGGACCAGTTATTGGTAATGTCCAAAGCGTTATAAATGCAGTATGAATTACATATCTTTGAGGGGTTTTAGTTTAAAACAAGGGACGAAATTTTTGCCATGAAAACACTTACAAAAAGAAAAAAAGAAAAAGAAAATATCTTCTAAAGAAATGTAAAATTCTAAGTGAAAATTTCTATTCTATAGCGATCTCTTACACTTAATAACATAGTAAAATTGAAAAGGTGGATGGCTTTTTAATGAATTAAGAATAAAATAAAATGAGAAGGAGTGAGTATGGAGTGAACTTAAAGAAAAGTAATATAGCATCGCTTGTTCCGTCCAAATGGAAAAATCTGAAATGATTCATATTTCATATTCATATTTCATTCATATTTTTATTATGGGTGCCATTGTTTGGGTTTTGTCGTATGATCAGTAAAAAAATCGTGTACGTCAACGATACTAAAACATTATTTCCAGGTTATGAGTCTGACACACACGTGAGACCTATTTTTTCTGACATTGCATTAAAAATAACGCTGTGACATTTTATCGTAAGAACCCTGGCAAAGTAGTAAAAGGAGAAATTGCTTGTAACAAGCAATTTCTCCTTTAATCACGTTGTTGTACACCGACGACATAAAGATTTATGTGTTCGGAAGTTGCCTTTTTGGTTTCGCCTTTTTCTATTTTTTCATTTTCTCGCAGGTACATGTATTTTGAATAAAACGCAGAAGGCCAATTTTCAATAATACATGTATAGTACATAGCTGTGTTGCTCTATTTACCAAACTTTGAGAACCAAGTTATTCCAGAATATTTGGTGAACTACTTTGAAATAAAGAACTGACTACATAGCATAATAATATCGATATCTGATTGAGGATTAAGAAGGAAAAATCATTTACAGGTATTTATTTGGGGCCCGTCACGCAAAAAGGGTTCATTTGATAGCTCCGTTGAATGAATATTTGAAACAAGAGGACCATGATGGTCCTATATCGCTCACCTTCGTCTTTTTGACTTCTCCCTAAGCAAAATTAAATGCTTGAAAGATCATTAAATGACCATTAAATCTTTCAAAGAAAAACATTACTCTATACTATGATCCCTGCATCAATTTCTAGCCTTTTCTAAAAAAGTTTAATGTGACCTGGCCAACATTCTGACCAAGTTTCATAATAACTGGGCCATGTTTGCGGCCTCTAAAGTGTTAACAAGATAATTGTCATTAAGCCCCTTTTCCTGTGATATGGCATGGATCTTTCTAATTTTCAATAGGGTTCATCCGTGTGACCTAGCCATTATTCTGGCTAAGTTTCAAGAAAATTGATATTTCCCGTAATATGGCACAGATCCTTCCCATTTTCGATAGGGTTGATCCTTGTGACCTGGCCAACATTCTGACAAAGTTTCATGAAGATTGGGCCATATTTGTGGTCTCCAGAGTGTAAATAAGAAAATTGTCATTAAGGCTCCTTTTCCCGTGATATGGCACAGATCCTTCCCATTATCAATAGGGTTCATCCTTGTGACCTGACCAACATTCTGACTAAGTTTCATGAAGATTGGGCCATATTTGTGGCCTCTAGAGTGTAAACACTAAGATTGTTGACGCCGGACGACACACGACGCACGACGCACGACGGACGACGGACGACGGACGACGGACATTCAATGATCACAAAAGCTCACCTTGAGCACGATGTGCTCAGGTGAGCTAAAAAAGATCGGTTCCAGCACAGGTCAACCAAAGGCTACTTTTCAAAAAAATATTTGATGTAAAGGTAGATTGGTCATTCTATATACAGAAAATTAGCAAATTACAAAAAGTTTCTACCATTATAAGCCTGCGAAGACGGCGAAGTCTGAATCATGAGAGCCGACACTTAATGTACAACACAGATGATCTCTTTTCGCTTGACAGGTCACTTTTTTACCCAAAATTAGTATGTATTGTGATTAGGTATCTGCAACTTAGATCTACTGAAGTTTGGCGCAGATTTCGTCTGCATAAAGGTCTAGCTCAGAATCCCGAAAGACCATAATATCGGATAATCAAAACTTATGTGTATTCTGCGAGTATATTTGGAAAGCGGTGATTATAATAAGCTTTCTGAAGCTGTATAAAAGAGCTTTGTTGGGGTTATAACTGCAGTACACAGATGTTACTGTCTGTGAGAGATTCTGAAATCTTTCTATCGTCTATCCATAGGTATTGACAATGTGAAATTGATAGGTTTAAAGATTTTTGTATGGATACGGAATGCAACTGAAAAAATGTGTGGAGCGAGTTTTGAATGAGTTTTAATGTATTCCACCCCTAATGGTAAAATGTTGAAATCGTTCGATAACGGGAAGATCCGGAAGACATCATTATGTATCGGTTTAACTGTTACGTACAAACTGTCCTCAACTGAAGCATAGCTGAAAAATATCCGACGCGAGCTAATGCCGAACCCACGCGGACAACAATATACAAATATTTGGTTTACAAGTCCAATACGCTAACCACTGAGCCAAAGAAGATCTTCCCTGACGCAGGTGTCAGACATTATATTTAAACCATCGAAGCTATGTAGGACAGTGGTGAGTGTGTCTTTTGGAATAAACCAAGTCTGTACAAGGCCGACATAAATGGCACAATGGCCAATCTCGTACGAGCCACATGTTACGTACGAACTGTCCTCAAAAGAAGCATAGCTGAAAAATATCCGACGTGAGTCGATGTCGAACCCACCCGGACAACAATATATAAATAATTGGTTTAAAAGTCCAACGCGCTAACTACTGAGCCAAAGAAGATCTTCCCTGACGCAGTAGTCGGACATTGTATTTAAACCAACGAAGCTATGCAGGACAGTGGTAAGAGTGGTCTCCCATAGCATTAACCAAACGTTTCTTTATTCTGCGTCATCCGAATATAAAATGCTTGTATGTAACTGGAACAATATTCTATAGGAACAACGGTCTTTTTCTATTTCTCAAATTCAGAAAGAAATGAAATTTATGGTTATCATGTAAAAACCTAACTAATTTCTGAGAGATTAACGCGCGAATAAGTAACAACAATTTCAACAAAATGCCTACAAATCTCACGACATTTCTCTCGTTTTGATTTCATTACTAGGTTTTTAAGTCTCTGGTGTTCATCTTAAACTTAGGTTTTGCCATAATCAAGGATTTAAAATATTCTACAGAGATTTATTTTTCGGATTTAATATTTACCTTGATCCGTCATGGAGAATTCTCTCATTGTCTATCGATAATACGCAGGCGGCTCGATTTTGATAAGAAATCACGTATTTCTGATTTGTTTGAGTGTAATGAAATAACACAGAAATGAAAGAAGAAACAAGTAATGAAAAAAATGAACAGATGAACATTACAGAATCATTTGTGACCCGTCACACAAAAAGGGACCGAAAAAGAGGTAGGTTCTAATAAAGGCCAACAAGAAGTCGCATTTCAAAAATTCTTCCATAGTTATATTGATAATTGTAGATTTAGAAAAGTGCGACAAGTTTCTACCCTAGTCAGTCTGCGCAATCCGCGCAGTCTGACAAGGGTCGACACTTAGCGCACTATCCAGATGGTGCCTTTTCGCGTGACGGGTCACATTTGATATTTTTGCCCCGTCACACAAAAGAGGATCATCTGTAGACCCCGTAAAATCAATATAAAAAATAAGATTAATTCCAGTAAATGTCAATCTAAGGTTACATTTCAAAAACTCTTTCAATGGATTCATTTAAGTGTTAGAAAATCTTCTGAATGTGAAAAGTTTAGATTCAAGCCATACTGCGCAGTTCAAGAAATCTGCAAAGAGACTACACTTGACCCAAATGGTTCCTTTTCGTCGAATGGGTCATTTTTAGCCTTAATTCTTCAGGGAAATGCTTAACCAAGGCCAAAAACCTGTTCATATCTCCTTAAAAATTGTCATGCAGTTAATTTTTACACTTGCCAAAAAAGTGGCTCGTTGGCCGAGTGGTTAACGCGCTCGACCCGTAATCTGGTGGTTGCCGGTTCGAGCTCCATCGGAGGCGGGTAGTGTACTTTTGTAGGACACTTTACAGACGGGGCCCCAGTCCACCCAGCTGTAAAAGTGGGTTGCAGTGGTTAGAACCTTTTGCCTCTCTCTCAATGTGTAGAATAATATCTGAAAAGAGTTAGGACCCCGATGGAAATAAGAGTCATTCGACCCTTTATCGTGTTATCCTCAAGAAAAAAGTTATTCTAAAAAAAGAAATACGTTTATATACAGTCTATAAAGATATAAGCATTTACAATAGTTTTGCACTGATCCATCGACGTGCAATTTACAATCGAATAAATTCTCAAAGATAACATCAATCGAATTAGTTAGCATAAGAAAACTTTGTCATACAGGCAAGCTTTCTTCCAATTTGTCCTACAAAATATCCCATTAAAGCAGAAATGATAATATGAAACATATCCATTAAAAGAAATATACAGTCAGAGATTATATTTCCTTTCTTCTGGGAAATCCGCTCTAAGAAATTCCTTTCTCTAATATAAGTCGTTTTGGTTCGAATTTGGTGATAATGTTCCCATCTATCATTCTTATTTTCGTTCATTAATTCTAATACTATTGATGATCATTGAGTTTATACACATCAGCCATCTACTGTTGATAAGGTGATTTCCCAAATGCTATTTTAAGATGCAGTTCCGTTCAGAATCGCCAGTTATAACCTGTTTTGGTGGACGACAGTAATTTTGCCTTTTTCCACGAAAGTCAAGTTCGGGTAGGATAAACCAAGGTACACAGTCAAGTGTCAAAGGTCAAACAATTTTTCAAGCAGAATACACAGGTAAATACGTCACCCTGCTTTATATTAAATATTCAAATGACGTCAATATCATGGAAGTGGCAAGGTGAATGAACTAGGGATGAAATTTTTTGAGTAGGTTGGGCGAGTTTTTAATGAAATTAAAGGGTGATATTATAAAAAAAAACCCCGCTATTTTCGTTCATCAGGAACGAAATATCGATATTTAATTGCTTCTTAAATTGGAATTCAATTCAAAATTCGAGTGGAGCTTAACTTCGCCTTTAAAAATATTTCAGTCATAACGAAGAGGCTGGAGCACCCAACAATGGATTCCTTGTCTTTATCATACCAGTACTGCCATTACATCCTTTCCTAGCCTTTGCTTTAGTATATCTCTACGAACTGATCTATAAACGTATATCTAGGACCAATCAGACACTTCCCAATCCACAATAAGCAATGATATCATTGACGTTATTGACTGGACGGAAGTTGATGTGAACGTTTTGATGCATCCTAGGTCTTTTTGGAACGATTTCGTAGCATTTCAAATGGTTTGAGTCAGATATTTGATTGAATGAATGAGTGGATGAATGTTTCAATGAATAAATAAATGATTGAAGGAAGGATGGAAGCAATTTAGAAATCTTTGAGAAGAAGGAATTTCCATAGTACGATGTTATTACCTGTATCTTTTTTCCTTCGAAGATAACGTGTACTGGTTGGAGACCAATTCTCGCTAAGTACCAGTTCTCGCCACCACCATTTTTTTCACGGTAAAGACAGAAAGGAAACCCTTTTAAATTGCAAGTTATTTTTTGACAAGAATTAATTCTAATCAGAATAGAATTTATTGTGAATGACTATTGCATTTTTACTGTGAAAATGGTCAGTTGGCGAGAACTGGTACTTGGCGAGAATTGGTCTTTGGCCAGTATATAAAATAACACTTTTTGCATAACCCACATATACGTTATTAGCGTTACTGAAACGGCTATGAAAACGAACGTTAGATCTTTCCTTTTGTCTTGTAGTATGAAATGCTGGAGTCACGATGTTGAACTGTCTTAAAAGCATTTGGTTAGTTTGACGTCTAATATATTTTTCTGTTTTGTCCGGAATCAATGATTAATCGGACTTTTGACAATCTCTGAAATCCATCCGACCTTAACATGCAATTATATAATCAACACAGTTTGGTACAGGGATAACATTACTTACTAGAGCCTATAACAAACGGAAGTGAAAGGAATTATCTATAAAGATTCAACATCTTGATAGGAAATGGAATGAATAAAAAAAATGCTTTCAGAGGTACAGATAAGAGCGGGTAATTCCAGGCTATAACCTTTATTTCTCATTGAAACCCTATATTGTGGGTACTCATTTGAATTGTCTTGACAAATGAGCATCACATCAATTCCTACATTACCGAGTTATTCATATCTATTATTTTTGTGTAGGTATCTTAAATAAAAATAATCCTCCAATAAATACACTCAGAAGATGTTTAAAAGAGACGTAGATTTTTTTTTTCATTTTATATATGAATGAAACCGAGTACCTAATCACACTGTATGAACCTTTTAGTGAAATTAAAAATCTCCTTATATTTTCATAATTTAAAAAAAAAAAAAAAACATGTATCATGAAGCAAAATAAAAAAGGTTTATCCTTTATGAGATGTATTTTTAAGTGACTTCTTTTTGCGCAAGCATTTGTTTCATGTAATAGCTATTTGTTTGTATATCTATACTCCTCAACCTATGGAGGCAATAAATACTACTATACCTAAAAATGAACCTTATGAAAATTAAAATAATTTAAAAATAAAACCTAATGTGATTTTATGAATAAACTCATACGATAAAGTGTGTATTTAGCGACCATTGGCGGGAGCACAGAAAAAACGGTCACTTAAGAGATTCGTCGCTTAGTACACTTTTTTTTTTTTTTACAAAAAATGAACCATTATTTCTTATTGAACATGTATGTTATTGCGAATTTCTCAATTATCCTATGTTAGTAAAACTCAAAAGAATCGAATGAGTTATACGAAATTAAGATCCATTGACATTAATTTTCAGAAATACATAATATCCTCTTTTCAAAACATTTTGATTTCAGAAAAAGGGAATTTTGAAAACGGTCTCTAAATAAAAATGGTCGCTTGGTAGACGTGGTCGCTTGAGCAAGATTGATTTACATAGGTATACATACCAAGTTGATCTGTATATCTTTGACTGTACAATTTCTAGACATATTTTTGCGTAAGACGAATGCTGGTTGTCAGAGCAAATACTTATACAAGAACTTCAATCAAATTTTAAAAGATGAGCATGACCATGAAAAGTGGCTCAAAATGATGCAGATTAAAGGACAATTATTTATAACTTGTACAGACTCATAATTTTTGAAGCTTCAAAGTTTCTGCAAGGGAAAGGAGGCTTTGATGTAAAGTGTAGTTTAGTGTCCTAATTTGCTGGCGGTCCTTATTTTTTCTGTTTGAATTTTCAACTTTGAAGTAGCAAAATATTATTGTAGATGATTTATAGGATGTCAATTTAAAAAAAGAAACACAAAAGAAACAATGTATATTAACCAATGTCATGCTGAACCCGATGATAAACATGATTTTAGAAGAATGTATAGTCAGAGATCAGCCTACATATTTGTGCAGTCTGGTCTTAGTCTATACCACTTTCCATTAAAACCAAGATAAACATATTTAAAGGAAATATTGAAGAAATAAAAATTGACCCACAATAAGCGCATTCGGTGCTTACAGCGCTTTGACTTGTACAGCCAAGGGTTTATTCCCCTTGGCATTGGTTAAGGAGTTTATTCATTGTGTGAAAGAAATAACTCGATTGACAAATTCTAAGGGATATAATTTGAGATTTTAAAAAAGCTCGCCCATTTCTACTTTTACGCAATCAGCGATTGAAACTACTTCTGACTTAAAATACTATTAGTAAAGTTTATTCAAATCCACGGACAAGCAAATACTTGTCCCAGGAGCTGATCTTAATCTCGTCTAGAATAGAAAAATTATTTAACTTGCTAAGGCTCGTTTAATAACGTTACGATGGCAATTATCAAAATCAGCCTGTCTCAAACAAAACTACATTGTACATCGCTTTTACGATACAGTTGGAGGAAATGAAAGTTCTTAAAGGTGTGCCTCAATGGCCTATCAAAATATCGCAACTACAGTTTAATCACTTACGAAATCTCGGTCGTTGAACGACTGAATACTATCATTATATTTGATTGCATCGTGAAATTGACATTGATCTCGATCAAAACCATTCAAGATTAATTACTCAGCGATCCAATCATTCATTAAAAGCACTCACTTCAATCACTGTTGTAAACTGTAAGTATATATCACGAATACGGTTTTGAGAATCGAGATCAATACATTTGTTACCCGTCACGCGAAAAGGGACCACCTGGGAAGTGCGTAAAGTGTTGATCCTAGTCAGACTGCTTATTTTCTGAATCTATATAGAATGTTCAATTTAACTTGCAGTGAAAGGGTCTTTGAAATGCGACCTCTAGTTGGCCAATGCTGGACCAAATCTCTTTTTCAAATATTCATTTTACAAAGTTCCCAGATGGTCCCTTTTTGCGCGACGGGTCAAATTTGCATACAATTGACGAATAAAATACGAATTATTGTTATATTCGTATTACAGTCAAACCTGTCTTAGCGGCCATCTGTATTCAGCAAGCAACCTGTGTTAAGCAAGCAGTCACCGAGTTCCCATATGAACCAACTGGACTGAAATTGACCTGTATTATGCAAGCACCTGTCTTAAGCAAGCACTTTTTGAATGTCCTTTGAATGCTTACTTAAGACAGGTTTGAATGTACTTAATTATGTTGTCTTTCTGTCAACAATCATTCCATTCCAGCTCATTCTAAATCATATCGTCTGCAAATTGTTTAAAAATTGTATGAGTTAAGATTTTGTCGTCTGGCATTGAATTAACACCCTGGTCACGTCTGTTTGCTAGACTTGGGGTTTACTCCCTGTTTTATGAGAGGATTTTATAACAATATATATCAAGAGAAATCTGTCAGCAAATGAGAGAAAAGAAACTGTCGTTTGAAATGGCTTTCTTGGATGTTAGCAAAATGTGTTCTGCATGCAAGATGAAAGCGCTCGCGAAACATTTTAAAAATGCCTTTTTGCATCTGTAATAGCTTGTAAAGCGATGTACAGTAAATGCCGTCGTGAAATTGACACTCATTCCGATCAAAATCATTTTAAATCATTCACTCAGCGCTCCGTTCATTAATTGCAAACACTCACTTAAATCGGACAAAAATGCCTTGAATTCGTTGGAAAGCATTTCGAAATCGCTCAAGACGATCAACATTTAACTCAAATCGATCAAATTATTCTACGATTTTATTAGCTGAAGTGGAGCCTAAAGTGTTTAATTGGTCAACGAAGACACGAAGGTCATATTCATTTTTTTCTAAATATTTTGATAGGTATCTGCAAATTAGTTCGACTGAAGTCTTGCGCAGATCTCGTCTGCATAAAGGTCAAGCTCAGAATATCGAAAGACAACAATATCTGATAATCAAAAGTTATGTGTATTCTATGAGTATATTTGGAAAGCGGGGATTAAAATAAGCTTTCTGAAGCTGTATAAAAGAGCTTTTTTAGGGTTATAACTGCAGTACACAGATGTTACTGTCTGGGAGAGATTCGAAAATCTTTCTTTCGCCTATCCATTCACAGGTAATAACATTGTTAAATTGACAGGTTGAATGATTTTGGAATTAATAAGGAATGCAGTTGAATAAGTATGTGAAGCGAGTTTTTTATGATTTTTTTATGTAGTCCACCCCTTATGGAAAAATGTTGAAATCGTCTCGATAACGGGAAGATCCGGAAGAGTCATTAAGCTTTCTGAAGCTGTATAATAGAGCTTTGTTAGGGTTATAACTGCAGTACACAGATGTTACTGTCTGGGAGAGATTCGAAAATCTTTCTTTCGCCTATCCATTCACAGTAAATAACATTGTTAAACTGACAGGTTGAATGATTTTGGAATTAATAAGGAATGCAGTTGAATAAGTATGTGAAGCGAGATTTTTATGATTTTTTATGTAGTCCACTTCTTATGGAAAAATGTTGAAAGCGTCTCGATAACGGGAAGATCCGGAAGAGTCATTATATATAGGTTTAACTGTCACGTAAGAACTGTCCTCAGCCGAAGCATGGCTGAAAAATATCCAACGCGAGCCGATGCCGAACCCACGCGGACAACAATATATAAATAATTGGTTTACAAGTCAAATGCGCTACAACTGAGCCAAAGAAGATCTTCCAACGCAGGTGTTATACATTGTATTTAAACCATTGAAGCTTTGTAGGACAGTGGTGAGACTGGTGTCCCATAACACGTTCCCCCTTAAGAGTCATCATATATTGATGACGATAAGACTATCTAGGCAGTAATGTGCTTTCTGAACTTACCAAGTCTGTATAGTGCCGACATAAATGACACAATGGCCAATCCCGGGCGAGCCCCCATGTTACGTAAGAACTGTCCTCAACTGAAGCATAGCCGATAAAATATCCGACGTGAGCCGATGCCGAACCCAAGCGGACAACAATATATAAATAAATGGTTTACAAGTCAACCACTGAGCCAAAGAAGATATTGTATTTAAACCAACGAAGCTTTGCAGGACAGTGGTGAGAGTGGTCTCCCTTAACATTAACCAAAATTTTCTTTTTTTACGTCATCATTGTAGCAACACTGAAATGTCGTAAGTGCCTCCAGTCGTTTATACGAATATAAAAAAATGCTAATACATGTATGTAACTGGAACAATATTCTATAGGAACAATGGTCTTTTTCTATTTCACAAATTCAGAAAGAAATAAAAATTTTGGTTATCATGTAAAAACCTAACTAATTTCTGAGAGATAAACGTGCGAATGAGTAAGAACATCTTCAATAAAATGCCTACAAATCTCTCGACATCTCTCTCGTTTTGATTTCATTACTAGGTTCTTAAGTCTCGGGTATTTATCTTAAGCTTAGGTTTTGACATAATCAAGGATTTAATATATTCTACAGAGATTTATTTTTCGGATTCAATATATACCTTGATCCGTCAAGGAGAACTCTCTCATTGTCTTTCGATAATACGCAGGCGACTCTATTTTTATAAGAAATCACGTATTTCTGATTTGTTTGAGTTTAATGAAATAACACAGACATGAAAGAAGAAACAATTGATAAAAAATGAAAAGATTAACATTACAGAACCATTTAATATTTATGCCCCGTCACGCAAAAGGGACCATCTGTAGACTCCATAAAGTAAATATTTAAAGAAAGACTAATTCCAGTAAATGACAATCAGAGGTTACATTTCAAAAACTCTTTCGTGGGATTCATTCGAGTGTCAGAAAATCTTAGAGTCAAGCCATTCTGCACAACTCAAGCAATCTTCTAAGAGATGACACTTTACACATTATCCAGATGGTTCATTTTCATCTAAAAGCCGTAATCTTTCAAAGAATTTAAGTAAAGAATTTAAGTAATTCAGGCCAAAAACCTGTTCATATCTCCATAATTAATTGTCATGCCGTTAATTTGTACACTTGCAAACAAAGTTATTCTTAAAAAAGAAATACATGCAAATACAATCTATAAAGATATAGACATTTATAATAGTTTTGCACTGATCCCTCGACGTGCAATTTACATATATAATACGTACTTAGTGATTTGGATGAAAACATATCTAAAGAGGTTTTGGGAATTGATAATTGTCGAGGCTCTACCGAGACAATAATCGACACTCTCAACCGAGTTAGATATTTTTACATACAATACACTAAGTATGTATTATATTTATCCTATAACTCTATTTGCATTGTTTCATCGATGTTTCTAACAGAAATGCAATTTTCTAAAAATAACCGCATTATGTCTTGTTCTTAAAATACCCATGTCATTTCATAAAAATATTATAAGGGATGTTATGAAACGGATATTTGTAAAGTACTACTATACCTAAAAATGAACCTTATGAAAATTAAAATAATTTAAAAATAAAACCTAATGTGATTTTATGAATAAACACATACGATAAAGTGTGTATTTAGCGACCATTGGCGGGAGCACAGAAAAAACCGCCACTTAAGAGATTCGTCGCTTAGTACACTTTTTTTTTTTGTTTTGATTTTGACTCAAGCAATCTTCTAAGAGACGACACTTTACACATTATCCAGATGGTTCATTTTCATCTAAAAGCCGTAATCTTTCAAAGAATTTAAGTAAAGAATTTAAGTAATTCAGGCCAAAAACCTGTTCATATCTCCATAATTAATTGTCATGCCGTTAATTTGTACACTTGCAAACAAAGTAATTCTTAAAAAAGAAATACATGCAAATACAATCTATAAAGATATAGACATTTATAATAGTTTTGCACTGATCCCTCGACGTGCAATTTACATATATAATACGTACTTAGTGATTTGGATGAAAACATATCTAACGAGGTTTGGGGAATTGATAATTGTCGAGGCTCTACCGAGACAATTATCGACTCTCTCAACCGAGTTAGATATTTTTACATACAATACACTAAGTATGTATTATATTTATCCTATAACTCTATTTGCATTGTATCATCGATGTTTCTAACAGAAATGCAAATTTCTAAAAATAACCGCATTATGTCATTGTTCTTAAAATACCCATGTCATTTCATAAAAATATCATATGGGATGTTATGAAACGGATATTTGTAAAGTACTACTATACCTAAAAATGAACCTTATGAAAATTAAAATAATTTAAAAATAAAACCTAATGTGATTTTATGAATAAACACATACGATAAAGTGTGTATTTAGCGACCATTGGCGGGAGCACAGAAAAAACCGCCACTTAAGAGATTCGTCGCTTAGTACACTTTTTTTTGTTTTGATTTTGACTCAAGCAATCTTCTAAGAGACGACACTTTACACATTATCCAGATGGTTCATTTTCATCTAAAAGCCGTAATCTTTCAAAGAATTTAAGTAAAGAATTTAAGTAATTCAGGCCAAAAACCTGTTCATATCTCCATAATTAATTGTCATGCCGTTAATTTGTACACTTGCAAACAAAGTTATTCTTAAAAAAGAAATACATGCATATACAATCTATAAAGATATAGACATTTATAATAGTTTTGCACTGATCCCTCGACGTGCAATTTACATATATAATACGTACTTAGTGATTTGGATGAAAACATATCTAACGAGGTTTGGGGAATTGATAATTGTCGAGGCTCTACCGAGACAATAATCGACACTCTCAACCGAGTTAGATATTTTTACATACAATACACTAAGTATGTATTATATTTATCCTATAACTCTATTTGCATTGTTTCATCGATGTTTCTAACAGAAATGCAATTTTCTAAAAATAACCGCATTATGTCTTGTTCTTAAAATACCCATGTCATTTCATAAAAATATTATAAGGGATGTTATGAAACGGATATTTGTAAAGTACTACTATACCTAAAAATGAACCTTATGAAAATTAAAATAATTTAAAAATAAAACCTAATGTGATTTTATGAATAAACACATACGATAAAGTGTGTATTTAGCGACCATTGGCGGGAGCACAGAAAAAACCGCCACTTAAGAGATTCGTCGCTTAGTACACTTTTTTTTTTGTTTTGATTTTGACTCAAGCAATCTTCTAAGAGACGACACTTTACACATTATCCAGATGGTTCATTTTCATCTAAAAGCCGTAATCTTTCAAAGAATTTAAGTAAAGAATTTAAGTAATTCAGGCCAAAAACCTGTTCATATCTCCATAATTAATTGTCATGCCGTTAATTTGTACACTTGCAAACAAAGTAATTCTTAAAAAAGAAATACATGCAAATACAATCTATAAAGATATAGACATTTATAATAGTTTTGCACTGATCCCTCGACGTGCAATTTACATATATAATACGTACTTAGTGATTTGGATGAAAACATATCTAACGAGGTTTGGGGAATTGATAATTGTCGAGGCTCTACCGAGACAATTATCGACTCTCTCAACCGAGTTAGATATTTTTACATACAATACACTAAGTATGTATTATATTTATCCTATAACTCTATTTGCATTGTATCATCGATGTTTCTAACAGAAATGCAAATTTCTAAAAATAACCGCATTATGTCATTGTTCTTAAAATACCCATGTCATTTCATAAAAATATCATATGGGATGTTATGAAACGGATATTTGTAAAGTACTACTATACCTAAAAATGAACCTTATGAAAATTAAAATAATTTAAAAATAAAACCTAATGTGATTTTATGAATAAACACATACGATAAAGTGTGTATTTAGCGACCATTGGCGGGAGCACAGAAAAAACCGCCACTTAAGAGATTCGTCGCTTAGTACACTTTTTTTTTGTTTTGATTTTGACTCAAGCAATCTTCTAAGAGACGACACTTTACACATTATCCAGATGGTTCATTTTCATCTAAAAGCCGTAATCTTTCGAAGAATTTAAGTAAAGAATTTAAGTAATTCAGGCCAAAAACCTGTTCATATCTCCATAATTAATTGTCATGCCGTTAATTTGTACACTTGCAAACAAAGTTATTCTTAAAAAAGAAATACATGCATATACAATCTATAAAGATATAGACATTTATAATAGTTTTGCACTGATCCCTCGACGTGCAATTTACATATATAATACGTACTTAGTGATTTGGATGAAAACATATCTAACGAGGTTTGGGGAATTGATAATTGTCGAGGCTCTACCGAGACAATTATCGACACTCTCAACCGAGTTAGATATTTTTACATACAATACACTAAGTATGTATTATATTTATCCTATAACTCTATTTGCATTGTATCATCGATGTTTCTAACAGAAATGCAAATTTCTAAAAATAACCGCATTATGTCATTGTTCTTAAAATACCCATGTCATTTCATAAAAATATCATATGGGATGTTAGAAACGGATATTTGTAAAGTTATAAGATAAAATCGAATAAGTTCTTAAAGATAGCATCATTCGAATTAGTAGTAAGCATAAAAAAACTTTGTCATATCAGGCAAGCTTTCTCCCAATTTGTCCTACAAAATATCCCATTAAAGCAGATATGATAATATGAAACATATCCATTAAAAGTAATAAACAGGTAGAGATTATACGGGAAAAGTAACGCAAAGCGCCCGAAGGGCGCTTTGCGGCTTTTTCCCGCTTCTAGATAACGCGTGTAAAACATTTAAATAATCAAAATCTTAATGAAATACATATACCATCAAAGTTTAAATTTGTGTCGTAATGGCGGCCTACATGGAGGATGATGATCTCGCGAGATTTCGCCATTTTGTTTTATTATTTACTTTAATTTAACTACTTTTTTTTCGATTGTATTTCTGTCGATTTTTATCAAGATTTAGGTTATTGTGAACGAAAAATAAGGATAAGATTAAGCATAATATGTAAAAAGTTGCACATTTTTGCTTAGAATCTCGTCTGGATGACGTTTTCTTTTTACCCTTCGCAAATGACGTCATTCTACACTTTGGGGAAATAAGACGCTACTTTTTCCCGCTAAAACAACGTCATTGTTGTTGCGTTTTAACGTCGGGGTAAAAGGCGGGATAAGATTTGAAAGAGACTAAATCTATAGCTATATTCCCGGTTAAGACTTGAAAAAGATGAAATCTATAACAAAATTCGCAGTTTGATTAAAAAAAAAAAAAAAAAAAAAAAAAAAAAACACAAAAAAAAACTGTAAATACTGTTACTTTAGTTACTTTAACAACATGTTTCTATAATACGTGCGCCCATATTCAATGTACTCCCTTACATTTTCAAGTTACGAAGAAAAACCAATAGGAATTGTATTGGGTATCTTTCACTCATAAATTAGGTTAATTTCTTCCGATGTAGCACTCATCTAAATGGCTGTGACTGAGGAAATCAATCTAGAAATAAAGGAGAAAAAGCAAATAGCCGTCGATTTGATAAATAGCCTATTTTGGTCTTCTGAAGATTAGTTATCATGTGCATGTTTTGTACAGCACCTGGGGAAGTTTATTTCACATTACAACTGCACTTATTTTTTCCAGTGACAATATCTTCGGAGTAGAAAAAGGTCAACAAAGGATTCTATTGTCTTTGTTTTCTTCGCATATGACTTAAAAATTACAAAAAAGTGGTCTGAAACCCTATTCAATCGAGAAAAAAAAAGAAAGAGCGATCGGAACATGCAGACACACAACATATGTATTGAATTTGATACACCAATCATACGCGTCGATACAGCAAAAGGTTGGTGCAGGAGCTTTATTGTTAAATTCTGTAGCTTAAGTTGAGTAAATGAGTAAATCAAGAATGATTCTTTCTTCAAATTACTTTTCCCGTCTATAGGTTAAACCTATCATTATATTATTTCCTTTCTTCTGGGAAATCCGCTCTAAGAAATGCCTTTCTCCAGTATAAGTCGTTTTGGTTCGAATTTGGTGATAATGTGCCCATCTATCATTCTTATTTTCGTTCATTAATTCTAATACTATTGATGATCATTGAGTTTATACACATCAGCCATCTACTGTTGATAAGGTGATTTCCCAAATGCTATTTTAAGATGCAGTTCCGTTCAGAATCGCCAGTTATAACCTGTTTTGGTGGACGACAGTAATTTTGCCTTTTTCCACGAAAGTCAAGTTCGGGTAGGATAAACCAAGGTACACAGTCAAGTGTCAAAGGTCAAACAATTTTTCAAGCAGAATACACAGGTAAATACGTCACCCTGCTTTATATTAAATATTCAAATGACGTCAATATCATGGAAGTGGCAAGGTGAATGAATTAGGGATGAAATTTTTTGAGTAGGTTGGGCGAGTTTTTAATGAAATTAAAGGGTGATATTATAAAAAAAAACCCGCTATTGTCGTTCATCAGGAACGAAATATCGATATTTAATTGCTTCTTAAATTGGAATTCAATTCAAAATTCGAGTGGAGCTTAACTTCGCCTTTAAAAATATTTCAGTCATAACGAAGAGGCTGGAGCACCCAACAATGGATTCCTTGTCTTTATCATACCAGTACTGCCATTACATCCTTTCCTAGCCTTTGCTTTAGTATATCTCTACGAACTGATCTATAAACGTATATCTAGGACCAATCAGACACTTCCCAATCCACAATAAGCAATGATATCATTGACGTTATTGACTGGACGGAAGTTGATGTGAACGTTTTTAAGCATCCTAGGTCTTTTTGGAACGATTTCGTAGCATTTCAAATGGTTTGAGTCAGATATTTGATTGAATGAATGAGTGGATGAATGTTTCAATGAATAAATAAATGATTGAAGGAAGGATGGAAGCAATTTAGAAAGCTTTGAGAAGAAGGAATTTCCATAGTACGATGTTATTACCTGTATCTTTTTTCCTTCGAAGATAACGTGTACTGGTTGGAGACCAATTCTCGCTAAGTACCAATTCTCGCCACCACCATTTTTTCACGGTAAAGACAGAAAGGAAACCCTTTTAAATTGCAAGTTATTTTTTGACAAGAATTAATTCTAATCAGAATATAATTTATTGTGAATGACTATTGCATTTTTACTGTGAAAATGGTCAGTTGGCGAGAACTGGTACTTGGCGAGAATTGGTCTCTGGCCAGTATATAATATAACACTTTTTGCATAACCCACATATACGTTATTAGCGTTACTGAGACGGCTATTAAAACGAACGTTAGATCTTTCCTTTTGTCTTGTAGCATGAATTGCTGGAGTCACGATGTCGAACTGTCTTAAAAGCATTTGGTTAGTTTGACGTCTAATATATTTTTCTGTTTTGTCCGGAATCAATGATTAATCGGACTTTTGACAATCTCTGAAATCCATCCGACCTTAACATGCAATTATATAATCAACACAGTTTGGTGCCGGTATAACATTACTTACTAGAGCCTATAACAAACGGAAGTGAAAGGAATTATCTATAAAGATTCAACATCTTGATAGGAAATTGAATGAATAAAAAAATGCTTTCAGAGGTACAGATAAGAGCGGGTAATTCCAGACTATAACCTTTATTTCTCATTGAAACCCTATATTGTGGGTACTCATTTGAATTGTCTTGACGAGACAATTCCAATGAGTACCCACAATATAGGTTTTGTGCAAGTATATTTGAAATAATCTTATTTGAAGTTCTTAGTTCCCCTCTATCTGTACTTCCGAATGCGTTGTACCATGATTACTTTATTAAACGTTTTTGATGGTCTAAATTTAAAAACCTTGTCAACTTTTCATCTCCACTTCTTTGAAGACCTGGTGAAATCAATTCAGCCTTGCTTGTAAGCATAATGAACATATGCGATTTATTCATAAACCGATTTTGCCATAAATGTATTTATCATAACATATAAGACAAAAACGAATTATGAAACAATCGCTTGTGACGATGCACACAAATGAGCATCACATCAATTCCTACATTACCGAGTTATTCATATCTATTATTTTTGTGTAGGTATCTTAAATAAAAATAATCCTCCAATAAATACACTCAGAAGATGTTTAAAAGAGACGTAGATTTTTTTTTCATTTTATATATGTATGAAACCGATACCTAATCACACTGTATGAACCTTTTAGTGAAATTAAAAATCTCCTTATATTTTCATAATTTAAAAAAAAAAAAAAAAAAAAACATGTATCATGAAGCAAAATAAAAAAGGTTTATCCTTTATGAGATGTATTTTTAAGTGACTTCTTTTTGCGCAAGCATTTGTTTCATGTAATAGCTGTATGTTTGTATATCTATACTCCTCAACCTATGGAGATAATAAATACTACTATACCTAAAAATGAACCTTATGAAAATTAAAATAATTTAAAACTAAAACCTTATGTGATTTTATGAATAAACACATACGATAAAGTGTGTATTTAGCGACCATTGGCGGGAGCACAGAAAAAACGGTCACTTAAGAGATTCGTCGCTTAGTACACTTTTTTTGTTTTGATTTTTTTTTTTACAAAAATTGAACCATTATTTCTTATTGAACATGTATGTTATTGCGAATTTCTCAATTATCCTATGTTAGTAAAACTCAAAAGAATCGAATGAGTTTTACGAAATTAAGACCCATTGGAATTAATTTTCAGAAATATATAATATCCTCTTTTCAAAACATTTTGATTTTAGAAAAAAAGAATTTTGAAAACGGTCTCTAAATAAAAATGGTCGCTTGGTAGACGTGGTCGCTTGAGCAAGATTGATTTACATAGGTATACATACCAAGTTGATCTGTATATCTTTGACTATACAATTTCTAGACATATTTTTGCGTAAGACGAATGCTGGTTGTCAGAGCAAATACTTATACAAGAACTTCAATCAAATTTTAAAAGATGAGCATGACCTTGAAAAGTGGCTCAAAATGTTGCAGATTAAAGGACAATTATTTATAACTTGTACAGACTAATAATTTTTGAAGCTTCAAAGTTTCTGCAAGGGAAAGGAGGCTTTGGTGTAAAGTGTAGTTTAGTGTCCTAATTTGCTGGCGGTCCTTATTTTTTCTGTTTGAATTTTCAACTTTGAAGTAGAAAAATATTATTGTAGATGATTTATAGGATGTCAAATTATAAAAAGAAACACAAAAGAAACAATGTATATTAACCAATGTCATGCTGAACCCGATGATAAACATGATTTTAGAAGAATGTATAGTCAGAGATCAGCCTACATATTTGTGCAGTCTGGTCTTAGTCTATACCACTTTCCATTTAAACCAAGATAAACATATTTAAAAGAAATATTGAAGAAATAAAAATTGACCCACAATAAGCGCATTCGGTGCTTACAGCGCTTTGACTTGTACAGCCAAGGGTTTATTCCCATTGGCATTGGTTAAGGAGTTTATTCATTGTGAGAAAGAAATAACTCGATTGACAAATTCTAAGGGATATAATTTGAGATTTTAAAAAAGCTCGCCCATTTCTACTTTTACGCAATCAGCGATTGAAACTACTTCTGACTTAAAATACTATTAGTAAAGTTTATTCAAATCCACGGACAAGCAAATACTTGTCCCAGGAGCTGATCTTAATCTCGTCTAGAATAGAAAAATTATTTAACTTGCTTAGGCTCGTTTAATAACATTACGATGGCAATTATCAAAATCAGCCTGTCTCAAACAAAACTACATTGTACATCGCTTTTACGATACAGTTGGAGGAAATGAAAGTTCATAAAGGTGTGCCTCAATGGCCTATCAAAATATCGCAACCACAGTTTAATCACTTACGAAATCTCGGTCGTTGAACGACTGAATACTATCATTGTATTTGATTGCATCGTGAAATTGACATTGATCTCGATCAAAACCATTCAAGATTAATTACTCAGCGATCCAATCATTCATTAAAAGCACTCACTCCAATCACTGTTGTAAACTGTAAGTATATATCACGAATACGGTTTTGAGAATCAAGATCAATACATTTGTGACCCGTCACGCGAAAAGGGATAATCTGGGTAGTTCGTAAAGTGTCGATCCTAGTCAGATTGCGATTTGCAATAGGCTTATTTTCTGAATCTATATAGAATGTTCAATTTAATTTGCAGTGAAAGGGTCTTTGAAATGCGACCTCTAGTTGGCCAATGCTGGACCAAATCTCTTTTTCAAATATCCATTTTACAAAGTTCCCAGATGGTCCCTTTTTGCGCGACGGGTCAAATTTGCATACAATTGACGAATAAATTACGAATTATTGTTATATTCGTATTACAGTCAAACCTGTCTTAGCGGCCACCTGTATTCAGCAAGCAACCTGTGTTAAGCAAGCAGTCACCGAGTTCCCATATGAACCAACTGGACTGAAATTGACCTGTATTATACAAGCACCTGTCTTAAGCAAGCACTTTTTGAATGTCCTTTGAATGTTTACTTAAGACAGGTTTGAATGTATAGTTCCGCAAGAAAGAGTGAGGTCCGAGAAACCGTTATCTCCTATCATTTTCAATGTAAAATTGATCTTTGATCACTCACTTGAAATTGCAGGTCTATACTTAATTATGTTGTCTTTCTGTCAACAATCATTCCATTCCAGCTCATTTAAATCATATCGTCTGCAAATTGTTTAAAAATTGTATGAGTTAAGATTTTGTCGTCTGGCATTGAATTAACACCCTGGTCACGTCTGTTTGCTAGACTTGGGATTTACTCCCTGTTTTATGAGAGGATTTCATAACAATATATATTAAGAGAAATCTGTCAGCAAATGAGAGAAAAGAAACTGTCGTTTGTTTGAAATGGCTTTCTTGGATGTTAGCAAAATGTGTTCTGCATGCAAGATAAAAGCGCTCGCGAAACATTTTAAAAATGCCTTTTTTGCATCTGTAATAGCTTTGAAAGCGATTTACAGTAAATACCGTCGTGAAATTGACACTCATTCCGATCAAAATCATTTTAAATCATTCACTCAGCGCTCCGTTCATTAATTGCAAACACTCACTTAAATCGGATAAAAATGCCTTGAATTCGTTAGAAAGCATTTCGAAATCGCTCAAGACGATCAACATTTAACTCAAATCGATCAAATTATTCTACGATTTTATTAGCTGAAGTGGAGCCTAAAGTGTTTAATTGGTCAACGAAGACACGAAGGTCATATTCATTTTTTTCTAAATATTTTGATAGGTATCTGCAAATTAGTTCGACTGAAGTCTTGCGCAGATCTCGTCTGCATAAAGGTCAAGCTCAGAATATCGAAAGACAACAATATCTGATAATCAAAAGTTATGTGTATTCTATGAGTATATTTGGAAAGCGGGAATTAAAATAAGCTTTCTGAAGCTGTATAAAAGAGCTTTGTTAGGGTTATAACTGCAGTACACATATGTTACTGTCTGGGAGAGATTCGAAAATCTTTCTTTCGCCTATCCATTCACAGGTAATAACATTGTTAAATTGACAGGTTGAATGATTTTGGAATTAATAAGGAATGCAGTTGAATAAGTATGTGAAGCGAGTTTTTTATGATTTTTTATGTAGTCCACCCCTTATGGAAAAATGTTGAAATCGTCTCGATAACGGGAAGATCCGGAAGAGTCATTATATATAGGTTTAACTGTCACGTAAGAACTGTCCTCAACCGAAGCATGGCTGAAAAATATCCTACGCGAGCCGATGCCGAACCCACGCGGACAACAATATATATATAATTGGTTTACAAGTCAAATGCGCTACAACTGAGCCAAAGAAGATCTTCCAACGCACGTGTTATACATTGTATTTAAACCATTGAAGCTTTGTAGGACAGTGGTGAGAGTGGTGTCCCATAACACGTTCCCCCTTAAGAGTCATCATATATTGATGACGATAAGACTATCTAGGCAGTAATATGCTTTCTGAACTAACCAAGTCTGTATAGTGCCGACATAAATGATACAATGGCCAATCCCGGGCGAGCCCCCATGTTACGTAAGAACTGTCCTCAACCGAAGCATGGCTGAAAAATATCCAACGCGAGCTGATGCCGAACCGACGCGGACAACAATATGTAAATAATTGGTTTACAAGTCCAATGCGCTAACTACTGAGCCAAAGAAGATCTTCCAACGCAGTAGTCGGGCATTGTATTTAAGGTAACTGCGGACAGATAACATGGTCGAATTTTCGACTTTCTTAAAATCTCACAATAATTTCTGAGATTTATATTTTAAGTGCGGGAATTAGCGAACACGCAATAAAAAGGGTCCGAAGTTCGTTAATTTGACGTTGTGACGTCATTAAGGGGCCAACCCCTTTTCGACCCGCCAAAATCATTATTTGCAAATATTTTCTGAATTAATCGGCCGATTTTCACGAAAAAAGTTTCATTTTGAAAGTCCAAGAACGCCCGAGCTAATCGTTTAATTTCTGTGCACATTCATATCGAAAAATAGGCTCGAAACGCTAACTATTTCGCGAATTTTTAGATTTGACGTTCCTTTTTTCATTTAATTTTTTGTAAATAAGTAGAAATTTCTCAAAATTTCGTCCGGTGACCTATGCTGATTTTTTGTTATTTTGTAGCGAAAGGAATATGCTTTGCATTACTCAAATAAAAATGATATGTTTTCGGGTTAGATTTTGTATTAAATTCGATTTTGTGAAGTTGTTGCAACATTTTTCGTCGAATTCGACGTCGCACCAAAACCATCGGTACTATGCTTATTTGGAGCCAATCTCCGTGCAGTAACGTATTCTAACATATTTGAATTTAAGCTTTATTGTAAAATATAGGCTTCATAAGTTTTGAATCTGAATGTGATTTTAAGAAATACAAAATTTCATTTAAGTTTTATCCATTTTAGAAGACAGCTTTTGTGAACATTTGACGCGACGTTGAAATATCCTTTGATTTGCGATATCTTCGCGGAATCGAATTTTACAAAAAATCTAACCCGAAGACACATTGTTTTTATTTCTAATTTCTTCAGTGGAATGGTTTGGCAGTAACATAGATAAATTTCAGCATAGGTCACCGGACAAAATTTCGAGAAAAAAGGAAATATTTCCAGTGACTGTACTCGAAAACAGCAACGCGGAAGGCATTATCATTTAAAACGTTACACTTAATTCTATTTCTTATACTTATATCTTCATATCAATAAAACATAACATCACGCGTCTTTAAACGAAGCAAATGGCGTTTCCGGGATGAAAATCGGTTTATTATTTCCGAAAAAATGGACAATTACTGATTTTGGTCCCTAAAAAAGGGGTCGGCCCCTTAATGACGTCATGACGTCAACTCTACGTTATGAAATTCCTTGTTATGACCGAAATATGAAAGCGGGTACTTCAAAGTTCAGTTTTATCGCATTCGGCATGATTTGCGGACAATTTAAAATTTGGACCTAAAATGACCCTCTATGTGTCCGCAGTTACCTTAAACCAACGAAGCTATGCAGGACACTGGTAAGAGTGGTCTCCCATAGCATTAACCAAACGTTTCTTTTTTCTACGTCATCCGAATATAAAATGCTTGTATGTAACTGGAACAATATTCTATAGGAACAATGGTCTTTTTCTATTTCTCAAATTCAGAAAGAAATGAAATTTATGGTTATCATGTAAAATCCTAACTAATTTCTGAGAGATTAACGCGCGAATAAGTAACAACAATTTCAACAAAATGCCTACAAATCTCACGACATTTCTCTCGTTTTGATTTCATTACTAGGTTTTTAAGTCTATGGTGTTTATCTTAAACTTAGGTTTTGCCATAATCAAGGATTTAAAATATTCTACAGAGATTTATTTTTCGGATTCAATATATACCTTGATCCGTCAAGGAGAACTCTCTCATTGTCTTACGATAATACGCAGGCGGCTCTATTTTGATAAGAAATCACGTATTTCTGATTTGTTTGAGTTGAATGAAATAACACAGACATGAAAGAAGAAACAAGTAATGAAAAAAATTAACAGATAAACATTACAGAATTATTTTATATTCATGCCCCGTCACGCAAAAGAAGGCCATCTATAGACGCTGTAAAATCAATATTCAAAAATATGATTAATTCCAGTAAATGTCAATCAGAGATTACAGTTGATAACATCGTGAAATTGACACGGTGAATTATTTCGGAACGATATTGAATGGGTGAGAGGAGCGAGTTTTGAGTTAAATTTAAGGGGGGTAATCCAATATCGCTAATTTTGTTCAAGAAGAACAAAATTGGCGATATTAATTACCCCCCGTTGATAAAATATGTATACAAGGTCTATAAATAGCTTCCTATTTCTCCACCAATCAATCAGACGCTACAATTTCAATTATGAATGTGGAATTGCGATTTATTCGATTCATTGCGATTCATTTAAAATGCAGTTGTTGATCTTATCTTTAATTGTCATTTTGAGCGTTTTAGAATGGTTTGAGTGAGTGTTTGGAATGAATGAATAGAGCGATGAGTGAGCGATTTGGAATGCTTTTGATTACGATGAATGTCAATTGCATGATGTTCAAAAACTCTTTCACTGGATTTATTCAAGTTTCAGAAAACTTTCTGAATATGAAAAGTTTAAATTAAAGCCATTCTGCACAGTTCAAGAAATCTGCCTAGAGATGATATTTGACGCACTATTCAAATGGTTCATTTCGTCTAATGGGTCATATGTAGCCTTATTCTTTCAAGGAAATTAAGCAATGAAGGCCAAAAACCTGTTCATATCTCCATAAAAAAATTGTCATGCCATTATTTTATACACTTGCAAACAAAATAATTCTTAAAAGAAACCATGTATGTACAATCTATACAGATATTGGCATTCTTAAGTTTGCACTGACCCCGCGATGTGCAATTTACAATCGAATAAATTCTTAAAGATAACATCAATCGAATTAGTTAGCATAAGAAAACGTTGTCATATCAGGCAAGCTTTCTCCCACTTTGTCCTACAAAATATCCCATTAAAGCAGATATGATAATATGAAACATATCCATTAAAAGTAATATACAGTCAGAGATTATATTTCCTTTCTTCTGGGAAATCCGCTCTAAGAAATGCCTTTCTCCAGTATAAGTCGTTTTGGTTCGAATTTGGTGATAATGTTCCCATCTATCATTCTTATTTTCATTCATTTTTTCTAATACTATCGATGATCATTGAGTTTATACACTTCCACCATCTAATGTTGATAAGATGATTTCCCAAATGCTATTTTAAGATGCAGTTTCCGTTCAGAATCGCAAGTCTTTGAACTTGCAATCATAACCTGTTTTGGTGGACGACAGTAATAAATATGCCAGTTATTGATATTTAAGCTTTTTTCCTCAAAAGTCAAGTTCGGGTCGGATAAACCAAGGTATACAAAATGTCATGGAATCGACAAGGTGAATTAATTTGGAATGAAATTTATTGAGTTTTAAATGAAAATAAAGGGTGAGAGTATAAAACGCTATTTTCGTTTATCAGTAACGAAATTAGCGATATTTAATTATCTCGCGTTAGTAAATAGGAATTCAAATCAAAATTCGAGTGGAGCTTTACGCCGCTTTTAACAATCTTTCAGTCATATCGCGGAGGCTGAACACCCAACGATGGATTTCTTGTATTTCTCATACCAGTACTGCCATTACACAATTTCCTAGCCTCTGCTATAGTAAAACTCTACGAACTCATCTCTTAATGTATATCAAGCGCCAATCATACACTTCCCAATCCACGACAAGCAATTTTATATCATGGGCGTCAATGACTTTTGGGAACGATTTCTTAGCACTTTAAATTGTTTGAGTAAGATAATTGAATGGATGAATGAATAGATGAATGTTATAATGAATATTGTTTCAACGAATGAATAAATGATTTAAGGATGGAAGGAAGGGAGAAGGAATAAAGGATGAAATGGAGGGAGGGAAGAAGGAAGGAAGGAAGGATGAAATGGAGGAAAGAAGGAAGGAAGGAAGGAAGGATGAAATTGGGATATGGAAGAACGGATAAATGAATGAAGGAAGGAAGGAAGGAATGGAGGAAGGAAGGGAGGGAGGGAGGGAGGGAGGGAGGGAGGGAGGAAGGAAGGAAGGAAGGAAGGCAGGATGGAAGGAGGAGGAAGAAAGAAAGAAAGGTAGGAAGGAAAGAGGGAGGGAAGGAAGAAAGGAAGGAAGGATAGAAGGAAGGAAGGAAGGAAGGGATTTAGAAATCATTGAGTAGAAGGAATTTCAATAGTACGATGTTATGAACTTTTTCTTTTTTTCTTCGAAGATAATAAAGAAATAACACTTTTTGCATAATCCAAACTACGTTATTAGCGTTACTGAGACGGCTATAAGAACGAACGTAAGAGCTTTCTTTTCGTCTTGTAGCATAAAACGCTGGAGTCACGATGTCGTACTGTCTCAAAAGCATTTGGTTAGTTTGACGTCGAATACATTTTCCTGTTTTGGTCGGAATCAATGATTAATCGGACTTTTGACAATCTCTGAAATCCATCCGACCTAAGCATGCAATTATATAATCAACACAGTTTGGTACCGGGATAACATTACTTACTAGAGTCTATAACAAACGGAAGTGAGAGGAAATATTTATAAAGATTCAACATCTTGATAGGAAATGGAATGAATCAAATAATGCGTTCAGAGGTAGAGATAAGATGGGGGTAATGCCAGTCTATAATCTTTTTTTCTCACTGAAACCCTATGATGTGGGTACTCATTTGGATTGTCTTGACGAGATGATTTCAATGAGTACCCACAGTATAGGATTTGTGCAAGTATAGTTGAAATAATCATATTTAAAGTTTTTAATACACCCTCTATTTGTAGCACCGAATGCTTTGTACTATGATCACTTTACTAAACGTGTTTGATGGTCTAAATTTTTTAAAAAAAAACTTTTTCAACTTTTCATCTCCACTTCTTTGAGGACCTGGTGAAATCATTTCAGCCTTGCTTTTAAGCATAATGAACATATGCGATTTATTCACAAACCGATTTTGCCATAAATATATTTATTATAACATATATATATATATATATATATAAGACCAAAACGAATTATGAAACTATTGCCTGTGACGAACCTTACATGTTCGTCCGAAAAAAAAATCCTCAAATAAATACACTCCGCAGTTGTTTAATGACTCTTTTTTTACAATAAAGTTGCGAAGAGATCTTTTTTCTTTTCATGGACGTAAAAAACTGAGAAACAAATCACACTGTATATATTATCTAGTTTCATACCTCAGTGAAATTCTCCTCATATTTTATAATTAAATATCAGAAAGCAAAATGGCAAAGGTTTCTCCTTAATGAGATATATTTTTATAAGACTATTTTTTGCGCAAGCACTTGGTTCATGTAATAGCTGTATGTTTGTATTATATATATACTCTTCAACCTATGGAGGCAATAATGAAATACTATCACCTAAAATTAAATTTTAAGAAAATTAAAATAATTTATAAATATAACCCCACGTTACTTTGTGAATAAACACATACAATAAAGTGTCTAATAAGCGATCATTAAGCGACCATTAACGGGACCACAAAAAACGGTCACTTTAAGAGATTCGTCGCCTAATACACTCTTTTGTTGTTGTTGTTGTTGTTGTTTTACAAAATAGAAACATTATTTTGATTGAATATGAGTGTTGTGTCTGTTAATGTTAATTTTTCAATAATCCTACGTTGGTAAAACTCAAAAGAATCGTCTCATTGAAACGATTCGAATGAGTTTTACCAAATTTACAATCATTTTTAGACCAGTGATATTTTCTTTTAAAAAACATTTTGATTCATAGAAGATGATTTTGAAAATGGCAGCTAACTATAGGTCGTCGCTTAATAAGATTGTTTGTACATTGGAATAAATGTCAAGTTGATCTGAATATCTTTGTCTGAACAATTTCTTAACATATTTTGCTTAAGACGAATGCTGGTTGTCAAAGCAAATATTTATACAAGAACTTCAATCAAATTTTGAAAGATGAGCCGTTTACATGAAAAGTGGCTCAAAACGTTGCAGTTCAAAGGACAATTATTTATAACTTGTACAGACTAATAGTTTTTAGAGCTTCAAAGTTTCTACAAGGAAAAGGAGGCTTTGATGTAAAGTGTAGTTTAGTGTCCTAATTTGTTGTAGGGTCTAATTTTTGCTGTTTGAATAATCAATTTTGAAGATACAAAAAACATTATTGTAGATGATTTATAGGATGTATTTAAACACAGACATAATGAATATTAACCCATGTCATGCTGAACCTGGAATATACATGATTTTAGAAAGAGGCGTAGTCAGAGATCATCCTGCACAAATGAGCAGTCTGATCTTAGTCTATACCACTTAAATTTACTTTTAAACCAAGATAAAAATGATTTGAGGAAATATTGAAAAAAAAAATACTTTTTAAATCAAGAAAAATGGAAGAAATAAATTTCTACCCACAATTAGAGCATTCGGTGGTTACGGCGCTTTGATTTTTACGGCAGTTTTGCCAAGGGTTTATTCACCGTGGAATTGGGTAAGGAATGTATGAATTGAGTGAAAGAAATAACTCGATCAACAAATTCTAGGGATTATAAGTTGAGATTAAAAAAAAAAAAAAAAAAACCGACTGAATACTATCAATACATTTAATTGCATCACGAAATTAGCACTAATCTCGATTCAAACCATTAAAAATTAATCGCTCAGCACTCCAATCTTTCATTCACAGCACTCACTCCAATCATTGTTGTAAATGTTGTAAACTGTAAATATACAGTTAATAACATAGTGAGACTGACATTCATCTCGATCGAAAAACATTTCAAATCACTCACTCAGCGTTCCATTCATTCCAAACACTCACTCAAACTATTCAAAAATGCTTTAAACTCACTGAAAAAGCTAGAATCAACGAGGTCATTCAAGATTAATAAAGCCAGTAAAAAATCGCGATTTTACTGACATAATTGAATCATAAGCGTCTGATAGGTTCTTGGTAAAATAGGAAGCTATTTATATAATTTGTTTGCATATCTTATTAAAGGGAGGTAATAGATATAGATAATTTTGTTAACGACATTGGATTACTTCCCCATATTTTCACTCAAAACTCGCTCCGCACACTAATTCAATTTAATTCCGAAATCATTCTAAAATAATTCGCATTGTCAATTTCACGATGTTCTTAACTGTACAACGTGAATACGGTTTTAGGAATCGTGATCAATACATATGCATACAATCGACAGATCAAAAAACGAATTTTATTTTCATTCGTATTCCTTATTTATGTTGTCTGTCTGTCTGTCTGTCAATAATCATTCCATTCCAGCTCATTTTGAATAATATCGTCTGCAAAATGTTAAAAAAATGTATGAGTTTAGATTTTGTCGTCTGGCATTGAATTAACGCCCTGGTCACGTCCGTTTGTTAGACTGGGGATTTACTCCCTGTTTTATGAGGGGATTTTATAACAATATATATTAAGAGAAATCTGTCAGCAAATGAGAGAAAAGAAACTGTCGTTTGATAACATTGTCGTTATTTAAAAGGGGCTTTCTTAGATGTTAGCAAAATGTGTCGAACCAGTTCTGCATCCAAGATGAAAGCGCTCGCGAAATATTTTAGAAATGGTATGCCGTTAGCTTGTAAAGCGATGTACAGTTAAAACATCGTACAATTGACGCTCATTTCTTTCAAAATCATTGAAATCATTCATTCAGGGCTCCGTTCATTAATTCCAACCACTCACTTAAATCGATCAAAAATGCTCTGAAATCGTTAGAAATCATTTCGAAATAGTTCAAGACGATCAACTTTTAACTCAAATCGATCAAATCATCCAACGATTTTATTGACTGTAGTGGAGTTTAAAGTGTTTGATTGGTCCACGAAGACACACAAACGGAAAAGTATGTATATATTATTAAAGGGAGGTAATTAATATCGCTTATTTTGTTCATATTGAACTTCCCTTTAATTTCACTCTAAACTCGCACCACACACTCATTCAGTTTCATTCCAAAATCAAAATCTTGTCAATTTCACGATGTTTTTAAATGTACGACTTTTAAACGTTGATTAAGTTTTTAACATCTTGAGTCCTAGATGGATCAGAATGCTAGAATTTAATAGTCTGACAAGGGTGACATACTCTTAAGGGTATTCAGAGTTTTTCTGAATCTTGAATGCATATTTTCTCTAACTATTCAATATTTGAAGAACGACTATGAAATTTTTTGCAAAGGCCAGGCTGACTTGTGGATAGGCTTTTCAGGGCTTCGAACTACTAACCGAATGGTGTGTTCTAGTGCCCCAGAGGCGAAATATGTACAATGAACGTATACCTTACAGACATATAGCCCCATCGTGTAATGAAGATAACGCAATTTGATATTTAAGAGCATCTTAATCTGACTTTCATCTAGGTCAAAACCATGCTGTATAACCCATTCAGTGCTCAAAACTTCCAAGACATTCGTTCAAATCGTAAATAATGCTGAAAAATGGTTATAATGGCGCAGCAAATTCATCTAAGACGATCAAATGATTCAATTTTCATTTTGGTTGGCGTTGAATTTAGTGAAACAAAAAAAACTATTTTTTTCTTAGAAAAGTAAGTAGATTGATAAAAGGGGATTGATAAAACATCGCAAATATCATTGCGAAAGAAATAAGCGATGCAATGTTACATCCCTTAGATTCAATTCATAATATGTTTAAATCCGAGGCATTCATTTTCATCCTGAAATCGTTCTAAAATCAACAACATTTTCATTTTTACAATGATTAACATCGTAAAATTGACAAAGTGGATGATTTGGAAAGATCTTCGAATGAAATTGAATGAATACGATGAGTGAGTTTTGTATGAAATTAGAGGGAAGTAATCAAATTGCGCTAATTTTGTTCAGGATGAACAAAATTGGCGCTATTTATTACCTGCCTTTAACAATTATCCATACAAGGTCTATAAATAGCTTCCTTTTGCTTTATGAACCAATCAGATGCCGCAATTTCAATTATGTCATTGAAATCGCGTTTTTTTTCTAGCTATATTTATTTTGAATGTATTTCTTCATCTTATCTTTTTAGTAATTTTTGTGCGTTTTTGAATGGCGTTAGTGAGTCTTTGGAATGAATGAGTGAGCGGTAAGTGAGCGATTGAGATGAAATTCAGTTTCAGGATGTTTCTTACTGTATGTACGGCTGTACAGAATGTTTCAAATTTTATCCCGATTTCTATCTGTTTTCAAGTGTACATACTTGCTCACTAAAGCCAAAACGTTTCCTTCAAGTACAAATAAGTCTAATTTAATAAGGTCGGAAATTTGCCTTTTAGATTGTATCTACAAAGCTCGCGCTTTCTCAATGGCTTTCTTATGTTAATAACAATATAATCCTAACAGAATTATTTTCTTTTTTCAGTTTGTACGCTAATTTTCCGGTCGACATTGAGCTTACCTTTCGTCTACAGTCAATGCCATTGCGAAATTGACAAATTAAATGATCTTGGAATGGAACTGAATGAGAGGGCTGAGCGAGTTATGAATTATGACAAAGGGGGATAATACCAGGGGTACATATAAGAAGGGGTAAAGCCAGTCTAATATCTTTATTTCTTAATGAATCCCTATATTGTGGCTACTCATTTGAATTGTCTCGACGAGACAATTCCAATGAGTACCAACAATAAAGGATTTGTGCAAGAATAACTGTAATGATTTAATTTGAAATCCTAATTACGCCCTCTATCTGTTACTCTGGGTAATACAGTATCATATAGCTTCCATTTGGTAAAGTATGCGTACTTTTTTTCTTTTAATAGATTACTTTGAATTAATGGACAAGTTGTCAGTCTGATTACCCCAGTAGATTACCTGACTTCTAATAATCTGAAGTTCGCAATCATGGGTTCAATTCCTGAGCTGACACTCTAACAAACTTTATGTCTTTCGGATCAGACGTTAAACGTATAGACATAGGCCCCGAGTGACGGTGCTTATATTATACGCGCAAAAAAAAAAAACAAAAAAAACCACGGAGGATCCCTGCAGTAGTTTTTCATGTATCCTTGCACTATTCCTCGTAACAACTAATCGTCTTCTCTTCTGGGGCGTCGCTTTTACGTGCATATGTAACGGTAGCGACGATGAATAAAAGTAAAATGCCCACCCTTTCAACTAGTTTACAACAACCCAGTCAGTTAGGACAAATACAGCTAAATATAACTAAGATACTAAGTTGAGGGTGGAATTCTCTGACTCGAAGTAGACTTCTATGTCTTGCTATATGTTAACCCAAGCCGGCATTTAGGATGATCATGTTGGAAAGCATGAAATACTTGGTCATTATTTTTCGCTAGCAGTCAAAATCGATACAGTTAACTGTGAAATTGACATTCATCTCGTCAAAAATATTTCTGTACATTCAATTCCAACAATCACTAAAAACATTCAAAAACACTCCAAATTGTTTAAAAAAACATTTCGAAATCTTTTTAAACGATTAACATTTTATTGAAATAGATCCAATTATTCAACGATGCTTTTTCAAATTGTTGAATAAAAAACTTCTGATTGGCACGCCAAGACACAAATTTCACTATGTTACTTACTGTACGCATTTTTAATTATTTCAATGCCAAAATGACAGAATTGATGATATTTTCTTATGATGCGACACGTGTTAATCTATTTCCTAGACATTGCTGCCCAGACGTTTGAACTGCCCATAAGTAGCTTACAATTCACGAACATGGTGTTTATTTCTTTACTTTATACAGCCCTGTGTTCAGGATGTAAAAGCGTTTCGCGAGCGCTTTGAGATGATATCCGCTTTGCACGTGCACATACGTGCAAAGCGGGATATCATTTCGAAAGCGCTTCGCTCACGTTTTCATCCTGAACGCAGGGCAGATTCATAGAAACATTCCTTGTTATACGGGTTATATGTACATTTCGTGAACTTACCTATATTAAAACATAATTTGATTTCAGAGATGAAGAAAGAGAGTATTCGTTGTTTTCATGGAGGTATGAAACTTAAAACCTGATTACACTGCATTAAAACGCGGATTAGATTCATACATCAGTGCGATTATGTTTTTGGTTTTATGACTTCACGAAATCAATAAATCCTCTTTTCATGTTTTATTAGTCAATATCCTGAAGCAAAAATCTAAAGATTTATCCATAATATCAGGAATGCTTGTAGGACTCCTTTCCTTGGCTTACAAAAAAAGCTGGATTAACAAAATCAGAATGGATGATTATTTGCTGTTATTAATTGATTGAATGGGCAGACTTGTGCATTTCAAACTATTAAATCTGACCAATGAACTTTCAAATTTCAAATGAAGCAAATACACAAGTTCTAACTATTTCAGTAAAGTAGCCGCGGCAATAGCGCAGTTGGTAGCGCGCCGGACTTCTAATCCAGGAGTCTATATTCGCACGGGTTCGATCCCCGGCCGCGGCACTTATCCTTTCCGACATTTGTCTTCCACCAATGGGTAGATAATCGTAAACCTATGTGGAATAGCAACTGGAGGCTAGGAAAGGGATGTGGTGGTAATACTGGTGTGAGAAATACCAGGAATCCATCGTTAGGTGCTCCTGTCGTCGCGATATAACTGAGAGATTGTTGAAAGCGACGTAAAACCCCAATTCAAAATCCAATTTAGTTAAGCACAATAAACATAAATATATGATTCAACACTAAATCAATTTAAATTCAAATAAAGCGTTGAATTACTATTTAGGGAATTTTAAATGCCAGCCATTATCCAAACAAGTTGCTTACAAAATGGATTTGATTGTTAACATTCGGTTGGGATAAAGGCATTTTTGGTAAATTGAATTAGTTGTCAGCTGCAGATTGACATAATATTAATCGCTCGATCAGTTGACCGATTTAAAAAGTAATCCCATGTTGGGATATTTATGCATCGATTTATCGATAGCATGATAAATATTTGCTACGGTTTCTTTTCTTAAAACATATCTTAAATGTGATCAACGCATAGTCTTTTATAGGCCATCTAGGTGTTCCTTAAGAAAGCTTGTAATTGCATCAATGTTGATGACAAACATCAAATTGAATGTCAAATATCAATGGCATGGTTATGGAAGATTTGGTAATTAAATGTACGTAAACATAAATGTCCTAAACACTTTTTTGCGGGCAAAAGGTGGTTTCACGTTTGCTTTTGCTGATTCTGGGAAAAGTGTTTTCCTGAATATCAATTGTGCCCTATCAAACGAAAAGGGACTATCATGGTAGTGCGTAAATTGTCGGCATTCCGCGCAGTCTGACTTGAGTCTTGGGTCGAAACATTTCGCACTTTACTTATTTTTTTATGAATCTAGAAAAATATATCCACCTTCCATTACTAGAACAAATCTCTTTTTCATATATTTATCTTACGGGGTTTCAAGATGGTCCCTTTTGCGTGACGGGCCACATGTATGTAAACATCACTACGAAAAACCTTAGTGTATAAGGGTTAAATTACCATAATATGATTAATACAATAGTAGCATGTGTGATACATGCATTTATTAACTAGCGAATCATTCTCACAAATATTTCCATTTGTATTCCATCGTCATCTTGTTTCACAAAAATGTAAAAGGGCACTCCTGAAGCCATATCCAAAAACTATACACGGCATCGTAGTTTCAATGAGTCATCATTTAAGATGACCAATGTTTGTGGTTGCAAAAAAAATAGTAAACGAGTATACAAATTAAAACAAAACATTATGATTATTACCTAAATACCATGCATTCATTCAGCTGGTTTTTGCCCGGCCTCTTTTTTTAGAAAAATATATAGATGCGATTACTTGTTTCAGTAAAAGGTCGATATATCTTTCACTGGGCGAATAACAGTTATACGCCCCTCGTGAAAATATAGTTTTTTCAGTCAAGGATGCCTTCAAATAGGCTCAAAGGAAAGAAAACGGGATTTTATAGATTGTTAAATTCACCGGCATGTTGGTAAGATAAAACATGGACGTTTGGTGATATACCAGAAACATTCTTGAGGACAACTCTGATTGACTTCGAGGCGTTGTTTCGCGTTATTATGGAGCCCATACATGCTCAACCGTCATGTTCAATATTATATTGGTGTTGACGGAATTAGCAGAGTGTCCGACTAGGTTTCTATAAATACGGTGTTCACGACAGGGGCATTATAGACGAGAACTGAATGAAACGTACTGCAATGCTGTTAGAGGTAGGGGTCTGTTTTAATAAACTTCTTACGAAAAAATTGACCGTAAATCACAATCACAACTCTTACCTGATGTTTCATTCATTGTTAGATTCTGCCTTACAAAATCTAATTGGAATCTCATTGGATACGTCTTTAAAAGGCGGTTCAAATGAAATGATGCATGGCAGAATACCAAATTTAGTTACTAATCTAGAAGCAGCTTTAATTTTGGGCTTATGCAAAAAATTATCGTAAGATATTTAGTAAAGGGCCCCTGGTGTCTACGAATATGTGACCCGTCACGTGAAAATTGGTCAACTGGAAACTACGTAAAATAATTTTTCAATATTAAATAAATAACAAGCAAAGAACAACCAGCCTTAACCAGGGCTCGAAATATACACATAACGATTATTAAGTTCAGAAAAATAAGCCACATGTGAAAAATTTCGACCGTAGTCAGCCTGCGTAGTCCTAGCAGTCTGACTTGATCACACACGTAAAAAAAACCAATACAAACGTCTTGGTCAGCTTCAAATATTTGTGACCCGTGTGTTTTTAGCAATTTAATTCGCACACTTTTTAATTACATAACGTCAGTTGGGCTACTAAAACCTCGTACATACAGCTTGAATAAGCTGTATTTACGAGCTTTTAAGTGTCCAACTGATAAATTGATAAAAATAGGCACAAAATGCAACAGGTAACAGTCCCTATGGGGTTCCGTAATTATTGCCTCATTACAAGTTTTTTCATGTTAGATAAATTACATTAAAACTATAATGATTCCACTAATTCACGGCTACTTACGCTTGTATTTACAGCAAAGATCAAAGCCCTTGTTACGTTGCTCCGGGTAATTTTGTGAGGAGATATATCATTTATAGCACCGTAATAGATAACTGAACGAGAAAAGATAGATGCATCGTACAAAGAACAGCATTTTCCAGAAAGTATCTCGAATATACAGGACTAAACGTGAAAGTATAGTCCAGCTTAGTTACCCTGGAAATTTGCATATGCAATGACCCCGCTTCGTAGGTGCTTTCTTGTAAAACTAACTAACATGCATTGTCGATCAAAAATGATAAGTCCCTTGTTAATGATGGTTGACTGGTTTGAAAAACACAAATGCTCCCGAAACGGCATTTTATTTTTTGAAATAAGACCTTGATAAATGGAATTGACCTTGTCGGATGACTTTCACCTGACCTTCAAAAATGACAATTGGTGAAAAGGAACTTTTATGCCAAATAAGAGACTTCAATAGTATCAAAATATTGTGGAAATATTAAGTACACACGTATCGTTTTCGTAGGCAGACAGATAGACAGACGGACACCGGTAAATCGATATACTCCTCGATCTACCAATGCGGGGGTATACACACAGTGCCACATACAGTTAATCACATGATGAAATTGACACTCATCTCAATCAAAACCATTCAAAATCAATCGCTCAGCGCCCCAATTATTCATTAAAAAACAACACCAATTGCTCCAAAACGCTAAAAGATTCATTAAAAAAAAGAAAAAAAAAAAAAAAACAAAAAAAAAAACCCTTCGCAATTGGTCACGATTATCAATATTTAATTAAATCGATAAAATATGTTGATTTTTTTGAGTACTTTTGTATCTGACTTTCCGCGAAGATATGGAATTCGAAAAGCGCAAAGATTTTATAAAAGAGAGGTAAAGTTATCGCTAATTAGGCAAAATTACCGATTATGTAATACCTCTCTTGAAAATCACTCAAAAGCCGATCTTCACACTCATTCAAAGTTATTCCGAGATCATTCCAAAATCATTCATCTTGTCAATTTCACGATGTTGTTATCTTTACCGGAAAAAAAGAAAACGGGTCAAAGAAAGACAGGTGTGTCAAGAAGCAAAAATATCATTGTAACCCGTCACGCGAAAAGGGACCGTCTGGGAATTTTGTAAAAAGAATATTTGAAAAAAAGAATGGGTCAAGCATTGGTCAATTAGAAGTCAATTTCAAAAATTATTTCGCTGTAAGGTAGATTGAACATTATAGATTCAGAAAATAAGCCAATGGCGAAAAGTTTCGACCCTAGTCAGTCTGCGTAAACCGCGCAGTCTGACTAGGGTCAACACTTTACGCACTACCCAGATGGTCCCTTTTCGCGTGACGGGTCACATATGTCAACCTTCCAAAATATAGTTGTATGTATAGCCCTAAGGTAACTATTTTGAGAAGATTTAAAAAAAAAAAAAAAGAAAATTAAACAACTTAAAATAGTATAGGATTAATATAATGAATGAAAGAAATCATTAACTAGATATAGATTAAAATTAATACAAAGTTAATGAATCAAAGTGCTGTCAGCACTGTAAATCGGGCATCATTGAGAGGCTGGGATAGTGTAATAGTTCGTCAATCAAAAGGGCTCAAATTTGGACCATAAAAGTTGGTAAAATATTTGCCCAATTTGTGAGTTTTTTGTCTTAACACCCCATCTTTTCGAGGACATCGCCAGCTCATCCAACTGGAGTTTACAGAATTATATCCACTCAACTTGAGAGATATGTCACAAAGCATTTCCATTCAACTTGGGACTGAACCCGGTTCAACTAAGATTGATTTTCCAACATGCTACCAACTGCGCTATACGGTCAGACGTCAAGCGGGTAGAACCGGCATTAATTTGATCCTTGGGGGAAGCATTTATATGGAGGCAGATAATGGCAAAATCCTGTCATGTCTCTGCAGTGTATAGGCACAGTAACAGTTGAGATGCCAAAATTGCATATGAAATTTCAACAAAATTATTTAGCCTTGGTCCAGTGGACTGGAAAAGCCCTTTTTCGCACAGAGTGCTAAAAGTTATAACACGATAGGGAACGATTTTATCCAGTTAACAATGACGCAATATCGGACAAACAATATTTCGTAGGTGTTGTTATAAATCTCGTGGCTACGGCTTGAGGAAAGCCGTAGTTACGATTTTTTATAACAGCACTGACGATTTATCAAAACGTAACGGTAATCCTAGGCCTTATCGCAGTTTTTAACGCACCTGCCTCTCGTTCGAGATGTACCGGGTTCGATACTCGGCCGCGGCAAATACCCTTTCAGACAAAAATGTCGTCCATCATTGGTTTGATAACGCGAACCTATGTGATGGAGCAGCTGGAGGCTGGGTAAGGGTGTTTTGGTAGTTCTGGTATGAGAAACAATAGGAATCCATGGTTAGGTGCTCCAGACCACATCAGTCGAAAACGGCGTTAATCCTAATTAACCTATCAAAATCAACGCAATGGCAAAGAAATTTGTGCTAAACATAGACTAGGATTAAACCACGTCAACTATAGAAGCAGACGATTCCAACAGACGACAAATGAAGAAAGAACTCGAGATGAAGGAAAACGGAGAGGAAAGAGGGTAAGGACTTGTTCTTGTTGTTCTTTTATGAAATATAAGAAGTTGTTTCCCTTTTTTCGCAATGTATCCCCTCCGCAGGGATAGACATTGATCACATTAAACAGTTTTTAGGACAACAAATTACAGTTAATAACATCGTGAAATTGACAAGGTGAATGCTTTTGGAATGATTTCGGAATGAAATTGAATGAGTGTGTGGGGTGACTTTTGAGTGAGTTTAATGGGAGGTAATCCAGCATTGCAAATTTTGTTCATGATGAACAAAATTTGCAATATTGATTACCTCCCTTTAATAAAATTTGCATACAAGTTCTATAGATAGCTCCCCATTTCTTAAAGAACCTATCTGACGCTTATAATTTCAATAATTAAGTGAAATCCCGTTTTTTTTGCCCAGCTATTTTTATTTTGAATGAAGTCTGTGTTATATGTTTTTCAGTGAGTTTGGAGCGTTTTTGAATGGTTTGAGTGATTGTCTGGAATGAATGAATGGAGCGCTGAGTGATAGATTTAGAATTGTTTTGATCGGAATGAGTGTCAATTTCACGAGGTTTTTAACTGTAGAACAGAACGAAGAAAATTTCAATTCCTTTACTCAACCGAAAAAGCTTGTAAAAAACGCTGAGAATACTAATTGGTTATTAATAAAAACGAAAATTACATCAAATAATGTATAAGCCTCTTCCCTTTTTGTCGCGTAAGTAAAAGAGATAAAAAAATGTAGATTGTAACAGAAGAGGCCGTTTCTGCGTTGTTTGTCTTGAACAAATAGCTCAGTGGATAACACGCAAAATGTAAGTGTCAAGCCTCGATAAGCGTGGGTTTTTTACCACGTGATAATCATAACAGAATTTGATTGGTTGTCAGCCCTACAACTGGTAAATGACCGTTCAAGAAAAAAATCAGAGCAGTAATATTGTAACTGCTACAAATTTATTATACAGTTAACCTATTGTACGTTTCAACTCCTTTACTCAGCCGAAAATCATGTTATAAACACTGAAAATACGAAGTGGTAATTACTAAAGCGAAAATTACATCAAATTTTGTATTAGCCTCTTCTTTATTTGTATATAAGATAAAAAGTTTGTAGATTGTGGCTGAAAAGGCCGTTTCTTCGGTATTTGAAAACACATAGTTTGGCTCGAACACATTGCTCAGCGGATAAGGGTAAAAATGTAATGTGTCCGAGTGATGCGATTACTGGAAAACGGTTTATATAAATCGGGTGACCCCGATTTAAAAAGAATATAAATTTATTTTTTATCATATGTGTTTTATCATAATTTCACCATTGTTGTTTATATAATTCCATTAATTATCTAGTTGCAAAAAAAAGCAACACTTTTTTATTCGGTTCTTTAAACAAGTTCATCTCTGATGTACTTTCCACTGTCAAAATAATGAGATTTTATGCCATTTTATTTTTCTAACTTGTTAATGTTATTCTATATCCATGCGTAAGTATGAAACCAACAGAAAGTTGTAAGACCCCTTCAAACGTGATTTGGCAAAACATAACAAACACCCACATTATGAACAGAGTCAGGTAATTTAGAATATTCTTTGAAAAAAAATGAAATCTGACGCAAGATGGGGTGACTAGTAACATTCTGTGAACGTTTGACCAAAATCAAACCATATATGTGGGTGGAGTGGAGTTAAAAAGATATTCTCACAGCTGAAAAGTTGCGTAAACAAGGATTGTGCATTGAAGGAACCTTTTCAATGACGCGGAAAATATCACAAAACCAGCATACTACGGTCAGCTGACTGGGAATATTCTGTGGATTTTTTTTTTATTGAGATCCGACCAGTAGAAGAATAAATGTTGAAGGAGTTGCGTTCACAAAATAATTAGACGTACGGGCGGACTTAAGGACATACATTTGGCGACATTAAAAAGGGGGCAGTATACTTTGCTCCCAGTGTTATATCTGTTGTGATATGAATTGCTTTTTGTATTTTCAGATTGTACTGACTACCTCTAAACAACTTTAAATTGTTAATTATCTACTAACCCTTATCCTGCTGAATTCAAATTAAATTCCAAGCTATTTACTTATTTGGACACACTCATGCAGTCTGGTTCAAGTTTTTCCCATAATAATTAAGTACAAAACATGCATTGTATGTAATAGTTATAGTTCATTTCTGACAATTTACGCGATAAAACCTAAGCGGAGCATTAGCGGAACAAAGTCACGTAGCTCACTTATTCGAGCAGATCGTCAAGTTATAGGATATATTTTTTGAATTTCAAACGAAATAGCGGCCTTTCAATGGAGGAAAAAATAGGGCGATCGGTAAGTAGCCTTAGATCAGACTGTTTAACTGTACAGGCTGATCTTAGTCTATAGAGACTACTTGTATAAATTTTGCGATTACATATTTCATTGTGTCTAGAAATAACATCGCATTCCGAGAACAGAACTATGTACTATACAGTATACGAGCGCTTTAATAAACAGCAGGAAACTTCCAAAAGTATTTCGGGTCAGACCCCTATGTTGTTGGCTCCTCAGGGGCTGACAAGGCAAGGACATTCCACTAAGCACTGTACCCATAATATTGTGGACTGGTTGTGATAAACAAAAATAATTAAACACATAGAAGTGGCAGACAATTCTCAATCGGGCACCTTCGGCGATTCTACGGAATAGACCTCGGGAATAATACGGGCGCAGCCATGAAAGCGCGTGGGTTTATATGACGTCACAAACATCAAGGATCCCGGTAAGGATGACGTTGCATAAAACAAAATCAACGTAAGAATAAAATAGGGCATATCATAATTTAATGACAAAACGCAGTGTATTACTGCGTTTTGTCATCAAATTATAATATAACCAAAAGATCTCTATAGACATTCGGAAAGAATTAACGAAATGTCATTATTTTCTTCAAGCGTATTAAATGACCGAAGCACCACTAGAGGCCGAATTACCTAAAATACGACCCAAAATTACTTCACTTACGTCCGAGGTACTTTTCAGTTTACGGAAAAGTCCGAGCGATGATCCGTATGAGACATATCCATGTCGCCTTCGCTTAGATAGCGAAATTAGCCGAGAATAGATATAAGGCGATAATAGCGGAAATTATGATATAGTCTTGCGATACGGATAAAAACATTCGCAAAATATATGTTGTAAAGGTAAGCAAGTTCAGATATTAACAAATTGAGGAATCATTTGAAATTTTCGCAAACATGTTGTTATCTTTAACGCATGACAGCAGTCGGAAAATATCGATCAATCTAGTTTTTTAAAGATTAACATCGGAAGTACGCCGAGGTCCTATCGCAGATTGGTTGAAGGTGTTTCAAAACGGTAATCTGATTCGACTGTCGACTAGCATACACGTGTTGACAGTAGGACTAGTCTACAAATACGTTTGACAGGACCGTGAAGTATTTCAGGAAGTAAAGATCATATGACCGCTACATAGATCATGTGATTACCGTATAAGAAAAAGGCGAAGCGCAAAACAAATTCGTACGCGATTTATTGTCTTATTTTTCGAACAGTTAAAGCAACTTAGAGAATGTTTGGAGGTCTTTAATGAATATATACATCATTTAAATTACATGTATTACAGTAAAATTTTCAATTACAACTGATAAAGTGTCCACAACAAGTTGAGGTAAGAAATAATCCGGCGTAGAGATCATGTGACATGTGTTACATGTATCAAAAAATCCGTAATTGTTCACTTTGCGGTTTTGTTCAATCTTCCAATATAACAATCATGTTAACCCCCTTTTCGCCTAAACTATACGGAAAAATAGTATATTCTGAACAACCAAGCATTTTGAGATAATGTTTGCTTCGTATAAAGCCCAACTATATTAATACCCACAATAAATACTAATACAATGCATTTCCGGGTCAGATAACAGACATTTACTCTTTGAAATCTATAACCGCCTCTCATAAAGATATAACTGTAAGCCACGTATTATCTGATGGATATTTGATCACCGTTTTATGGAAATGTTATGACAGGAAGAATCTTTACTGAGGATACTTAACGTGCAGTTTAACTTGAGCTAAGGGACTATTAAACGAACCTCTATATCCTCTCTTAGAACAAATCAAATACACATGCGACATGCGCATTGGATAAATCTTTACTAATCATGTGACATTCAATTGAATGTACCCGAACCGTAAGAAGGGACCATCTTGGAACTCCGTTAGATAAATATTTGAAAAAGAGATTTGATCCAATAGAGCTGTAGCAGAGATCACATGACGAAAGTAAATATATGGAAAGACAGAGTGTTTTTTTTTTTTCTTTTTAAGAAATAAAGTACAGAAACTGAATTCCAATGAGATATTGAAATGCAGTATCTAACAATAAATGAAAAGAAAAATAAAATACACAAAACAGGTACAATTTGTGATTTTGACTACCGTTTTTTTTACGGTCTTTGGTTTTGTAACGATAACTTCCGAATGAAACATATCGGCTTTCGTTGAGAACAGATATTCGAAAATGGTCACCTATGAAAGTTATTCATATAACCATGGTCAGTCGATCGAGATCGATAAAACAAATTTATGATATTTCAACTCTCTTTAAGTAACACTAAATATTGCATTCTATGATTTCCAACAAATCTATATATTGCGCCTTGCTTTGATCAAACCGTCTCGGCCAGGAGTTGGAGTGGACTTTTGTACACCAGCTGGGTGGAGGCCGGGATCACGGACAATTTAAGGATCTCTAAAGGCTCGCACCCAGAACCTTGGGCTGTTGGGCAATCGCTGGAAGTTGATCAGCGTAAAGGTGTGTATCCATGACTGAACTTAGCTCAGACAAGTTTGGAATGAACTACTGAATGCAAGAAACGAAACGTCGGAGATCGAAAGTTTTCCCAACACTGAAACGAAGTTCTAAACGACCACCTAACATTTGCCATATTTAAAATATATGTAGTCATTTGATAAAATTTCCTTTTATGTGAATGAATGATTTCGCATATAACGAAGAAAGAATTGATTCGAAATGATGTCCAAAGTGTCTGTAGTGAATAATAAACACGGGAACCCTCCTTTACGAAAGTCACAAAAGTCGGAACATTTTAGAGAAATTTAAAAAAATCATTTTCAGAATACTCTGAACTTATTCGAATAATTGACAAACTTTGATGACGTTTGCATGTACGATCTAAAATTTTTGAAGGAATTACGCCGTAAGTGCTTTGTTTCACACAAAAGCTAAAATATTAGAATTACCCCACCCACCAATGTTAATTTGGAAATCAGGTGTACCCTTTAAAACCCTTAAAATTAGTTGCTTTCTTCAGTTTTTTTTTTCGGGTAAATATTAATTGAGGTTTATCTCTTACGGACTTCTCGCACAGTATTTGGTTATTTTGAATTTTTGATACCAATCGAAATATAACTTTTTCAGTAAAAACTAAATGGCCGTTTAGAAGTTCGTTTCAGTGTATTTTTGTTTTTTTAATTGGCCTCTAAAAGTGTGTTGACAATTTGTGTAACATCGCATATTGAAAATTTGTGGGGATAGATCTTGACCCACTTTTTTCATTTTCCGAAAAAGTATATGTTTATGTTTGAGATTCAGTGATCAATCAATTTATTATGATATGACATTTCTAATCAAATCAGGCATCTTGACATATCAAATATGTCAAGTGTAACAATAAACATAGAGTATTGAATACAAAACCGTTTTGTACACATGTGGACCGAGAAGATTCAAATGTCTACTGTTTTACTCTTTATCAACTGTTTATAGTACGAGGGGTGTTCCAGAAGTTCGTACATTTTTAGACAATATCTCTAATACTATTCAACGGCAATCATTTGAATAAGCATATAATAAATATTAAACATTAATGTACAATATTTCTAACCTATTTACTCACATAACATGTTCAACATGCTTTGCCAGAGAGACATATATAACGTCCAGCGGCAAAGAGACTTATTTTTTTGCTTAATGCTTTTCATTCTGTGACGTTAGCACAAATCAATAACCCAACACTCAAATAGATGTAAAAAAATCGCGTGCTTATTCAATAAAGAAACATTTTTTTTCCGGATAACTTTGTTCGTCAATACCCGCTGTGTTACAAAAAAAAGTACCTTGATCAACATAGGTGGTACATAGAACGCAACCACCAGGAAATCGGATAGACGCTGTCGGGTTGCGCTCTGTGGTAGAAATTGATACTCGATGAGAGCACGTGATCTTAAGGATTGCCACTTACACCAAGTTAAATACCATCACAGAATATTTACACAAGAAAACATATTCGACAAGCAAGTGTAAGAGTCGATTGTTAGAAAACACTATTTGGCAATAAATGGAGGTCAAATACTTACAAGTATTTGTATTTTTTTATCTAATAACAAAACAGAATGTACGGAAATTTAGACATATGACTAAGCTTGGTTATAGCACTTTATCTGGATATTGATGATAAAACGATAAATTTAGCAGTTGATTCTAATAAATCAAAATTTGGAGTAATTTTATTGAATATGTTTCAAGTAAAATATGTGTTTTGAATATCTCGACGTTAATCAGATAACATTTCGTAACTTTCTCGTGTAAACGAAAAATTTTTGAGTGAAAATTCTGTAAGCCCCTTTTCCTGTGTTTTCATAAAGATCCACTTATTTTCCAAAGGAACCTTCCTAATGACACTACATTCATCATGTGAAGATTTTTAGAAACAAAAAAAAAAAAACGTTTGTATTTGTTGCATTAATCGCGTAAACAAGAATATTTTCAGCGAAAATCAACAAGGAACCTTTTTCTCGTAGTTTTTGACAAATCAGTCCCATTTATTGAAAGCATTCTTTCTTATGACTTTACAATTTATCCAAGGAAATCCGATATTATTAGTGTAGATTCGATATAGCAGGGTATCTTAGATGAGACATCTTTACCAGTCTAAAACTGGCACAAGATGCGAACTCGCCAACAACATGCCCTGCGTCCAGGATGCCAAAACGGTGAGAACAGATTGCCAATTATACCTCGCTTTGCACGCAAGTGCACGTGCAAAGCGGGGTATAATTGGAAACTTGTTTGCACCGTTTTTGCATCTTGAACGCAGAGCTTGCGACTTTGAAGAATCCAATAGATTGTCAAAACAAGTATAGGCGTATTGAATATCATGTCTTATTATAAGAGTGAGTGATCAAAGATCAATTCTACATTGAAAATGATAGGAGATTACGATTTCTCGAACCTCACTCTTGCTTGCGGATCAAAATAATTATTCTTAGAATAAGCAAAGCCAAGAAAATGTGCATCGGTTAGGAAAATCATCTAGTGTTTTACTAAAAGCAAATCGGATATCAAAGGATAGTGTTATTTTTTCTCTCCAAAAGTCCCCAAGTCGTACTATTCAACTGCAAATTGTATTTGTAAAAAATTTGCACACAAAGTTGAAATATGACATGATGAATTCAATACAATTTTAAAGTCTTTGGGTCATCGTGGAATTTTATAATAAATCTACGATGATGCAAGTTGGTACAATAAATCTGATCGAGGACGTGATCGGCGTATATAACGAGATACATAATCCTTTGTCGTGATTAGATAAAACCGTTGGTTGGCGAATATTAGAGAAATCCAGAAAAATAAGCGAAATGTCGACTTTCCTATTTCTTGCAGGAACAATACTTTGGCAAATAAAAATCGAACACATTTTTATGTATATATTTCAACTCAGTTTCTATGTATTGTTTGTTTTGTAACAGTTTATATATAAATATATATAATTTAATTTTTTTCATATTCATTAAGATTCGTGCATTCTAATTGGCTGAGAATTTGGTTTTATTACTCAGTTTAACTACACAGGTTTTTGTAAGCTTACGCACAAAGTAGTCCAATTACGAATCGGTTTGTTAACTAAAAAATCTTAGCAGTTTATCTTCGAATCATTAAATCATAAGAGATGAAGAGAGTATTAATAAATTTCACGGAAGAATGAAACTAAAATCCTAATTACACTAAAACATGAATCCGCTTCGCGTATTCATACAGTGTGATCATGTTTTTAGTTGCATACCTCAATGAATTTGAAAAATACTCTCTTCATCTCTTCAATGTTCCCCATTATTTATGGTAAAATTGTTGTTCTTGTGGGTATCAACTGTACAAAATATTGTAAAAATCTGTCAATAAATGAATGAGTAATGCAATTGCCAAGTCGAGTTTATGCTAATTTTGACATTTGACTTTGATATGGTGTCCTTGAACTTCATTGTCTCAAAAAAATCATTTCAAAATATTGTCTTGCTTGTGACTAGTAATACCTGTGCCAAATAAGGTTAAAATCTGTCAGTGAATTTATGAATAGTGCACTTGTCAAGCTAAATGTGTGCTTATCTTGACCTTTGACCTTAATGGGTGACCTTGAGCCTAGACATATCACATATTTCTTTCTTTTGTTACACTTTTACTGATAATAGGGAATATTTATGGCAAATCATTTCGGATCTACTATAAAGCATGGTAGACATGCACCTATTAGCAAAAACTACTGTTATTTTAACATTTGACCTTGATATGTGACCCTGAACTGTTCACAAAATACATTTAATTTTATGTTTTAGCTTGTCAAGGGTTGCAACTGTGCCAGATATTATCAATTCTGACAATAGATAAATTAGTTATGCCCTTGACAAGCTGAATTTGAGCTGATTTTGACCATAGTGTGTGACCTCGAAATTTGACCTTTCACAAAAAGGAGTTTTAATTACAAATCAGTTCAAGTGTTGGAACAGATTTACCAAATATCATTTAAATCCATCTTACTTTGTCTCGAAAAGGAAAGTTAAGAGCGAAATATGGCTAATATATCGAACTCAGGGACAGATAACTAAAAAGTTAATGAACTGATTTCTGCGAAAAAAACTTAGGGAATGGGTTTTGTATTATTATTATTATTTTTTACGCAATAAAAAAATGATATTCAAGGCTATTTAAAAATGTGTTGTGCAAAGTCGCAAAGGTTGTAGGAAATAAAACAAAGAAAATCCCTTAAGACATAAAAGGGGAGATGATCACAATTGAAAATATGATATGTCAAAATAAATTCCGTTTTCAACTGAGGAATAAGTCATTTGTGTATTTTGCGGCAGCCTTAACCTGAAAAGCAATTACATTTGGTTTTCAATTGAAACTCAAGTTCGTAGTAAATTACCCCATTCGCTTTTAACACAAGGAATTGCTAGAGCAGATAAGTTTGAGATGCCAAATGTTGTCAGTAGCACAGATTATATCATAGTAGGTATGGCAAAAGTTTAAAGGAGATCTATTCTAGCCTCAAAAATGCCCTTGTGACGACCCATCCTTTATTCGGATGATTTTTTGGAATTATAAAGAAATAATATTAGATCATTGTTTCTCCCCTTTCACGGAAACGGAAATTGTGTCGTTTAAACGTTTACGACTATTGCACTCGGGAACCCTCGGCGATTCTACGGAATAGACCTCGGGAATAACAAGGGCGCAGCCATGAAAACGCGTCATATCGCACGCGGGTTTATATGACGTCACAAACATAACTAAGGATGACGTTGCAAAAAATAAAATCAACGTAAGGTTAGAATTTGGCATATTTTAATTTGAATTCAAAACGCAGTGTTTTACTGCGTTTTGCTTTCAAATTATAACTTGCCAAAATGAATTCCAAAGACGTTCGGAAAACATTAAAGGAATATACTATTCTTCAAGCGTATTAACCAATTTACCATCAGGAGCCGAATTACCGAAAAAATTACCACTACACTTACGTCAGAGGTACTTTTCAGTTTACGAAAAAGTCCGAGCAGTGGTCCGAATGCGACTATTGCTTCAAATTATGTAGTTTCCTGATCATCCGATGTTTTTAAACGGTAGTTTTAATGTATGATTTAGATGAAATCATGTAAATTTGTAACATCTCCGAATTGATTTATACTAATCAATGTTTGTAGCTTCTAGTATACATGTATTTTGAAATAAGTATTTAACCTATATGATGCTTATTTTCGTATATCTGTATTTGCCTATTTCTTACAAATTGAACAATGTAAGATCTATTTGCTAATGCCAATATTGTGATAACCAGAATAAAAATAAATAAATAAATAAACAACCATGCAAAAGTTCCGAAACGTCGGGCCATTTGACGCTACGTCGTACAGATTCTACGTATGAATAATAATAATAATAATAATAATAATAATAATAATAATAATAATATCTTTATTTATAGAAGGTAACATGTTAAGACATATATATATAAAGCAAATCTTATTTTCAACATGGCCTTCTTAAAACAAATGAATTAACTACGACTTAATTCTCTCTCTCTCACTCTCTATCTCTCTCTCTCTCTCACTCTCTCTCTCTCTCTCTCTCTCTCTCTCTCTCTCTCTCTCTCTCTCTCTCTCTCTCTCTCTCTCTCTCTCTCTCTCTCTCTCTCTCTCTCTCCTTTCTCTCTCTCTCTCTCTCTCTCTCTCTCTCTCTCTCTCTCTCTCTCACTCAGCAAAACAAAAACAAAAAGAAATCAAACTCAATAACTCAATGATGGAGAAGAAATTGTATAATGGGTAAACTACTAGCGTTTGTAAATTACGTTTTGATCAGACAGATACCCTTGAAAACTATTAGCATATATGATTATATTTTGAGAACATATGTATCGAAATAAAATTGTTTTAACATTTTCTTGAAAGTTTGCAATTGCAATTCATTTCGTATTTCAACTGGAATTTCATTCCAAACGCCGACTACATAAAAACTGAAACTGTCCTTGAAAATATTTGTTCTTGGTCTTTTCGCGACGATAAGGTCATTTTTTGTTTCAGACCTTAAAGTATAGCTATCATTCCTAGAAACATGGATGATATTAGTCATATATTTTGGAGCTACATTTTTTAACGTTTTATATGTTAAAACGGCAGAATGGTATTTACATCTTACCGGAAATGGTAACCAGTGTAACTCTTTGAATAATTCGTGTGCTTGTGTTCGAACAGATTTGCTAAGAATTAATCTGGCTAGTCGTCTCTGAAGAGCGGATACTTTGTTTGTGTAAGCAGTTTTACTTTTACCCCAAATAACACAACAATAATCAAGAATAGGCAAAACACATGAATTGTAAAAAAGAATCCTCATTTCCTTTGTTAAGTAGTAAGTTATGTTTTTGAAAAGAGCAATTTTCTTCTTTAGTCCTTTACAAACATAATCAATCTGTGTATGCCACATTATGGCAAATTATCATCTATATACACACCTAATACCTTTTGAGATTTTACAGTTTCCAAAGGCTGGTCGTTTAAATTTAATGTTACGTTATTTTCTTTCGAGAGTTTAGTCTTGGGTCCAATTAACATGCATTTTGTCTTAGATGGGTGAAGAGACATATTATTAAGCTGACACCATTCATATACATAGCTTTTTTTATCTTCACAAACGCATCAACGCTTACAAAATCAAATTAGTCACTAAAATCGTGGATCTATTCTAGCGATTTTTATTTGAAACATAGTTTTTGATTTTATCATTTTTAGCGAATTTGGAGCGTTTTTGAATGGTTTGAGTGAGTGTTCGGGATGAATGATTGAGCGTTGAGTGAACGATTTGAAATGGTTTTGATAGGAAAGAGAGTCAATTTCACGAGGTTCTTGGCCTTTTAAATAATGTTAAATTCCGCAAGAGTTTATAAAAATAAATAAAAAAAATAATAATAAAAGCCTGTGCGCGATATTTCAAACAATTTCACGAGTGCGTGATGGACATACATTATGCAGGCTCGACAAACACGTAATGCACTAAGAATATTTCCTGACTGCCTGGGTTAAGACCATATTTTTATATAGAGCGCACAGTGAAGACTCTGGTCAGGCTGTGCGAATGCACGGACTGGCCAGAAGCTTTGCTTTGCCCAGATGTGAAAGTATTTAAATTTATTTAATGTAATGATATTACTAAATTTTTGCAAGTCATTGACTAAAATACCGTTGTCCTGGAAATCTGTCGGCGCTTGATAAGCACGGTGGATTATAGAAAATCACGCAGGAAAAATAACTGGAATTCCAAATAAGGCAATAATGACCTTTCATTGACTTATAGATAAAAATCAGAATCTTTGTTAACGAGGGCAATCACGAAATCACAGGAAAACTAATAATATCTGACAAAGCCACTTTGAATTAGATGTAAACATAAATAGGGGAAAAAAAGATTCTTGGATGATGTCCTTGTCAATTCTTTGATTTGTTGGCTTGAAGGTCTTTGTGAATAGATTATCGAGAGAGAGAGACGAAAATATAGAGATGGTGGGAAAGCGCCCAAAGTGATAGAAAGACCATGAAACAAAAAGAGAATGGGCAGGTAGAAAGAAAAAGAGAACGAGAGAGAGAGAGAGAGAGAGAGAGAGCGAGAGCGAGAGAGAGAGAGAGAGAGAGAGAGAGAGAGAGAGAGAGAGAGAGAGAGAGAGAGAGAGACAGAGAGACAGAGAGAGACAGAGAGAGAGAGACAGAGAGAGAGAGACAGAGACAGAGAGAGAGAGAGGAGTGAGGGGGCTGGGAGTTAGATTGGGAGAGAGAGAGAAAAAGACAAAGACAGAAAATCTTGAAAATGGTTATAGAAACACAAGTGCAGGTCGGAAACTTAACAATAGCCAAAAAGACAGACAACAAGACATGAAGAAGAGCCTGGCTGAATATACTGGTGTTTTTCTTTTCTTTTTAAGACTGTCCCCTATCCTCATCTTTATAAAATTTTGGTCAGTCTACAGTTGACAATATCGTGTAATTGACAAGGTGAATACTTTTGGAATGTATTTCGAATGAATTTGAATGAGTGTGATGAGAATGTTTGAGTGAAATGGGGATGTAAAGCATTATCGCCAAATTTTTTCGGAATGAACAAGATTAGCAATATATATTACCTCCCTTTGTTAAAATTTGCACACGAGTTCTATAAACAAGTTCATTTTTCAAACCAACCAGACGCGTACAATTTCAATCATGTCAGTGAAATGCGATTTTTTTCTAGCTATATTTATTGTGGATGAAGTTGTTGACCTTATCATTTTTAATGATTTTTGAGCGTATTTTGAGTGGTTTGAGTGTGTGTTTGGAATGAATGAATGTAGCGTTAAGTGAAGGATTTGGAATGGTTTTGATAGACATGAATGTCAATTTCACGATATAACTTACTGTATATTCTGTTTTAAAGAAGCTGTACAAGCGGTACTCGAAGCCAGAGCAATGTCACTTGTTGTCATTTAATATTAGGTGTGAACGATTTGATTTCCTGATTGAATTTTTCTGTGAATTTCTGCTTTCTTTTGTTTCCTCTTTTCTAACAAATGTGACCCGTCACGTGAAAAGGGGCAACCTAGGCACTTCGTAAAAGAAGAATTTCTGAGTCGTCATGCGAATAGAATCACCTGGGAATTCCTTGGATTCAATATTTGGAAAATGATTTAATCCAGCAAAGGTCAACCAGAAGGCGAATTCTGGAAATAATTGCATAGCTAGGTAGAAAAATCATTCTTGATTCAGAAAATTCGTTAATTGTCAAAGGTTTCGATCCTGGTCAGTCTGAGCACTATCTGACCAGAGTTGTCATATTTCGCCCTTACTAGATGACCAGGGTTACATTTTGAAAAAAGATATTTGATAAAACAGATTCCAAGACAATTCTTAAATTTTAATGGATGACTAGTGTTACGTACGAAGTGTCCTCAACCGAAGCATAGCTGAAAAATATCCGACGTAAGCCGGTGTCGAACCCACGCGGACAACAATATTCAAATAATTGGTTAACAAGTCGAATGCGCTAACCAACCGGCCAAAGAGGATCTTCTTTGGCTCAGTGGTTAGCGCATCGGACTTGTAAACCGAAAATTGAATATTATTGTCGGCGTTGGCTCGATACCGGCTCACGTCAGATATATTTTAGCTATGCTTCGGTTGAGGACACTTCGTACGTACATGTAACAGTAGTTTGAATTCGGAATCGGCTGAATGGTCCGTCAAGATACGGATAGTTTTCACAAATTTTACTAACGAAGGTAATAGACTCCCATCCCCTCAAAATTCCATTTAATTCATAACACACTTTTCTAATCCGTTGAAATCTAATTCTAAAATCCACGTGATCACTTGCGCGATGTTCCTAATTATATAAGTGCAAAATGACCATATCAGATGAATAATATATAAGGGAAATTTTCGATGTAGGATACGTGTTAAAAAAAGCAAAAAGCAATTTTAAACGGTCGTTGAATTTTGATGTAATCTGAATTGTAAATCCTTAATTCTCCAAAGACCTCGGTCTACCTGGTAATTTTTATTTCCCAAAATTGTTAAAAAAAAAAAAAAAAAAGGGGACAGCTAAGACCTATACAGAAAGTAATTTCGTGAAATTAACATTCATCTCAATCAAACCATTCTAAAGCGCTCACTCAACACTCCATTCATTCATTCCAAACACTTACTCAAACCATTCAAAAACACGTCAATTCACTTAGAGAGATACGATCAGCATCTTTATAAAAAAAAGTAAAGCCAGATAGAAATCGCAATTTTACTTACATAAATATCATAAGCGTCTAATTGGTTCTTGGTGAAATGGGAAGCTATTTATAAACCTTCTATGCATATTTTATTAAAGGGGGTAATGAATATGGCTAATTTTGTTCATCTGGAACAAAATTAGCGATATTGGATTACTTCCCTTTAATTCCACTCAAAACTCATTCATCGCTTTCGTTCAGTTTCATTCCAATATCGCTCCAAGATCATTTCCCCTTGTCAACTTCACGATGTTATTTACTGTACCCTGATACGAATTATTGTACGGAAACTCTGGTCATTTTCTCAAAGACTGGAAAACTGATTTATAATTTTGATTGTAAAACTTCTTTCAATTCCACCTTGGGTAATCCATGAATTATGTCTTCAGATAGGGTAGAATAATGAATTACAGGCAATTATTTCATAATGCAATTTTCATTATAAAGGTTTAATATAAGAGTCTTATATCATGAATTGATAGACACCATTTTGGATTAAGAAACAATTGCATGAGAAGTGCTTAAAGAAAAACATTGTCGATAGACATTGAAAAACCTGGTTACTACAAACCTTAAATGTTTGGTCGCACATCTAAGCAAGTAATGATTAAAAATATTATTCTATACTCTTAAATGCTCATTACCTGAAATGACAACAATCAACATAGGACCTATTTTCTTTCAAAGAATTCCATTGAAAAGGAATCAAAGTTCAAAAGTTCGTCTTGTCTTCACAAACATTTCCCAATTAAAGGCACCATGCCTGTTTGTAATAAGGAAAACCCTAGAATTTGATCTGGACAATTTGAGAGAGTGACCATTGTTCTATATGATATGAAAGAAACATATTTCCTTTTCCACGGCATGTGGTCTAAGAATGCGGAGACGTATAAATCTATTGATCACCAGTAATGACCATGGGAGTGACGGAGCCAGAGGATAATGTAGAGAGAGATTTTACCAGAAAAACCCAAATCATAGAGGATAATCGTTTGTTTCAGTGTAAAATCGATTTATATTTCATTCAGTGAACAACGAGTGAAATTTAGCTTTTGTTGTTCACGAAATGAAATATTAATCGATCTTACACGAAAAACAAACGATTATTCTTTTTCTTTAATGCAAAAATGAGACATATATAGGACATATTTTCGTAAAAAGCGTCATTTTGCGCGTGATTGCTATGCAACGTTCATTGTGACGTCACTTATTTCGCCCCGCATAGATGACGTCAGATGGGATGAAATGCACTAAAGCAGGGTATAAGTTTTTGATAATCTTACTGCTTTTGCGGAAAGATTATCAAGTGATAATCTACCGTTATTTCTCGATAAACCACCGAAAAGCATTAAAGAAAATATATTATTACCCGTATTTCCTCTAATACTAGCGCCCTCCCTGATACATGTAGTAGCACCCCTATATTTTTCACTAAGAAACCCCACTTCAAATGCCTAAAATTTAGAAAGTTTTTGAGACTCCTTTTCCCATTTGAGATGAATTTCCTCTAAACAATCATTTATATGATTGTTTAGAGGAAATTCACCACAAATTACAGGGAGAAAAACCTAAAAGACATAGGTTAACTGTTTTTTTAAATATGAAAATGCATACTAAATAAAGGCTCAAGGATCATGTTATGTAAAGCCCCCCCCCCCCCCCGGGAGCGTTTATTAGGAGAAATAAGGTAAATCGATAGAGTGCATATGTACAGTAAAGAAAAACGTGAAATTGATAAGATGAATGATTTTTATACAATACTTTTGGAATGATATTGAACGAGTGCGATGAATCAGTTTTGAGTGCCATTCAAGGGAGGTCATTCTTTATCGCCAATTTCGTCCAAATGGTCGTCGTTAGCAATATTTTTACCTCCCTTTATTTGATTATGCACACTATTCTATTTGTGAGTCTTCGTGGACGAATCAGACGTGTTAAAACCCACACTAGCCAATGAAATCATGGAAAGTTCTGAGCGAAATGTACGAAATGTCGACCAATGTGAACGATTTCGAAGTGTTTTGAACGATTTCTGAGCGTTGTATTTTGAAAAATTGAATGTCCGTCTAAATTCGAAATGCTGAACCGCGATTAGTTAGATCACAGACCCTAAATATACATTGTGTTATATATAGACTATAAATAAACCTAATGGTATTTACCATGTCTATTTTTAGAATTAGTCTGGGGATTTTCCAATATCTCTTGACACTTTAAGGTAATAGATATGTGGAAGATTTTAGATCTTTCTAGAAAGGCCTTTTGGAAGGTGATTCAGACTCTAGAGTATTCTTATGTTCTATACTATTCCAGATTGTTCTATAGTATTATATAAAGGGGTTCCTACAGCATTCTTGGTTCACTTGATTTAGACTTATGGTTTCATTTAGTAGTACTGTGTTAAACTAAAAGGGGATTTCTTGTTATCTTAAAAGTGTGTTTAAAAGCGTGTTTAATTTTAAATTCGGATATTATTGGACTTATTATTTGTGGACCAGGAACTTAATTAAATTGGATCTAAAATAAAAACTTTAGGATTAAACATTCAAGGTATTGTAAATTGTTTTTTGTATTAATTTCATATTGTCAATAATTCTGGTATTATTGTCAATAAATATTGTTAATTGTAAAGTTTGTTGCTGGCTTCTTTGTTCGTGTTACATTGGCACGTAACAATTTGGGGGCTCGTCTCGAGATACGAATATCAGACAAACAAACAAAACAAAACAAATCAAACAAATTCTTTATTTAAATCTACTGTTCAAAATTATTTAAGAAATTAATTTCATATTTCAATTTTGATAAATCTAGAGTGCACTTTCACTATTATTTATCGAAATCTTACATTCTTGTTTGAATACAGCAACAAGCTACCATGTCTTTTGACTTAGAAAAATTTACGCACGAACCTTCCGTGGAGCTATTGAATTTGGGTAAAAAGCCTGATTTGCTCAATCTTGCCAAGCATTATGAATTAAAAGAAGTCAAGTCCTCTTTGCGAAAGCATGAAATTAAGAATATTTTGGTTCAATATTTTGTTGATGAGGACATTTTTGATGAAAAGGCTCTGTCTCTCATTGTTGATGTTCCATCAGTTTCAAGCTCAAGAGATCTTGAACTGTTAAAACTTCAACAAAGGGAGAAGGAATTGGAAATAGAAAGAGAGAGAGAAGAGCGGAAATTTCAAGAAAAGCAATTAGAAATTGAAATTGAAAGAGAAAGAGCACAAAGAGAAATTGAAGAAAAAGAAAGAGAAAGGCAATTTCAAAGGGAAAAGGAAGAAAGGGAAAGAGAGAGAGAAAGGGAAAAGGAAGAGCGAGAAAGAGAAGAGAGAGAAATAGAAAGAGAGAGGGAAAGAGAAGAAAGAGCATTTCAATTACGATTAAAAGAATTAGAAATACAAGATAGAGCAAATCAGCCCAGAGATATGTATAATGACCATTTTGATGTAACAAAACATTTTAGGCTTGTTCCTCAATTTCAAGAAAATGAAGTTGATACATATTTCGAACATTTTGAAAAAGTTGCAAATAACTTGAAATGGCCAAAGGAGCAATGGACCTTACTTCTCCAAAGTGTCTTAGTAGGAAAAGCTCGCAATATTTATTCGCAACTTAGAACAGAACAAAGCAATGATTATGATACTGTAAAAGAACTCATTCTCAAAGGTTATGAGCTGGTTCCAGAAGCATACAGACAACAATTTAGAAGTTGTAGAAAAGAATCTGGCCAGACTCACGTTGAATTTGCAAGAAACGAAGAAAAATTATTTGACAGGTGGTGCTATTCTAAGAAAATAGACCAAAATTATGATAATCTTAGACAACTTATATTAATTGAACAATTCAAAAATTGCATTCAATCTGACATTAAGTCACATTTAGATGAAAAAACTGTTGAAACTATACATGAAGCAGCTCGTTTAGCTGATGATTACTACCTTACACACAAAAATTCTTTCGTTAATAAAGCAAAACCTGCTTCCTCACATCCCCAAAATAAATCTATGTCTGGTGATTCATCTAGCATGTCTAGTCAACCGAATTCACCTAAACCAAAGTCTACTGGTGAAACCAATGTTCAAAATCCCTTATCTCGAGTACATTGTACTTTTTGTAAAAAACCAGGTCACCTTATTTCAGAATGTTTTAGATTAAAAAGGAAGAAGGAACTGAGTGTAGCCAAACCTACAGGGCTCACCAGCCTTCAGCCTAAATCACAGCCTTCTTTTGAGTTAAATTCAATTGTTAAGGCAGAACCAAATTCTGATTCCTGTATGGAGATTTTTGAACCGTTCATGTTGGATGGTTTTGTATCACTTTCAGGTGAAATGTGCCCACCTACCCCTATTAAAATTTTAAGAGACACAGGGGCTTCTCAATCTCTTATTTTAGCAGATGTTCTGCCTTTTTCTGAGAAGACTTCGTCTGGTACTAGTGTCCTTATTCAGGGTGTAGAGTGTGGTGTTATTAATGTTCCTCTTCATAAGGTTAATTTGTCCTCAGATTTGGTTACTGGTTCTGTGGTTGTTGGTGTTAAACATTCTTTACCATTTAAAGGTGTACATTTATTGCTAGGCAATGACTTAGCTGGAGATAAGGTTGTTGTTAATCCTCTTGTAACTGACACACCTAATGTAGGTCAAACAGATGATCCTATTTTGCAGGAAATACCTGATTTGTACCCTTCATGTGCAGTAACTCGGGGTATGGCTAAAAAAGCTTCCTTGAAAATTTCAAATGATATTGACTTAACTGATACTTTTGTTGGTCAATATTTCAATGACGAGATTAAAAAGTCTTTTAATCTTAGTCTGCCTGATACTCAGACAGACTCGTCAAAATTTTGTCAGTCATCTCCAAGGTCAAATGACCAAGGTCATGAAACGCATTCAAAGTCAAAGTTAATCCAGGAACAGCAAAATGATCCTGAGATTTCAAAGTTAATTGATAGGGCATTACCCGAAAAAGAAATGTCTCAGAATCCTGTTTGTTACTATATAAAGAATGGTATTCTGATGAGAAAATGGCGACCATTTGATGTCCCAGCTGATGATGATTGGGCTGTTCATCACCAAATTGTTGTTCCAAAGTCATATCGCCATGAAATACTTAGTATAGCCCATGAAAGTCCAATGTCTGGTCATTTAGGTGTAAACAAGACTTATCACAAGATTATGACTCACTTCTTTTGGCCTGGACTTAAATCGGACGTTTCCGAATATTGTAAAAGTTGCCACACTTGTCAAATGGTAGGGAAACCTAACCAAGTTATTCCAAAAGCAAGGTTACAACCCATTCCAGCTTTTGATGAACCTTTCAGTCGGATAATAATAGACTGCGTTGGTCCTTTACCGAAAACTAAGTCAGGTTCTGAAAATTTGTTGACAATTATGTGTGCTTCTACTCGCTTTCCAGAAGCAATTCCTTTAAGAAACATTAAGGCAAAGTCAATCATTAAGGCTCTTGTCAAGTTCTTTACTTTTGTTGGACTTCCAAAATCAGTTCAGTCTGATCAAGGATCAAACTTCATGTCAGGCATATTCCAACAGGTTATGCATGAATTAGGTATCAAGCAATATCGGTCATCTGCTTATCACCCTGAAAGTCAAGGTGCTTTAGAACGATTTCATCAGACCCTAAAAATATGATAAGGTCATATTGTTTTGATACTGAGAAAAATTGGGATGAAGGTATTCATTTGCTATTATTTGCAGTCAGAGAATCTGTTCAAGAATCTCTTGGCTTTAGCCCCTTTGAGTTAGTTTTTGGTCATTCTGTTCGTGGGCCATTAACAGTCTTAAAAGAGAAATTTCTTGCTGATGATGAAACACCCTTGAACTTGTTACAGTATGTTTCTGACTTCAGAAATAAACTGTCTAGGGCATGTGAGGTTGCTAGGTCAAATCTTAAATCATCTCAGAGCAAAATGAAGGCAAGATATGACAAGCATAGTGTTGATAGGAAATTTGAACCAGGTGATAAAGTCCTTGCTCTTTTGCCAATACCTGGCCGACCCTTACAGGCAAGATATTATGGCCCGTATACTATTGATAAGAAAACAAGTGATTTGAATTATATTATCAATACTCCTGGAAGGCGTAGAAATAAACAAATGTGTCATGTGAACATGTTAAAAAAGTATTTTGATAGAGATAGCTCTATTTCAAAACCAGTTACAGTTGTAAACACTGTCCCACAAGAATCAAATGTGATTGAATCAGAAGTTAGTTCAGACTTTAGTGAAAATTGTTCCTGGTCCACCTAAACTTGAGAACTCTGAAATACTTAAGAATCTTGACGACAAACTTTCACATTTGGAGCCATCTCAACGAGAAGAGCTGAAACAGTTGATTAATGAATATAAACACTTATTTCCTGACATCCCCACAAGAACTGATAAAATATATCATGATGTCATTGTGGAAGATTCTCAACCAATAAAACAACATCCTTATAGAATGAACCCAGTGAAACAAAAAGCCCTTCAAGATGAAGTGAATTACTTATTGGAGAATGACTTTATTGAACCCAGCCAAAGTAATTACAGTTCACCATGTATATTAGTTCCAAAGCCAAATGGAACATACAGAATGTGTACTGACTATCGAAAAGTGAACTCTGTGACAAAAACTGACTCTTTTCCAATACCAAGAATTGATGAATGTATTGACAAAGTCGGTAATTCTAAATATGTCACCAAATTTGACCTTCTCAAAGGATTCTGGCAAGTTCCGCTCACTGATAGGGCTAAAGAAGTATCAGCATTTGCTACTCCAACTGGTCTGTACCAGTACAAAGTTATGCCGTTTGGGATGAAAAATTCCCCTGCGACGTTCAGCGGCTTATAAATATGGTTATAGCTGGCTTAGATGGCTGTGACGCATACATTGATGATGTCATCATCTATACAGATATATGGAGTGACCACCTTCAAAGAATCAAACAATTCTTCGACCGTCTCAGTGATGCAAAATTGACTGTTAATCTGGGAAAAACAGAATTTTGTCATGCTACTGTTACTTTCTTAGGACATCTTGTGGGACAGGGTCAAGTTAAACCTTTAGAATCTAAGGTCAATGCTATCTCTGAGTTTCCTGTGCCTGCTACTAAAAAGCAACTGATGCGATTTCTTGGTATGGCTGGCTACTATAGAAAGTTTTGTAAGAATTTTTCTATAATAGCTGAACCTTTAACAAATTTATTAAAGAAAAATCTTAAGTTCAAATGGAATGATAACTGTCAAGTTGCCTTTGATCGCTTAAAAGCCATACTTAAGAGCACACCAGTTCTTTTAGCACCTGATTTTGACAAATGTTTTAAATTAGCTGTTGATGCAAGTGATGTTGGTGTTGGTGCTGTTCTTTTGCAAGAAGACGATGATGGTATAGATCATCCAGTTTGTTATTATTCTAAAAAATTAAACAAACATCAGAAAAACTACTCCACCATTGAAAGGGAATGTCTTGCTCTGATTTTGGCAATCCAACATTTTGAAGTTTATTTAACATCTGCAACTTCTCCTATAGTTGTATTCAGTGACCACAATCCCTTAAGTTTTCTTCACAAACTTAAGAGTAAGAACCAAAGATTATTGAGGTGGAGTTTGTCACTTCAAGAATTTGATCTTGATGTAAGACACATTAAAGGAAAAGACAACATTATACCAGATGCTCTGTCAAGAGTCTAAAATTTTGAATTGTCTTATCTTTAATATAAAATTGAATTTAACAGTACCATTTCACTATATTTTTTGTTTATATGTATATATGTTTGTATATATATCTCTTTTTCAATTCTTTTGATGAAAATTGTTTGTATTTTCATGCTAGATGTGCTGAAATGTTTCAACAAATCATGATATTATCAATTATGTAAAGTATATTATCATTGTATATGCTAAAGATAATACAAAAAGAAAGATTTATTTCATAAACCTTTCTTTTTTCTTTCAAGGGGGAAAGTGTTATATATAGACTATAAATAAACCTAATGGTATTTACCATGTCTATTTTTAGAATTAGTCTGGGGATTTTCCAATATCTCTTGACACTTTAAGGTAATAGATATGTAGAAGATTTTAGATCTTTCTAGAAAGGCCTTTTGGAAGGTGATTCAGACTCTAGAGTATTCTTATGTTCTATACTATTCCAGATTGTTCTATAGTATTATATAAAGGGGTTCCTACAGCATTCTTGGTTCACTTGATTTAGACTTATGGTTTCATTTAGTAGTACTGTGTTAAACTAAAAGGGGATTTCTTGTTATCTTAAAAGTGTGTTTAAAAGCGTGTTTAATTTTAAATTCGGATATTATTGGACTTATTATTTGTGGACCAGGAACTTAATTAAATTGGATCTAAAATAAAAACTTTAGGATTAAACATTCAAGGTATTGTAAATTGTTTTTTGTATTAATTTCATATTGTCAATAATTCTGGTATTATTGTCAATAAATATTGTTAATTGTAAAGTTTGTTGCTGGCTTCTTTGTTCGTGTTACATTGGCACGTAACAATTGTAATACTGTATATTTTAGTCCCTGGTTAGATTGAATGAACTAGAGCCAAGGGAGTTTTATGTCGAGCAGAGAGAAAAAAGACCGATGCATTATTTCAATAGCGTAGACCCAGAACTCGTCGTTTTCATTCTAAAAGATCGTTATTGCAGCTTTATTTAAGCTGTAATAACGATGTTGAGAATTAGAACGACGAATTAAAGAGACCACTAAGAGCGCATTGACATACGGTTAACAGCTATTGTTTGCGGAATTTTAAATCGTCGATGACGTTTGTAAGTAAATTAAATTTATGAGCCTGCCGGTGTCGATTTGTTAGAGAACGTTATTAATGATAGTAAGAGACAGCGTCTGTGAATTTTGTTTAAAATCTTCCATGAAATTCTGAGGAAATGACCTTTCTCTTTTAGTTTTCAATACATGTATATGAATTAACCTCGCTTGTAAAAAATATCGTTCAATAGACGACCAAAAGGAAGGATGTACGACGGATTGATCGTCATGAAAATAGACAGGGCCCTTTGAGTGGGTAGTTACAAAATAGGAATCGCAAAATACGTTTTCGAAGAAAAGTCACTAAGATCGTCAAAGATCATCAAATTGTTCCCTTTTGAATTAACTATGATAACCCGTTAAAATAAAACACCCGTCTTGCGCGACCTGAGTCCAGCAATTCTGTAGAGATGCCGTGTTTAGTCTATCCATATCTGTAATTATTGCAAATGGAACTAAGCAATATTTTGGCATCGATGTAAAAACAGGCATTTTAACAATCAATTGTTGAGAGGTCAAACCCAAACACACAATAAGTTATGTCAATTAGGTTCCGTAATATTAAGTTATTTCTTTCAAAAGCCTCTTTTCTAATCGAATACATAGAGGATATTGAATAAGTGGTCATGGAATTCCGAATTGATTAAACGAGTCTTCTATAAATAGATAAAAAAGAGGCTGTGCCGAGTTTTTTTTTATCTCTTTTAGATTACGAGTTTAATAAATTCTGTATTTTTTCAGCACAAATTTTATATTTTATTTATAATATTACCCCAATTTTTGTAAAAAAAAAAAATCGTAGAAATTCTTAAAATTCAACATTTCAAATATCCGCGAATTTTATAACGCCGTTTATAACTGACGCCAAAAAATAAAGAAAATGAAGTCATTTTCGCGGTTACAATATAGCGTTGCTATTCGCTCTGAGCTCGTTTGCATAGTTAATCAACTATTGTAATAACACTGTTGTAATATCAAAAGTATTCAACTGGGTTATTTCACTACCACGACGTAGGTCATATTATACAACGCTATATGAAACATTATCCACGCCCTCGAATGACAAGTCTGTCAGAGACGGCTAATAGTCACAATTCATTTTGACGTATTCTCGTCACAACTGCCATTGTCACTGTGACGATTTAATGTAACAGATATATACTGAAGACGAAACCTAAAGCATTAAAAAAGCCGAAAACTCGACACTTTTTTTGTTACTATTTCAAGATTTCGTTATGGTAAAGTATCGCGAATTTTCGGATTTTGAAAAAAAGCTGAAATTGCGGGATGTTATGAGCGTTTTCATTGCGTTATGAACGGTTTGAAGAGTGACTTTAATGTTGAAAATTTGGTCACTAAAAGAACGATCAAGAATATTGTAGATAAGAATAAGTGTCAAATTCACGACTACAGCTATAATTCAAACTGCATTTATAAGGCTTTCGTAGTTTAATGACATTATTCTACTACACTACCCCAATGTTCTAACTACACCGATTGGAAATTTCTATATAACTTCTTTAGAAATAGGACTAGAGTGTAAAAATTGTATGAAATATATAGTATAATCACTTTTCCAAGATGACGTTTACTGAATTTTCCAAAGCTCACAGATTCGTCGCAGTTTAAGCACTTTAATTACCCAGGGGTTGAGAGAAAAAATAACAAACCAACAGTATCATGTTTGAACTCTATGTACTCAATTTAAATGTTGACAACACTGTGCCCGAGAGGGTGCAAAGTTATGACGCAGCCAGTGAGTGGTAGAATTTGACCCTTTTCCTGATAACCAAAAGACTATTCCTTTTGAATATTTCAGTTACCCCACCCACCCACATTTACCAGAGCGCTTTTCAATCTATTGCTTTTAAAAGGTTTAGCGGTATATTTACTGTATATGCAGCCATATTGCAGGCGTGTTGAAACCTAATTACGAGTTCCTTGCATTTCTAACCCTAGAACAACAACAATACACTATCCGACCCTCCAGCGTTTTGATCAACCTAGACCACTGTTTGCTTATTAGCGAGAGGCAAAAGAACATTTAAATCACCTTTGAATTTATAGCCCTCGGTCGAGTCAAGCTGCTGACACCGTTATTCGCAGGCAAACGCACTACCAATGGCTGTACGTCAGTTGTCTTCACTGAATTACTAGAGAGCCAAGATCTCGGAATTGTGATAGCTTTGAGAAAGCTATCACCTTGTGAATGTGAGCAGAAGTTTCGTCGACATTCACTCTGTGTACGTTGCTAAATATAACCTTATTACTTTAACAGATACTTTTCGACTGGCGACCCATAAGCAAGTGGAGTACCCTCAGACCAACCAGATCGGTAGTCTTTCTTCTGTCTTCTGTTGATATCTGAACATTTGTGTTTTGTTTTTTTCGGACTCTTAATCGACAGGCTACACATTCCTTATTTAACTTTACTACTGAAAAAACAACTCAGCATGCACGTGAGCCATTGCTGTTTTCGAGCTCCTCTGTGTAAACAAGCAACGAAAACACGTTGACACGCTACAATAAGCAATAACCAAAAGTCATTTAAGTGGGAGGGCCTTAGTAAAAGTTTCAATGAAATAGGGTGATGAATGTGGGATTAGTCCAGATCTAAAAACGGTGTAGTTAGAACATTGGCCAAGTGTAGTATGCAAAATGTCCTTGAAAAAGTAAAAACGGGGAGATAAATGTATCTTTAGTAATAGACACTCAACGTATCAATTTTTGATTTCACGCCAAAATGCCAAAGTCGAGGCCCAGCACATCGCTTTTGTAAATGTCCATGTTTAAAACAAAAATAAGCACTCAAAAAATCATTCGTTGGGCCCTCAAAATACGACTTACTAAATGAACAATGAAAGTATAGGAGGAAGAGATATTTCTGCTATACCCGATATTCAAGCATCTATGTCCTGATATATTCTTCCTTTGTTATAACTCCAGCCTAATTAGGTCCTATTGACAAATGTCTAGTGCATCTTGACCTTATTATTGAGAATCATCGTGCGTCAATTAATTTTGTCAATATATTTATACGTCGCAATCGAGGGCAATCTGTGTACCGATTTTACATCAAACCAGAACACGATGGAACTATTCGCAATATAGACCGCACTTATCTCCATACAAAATATATCATTCCTTTGCAAAGTACGGTCCACATGCAAGGTACCAGAGCATTTTCTGGGGGCGGGGGAATGGGGTTGGGGTGGGGTTGGGCAGTAGAGGGCTTCGAAAGTAGCTCAATACATCAATGTTCAGATTTAACAAATCTGAAATTTACAATTTCATCAAAAAGGTAGTGTAGACATGTCTGTGCAGACTAAATCTGGTTTATACTGCAGTTAATTACATCGTGAAATTGACCTTCATCTCAATCAAAACAATTCTAAATCGCTCACCCAGCGCTCCATTAATTCATTCCAAACACTCACTTATACCACTCAAAACGCTCAAACCCATTGAAAATTATAGAAACAACCACGTCATTCAAAATAAATTTAGATAGATAAAATTCGCGATTTCACTGACATAATTCAAATTTTAAGCGTCTAATAGGTTCTTGAAGAAATAGGAAGCTATCTATAGAAATTGCATGAATATTGAAAAAAGGGATGTAATCAATATCGTTAATTTTGTTCATCCTGAACAAAATTTACGATATATAATTACCTCCCATTAAATTCAATCAAAACTCGCTCGACACACTCATTCAATTTCATTCCTAAATCATTCGAAATTCATTGATCATGTCAATTTCACGATGTTGTTCATTGTACAACAGGAATATGTCGTTACAGGATGAGAAGGCTTGTCATTTAACTTCATGCATAACATAACCTAACATAATTTTTATTCATAGATTTTAGGCCTCCGGCCCATACAACAGTGCACAACAACTATTAACAATTATCAGTGGAGTGACACAAAGTTGCACAAATATTATTTATTCAATTATTGTATTATCAGTGGATATTTTTTTATGTTTGAATGCTTCGAACAGATATTTCATTAGTGATTTGATATTATCAACTTTCTCATCAGACATTATCTTATAAAACACGCGTTTTGTTGGATACGATTTTTTCCATTCATTAGTAAAATGAAGTTGTCGAAGTTTTTCATATTTAGTGCATACTAATAAAAAGTGATATTCATCTTCGACGATGTAAACATTATTTTCTAAACAAAAGTTACAGAACCTGAAATTATAATCAAGATTTAGATGGCGACCTTGTTCAATATTTAAACAATGACCTGAACATCTAAAATTGGATAGAATCTTTTTGAAATGAAAGGAAATGTCTATTGATAGATATCTTTCAACGTTTAATAAAGTTTTGTATTCTCGATAATATAATGTTTTTGGTGAATCAGTTATTTTCTCTTGTATGAATTGTAATGAACAATCAATAAGTCTTTGTTTGAAACTAGCCAAAAGTTTATACTGATCTCCTACTCCATTGTTTATCCAAACATATCCAATTCCATTTTCAAAAAGTAAGCGTTTCACTTTTGAAGCCCAGGTTAGCCTATTATTTTCATCTATTGTCTTAATAGCAAATAACATTGTTTCGGATATCTATTGTGTGACATTTCTGTTAATTTCAACCAAAATTTAACACATCTGGTAATGTATGTTACTGAAATTGGGTAACGGCCACATTCACTCAATGCGAAAAAATTTGCGGTGGTTTGGTTTAGTCCGCAAATCCTTTTACAAGAGTCAATATGAACTTTTTCTATTACTTCACTATATTCAAAACCCCATATATCTGCGGCGAAACAAAGGATTGGAGAAACCATTGAATCGAATAATCTAAATGATTCGTTTAAACTAAAATAACCAAACATTTTTTGGTATCTATATATACTAAAACATGTCTTTTTTGCTTGTGATGCTTGGTTATGTTTAAAAGATGACCAGCATAGTCTGAAGGAAAAAATGCTCCCTAAATATTTATAGTAAGTTACTGTTTCGATTTTCTTCCCTTTATAAAACCATCTTTCACATGTTTTTTTTCAATTCCACCGTTACGAAATACAATTATTTTTGTTTTATCAAGATGAAGGTTCATCACCACAAAATCACAAAATTTACCAATAATATCAATTTATTTACGGTATCAGAAAATGTTGCAACGTCGTCTGCAAAAAATAGAGAAATTAATTCCTCTATTTCTGCCGAGACGAATATACCTTGACGTACTTCTTTATGTAGGTATTCTATAAGATCATTAACGAAGAGATTGAAAATTATGGTGGAGCTTCCACAACCTTGTATAGTACCTCTTAAACATTTAATTGAATTGAGAATTATGTTGCCTATTTTACTTTTGCATTCAAGTTTACTATACATAGACTGGAATATTTTCAAAATCTTTCCACCTATTCCTTTACGGCTTAGTGAGTCCCAGAGTTTCTCATGGTCTATACAATCAAATGCCTTTTCGAAATCAATGAATAAACAGTAGAATCGACCTTTCTTTTTTGAGAGATATTTTTGGGCAAGTGACTGCAGCGTGAATATATGATTTTTTATGCAAATAAAACGATTTGTGTGCAGGAATTGAGTCTAAGAGAGGCGTAGCTAAGGGAGAAGGGAGGTACTGACCAATCATAAACTAGCTGCAATGCATCTACCTGTCTAGTTTGCGATATGCAAGACGCTGTTTTGTATGCGTTTTATATTTTAACCCTGAATTCTGGGTGTTTGGACTTACTATTTTAGTTACCTGATTTTATTACAAGGTCGAATTTGAGACAGACCACTTTCCGGCGACAATTAAATAGGCCGATTTCTTACTTCAGTTAATTTTTTGCAGATGCAGCTCAAACCGTGTTCACGCCTGTCGTTCCTACATCGGGGTGACAACATGGTAGTAGCACAGGTGCAGGAACGCATAATACACGACTTACTCGGCTTTTGCACAAACTGATGCTAGTTTACACATTGTCAATTTGGGATCTGGCAGGAGCACCATTTCCGATCAACCACACAGAATCTCGCTTTCGGGTAGTTACACAGGTGCTACGGAAAAACCGACGAAGACGAGTTTTCGAATGAGGATGATTCATTTCTCTTACGGATGTATTATCTACTCTGAAAGATATATATAGGCACACATGCTGCATTTCCATAAAAGTGGTTTATATACCCACTTTGTTATTACCCACATAACAGACGTATAGCCACTATCTCGGAGGCGATATAACCTTTCTATACAATTCAAACAGTTGACGATTAAGCAAAAAAGACAAGTGTTAGTGCTTTTGGATACATCCACTGTAAAATAGACTTACCACGGATTTTGTCACGACCTCCTGGCAATTTTGGTTTCGCCCGCTTTAAGATAATAACACCGTTTTTAAATCAAAGCCGGCAAAGCATCCAAACAATGGATAATTTAGTCCCGAGCGCATATCGCAAACTAGACAGGTAGATGCATTGCAGCTAGTACATGATTGGTCAGTACCTCCCTTCTCCCTTAGCTACGTCTCTCTTAGACACAATTCCTGCACACAAATCGTTTGATTTGCATAAAAATTCATTTGTGTTACTGAATTGCGATAGTCACCAAAAGAAACGTGCAATCTCTCTCAAAGCACTCAGTATGGGATAAATGACAAGAAAGATATAGTTTGAATTGAATATAGGGCATTTTAATGAAATGAAATGTTGGAAAATTTTTCATGCCCAGATATGAGATAAACTCCATACCATAGTGAATTATTTTGACCTAAGTACATTGTAATTTTCCCACATTTGATCTTAGTATGTAAACAGTATGTATTTTCCGGCATTTTATTAAAATGCCCTATATTCAATTCAAACTATATCTTTCTTGTCATTTATCCCATACAGAGTGCTTTGAGAGAGATTGCAAGTTTCTTTTGGTGACTATCGCAATTCAGTAACACAAATTATCAAATATGGTATAGTTTTTCCTAAATCCCGATTGTGCTTCATGTAAGATGTTGTTTGATTCAGCCCATTTCGATAAACGGGTAGATAAAATGTTGATAAATATTTTGCAAATACTGTCAATTAATGATATTCCTCGATAATTATTGGGATGAATTGTTGGTCCCTTTTTATGTATTGGAACTACTAAACTACAGCACCATGCGGTAGGAAAATTACTATTATCATATATGTGGTTAAATAAAGTTGTTAAAATGGTAAAATGAGACTAATTGTGTTTTTATACATTTCGATACAAATTCCATCAGGCCCTGCAGACCGATTTGCCTTAATACTATTAATACTTGATACTATTTCGTCATCCGTTATAGCTGTATTTAACGACTCATCCTTACAATCACAAACTATATCATTAAGAACATTTTCTTTGGCGTCTATTTGTTTACTTTTATATAAGTTGCTGAAATATTCTGTCCATTCTGAATATGGTATAAGCTTTTCGGGAAAATGTTTGCGTTTTTATACGCCGCCGGAGGCGGACGTATATTGGCGTCATCTTCTCCGTCTGTCCGTCCGTCCATCCGTCCATCCGTCCGTCCGTCCGTCCATCCGTCCGTCCGTACGTCCGTCCACTTTTCTTGTCAACGCAACTCCTCCTAAACTACTGGCTGGATCTTCTTGAAACTTGGTCAATATTATCACCTCAATTGGTAGATGTGCATGAAGGAAGGATTTTACGGTTCGTTGATTTTTGCCTGAGTTATGCCCCTTGATAACTTAGTCTCTGGGTCCACTTTTCTTGTCAACGCAACTCCTCCTAAGTTTCTGGCTGGATCTTCTTGAAACTTGGTCAATGTAATCACCTCAATTGGTAGATGTGCACGAAGGAAGGATTTTACGGTTCATTGATTTTTGCCTGAGTTATGCCCCTTGATAACTTAGTCTCTGGGTCCACTTTTCTTGTCAACGCAACTCCTCCTAAGTTTCTGGCTGGATCTTTTTGAAACTTGGTCGATGTTATCACCTCAATTGGTAGATGTGCATGAAGGAAGGATTTTATGGTTCGTTAATTTTTGCCTGAGTTATGCCCCTTGATAACTTAGTCTCTGGGTCCACTTTTCTTGTCAACGCAACGCCTCCTAAGTTTCTGGCTGGATCTTTTTGAAACTTGGTCTATGTAATCACCTCAATTGGTAGATGTTCATGAAGGAAGGATTTTACGGTTCATTGATTTTTGCCTAAGTTATGCCCCTTAAAACTTAGTCTCTGGGTCCACTTTTCTTGTCAACACAACTCCTCCTAAGTTTCCGGCTGGATCTTCTTGAAACTTGGTCAATGTTATCACCTCAATTGGTAGATGTGCATGAAGGAAGGATTTTATGGTTTGTTGATTTTTGCCTGAGTTATGCCCCTTAAAAACTTAGTATCTAGGGCTCATTGAAATTGCAGCCTTTTGAACACAAATCCTCCTTACTTTTTGTCTTTATTTAAATGAAACTTGGTCAATGTCATCACCATAATTTGAAGATGTACATGGATCAAGGATTTTATGGCTCATTTATTTCCCTGAATTATGCCCCCTTAAAACTTAGTGCCTGGGGCTTATTGAAATTGCAGCCATGTGAAGGCAACTCCTCCTAACTTTTTGTCTTGATTTAAATGAAACTTGGTCATTTTCAATTTGGTTCTGTCAAAATAAGTAGTGTCTACAATTATTTCTGTGAAACAGCAGCAATGTGGCGGCGTATTTTGTGACGATGGCACTCTTGTTTAAATTTTACTAGATTCCAAAATTCTTTCGCATTTTTACTGACATTCATAAGTTTGTTTCGATTTACCCTTTGAAAATCTAAACGACTTCTTTTACACAAAGCTTTAACTTGTTGCGCGCTCTTAAATTGTAATAAATCTTCGTTCGAATTACTATTTCTAAATTTTCGTAAGTGATATTGATTTGTCTTTTTTGTTCTTTCGCAATCCTTATTCCACCAATCAGGTTGACTTAAAAGGGAACTGTTTGTGTTCACAATTTTACTAGTTTGTCTCATTGGTGAAGCAGAATCGTGATACAACTTTAAAAAAGAAGAGATCACGCGGTTAATTTCATCATTCTTGACATCTAAGTTAAAGTTGGAAAACTTCTGCGTAAAGTTACTAATGAAAGTAACTTTGTGATGTTCATCCCATTTGTAGTATTGATGAACTTTAAACCCGAAATTATTTTCTATTGGTTTATTTTGGTTCAATTTATCGTTGAATTTGAAATGACAAATTAATGAAAAATGATCAGAAAAATCAATATTGTCTATAAAAAATTTGACAACATACAAAAATAGATTTGAAGACAAAATGATATAATCAACTAAGTTTCTACCTTCATTTGAGATACATATAAAATTTCCTTCTTGATCCCCATTTACTCGACCATTTACAATATGCACATCATTAGAACGACATAACTCTATAAAGCTTCGTCCATAATTATTCAAATTTAGAGAATCTTTCGATTTTCTTTCTTTGCTAAAATTGCCACATGGATAGTTATGCACCCCTGGAAAAACATTGTCGATGTTATCATTCAAAATATAATCGTTTAAATTTTTTGTTCTCGAATTAAGGTGGGCCGTTGCAGTTTCGGGGGGTATCCAGATACCCGCGAAACAGATGTATGCTTTAGAGCATTCATATGCACAGATATAGTGAAAATATCAACGTAGCTTTCCACGTATATTTTTTAAAATATTTACATTTTTCTTAAGGTGGTCATGTTTTCGAAAAAAACAAAGAGAGGTGTTTACAACACCGACCAAACACAATACTGTTGTACTAAATCAACATATATTTATAGCCATAGATATGGAAAACATAATAATATAATAACCTTTCTAGTAAGTGCATAAATACGAGACAAGTGGACATTTTAATTTATATGCTCCTCAAAGATAAAAAGTGAATATTTTTTAGAATGCAAAAAAAAGCAAGCACTTAAATTAAATACAATCGAAATTTATCAATAGAAAATTAGCCCAACTACCGTACAGCTGAAATTAATAAAGAAAAGTATATGTATCCAGGCACTTTTAGTCAATTTCATAAGTTTGAAATACAGTACCCCCCATAGTTTACTTCTCTTACTTGATTTTGTCACGACATTGTAACGTCCCCTGATTTCCCAATCAACAATAAAACACCATTTGTAATTTTGACACACTTGGTAACGCATATGGCAGTTGTAGGATTTTTCTAACGGGGTTTAAACTAAAATTTAGGGGTAAGGCGTAGTCATTTCACATCATTACCAAAGTTTTTCCGAACTATCAAGAGACTGAACACCCCATTCCCACATGGATCCACCACATGCACAGTCATTATCCTGATCAAAACATTAGGTTTTCCTTCATAAACTCATTTTCTATATAAGGCAATTACATATAAGTATAATATATCATTTCAGTTGCCGCGGAAGATAAGATGGTTTATTACTCGATTGAAAAAAATGTCTTTCGATTGATGTTGAAGATTTTAGAAATCTGTGATTATGTTGATAATTTGAACCTTATATATTTTACAAAGGCTTGGAAACAATTTCCTTAATTTTACATTGATCCCTCTCGATTCTGTTGATTAAAGCAGAGTTCAACAGTCTCAGGGCCAAATAAAGGAAAAAAGTACAATCGCCGGTATCTATACCTGATTTCGGGACTTTTTCGTCAAGGGGCAGACGCAGTAACTCTCTGTTACACTCTCGAATATATACACTCTTCGAATAATATGAAAGTTTTTTGAAATCATTGCTTGTTGAAATATTCAATGTTGGCAAAGCTATTGGTGGAATAATAATAATTCTTATCAACTTATCCTTTTCACTCTGTCACAAACACACATAAAGGGAATGTAATAAAGACGGAAATTTAGAGAGAAGAAATGAATTTGTGATAAGTCGAAATTTTCCTTTTTCTACGCTGTATTCTTTTCAGTTTTCACGTGTAACATAGAACGTAATGAATGGGATCTTTACAGGCAAAAGTAACATATCATTTTGAATATTTCTAAAAACGAACAGACAACTTACAGTGCAGAAAAGTAGACTGAAAGGGAGAGAAAACGTATCCAAATGGCACAATCTTATTATTTTGGGATGTGAATCGTCAACCCATTTCTGTTTTTACCGAAGTCGTAAATAAACAAGCATATTTTTTTCCTTTCTAAGCAAAGTTCAAATAACTGAATGATGGCTACCTTTTATAAGTATCCATTATATGATAGTACCCGAACTCAAACATTCCATTTTGGTGATGAAGAGTATTTGACAGCCCTGGGTTCAGGACAACAAAGCGGAGCAAACGTCTATATCATGCACATACGAGCAATGCAAGGTATAAGTAGAAAAATGTTTGCCCGTTTTGTTATCCTGAATTCAGGGCTTGTGATAGGTATATCAACGTCGCCTGTACTTCGTTGGAATAACGAAGCACAAGTGTGAAACATTCATTAGAGACACTTTACACGGTAATGCAAACTACCATTTCTCAGACAATCGTTCGTTATTCGTTATTCTGAACGCATGTCAGGATTTCATTTTGTTCTTCGTGATAATTGCCAAACCCTGCAGTTCAGGAGTCAAAAAACATTTGCAAACGTTTAGAAAGTGATCCTTTCTCAGCAGTGTTATGTTTCTGAAATGTTTCACGAACGTTTTTATTTTGAATTCAGGACAATCCTGCGTGCAGGTTGACAAAATTACGATTGTTTGAAAAAAAGCCTTCCGCTGTGCACGTGCAACTTCTTATAAAGTTGATTTTACCGAGGCCAACCCCTCATATTTTTTTTCTAGACGAGTTGTCTCCCCAAAACTGGATCGTCCCGCCTTAAAATCCCCTACCAGAACGATTTGTGCATCTGGAAAGTCACTCGTAACCTTCAATATTTTTTTCATTTAACAGCTCTATTCCATTTGAATTGTTTTGGCTATAGATGGGTGAACCCTCTGGCGCTACGTATACGAAAAACGTAATTATATCATAATCTATACCAAATAATCGCTTATCGAAAAACAATATAACACATTCTGATAAATTAGAATACATATGCTTCACAAAACCAGTATTAATAATGATATCGTTTACAAGGACAGTTATCCCACCAGAACCTCTGGTATGTATACGTTTATTTTTACGAATGTTGTTGAAGGATGTATAACCTTCAATGAAATTAAGATAAGCATCAGACAATGTTTTCCATGTTTCGCACAATGCTATTACATCGTATCTTTTACAATAAGAGATAAATCTTTTATCGTCAATATATTTCCTTAAGCCTCTAATATTGAGACTACAAATAGTGAACGAATTTGTCAAAGAGAAATCATTTCTTTGCTTTGGGTTTTCATTGTTTTTTTAGGGCGTTGACCATTATGTTATTGACCGCCAACTGGAAATATCTTATCTTCTTCTTCGTCATAAGCATATTCTTGTCCCTCAATAACTAGTTTATCGTATCGGATAAAAACGCGATTGTTAGTTTGCTTAGCGTTTTTCAGGTAGGGGATCAATTTTGATCTAATTCTAGCAACCCTTGTTGGGAAATCTTCACAGATCCGTACTGTCCCTCTTTCATCTTCACTTTTGTCCTCATCTCGATCGTGTCTCTGCTTTTCTCTGTATTGTTTCAGCACATTGTCCTTATCCTTAAACCTAGAGTATTTGACTATTACTGGTCGTGGTTTTTGTTTTCCCGGTAATCTGTGTGCCCGTTCTATGTCAAAGTTGGCTTCATCCATACCTAACTCATCTTTCATGTAATTCCTAACTTTTCTCTCTGTATCATCCCAGGTTTCTTGTCTATCTTCATCAATGTTGAAAAACTTCAGGTTTTCCCTTCTTGACTGTGACTCTAATTGTTCTTTTTTTGTCATGTTTTCGGCAATCGATATTTCCATTCTTCTAACTTTTTCATTTAGAGATTCATTTTGCCTTTTCAATATTTCGTTCTCCATTTTAAGTTCATTTACAGACTTTTCCAGCTTTTTGAATTTATTATTCGTTGTTCTAACTTCGCGTCGAATCTCAAGAAGGATCTTTTTCATATCAAAATCACCTGCATCATTATCACTATCTACAGTTAATAGCATCGTAGAATTGACTCTCATTCCGATCAAACCCATTCTTAATCGCTCACTCTACACCCTTGTTGATCATTCCAAACACTCCCCCAAATAACTTTGAGATCACTTAAAACAGTAAGTTCGAAATCACTTAAAACAGTAAAATCATTTTAGTAAATTCAAAATGAAAATAGCCAGAAAAATCCACGATTAAACTGACTTGATTTAATTTTATAAGCGTTCGATTGATTCTTAAGGATAAAAGGAGTATTTAACAGAGCTGGTAAGCATATTCTATTAAAGGGAGGTAATTGATATCGATAATTCCGTCCAATTTGGACGAAATCATCGATACAGTATTACTTCCCTTTAATTTCATTAAAACATGCTCAAACTCTTTTAATCTCATTCCTTATCATTTAAAAAATCATCCATCTTATAAATTTCATGATGTGGTTAAGTGAATAACTTGACTTCTAATACTGGGTTCACACCTATGGAAATTCATCACGATTCTTGACGGATTGCAACACCTTTGCAACTCGTAGCCATTCGCAAGCATCCGCAAGTAACCGGAAATAGCAAGCCCGCGTCTGTAAGCTACCCTTTCTGATTCGTAGTTATTCTCGAAGGCAGACAAAACCTTATTTTGTCTATTTTTTTTCGTAAGCAAGTCCGTTTATAGCCTATAAGAATACGTAGTTGTTGGTAACCGGCAAATCTATTTCTTTAAGTAATCTCAAGACTTACTTCAATACGATTTTTTACGATTAATATAAGTTTTGTTTACGGAATGTTACGAGTGACTAAGGACTACATGTACTTCTGAATTGAAGAACGAACGTTCACGATTGCCGTAGGCGTTACCATCAACTCATTGCGAGTAATACCAGAGTTTCCACGCATACATATTTGAGACATGGAGAGATTTATTTTAAAGCCCAGACAGGTACTATTGTGACAAATATAGCACCACACCATCGATGTAAATAATCTTTCTTCGGGAGCATATGCGTGCCGGTCAAAGGCCAGTAGTGCCCCTGGAATCAATATTAAAAGCTAATTGCGATCATTACATTTAGTATCTTGCTTTGCACGAAAGTGAACATGCAAAGCGGGATTACAAGTCTTTCTTAAACGTTTTATTTACGATTTTATCTCAAATGCAAGACGGTTTCTTCTTAATTAACATTATAATCAACAAGCACGAATCCGAAGAAAGTAAGGAGGGTCGCTTTTAGAAATATTTTGCCGCATTCATCATATTCGGACCGATTAGTCCGACAGATAGAGCCCGCTTAAGTAACTCACTTCTTGTTTGTCTACACCCATCTTTCTTGTACAATTAGTTGAAGAAAGCTGAAAATCAAAAGAAACTTAATACATTTAACAACATCGTTAATTTGATAAGCTGAATGATGTTTTAATGAATTTGAATGAGTGTGTGGGGCGAGTTTTGGGTGAAATGAATTTGAGTTTATCCAATATCGCTAATATCGACTTGGATGGAAAAAATAAACATGTTCATTACCTCCCTTTCATAAAATAAATGTGCTAGGTCTATACATGGCTTCTTCAAAATCCATTCAGACGCTTACAATTTCGATTATGGATTTCAAATCATGCTTTATTTCTATCTAAATTGTTTTTAATTTAAATTACTGATCTTATCTTTTTTAGTCAATTTGAGCTTTTTTGCATGGATCGAGTGAGTGTTGAGAATGAATGGATGCAGCGATAAGTGAGCGATTTTGAATGATTTTGATTGAGATGAATGTCAATTTCACGATGTTCTTAGCTGTATTTATGTTATTGACAGTGGCGATTTGCTAATTGACGAAGGCATGTACAAGAAGAAAAAAGCATATTCATGTAAAACGTGGAATAAATTTAGCCATCGCAAATTGACTCATTTATAAAGATTAAGAGATGAAACAACTCACAAAGCCACCAGGAAAGCTTTTTGTAGAACCTCCATTAAATGTTGTTTCTTTACAGAAAATCCTGATAAATTAGCTCTACAATCACGGTACAAATGTAATGAGGACAAGCTTCTTAAACGTAGCAAACACAATTTTCATAAATTGGAATTGGCTGATCTGAAATATGGACTTAACCTTGAATTCTTGATACCATGTTTCTCAAATCCGATTACCAAGATTCGGATAACTTTGCGTAGGGTTATTTTCGCGTTTTTAAGCTTTAAGGAATAAATGTATTAGGGGGTTCATCTAAAAGTGAGAATTTTTATTATTTATTTGCTTCTATAGTTAAATAAAATCCAATTATATCTAGAATCATTAGTAACAGAAGTTTATTTTGTAACTTCTGTTACTAATGATTCTAGATATAATTGAATTTTAGTTCATCCTAAACTCGCTCAAATTCATTCAAATTCATCTAAAATTATTCCAAGATCGAGCTCCTATTTGATTATTATACTCGTAATTAAATTTACATTCATTTACTTAATTTCAATTGCGATGAAAGTTTAAGCTCAAAGAGTCTCTCTGAAACACTCGATCCAGTTTTCTGTTCAGCATGACAAAACGGCGCAAAGTGCCCTGTGTTCAGGATGTAAAAGCGTTTCGCGAGCGCTTTGAGATGATACCCGCTTTGCACGTGCACATACAGTAAAAAAAGTGTCATTGACAAGAAGAATGTTTTTGGAATTAATTTGGAATGAAATTGAATGAGTGTGTGGAGCGAGTTTTGAGTGAAATTAAAGGGAGGTAATCCAATGTCGCTAATTTTATTCATGGTGAACAAGATTAGCGACGTGCATTACCTCCCTTTAATAAAATATGCATAAACGTTCTGTGAGTGCTTCCTATTTTTTCAAGAATCAACCACACGCTTACAATTTCTATTATGTTAGTGAAATCGCGATTTTTTCAATTCATATTTATTCTAAATGTAGCTGTTGATTGTATACTTTTTAGTCATTTTGGAGCATTTTTGATCGATAAGAGTGAATGTTTGGAATGATCGAGGTATCATATCGAAAGCGTATCGCTTACGTTTTCATCTTGAACGCAGGGCTGTTTGCCAATCAAGTGTTTTGCCAAAGTATCTCCAGCCGCCGTGATACAACTGATAGATTGTTGAAAGCAACGTTAAAACCCAAAACAAACAAATTTCAAAAATCTAAATCGCCAATACCTATATATCGGAAATAAGTCACAAATGAAAGAAAACGAAGAGACGCCCAAGATAACACTTTTATGGATGACAGATGGCTGCACGAGGACAAATGGAAATCAATGGATAAGGTAAGCAACATGTGGTCAACTGTATTTAGCCTTTTGACCTTGATACCAGTGTTGGTATTAGCTTTTTAATCAAAGAAAACTGTCCTACTTGTACGTCGAGATCGTCAAATAGTTGACATTGTAAATGATTTTGCAATGGAATTGAATAAGTTTGATAAGCGAGCTTTGAATGAAATTATATGAATGTTTTATAATGTCGCTCATTTCGTTTAGTTTGAGCGGAATTACCGATATATTATAACCCATCTCCCCTTGAAACAAAACCCTTAGTAATATTCTAGAAATAGATTTTTGGGTATTGATAAACCAGTCTGTGCTTTCCAGACCGCAGTAGCCGATGAAATCATGGATTAATTTGATCGATCGATTTGATTGGAGTTTGAGCGTAAAGAAACATTTCAGGACGTTTGGAACAATACCGAAGTGTTTTGAATGATCTAAGTGAGTTCAAGCCTCTGACTGTCCACTATATTGCAAAAAAGGTATTTATTTAAGCGATTTATTCAAACATTGAAGATCTACCAATTTCAAGTAATTAACAGTATTCTTTATTTCCTCCAAATGTACGAAGATTACATTATGAAAATAAAAACAGACAAAGCACACTATAGGCAAACGGAGAACAATACTACAAACACATAGTTTTATAGCAATCATATATTAAAGGAACTAAGGTAATGTTTTACTTTTTTGCTAATTATATGAAATTTGAATGATCAATCTACCTTCCAGTAAAAAAAATAAAATCGGAGCCATGGTTGACCTGTACTAGAACCAATCTATTTTTCAATGGTGCCTTTCGAGTAACAGGTCACACATGAATATGAAAAGATAAAAATTTACTATTTTGACTAGTCATTTTTAGACGTATGTATTTTATCACAAGTCACAATACCGTATCCGAGATTTAGACCACGCTTGAAGCGAATTAGCCAATCAGAGAACGGTATTTCAAAAATCTATATCACAGATACAACTCCGAGCGTTGTATTTAGAGATATACGGTGGTATTGTGCCTTGCACGTGAATCTCGACAGGTTTCTGGGTCGAGTCATTTCAAAAAGATGACGAGCACGTTATACAGCTCTTTTTTCCAAACGACTTTCGACAGTCGCAAAAGTGCAAAAGATCTGAAAATGGTTACAGATAGAATAGATTCTTAAGTAATATCAGCAAATTCACACTTAATAAGAATAATATCACAGCGATATTAACTCTTTTTCATTATTTAGAAGTTCGGGTAAAAACTACAGATAATGTTAGAAAAGCGTGTTCTAAGTCAGATAGAAAATCTCGTGCCGCGGTATATGGGAAATAGACACTCGCTAACGCTCGTGTCTATTTCCCATATACCACGGCTCTCGTTTTCTATCCTATACATATAATCCATATTTGTGTTACTGAAAACTTGTACGCACAAATGATTATTCACAACCCCTCTCAACGCACTCTGTATGGGATAAATGACAAATAAGATGTATATTGAATTGAATATAGGGCATTTTTATTATATGCCGAGAAATACATATCAAACTACACTAACATAGAGATATATAATCCATATTTATTACCCCGGTAGGGCGAGGCCAAAGTTACGTTCGCTGCACTTCAGGTAAAGGTAAATCAGCTTTTGTTTACAATTGCTTCCTTCTTTTGATAGTCGACATGAATAACTCATAAGTTGGTTAACTTCAGCTGAAGTTACGAGGCTTTGGTAACCAAACGATGAAATATGCTCACTTTCTCTGAACACGCGAATCTTTTTGGTTTTAGGGTATAGTTATTTTTTGTACGCATTAAAAATAATTCGGGACACTTTGAAAGAACCCAAAATATTGAAGAGTAAACTGGCACAATTACGTCACGGCTAAGGCACGCCCTACCAGTTAAATAATAACGCTGAATACATGAACACAATTTTATTGTAATATTGTAATTGTTTTTGTTCGTGTATGGGGCTTTAGACATATCCTATTTTAAACTACTTGGCCCAATTGCACAACCAAAAATTAGTGGTAGCCAGGGGGTAAACCTTTATAATTATATGGTTAATACAGAGGTTACTACTAAACCTTCATCATGCAATTTTGGTCATTTTTTTTTTTATTGGAGGGAGGGGATTTTTTTTGTATTTTTGAGTTTATTTTAAGCAGAGTTATTTAAGTATGGGCTATACAATTCACTGACTGGAGGCCGAAATGTTGCGTACACGAAATTTCAGTTGCGAATATAAATATTTGATTTCCATTTGAGTTTACGAGTAAAAGAAATATTTTTTACAAGGTACAGGTGCCTGTTAATTCTAGATAACAGTAACGTACTGTTTCTGTTAAAGACACCCTTGAGATAAGCAAATTCTGTAATAATTCATAAGTTTATTCCATTGTTAAGTCATTGACATTGTTTCAGACCCATAAATTACCCACCAAGTGACCATTAACCCGTAAAAATGTTATTGGTACTGTCTTAATGACCGTATATAGGCATTATTATAATCAGGTTTATTGCAAATTAAGTAATTATGCCAAGTCTTGTTAAAGGTTGCAGGTACAGTCTTATGCACAGTTTGTAGGGCCATTCGAAACATCGCTCGGACTTTTCCGTAATGCTGAAAAGTACCTCGGACGTAAGTGTAGTAATTTTGGGTCGTATTTTTGGTAATTCGGCTTCTGGTGGTACTTCAGTCATTTAAAACGCTTGAAGAAAATGCCATTTTATAGAGATCTTTTGGGTATATCATAACTTAATGACAAAACGCAGTCAAACACTGCGTTTTGTATTCAAACTATAATATGCCCACTTTTAATCTTTCGTTGGTTTTTGTTTTATGCAACGTCATCCCTAGCGGGATCGTTGATGTTTGTGACGTCATATAAACCCATGCGAAAAATGACGCGCTTTAATGACTGCGCCCGTATTATTCCCGAGGTCTATTCCGTAGAATCGCCGAGGGTTCCCGATTTTTGGTAGGGCGTGTGAGTCCCGATTTCGGGATTCCGAGTTCCCCATTGGACGGCGACATTCATCCTTTTAGACATGTATCTCCTATCAATGGATGGATAATCTTAAACCTAAGTGGCCTGAACAGCTTGAGGCTAGGAAAGAATGTCATGATTGTACTATTGAGAGAAATGAGTGCAGCACAAAAAAGTAAGGTGCTGCAACCCTCGCGACATGACTGAAAGCTTGTTAGACGGGCCTTAAACACCATTTGGTTTCTTTTTGTGTGTGTGTGTGTGTATATATATATATATATATATATATATATATATATATATATATATATATATATATATATATATATTTATTCGTACATGAACAGTTTACAAATACAGTCTTAATTTCACCACAACTACCAAAATAGCCCAGTAATAATACCATTTCCAAAGTCAATCAAGGTTAGTTCCAATTTAAGTATAAAAAAACACGTTTTTAATATCTTAAGCCCTGTTGTTTTATTTAGGTCTAACAAGTTTCAATTGCATTCTTGTAACCTATGAAAAGAATGAAAAGATAGAATACAGCAATAAACAGTATGCAGTCCAATTAATTTCCATTGATTAATTCGCGTTCCCCATTTTCAAGCAAATTTCATTTTAGATACCTGTAACTAAAAGAAAACTTTTTTTACTGGGCGATTAAATTCGTTTCCTGTGCCTGTGAAGCTAAACTTATCATTTGATCACTAACACAAGTTTACTCATTACTACATCTGAGTAAAATGAAGAGAAAAGTGAAAGAGAGAGAAAAAAAACTAAGCGAATGAAATTTTACATAGACAAAAATGCTTATAATGCCTGTCTTTCAAGGATTACAGTAGCATAAAAATGTTCTTTTCGATGTCTTATTCTAAGGATTATACAACATAAAAAGTGTAAGATTATGTCTGATATAAAGCGAAATTAGTTTTTTGACTTTACGGGAAAGAGGGCAGATTGATGACTGTTTAGAAGACAGATTAATTAGCTCGTTATAATGAAGTCGTGTTAATGTTGTTAAACATTAGCAGAAGGAGACAAAAATATCGTAACTACAGCTTTCATAAAGCTGTAGTTACGATGTTTTTTGTCTCCCAACAAATGAGATGTCGTGTTAAAAGTACTTAGAAAAACCTAACAAGATGATGTAATCTAAGTGTGCTATAAAAACGAAATGAAGGCGTGAGTTGGTAAATGATTTGATGACTATCAAGTCTGTGATTCCAGATTAGAAAACTTTAGGGAAGGTAGATATTGACAGAAAGGTAGAATGAGGGAGAGAGAGAGAGAGAGAGAGAGAGAGAGAGAGAGAGAGAGAGAGAGAGAGAGAGAGAGGGTAGATAGAGGGGGGATGAAACGGGGTGAGCAAGAGAGATAGAGATATCGAGAGGGGAAGAGTCAGGGCACGAGAGACGGTGAGCGAGCGTAGGAAGAGATATAAAGTGAAAGAGAGCGGATGAAAGAGAGTGAAAAAAAAAGAAAGAAAGAAAGAAAGAGGGAGAAAGAAAGAGAGAGGGAGAGAAAAGAAAAACAGAAAGAGGGAGAGATGGGAAATCTGTCTCATTATGGATAGATCTTTACATTTTTGCTTCATGATATTAAATCACAAGATATGAAAGGAGTATTTTGTTGACTTTATTGATATATGAAACTAAAAGCATAATCAATTTCATGTTTGAATCCACTTGGCGGAAAAAACAGCCGAAATCGAAATTCAAATCAAATAGACTCGACATAGCTCTTGTGCTTCAAAACAACAAAGACAGATCAGAAAGATCGAATTGAAAGATTGAAGACAATGTTAAGATAACCAAAGCTTTTTTATCATTTCTCCACATACTTTAGCGTCCTTTTGATGAAATCGATTGACCAAAGAGTACAAATACGGGTCAGAACAGAAGCTACATGGCCGAAATAACTCACTTGAATTTAAATTAAAGTAATGAAAATGATATTAATAATATAATAACAGAGGCCCGAGAGGACCAGTCTCGCTTCACTGGCATTTAACACCTACCAGATTTAAAAAGTTTCAACACTATTTGCACTGAAAGTATTAAGCTTCGATATAATTCATTTTAAGCAAATGATCATCAATTTACAAGAAGGCGCATTTTCCTGGAGTGGCAAAATAATCCAAACAGCTGTATGATTAGCAACATTTTATAAAAGTTTCATGAAAATCTGTCAATAAATGTACAAGTTGTGGTAACAAGATTTATAATATGACCTACGTCGCGGGAGTGAAATAAACCCGTCGAATATATTTGATATTACACGGGTGTTATTACACTAGTGGAATAACTATGCAAATGAACTCAGACCAAGTAGCAACGCTATTTTGTAACCGCGAAATGACGTCATAATGTGTATATTGTGACGTCAGTTATAAACGGCGTTAGAAGTTTCGCGGAAAATGGAAATGTTGAAATTCCAGAATTTCGACGATTTTTTCGCAAAAATTGGGATAAAATTATAAATAGGGTGTAAAATTTGTGCTCATAAAATACAGAATTTATTAAACTCGTCAATTCAAAACAGTAAAAAACTCGGCGCAGCCTCGTTTTTATCTGTTTTTCGATGACTCGTTTAATAAATTCGGCATTCAATAACCACTCATTCAATATCCTCTATATATTGCATCACAATGACTCCCCTTTTCCACGACGCAGCCAAAAGCAGGAAGCTGATAGAGCATGTCCTAGTAAAGTTTGGTTCTGACTAGTAGTTTCGGAGATACAGAATTGTGTGTTTGATCATACATGTATGAGACGATTTTAAGTGACTCGACAGCCAGCAGAGCCCTTGTCATAAGCCCAATCAGATTTCAACGAAGAATTCTGAGAGTGAATGTCACAAGTATTATTCCTGTTAAGTTTGGTTTAATTCTGACCAGTAGTTTCAGATGAGAAATGTCTCGTCTGCCACCTGGATAGAAATTTTCCGAATTTCCCACAGAGTAGCTAACATGATTGAATAAAAATATGCTTGTTCGAACGCCAATTTCTTGTCCATTCTCTCATTTTTTCAAATAATGGATTTGACTTGAAACTAATTAACGTCGCTTTCAGCTGTATTTTTGTCAATTTGACTCAGGGAGCAATGATTCACTGTTTTTTTGTCACAACAGTACCATCGCTATATCAAATACCATCCCACAGCTGCTCGCCTGACGTAGGTTTGCGATCTTCCATTCATTGTTCAAAACAAATGGTGAACTTTACCTGTCCTTAGTCGAGGATGTAAACGTTCGCGAAACGGTTTGCAAATAATAACCTGCTTTGAGCGTGTATATAACCACCAAAGAAAGGTTTGCGCGGGTTTTTTGCATCCTGCACGCGGGGCTAATCACTGTACAATTAAAAAGATCATAAAATTGACACTCATTCCGATCAAAATCATTCTAAATTATTCACTCACCGCACCATTCATTCATTCCAAACACTCACTCAAATCAATCAGAAACGCTCCTAAATCGTAAGAAAACATTTCAAAAACGTTTAAGACGATCAACGTTTATTTCAAAATGATCAAGTTATTGTATGATTTTATTGGCTGGTGTGGCCTTTAATAGGTCTGATTGATTCACAATGCCACATAAACAGAAAAATATGTATATTTTATTAAAGGGAGGAAATAAGTATCGCTTATTTTGTTCATTCTGAACAAAATTAGCGATACTGGATTACCTCCCTTTAAATTCACTCAAAAATCACTCCGCATACTCATTCAATATCATTACAAACTCATTCCAAAATCATTCACTTTGTCAATTTCACGATGTTATTTACTGTTCCAATCAGAGGGCCTCTGATTCCCGCTAGCAATATCATCTTTACAGTTAAGAAAATCGTGAAATTGACACGCGTAACGATCAAAACAAATCTACATTTTAGTTACTATTCCAGCGCACCATTAAATCGTTCAAAATAAACACTCAAATAAGTCGTTCAAACCGCTCCGATCCGTCTGAATCGCTCAGCAATTTCGTTCAAATCGATTATATCATTCCATGATTTTTTTTGAGTGGTGTGAAATTTGAAGATCCCTTTTCCTTCCCCAACCTGTTGGGGTTTTTTTATTAGTTTAATGATGCGCATGTTCACTTATAGATGATCAAATTATTGACGTTTGGTTACAAGTTTGAAGACAGCGACCTTTGCCGGATATTCTTTTAAATACTAAATATTTACAATGGAAAAGAGTTTCAAATAAGCTTTTGTCACCCGTTTAATTCTCATTCCATATGAAAATATTTGTCAATAGACAAATGACCAAACCGTTTACAAACGCATTAAGTATAACTGTTCACTGCAAAATTAAGCAAATAATACCAAACTAAACGGACATCGACATTTAAATTCAGTGCATGATATTTATATAATCGAACTGGGCTATTATTATTCAAGGTTGAATTTTAAGTATCTCTTGAACTTTCCAGCTCAGTCGCGCTTCATTCAAGATCACAAGATCGTAAAAGGGTTTAATAAATATCTGATTAATAAAGAATTTATAATTCTGCAATCATACCCAAAACACAATATCGAGTATTCTGGATAGGGTTAAACTTTAAAATCACAATGAAAAGTATATTGAGGATAATCATGTGTTCCAGTTGAAGATCGATTTATATTTCATTGAGTGAACAACAAAAGCAAGATATATTTTCACGAGAGACGGAGCCTCGAGTCAAAATATAGATTGTGTTGTTCACAAAAATGAGACAAAATGTGACAAATTAAGGACAATTCTATAAAAGCGACTCATTTGTACGTGATTGCTATGCAACGTTTGTGGTATGGTCAGTTATGCGGCTCCGCTTAGATAAAGTTAAACCTGAATTTGAAACCTGCGTTTGCGTTCAGAGTGGAAAAACAATGAAGGTCATATACATATTGATACACGCTTTGCGTGAAAGTGCACGCACAAGCAGGCAAACAATTATAAACGTACGAAAATATCAATTTGTCAGCGTATACGAGGGCTTTTTCGTCTGAAGTGTAAATGAAGACTTCTATATCGAAGCGATTGAATTAACATTAATAATCAAACGTTTCCAATTTTACAAGAGCTTTTTTTAAAGTCAATCACGGTTGTGTTGGTTACTAGTGAAGAGCGACGACACAATTCAATTGTCAAACAAAAAACGAGCGAACAAAGCTATCTTCCTCATCTTAATGTATCTTTCGAATTGTGAAGCTCACTAGTCAAAACGTTAGACGAATTGCTCGCTTGAGATTTCTCTCTAGAATCCTAGACTTTTCAATCGCCTGTTTCATTCAAAAACTGCGCAACTACAGCTTCTATGAAGCTGCAGTTACGAGGCTTTAGAATTAAACTGACGAAATGATGTTTTCAAATTACTCTCATCTAGTGTTATAAATGGGAACGTATTTGTCTGTCAATCAAATGTTACTGTGTAAATTGATCGGATCTTTTTCAAGGCTAAATTAGCCCCGGTAGTTCAATTACACAAAACATTTCTTTAGTATCCTGATTTTCTAAGGGCCAATTCTGAGGGAAATCAAGCCCTAAGTGATGAAGTTTGAAGTGGCCAGACGTCAAGTTTCAAGGCGCCACAATATTATGACTGGCGAAAGATGTAGCTATTTCATTCATGTTTTAGCGTCAGTTCTTTTTACATATATCTTTTATTTATTTTTGTGAACACATAGGATATAATAATATCATTCAAAAAGCGAAAAGCCCTACATTCAAGATACGAAAAGGTTGCAAACTTATGATAATCGTTCCCTGCTTTGCACCTAAGATAACGCGCTAAGCGGGGTACAAATTCTCTAACGTAACGCGATCAATATCTCCTATTTCCACAGATCTCACTGTGGGTGCTTTGCACGAATTATGAACGATTAAAGAGTGCGCAACTGCAAGAAAATCTACAGCAAAATTAGGTAGTTTATGATTATTGCAAAAAGTGTAAGTTGAAAGTTTGCCCCGACATCGGCAATCTTCCTAAGACATCCTAACAATTCGATTTCGGCAATCCCCTAAATACATCGTTACAATTCGGTTTCGGCAATCTTCTTAAAACATCGTAACAAATTGGTCATACTTGATTTGACTTTTTTCAATCAGGGTCGTATGAGTACTTAAATGTCTGGCCTAAGCGTACGACTCTGTCGTACGATATGGAACAATTAATGCTTGCTACCTACTACAAGGTCAAAAGCTATGACGTATATATTAGTTATTCAAGGTGACTTATAGGCCCATGGGGCCGGGTGTTCATTATTAATGAGAGTTTAATTTTTAACATTACAATGTAAAACACATGTTACTATAATAAATAAACATTTACTTACTTTACTTGCTTACTTACTTATTGAAATATCTAACGACCTTAAAACGTAGTTTAATTGATGTAATCAGGAATATATATCAAAACCGATTCTATTACGCTAGCAATTTTAAATATTAAATGTTGAAATGGATAGCGGCCTCCCGGCTTTATAAACCGGAAGTGGGTTTTCGTTTATTTTACGGCTCTTTTTGCGCATTGTTTAAAAAGACCGGTTTTCGTAAGATTATGCTTATAAATAACGTAGAATAATGATGGAAAAATTTCATACTTTGGCTTCTTTTCAACATTTGATATTAATTGAATGACTGGATCATTAAATTTAACAATAAAATGCGCGAAAAGAATAATTCAATCAGAAGGGGTCACTGTAAAATAACGAAAACTTTCTTATTTGCATGGAGAGGTATGCTGAATTTTTTTGAAATAAAGAAAAAATATGGGTTTTAAACATATCGGAAAATAAGAAAAATTCATTGGGTAATTTCTTCAAAAAATAGTTTTCGTGTCATTTTTACCCCGTTAAATTACAAAAGTTTAACTTTTGAAGGCCAATTGTGCAAATGCGATTGGTCAAAGAGAAGTTTTCTTGGCAGCATCCATTGTGTACATGTATAAGGTCTATCAAAGTGTATATGTTTTATAGCTATAAACTGGTATTGAGTTTATACTAGACCTAAAACGAATATAAATGTTTAACTGAAAAGTGGCCAATACCACCCAAGTGCAGATAACTCTAGCAAGAAAACGAGCATGGAAAGGTACCTTCAAATTTTGATATAGTGACTACACAATATTGATCTACAACATATGTGACCAAGAAAATAATTCATTGAGCGGAAAAAATGATGCCATGTGTCAATTGCTACCTTAAGAAAAAATAAAAATTTGAGCCGATTTCAAAACTTCAACTTATGACCCCACAGGCTTATGAGGTGTTTTGGTAATTGTCAATCTGGAACCCTCGGCGATTCTACGGAATAGACCTTGGGGATTAATAAGGTCGGAGTTATGAAAACTCGGCACGTTACACGTGGGTTTATAATTACTTAAGATTACGCTCTGGAAGAAAACAAAATCAACGAAAGGTTAAAGTTGGCCACTTTATGATTTGATAACAAAACGCAATATATTAATGCGTTTTGTGTTCAAATTGTAACATGCCAAAAAGATACCTCAGACGATCGTAAATGATTTTTTTTTCAAGCGTATTGAGACTATTGACGACCAGAGGCAAAATGACCAAAAATAACTACACTTACGTCCGAGGTTCTTTCCTGATTACGGAAAAGTCCGAGCGATGTTCCGAATGGGTACATGTTTGATAGTCGATCGATTCCCAACTTTATTATTATAAATGTTAATTCAGAGATGAAAAGGGAATTTGTTGAATTCATTTAACTTAACACCTTGCGTTCATAAGTGTGATTAGATTTTACGTAAAATACATTCATTTAATCAACAAATACTATTTCATATATTATATAACCATGAAGCAAAAATGAAAAGATTTATCAATACTTAGACAAATTTTATATGGGACTACTTTTTTCGGAAGCTTACTAAACATCTGCGTACACGAAATCCTTTTCATTGAGAAATAAAAATAATCTGCAAACAGATTGCACAAAAATATGTTTAAACCAACTAAAATCAAGTTATTGCAGTTTCAACTATATTCAAATATATTACTCGAACCTCATTTATGTTGACGATTTTTATGTTTGATATTTATCATGTATAACCAATTTTCATAAAGAAAGAATATGTTTTACAAACAATTCAAATTATTTATTTGTTCATAATTGGTTAAAACTTATAAATTATATGGTTATTGAATTCAATTGGTTTCAACTACAAATGGTGTTTCTTTTATAATAAACCATTTATTCATATTTAAGGGTTATTTGCGCAAAAGTATTTATCAGTGGTATTAAAAAAAAAAAAAAAAAAAAAAAAAAAAACTCACAAAAACAAATCACAAAACAAAAACATAGAAAATTTAGCACAATATTTCTAACTACAAACTGCTGATAAAAAACGCCACCACTTACTTTGAAATCACGGCTTATTAGATTGATCCACGGAACTCAGAAACTAATTCCAATGATAAGAAACTGTACTGCAGGAGTAGCGCTGTTGCACCTTGTTCGAAGATAATATACAATTAACAATCGTTCTCTACAGGCAGGGAGAGTGAACCTTAGCCTTATTGATTATGAATAGCATTTAGACACGGCATCAAGATTTAGTTTATCCGTCATGCGAAAAAGAGCCACCGAGGGTTGTATCTCTTACCATTTCTTACCATCCACGACATCTAAGTAGGCAGTATTTGCCTTTGTTGATGCATTTCTATATTTTCATCGTTTTTATGGTTAACTCCGGACTCTCAACTAATGTATGTACATGTATTGTAGAAAAAAATAGAAATCAGCATAGGTAAAACAAAAAAGTTAGTAGTAATGAAGGTAAAGTTCAGAAGATTGTTAAATTAGCTATGGTAAGGATTTTGGAACGATTTCGAAATGAAATTAAATGAGCGATTTTTAATGATTTCAAGAGGAGTTTAATGTGTATCTTTACTTCTTCTGTCATGCAAAAATTAGTAATTTGGGGTCTTATGAAACTGATATTGAAGTAAAGAGATCAGTCTTACGTTCAGGATGACAAATGGTGCAAACTGTTTGCAAATTATACCCCGCTTTGCAACTACATTTGCGTGCAAAGCGGGGTATAACTGGAAGACAGTCTGCACCGTTTTGTCACTCTAAAAGCAGGGCAGCTCAGCCAGATGTTAACTTTGGTTGGGTGATGGGTTATTTCATTGAGGTTATTAAATGTATTTGAAAATCTTCAAAATACGGAAAGACACGAATCCAATCCTCCAACGCAGGCAGCTCAAACAACTCATGACGAATGTCCCTTCAGCTGACATAAGAGGCGAAAAAGAATTTAACAAAAGAATGTGTGACCAGCCACGCAAAAAGGGACCACCTGGAAAGTGCGAAAAAGCATCGATTCAATAACATTGCGCAATTTCCATAGCCTGGCTAGGATAGATACTGTGCATAAATAACAGATATTCCGAATCTAGAAGGTCTATTCTATCCTTCTATAAAGTTGTTTCGTAAATCTATCTTCTGATTGACCTCTGCTGGATCAACCCCATTTTAAAAAGTCTGTTGTGCGAAGTTCCAAGATGGTCACATGTATGAAAACATATAGTCAAATCAGAGCAGTACAGTAGGTTCCAAAGCTCGGTACTTGATTGCTGGGTAACGAAAAAAATCTAAATGGAAGTTGCATAATTTGTACAAAAAGTTTCCTCCTCTTGGCAGTATATATTTCTCTTTTGGTAGAGAACTTTTATCCTAACTTTCAGGCGAGTGCTTGACGACGAAGACAATAACTACGTCGCTAAGACTTTGAAAAGACCCCACGTTTTATCCTAGCTTAATTTAAAAAACTTGTAAAAAAAAGAAGAAAACATTATCTAATAAAGCTCCTCGGAATTATAGAGAGAAAAAAAGATATGTTCTGAAAATAAATAAGATGTAAAACTTTGACACTTTAGCTTATTAGACCGACGACGCTCTCATTCCTTCTCTCTCTCTTAAAATTGAACTTACCGATAGCTTTGTCGGCTTCGAAAATATAAAAAGTAACGTACACGGAAACTAATTTATTAAAGTTGACAACCATTTTTTCACGAAATGTAAACGTTCCACTCGTTCGGGTCATTGTACTAAATGTTAAGTGGAATTGTATCACCTAGAAAGTGCAAACAAGGAATAAGATGCTTCTAGGTGGGTACAATTTCGCAATTCTGAAATAAAATTAATTAAACTGACAGGGTAATCAAAAACCGATTTAACTTGTACATGAAGTCATTTTACACAATGCCTTTATAAACGGTCAGTGCCCCCTTGAAAAGCACAAAGTTGTGCTAATAAGCCCAAAACATGCGGTTATAGTTAGAATCCTTCTTCCTTTTTCTATTTTCTGTTTAACTCTGAGCTTTTGTTTTGAAACATTATCAAGGTGAAGTTACTAATAACTCACAAATACGAATGAAATGAAATAAATCGGGGAGCAAGTAATTAAAAAATGCATTCATCTGTTGTTAGGCATTTTGAGGTTACTACTTGTTTGTTTGTTTGTTTTTTGTCATAAATAATAAACGCTCATATCACTTTTTTATGAGACAAAAACTGTGTCCATTAGTGTTCGGAAATAAAGTTATTTCTGTATTATTTAAAATATTTTGAGTTTTAGAGCTTGTCTATTTAAATTAAAATACAACACAAAGAAGCCTAAACAGATACCATACTGTATGTGCATTTAAAACATGAAACATCATGACATCGAACCCATTCCACTAAAAAACATTCTTATCGCTCGCTCTACACTTAAGCTGTCTATAATTAGCAGTGAAAGGCTACTATTTAGGACTATTACATTGATATTAAGTGAAACCGGGATGAAGCTCTGGGCCCGAGCTTATAAAAACTTTCCTCATTCTCAATTCAGAATTTTTTCAAATTTCAATTGGAGGTTGAGGCCGCAATTCTGTTTTAATACTCATTTTAATGTATTTACATGAACGATACTAGGCCTATTAATAAGTTGTTATAAACAACTTATTTATATTATCTTTTATTTCATATATTAATTCAAATTTAAAATATGAGAAAATTTTCAGTTGAGCCTGAGAAAGTGTTATAACTTCGGGCCCTGATGTCTCTCAAACCGCCCTACAACCCCATTTAAATCGCTCTAAGAATTACCTTTGCTTGAATAACTTTGGACGTTTTGGTCGTCGAAGACGCACATATCTATTTATAGAACATTAGGTTTATTTCATCAAAGGTAGGTAATAAAAATAATTTGCTATTTCCGTTCAACCTTAACGAAATTCGATACATACTGTCATATCATGTAAATCTCATTTAACACATTACAATTAACCAAATCGTGAAACTGACACGTTGAATGATTTTGAAATCATTTCCGAATAAATTTGAATAGGTTGGGGTGAGTTTTTTTGTGAAATGAAGGGGAAGAAATCCAATATCGCTTATTTCGACAAATAAGGCATGACCTCCCTTTCAAAAATCTACGCCGGAGGCCTTTATTTACAATAAAGGAGGTGAATCGTACTGTATTGTATTGTAGCCTGATTTTTAAGTTGGAATGCGGAGCAATTCCAACTTAGATTTAACAAAACCGCAAAATGAACACAAGATAATTTCATTTCGGGTTTTTTGAGAACACATATCACGTGAACAGGATGTGAATACACTTCGGCCTATTTTGTATATCTCAACTTGACATAGACATACAGTTAATTATATAAATAAGAAATATTGTTGTACAATTACATAACTTTCACTTCGTATATATTATTAAGACGCTAATTTATGTTTTAAACAATTTATATTAAAAGTTGCGTACGAATTTACTTGTATCACAAGTTTGCATTACTATATTTGGAAATCATGTGATGACTCAAGTCCAATAATGTCAGCTATTGACAATAGCACTAGCCAATCACTTGATATGCTAATTTGGTAATGTCACGATCTGTTTTCGCTCTGTATTGTGGCAATAGCACAACCCAATCACGTGATCTGCTTATTTGGTAATTTCGCAACCTATTTTCGTAGAATTAAGTTATAGCTACTTTGAGAGGTCTAGTTTATCTTTCTTAACTATCTTATTAAACACTTCAACAAAATGGTTCAAATGTTTTATTCCTTATTGTTCCGTAAACCATAATTAGAAACGCGCAACATCTACAGATTATTTATATGTATTAAAAACCCGATCCAGTAAATATTCTCTTTTATTACTTCTATCCGTAAAATCTTTTTTCCCGTGTACCCTCCTATGACACGAGTTGAACTCACCCATGTGTAAACAAAAGCCGTTTTCTGATTGGCCATACCACACGACCTGATGACCTACTACGATTTTATCTGACCTTTTATGAATGAAATCTGTACTCATGAGTTACGAAAGGTCAAGTTTACAAACGAATGGAATGTTCCTACATATATGAAGTAAAATTTACCCCAATACCAGACAACTTTTGTTCTCAACTGTCCGGCAATTTATATTCTTCGTTTATATCTGAAACTTAGTTGTTGCATTATTGTGTAATATAAATATTTTGTTTCGGTTTTATCATATTCCCAAAATCCCTTTCCTTGTTTTTTTCGTTTCGAACAAGAACGGAAAAAACCAGTGGATATAGCCATCTCGGCACGATTTACTATGAATATATATGCATGTCGTTGTTTTATTTGTACTCAAACAAATAAAAAAATAATTATCCCAACACAAAAGATCTAATTTTAATTAATTACATCAAATGGAGACCGAAACGTCGTAGCTATAGCATATTTTACCTTTAGCTGCGATGTTTTAGGTCCCAACAGGCAATATTTCTTGTCCACTAGTTTATCACTGATAACAAAATATAATTCTTCAAAGAAAAGAAATGGTAACTTCAACTGTATAGACGCGCTTCTATCCCTTGGATGAGCCTAAATTTTGCCCAATCCAATCATTCATTTATTTGTTATACCGAAGTACTTAAATTATAACAAACAAGTGCATGTCGTATTGCGATGCAATACAGGAGTCCCCCACCGGATAACAAAAAATCCTTTCTTATAATATATCTCCTACTTACTAGATCTTCTTCTCAATGAGATCTACCAGTGTACAAAGTTTGAAGTTGCTAGGGCTTATAATTTAGGAGATATGATCCAGACAAAAATGTAAGGCTAAAAACAACAAAGGGCAATAACTCAGAAGTGGACGTGGCATAAAAACAGTTCTTAAACATGACACTTGTCCTCAATAAGATCTATAAGTGTTATAAGTGTACAAGGTTTGAAGTTGCTAGCACTTATAGTTTAGGAGATATGATCCGGACAAGAATGTAAGGCTAAAAACAACAAAGGGCAATAACTCAAAAAGTGGGTGTGGCAGAGTAAAGGTTCTTGAACACGACACTTCTCCTCAATGAGATCTATCAGTGTACAAAGTTTGAAGTTGCTAGCACTTATGGTTTAGGAGATATGATCCGGACAAGAATGTAAGGCTAAAAACAACAAAGGGCAATAACTCAAAAAGTGGGCGTGGAAGAGTAACAGTTCTTGAACATGACACTTGTCTTCAATAAGATCTATAAGTGTACAAGGTTTGAAGTTGCTAGCACACAAAGTTTAGGAGATATGATCCAGACAAAAATGTAAGGCTAAAAACAACAAAGGGCAATAACTCAAAAAGTGGGCGTGGCAGAGTAACGGTTCTTGAACATGACACTTCTCCTCAATGAGATCTATAAGTGTACAAAGTTTGAAGTTGATAGCACACATAGTTTAGGAGATATGTTCCGGACAAGAATGTAAGGCTAAAAGCAACAAAGGGCAATAATTCAAAAAGTGGGCGTGGCAGAGTAACGGTTCTTGAACATGACACTTCTCCTCAATGAGATCTATAAGTGTACCAAGTTTGAAGTTGATAGCACACATAGTTTAGGAGATATGTTCCGGACAAGAATGTAAGGCTAAAAACAACAAAGGGCAATAACTCAAAAAGTGGGCGTGGCAGAGTAACGGTTCTTGAACATGACACTTCTCCTCAATGAGATCTATAAGTGTACCAAGTTTGAAGTTGCTAGCACATATGGTTTAGAAGATATAGCCCGGACAAAAGTGTGACGGACGGACGGACGGACAGACAGACGGACGGACGGACGGACAGACGGAATCGAGCAAACCTATAGTCCCCCAACCGGTAACCGGTGGGGGACTAATAACATTATTAATGTATATTGTCCATATTATACCCCATTGTACTTGGATAAATATAAAAGATATGTTCTTCTTTTCTGTTCTGTTCTATAAAAACGGAAAACCATTTCCAAATAGCGCGATTGTTTCACTTGATTGTGGACGCAGCAAGGATCGATGAAGGTTGGCAAACATTTATCTTCTCTCTCTGCTTTTGTTCATTTTCTTTAAAATTGCCTAGACATGAATTCACTTGTGCAAATATAATCCTTTAAATAACATTGAAGATAAAAATGAGCACCAATATATACTTATTGACAAAGATCTTGTCCGGTTTCGCGAATATGCAAATAAGGCAAAATATTATTATGAGACATAGAACATGAATGAGTGTAGCATTATTTAAAGTAGACAGTTAGACATTTCAATGTAAAACTTTGATCCTCAGTCAAGAATAAAACGACGATAAAACAAACGCGTTAGATTGTCTAATAAAGACTCGGCCTATTCCAAGGGAGGGTAAAATTAAATGAATAGAAATCATGCATGCTTGTACACAATATGTTGATGATATCGCGCATAGATTTTCCTAAAAAAAATGAAAGGGGTTAACATAACGTCGTTTCAATTGTTCTGACTGACGTCGTTAAATACGCGGCCTTTTAAGCACTAAAATTCAGATAAAAGATATCACTCTTCATAAACAATGCCAAATTCATTAAACGCTAGTTTCGTTAATAAAAAAAAAAAAAAAGAAAATGGCAGAAGACGTCTTTATTTCAAAATCCAACGACTAACCTGCGAAAAAGTATGACGCATCCTAAATGAAAATAGCATCTCTCGAAGCCAACCAATTTTCTACCATTTTTTCAGTGTTTTCCTTTTAGATTATAAATAAAGAATGGCTCTCGTACAAAGTGTTACTATGCTATGTCGTTTGCTACGTGAAAAAAGTTAAAAATATCATCAACGTCGTTGGGACTAACTCAACGTCATTTGTGATCAAATGTCGGTAAAAACAGTCCCTATGTTTTGAAAATATGGCCTTTTACTTAATGAGTTAGAATCTCACGAAAATTTTTGGACGAAGTTAAATTGTGACTTCGACCTCCGTGACTCCAAAATTGGGCACTTTCTTGGGTCATTGACAACATTTGTGTCAAGTTTTATGATTTGGGTCAATTTGTTGTTCAGTTAGAGTGGAAACTGTTAACAGTTACAGCTTACTTATGGCCTTGACATGTATGACCTCGAAACAATACGGCATTTCTTTGGGTCATGGGCAACATTTGTGTAAAGTTTCGTTATTGCAGATCAATTGCTCCTCCGTTAAGCTAGCGGGGTTTCAGCGTATATCGTTGTTGAAATACATTGATTTATATACGCCCGTAAAAAGACGCGACGTATTAAGTGATCACCTGTGGAGGGCGGGAGGCGTAGGCTTTGTTAGTGGCTTGAGGTCACCGTCTCTTGAACGCATTCCAACTTATCAGTACTTTCAGTACTTTGATTATCTAATCTGCTTGTCAAGAGGCTGATATTACCAGCATAAATAAATCTAGCAGATTTTAACTTGCATAGTGTAAAGGGCCAGCAGAAGCCAAACAAATATGGTTTACGCTTTGCCAATTTTATTAATTGATTGAATGGAGTTTAACGTCGCTTTAAAGAATTTTTATTTTTTTTAGTTATATCGCGGCGGCTAGAGCACCTAGCAATGGTTTCCTGATATTTCTCTCACAAGTACAACCACCACATCTTTTCCTAGCCTCCAGCTGCTATCTCACATAGGTCTACGATTATCAACACATTGGTGAGAGATAAATAGTCGGAAAGAATGAGTGCCGCCGCCGGGGATAGAACCCGGGACCTCTTGATTGATTATCCCGCGCGCTACTGTAATTTAATTAACAAAATCAAACAAAAAAACTTAAAGACAAAATTATAAGCTATTCTTATCTTATCCAAAGTTCTGACCGTAGGCAAATATCCCTTCGAAAAATGTTCCCAATAATCCCAAAGTATCAAGTGTTCAACAATCCAAACATTCAGTTAAAAACATCGTGAAATTGACAAGGTGAATGATTTTGGAATGATTTAGGAATAAAATTGATTGATTGTGTGGAGCGAGTTTTGAGTGGGAGGCCACCCAATATCGCAAATTTTGTTCAATTTGGATTAACAAATTAGCGATATTTATTACCTACCTTTAAAAAAATATGCATACAAATTCTATAGATAGCATCCTATTTCTTCAAGAACCTATTAGACGCTTACATTTTGAATTGTGTCTGTGAAATCGCGATTTTTCCCTGTTCAAATTTATTTTGAATGACGTTGTTCATTTTTTATTTTTTTCAATAGGTTTGAGCGTTTTTGAATGGTTTGAGTGAGTGTTTGGAATGAATGAATGAATGGAGCGATGAGTGAGCATGTCCATTTCACGATGTAACTAACTGTATACCAAAGCCACCACCAACAAACTCACACAAACCCAAATAAATCCCAGAATAGTCATGTATCCAGCACCCCAAAAGTTTGTCTCACAAATCTCCACTTAGTGTTCTATCAATTTACATGCATATATAGAAAGTTAACCACTTCTAGAATATTCTAGAATATTCTACCGTTTTCTTAAAGAATAATCTAGTTAATTGTGTTAACTTATTGTTAGTAGATCTAGTGATAAAAATAGAAACATATGTCATACCTGTATTACATAACATTGCATGTTCTTACTAGAAACTTAGAGAATAAAAGATTATAGAACTTGACCAGGACATGCGTACCCGATATGAAACAATATAACAGTATTCAACCAAGCAAACTCAGTCTCGTAACAATAGATTTTTGGATGTCATTGCATAGAATTGCCTGCAGGCATATCGTAATACTCAAGATTAATTAAACGTACTTTACCTTTAAATGCTACCTTTAATAAAGTCGATAGACTATCTGAAATCAAATCATCTGAATTTCGATACCATGGGTTCGATTTGCGGGGCTGTTACACAAATAGCTATTTTTTTCCTTTTGATGAGATGCTAAACCGAAGCCCCTTGTGACGGTGCTTTAACACCGAAAACGTAAAAGAACCATGGCAGATCATGGAAGTAGTTTCGTCAAAAATGCTTGCACTTTACCCCGTAGCAACTTATTACCTCTGCCTTCTGGGGTCGTCACTCATAAGGGAAACAATAAATGTAAAAACAGACAAAAAGAGATTATAAGAATAGAAAGAATAATAATTTATTTTGCATACATTTTTGGATGCCGTTGCCCCATTGTAATACTCCTTAATAGTAGCCTTTCACTGCTAATAATAGCCAGCCGACTTCTAATATCAGTGTAAATAATGCGATCGTAGAGATTCTGCATATTGCAACAGCCTAATTAAATATTATAGGTCTTCATACATATTATGTGTTGTTTTAGGAAAAAAGAGATCTGTTTGAACGATGGTCTTACACCCTACTTTCTCGATGAAACGAAAGAGATAATTTGAGCCTGTGTGTGACATTTCCAACAATTTCAAATGTTCACGAGATATTGTCAAGAGTAGACACCTACATACTGTAAATATAAAGCTACCTGATGCTCTACAGATACTTTGAGAACTTTCTATCTACTAAGTACATAGTGAAGTCTCTAAGCAGACTGTGCAGTTGCACAGACTGGTTATAGCCTTTGTTTTGCGCACATTTGAAACTGTTTGAAATCTTATGCACAGGCTTATTTTTCAATATGAATCACGTTATTATTCAAGTAGTGAAGTCTTTCTAATATGAAATGAACTACTTTTATTTTTCATGTAGTGTTGTTACCCTCATTTTTCTGTATGAAAATCTACCAGGACCAGCATAATTCATTATTTATACAGACGAAATACAGCATTGAAAATGGCAAAGTTCGTAAATTTACGAACTTTAGCATTTTCAATGCTATATTCTTGAATTCTAAACTTTGCTGGTCCTATGAATGAGTAGGCTTTTCTTACAGCAAATAGTGAGTAGCAAACCCATGAAAGCCAGCCAAAAGTTGTGCATTTCATGATAAACTCACTACTTGTTCTATAAGCTTCATCTTTGTGACATTATAAATATTCTGACCAAAGTTAAAGTGGATTGGGCCATATTTGATGCCTCTACATCGTAAACAAGACAATTGTAATTAAGGCCCCTTTTCCACCGATATTGAATGTATCCTTCCCATTTTCAAAAAGGGTTCTCATCGTGTTCTGTCGATCATTCTAACTAAAATTCATGAAGATGGGGCCATATTTGTGGCCCAAGTTTCTGAACAAGAAAAGGTTTAAAGCCCCCTTTCCAGTGATATAGCATGGATCCTTTCCACTTTCAATAGACCTGCGAACTAACCCATATTCTGACCTAGTTTCATGAAGATTTGGCCATATCTGTGGCCTCTAGAGTGTAAACACGAAAATTGTCATTAAGGTCCCTTTCCCGTGATATGGCATGGATTCTTCCAACTTTCAATGGGTTCATCCTTGTGACCTGACCAACATTCTGACAAAGTTTCATGAAGATTGGACTATATGTGGTCTCTAGAGTGTAAACAAGAAAACCGTAATTAAGGCCCCTTTTTCCGTGATATGGCACGGATCCTTCCTATTTATCCAAAGTCCTGTGACCTTGTGACCTGGTCAACATTCTGACCAATTCATGAAGATTGGGTCATATTTGAGGCCTACAAAGTGTAAAAAAGAAAAATGTCATTAAGGCCCATTTTCCCTTCATATGGCATGGATCCTTCCCATTTTCATTAGGGTTCATCCTTATGACCTGACCAACATTCTGACCAAGTTTCATGAAAATAAGATCAAAGTTGTGGCCTCTACAGTGTACACATTTGAATTGTTGACGACAGACGACGAAAGACGCATACCGCACGACGGACGACGTACATTCAATGATCACAAAAGCTCAGGAACATAGTTGTCCTGACCAAGCCAGAAATTCCATCTAAGATACAATGAAATTTGTTATATGCGAGGGGTGATCCAGTGTATGGACTTTTTATGCCCCTTCGATAGATCGGGGAATATATTGTTTTTTGGCCTGTCTGTTTGTCTGTTTGTCTGTTATTCTGTTTGTCTGTTACTTTCATATGATGATTGTTTGTGACAAGACCTTTCTGTTGGTACCATGTTCAAGGTCATCGGTCAAGGTAAATTTCAAATATAAGGTATATTTAGCCTGGGCATTGATTTAAGTATTGTCACGAATAGCAGAATTGGATTAAGGTTTGAATTGAGTATTGCCATAGATTATAAAATTGAATTGAGGAGGTCATGCCCAGTAAAATGTAATAAAATTGTCTTCTGGAAATTCAATGGATGACCTTGCCCGAAGTGGGGCCTGTTCTACTACGCATTTTACGATCATCGTTTGCGTAAGTCAAAAATTAAAGTTACTTCTACATTAGTGACTAAATATGGAATTCTCCCATGCATAGACTCATTGGAAACGTCTTCTAAAGACGGTTCAATAAGATATTGCAAGGCAAAATCTGGAAAACACCACGTAGGATTTGTGATTTTGACTTAAGATCATTTTTTTCGTGGGAAGTTTAGTTAAACAATACCCTCATTTTCACTTTTTTCCTGTAATACGAACTCTGCTTACGGGACTCTTACTTAACAAAAGGGCATATCTATAGAATTGATGTTCAAACTCTCGATGCCACGTGGTGTTAAAATAAAGGGTATCGGAGTAATTGGAGGATGTGAAGAGATTGGCCATCGTGCGTCCCCGTCCATGAGCGGGGCATTTGCTTTAGATTTGTAACCATACAAACACTATTGAACATGTATGTGCACATTCAAATTTTTCGTGTCTGTTACACACATATGCCAATAAATACTTATTAATTTTTTGTTTTTGTTTTGATAAACAACGCTCCACAAATTGTATTGCCACATGCTACGAATTTCTTGATCAACTCTTGAATACATCTTGACCTAATAATCGCCGAAAACCACACAATTAAAGACCGATTTACTTAAGACATGACAAAAATAAAGTTTGATAAACACGCTTCGGTGAAGTATGTTCCAAAATACATAGGTTGGGGGATTTTCTTGATGGATGGAATTTAACCGAAATATAATAGGTCTACTATGGAATTTTAATTTAAAAAAAACGAAGTAGGTGGATTACTTCGTTAGTCCAGGCAGACAGGCTAGGTAAGACCATTTTCACAATTTTGTTCGTAGTTCGCTAGCCTGCCTTGGGTTCAAGACAAAAATGTTTGCGAAACGTTTTAAAAATTTGCACCCTACTCTTCACGTGTCCAAACTTTCTGCATACTGAACGCAGGGAAGTTCAATTGAACGCAAGGAAGTTCAATTGTCTCTTTTAAAGCATGTGTATTAAATGCATGCTTGTTCGGAAAAATACAATACTTTGCTGGTTCCATGCGAATTCTAATAACTTCTCCTGTTATACGACGATATGATATCTTATTTCCCCATCGCAAGGATTGTAAACTGATGCTCTTTTAACACAATCTAATTAAAATGGTGTTGAAAATAGCACCACGTGTGTCCTAATTTTTTACCTCCCTCGTTTTCTACCGAATCGGGAACCCTCGACGCTTCTACGGAATAGTCCTCGGAAATAATACGGACCATAAAACCGCATGTGTTTCTATGATGTCACAATCATAAAGATGACGTTGAATAAAACACAATTAACGAACGATTAAAACTTGGAACAAACTTGGCGAATTATAATTCGATTAAATGCGCAGTTTAACATCAAATTATAATATGCCCAAAAGCTCTTCATAGAGCATGAAAGATTTTTTTCTTGAAGCGTATTGACCTAATTACCGCTAGAAGCCGTATTACCTGAAATGGACCAAAAATTACTACACTTATGTCCAAGGTACTTTTCAGTTTACGGAAAGGTCCGAGCAATGTTCTGAACTGTTTAAATCCCGGATGAGCCATAATATCGAGCCTGTCGAAAAGAAATGGTGAATGGTTGGTAACATGAGATTGAAAACTGTATCGGACAATCGGAAAATCCGGTAGCCGCGCAGACATCTCTTCGATTTATCCTGTTACTCCCCCCCCCCTATTTTCCACCCAGATTGATCGTCATATGGGGTAGTGGGTGGGTGAGTAGGGATGATCGTTTAGGGCTAAAGTACTCATTAGATGTAAGTGCGGCTTGTAGTGGCCTTGTAAGAAAACATTTTACAATCAAACAAACACTTCAGAATGCTTAATAATTATAATGATAAAGAAATTAAATATCAGTTGATTTTTAGTCGATGAAATCTCAACCATCCAACTTATTCTCAAGTTTAGTTCTTATGCAGCTAAAAGCAAACACAATTCATTGTCATCTTGGCTCGGATAATCACAGGACAGCCATAGATTGAGATAGGATACACAATTACTTTTTAGCCTACCAAAATAAATATGAGCTAAAAATTGTACTCATTGAGATATAACTGTTTTAGGTATCCATATGGACAAAAATAGAAAAAAGAAATCATGAAAAAAGATGTGAACAGCGCAAAAAACGTGGAACATCATGACAGATGTTATTATGGTTGCCGAAAGACAATGCAAAACTTGTGACAATGATCGTTCAATATCAGAGTCGGAGGACAACCCCCTGCTTTTACAAACAATTCTCTAATTTCCGCCAATCACCTTTCCCGGAAACATGTTTCAACTTGTTCATGGAATTAATAGTTAGTAATTTGGCACTATCGTTCTATTTTTGTACATTTTTCATTTTATCGAAGCAAAGCATCAACAGTAAAAAATGCCCTTTTCGCCGTTTTATTAAGGTATTCCTAGTGTGAAGCGAGGGCAAAGAAATTGTGAAAATTATACTAAAAACGAATACTACATAATATTCCTCTATTGTATTTGAAATTTAAATGACTTTCACCGTCCCGTTTAAAAAATATTTAAAAAATCCGTTTTCTTGAGTGGGTGGGGAAATCGGCCATAAGATAAGAAGGGGTCTATCTTATATTGTTGACTGTGCAACTAACTGTGTGTAACCATGCGAAATATTTTATGAAATATATTTGGCAGAAATGTTGTTTGTTACAAACAGATAGTTTTGAATAAAAAATTTTAATCAAATAACGCATTGTTAGCCAATAGTTGAAGCCGGGAACAAAATAAGGCGCCATTTTGTAATGCATTCTTGCTGCAGACACTTTCAAAGAAACTCCTCTTTTACAAAAAGTATTGATGGGGCAAAGCAAATGCCGTCTTCAAAAATTACTAAAATACTTCGCCGTGCAAAACTAGAGAAAATTGACCAAAAGTTATGCGCCCTTGAAAAAAAAAAAGAACTCATTTTTAACCAAATTTACGTTTATAACTCTCTAATCACACTTAAGTCTTTACCAAAATCACTAAGTAAATTGAATTTGTTAAGGCCATTGATTATCTTCGAAAAATGCTGGAAAATCACCATTGTTCTTAAATTATTACTTACATTCGCTCATTCTTAATCTTAAGTGTCTAGACTACAAAGTGTGTCCAAATGCCTTTGAAATAATCACAAGAATCCATGAAAAAGGATTTTTTTATCAGAAAGAAAATGTAAAATATTTCTTTTAAAGAAAAAGACTATTGCTATTTATAGGGAAGAAATGTTTTCTCGGCATGGATTTTACTTTCATTATAAATTTACTCATTAACTGGAGTATGAATGAAAACTCTCCGTATGTATGAAATCGAACGTTGCTTTGTTTACGACACTCGTTAAGTAAATGGAATATTTTGCAAATGGACATATTCGGCCCCTTTTTATGTTGCTTGATGTCTACATCACGCCGAATAATTTGTTTTTAATCGTTATTCATTTCATAATAAAAAAGAAAATGTTTCTGTTGGTATAATCGTTCGCCTGGTTAAAAGAAAATGACTGAAAAGGGACACAATCTGTACAAAAATACACATAGGCATCTTCCTTGATAATATGGGTTGCTCTTTTAATGGTTTACATGTATGAATTGAAGTTTCGATTAAATTCCTTTAGTAAAAACAGAGATAATTTCGTTTCGTTAATAAGCGTAAGAACTTTTTTTTATTTAATTTTTCCGGTAAATCGGCTTCCGGGGGTGTGACTTCCGGCAGTCCTTTGGTTGGTACGCTTAATAATAGACAATTTCCTGCAATTTATTTTGATGGTTCGAGGAATTTTCTTTTATAGATAAACATTTGGTAACAGGACCGGAAACTCATTCAAAGCAATCAAAGTAATAAAATTTAAATATTTTGATAAATTTAATCAAATTTCAATTGAGTTTATATACATTGACGTCCTTTTTAGAGGGAACGTCGATGATTATGACGTCATCTAACCTACGTGCAAAACGACGGGCTTTGATGGGCGGAAATAGCCAACATTAACCGATCTATTTCCGATCTTCCCACTAGGAATACCTTAAGATAAGAAAGCGCCCGCGAGCGCCTTGGAAAAGATACCTTGCATTACAAACTGAAGTTTGTTTCAAGAAGTCTTCACTCGATGGGGCTGTTGTGCAGTTTTAAAGCAACATCGGGAAATTGACAAGGTGAATGATTTCGGAATGAAATTGAATCAGAAGGAGGAGTGAGTTTTGAGTGCAATTAAAAAAAAAGGTTATCCAATATCGCTAAACTTGTTCTGGATGACATAAATCTGCTATATTTATTACCTCTCTTTAATAAAATATGTATACACATTCTATAAATAGCTTTATATTTCTTCAAGAACCAATCATGTCAGTGAAACTGTGATGTTTTCTAGCTATACAATATACGATATTTATATTTCATGTAGTTGTTCACCTTATCTTTTTATTGATTTTTGAGCGATATTGATTGGTTTGAGTGATTGTCTTGAATGAATGAATGGAATTCTGAGTGAGCGACTTAGAATAGATTTGATTGAGATGAATGTCAATTTCACGATGTTACTAACTATATCCAGAGATACAGTACGTTACATTTTTTAGAAATTTTGAGACTTGGTATACGAAAAGAAATTTCTACACGTATATCATGACTTAGCGCTTGTCGTGAGCCCGTGCCATTTTTACAACTTAATAGCGATTAAGCCGTTTGTATAATTGCACAATATGCCAACAGTCTTTAGTAACATCATTTAGAAGTGAGAATGCAATCTGTTATTCTTTTGTGCATTCCGACGTGTCGGTCTTCTAGAAGGGTCTTGAATCTCGGACACATATGTGACCCGTCACGCGAAAAGGGACCATCTGGGAACTCCGTAAAATAATTATTCGAAAACCCGTTTTGGTCCAGCATAGGTCAACCAGAGGTCACAATTCAAACATTCTTTAACAGGAAGGTAGATTGATCCTTCTGGGGTCAGAAAATAAGCAAAGTGCGAAAAGGCTCGACTCTAGTCAGTCTGCGCAATCCGCGCAGTCTGACTGGGGTTGACACTTTACGCACTACCCAGATGGTCCCTTATCGCTGGACGGGTCACATATGTAAATGTCTTTCTTACTTGCCATTGAAATGCGTAATATTCTAGAGTTTTATTATTTCCAAGATGTCATCTCAATTAGTCTATCAGGAAAATCAGAAGTCCTCAAGGGAAACTCGATTATACTACGAGTACGTATTCGAATAAGAAAAAATAAGGATAACATGTTCGATTTCTTTTAGAAAATACGGTTTATTTGTCGAGTATCAGGGCCCAGGATTAAAAAACTTTTCTCTTTTGTTTTAATTATGATTTGGACAAGTTTTAACGTTTTTCGCTTTGCGTAATAATTTTGAGCAAAGTGTTAGAAAAAAAAATCGTGCCCGGCGATACGTTTTCACCCATTTGGTAAAATTTAACATGAAATCGAAATAAGCCCTATGTTGAAGGTCCACTCTGGTGAGTGATGAAGGACAATCTATGTCACTTATTATTTTGTTTTCATTTCTTTTGTTTTGACAAAGACATGGAATTATGTGGGGAAAGGATAAATATGTCAACGACACTTTGTCCTCTTTTACCAGACGATTAAATGCTAACTCAATACAACTCAAGATGGTCTTTGTTAGGGAAAGAGTGTCATTATTCATTTTCTCACAATAGAACAATCTTGAAGAGTCTATGTACTTTTTTGAAATACAACTCACGATTTTTTCCCTTCGTAACACGTCAGGTAGAAAGGAACCATTCGGGTTGTGCGTAAAGTGACGATCCTAGTCAGACTGTGCGGAAAGCACAGGTTGCCTTGGGTCGAAACCTTTTGTACTTCACTGGTCGTCTTAATCTGATTCTAGAATAACCAGTCTGTCTGCCGGTGAAATTTATTTTCGAAAATGCGACCTCTAGGAGACCTGTGATAAAAACCAAAATTTTATTCTAAATAATTATTTTTAAGAGTTTCCACATGGTCCATTTTGGTGTGACCTGTCCCATATTTTGATGAATACTTCATTGTCGTACTAATGTTATAATCATCAAGCAAACGGTAATAAATACATGTAGTAATAAACATCATAACTTTGTGTCACATTTCATTTTCTATCCGAACCAGTCCAAGAACTAAGTCAAGAATCTTTCCTAGCCATCTTCAGACAAAGAGTTTAACTATTTTGTAACATTGATTTATTTAATACCATTAAATTTGAAATAGAAATACTGGTAAATGAGCTTTCCCACACAAATACCCATTTTTTAAAAAAACCAAAACGAATAATGTTAGAAATAGGAAGCATTTCAAGACTAGGATTTTTCATGACTTTCTATCCATATTTTACACACTTTATCAGTTATACGGTTTCTTGCCGGGGTATATGACGATTTATTCCCGGCTGGAAAAAGTGATGGCACCCGAGCCGTAGGCGAGGGCTGACATCATTTTAAGTGCCGTGAATAAATCATCAGATACCTAGGCGAGAAACCGCATTACGAATTTATTAAATTTCAAAGTCTAAGGTCTAAATATCTAACTTTTGCCTATTTAAGGCCTTGGTAAACCTAATTCTTTTAAATCACCAATATCCCTTAGTGCGCCCCTATAAAAAGTAAACATGTATAAAGTGACGTCATATATAGTTGTGAAGTCACACTACTACACTCCGCGATTTTGAGATATGGAAGCGGCTCTTGGCTGAAGCTGTGAGAAAGTTGGCACTGAGGTATTTATTGTCATCTGTATGCTTTTTTATTTGCATATTATTGACTGACTAGACTGACTCCCGTCCCACTGATCTGAAGTATTGTGAAAAAATAAGCAAAATTCAATTAAAGAAAGAGAATTTCTTATCAGCTTATATTCTCTGACTGGCCGATCAGTGTCAGTTTTTGAGAATATGGGAGGTAATTTAAAATAAAATAGATACACATGAGTGGTCTACCTTATTAATGTTAAAACTTACTGACAGCCTTGGAGCCAGGCTATTGACTGACCAGTGACATGCTTTTTAATTGTAGCCTAATGTGTATACTCGTGTCATGTTATCAGCGAAGCGAGAGAATCACGGCCGCTATTACCGTTTCGATTTTTTTTATGTTCGCGGCGAGGCGCCTAAGGAAACATTAGAAGTTATATGGGGGCGGCCGTAGATATCAAAGTTTGTCAGGTCAACATTAACCGATAAAAATGCTAGAATTTTCCTTGCAGTATAATTAAAACTATTATAAATCAATAACTCATAACTCGTCCAAGACATTTTATAAACTAAAATACCTTCTAAATAATTCGATCAACACTCCATTAATTGCCACTCTATTAGTTTACAAAATGATTCTCGAAAAATGGGCCATTTTGACACAAATTTTTTTTTTTAAAATAATTCCAAGCATTTCGTGATCAAATAAAGTATTAATCAAGTATTTTACTGCTTCGAGACTAGGACGGGTTGATTCCATTCGGAACATTGCTCGGGCTTTTCCGAAAACTGCAAAGTACCTAGGATGTAAGTATAGTAATTTTGGGTCGTTTTAGGTAAATCGGCTCCTAACGGCAAATTGGTTAATACCCTTGAAGAATAGCAGAATCCTTTAAGGTTCATGTAAAGAGTTTGAGATCCAATTTTAAGGGCCTTCATTAGCCGAGAAAAAGCAGTATGTCCAGGTATATTATATATCAAAATGAAGGTATTCATGTGCACAAGCAGTTAAGCAACATAAGACCGCCATAGCTATAGTGGTATAGCCAAAACATTGTGGAAAAGGGTCATTTTGTTCAGAACAAGGAACTGCACAACGGTTGGATAAAACTGCTCCATATTTTAACAAAGTACAGTCTCAAGTACTATCCAGGTAGTACTACAAACGTTGATATAAAACTCAGTCTCAAAAGACTCTTTTGAAACAATCAATTTCCATTTATTTTGTCAACATACATGTCAAACCGGTTTGGCCTGTTTTCAAAATAGATGTTAGGTATGGTGCAACATCGTACCATAATATTGTGATTTATTTTCTGCGATTTATTTCAAATTATAGTATCTTAATTCAATGATCTGTAATAAATTGATATATATTCATCATTCTGTGAAATACAAAATAATATATTGCTAAACAACCTTACAGGTATATAAACTATTTATGTCCATTTATGTTGTGATAACACACCATACCATTCACAGAACTACACATTTACAAAATTAGAATGACATATATGACATATGTGTTTGAAAAATAAGTCAAAATTAATTGCTTGCATAATTACGTTTTGGGCCTGAATTTCATACCAACGGTTGTAGCACTACCTGGATATTACTTTAGACTGTACTTTGTTAAAATATTAGCCATTTTTTTACAACAGTCATGCAGTTGCTTGTTCTCTACAAAATGACCCTTTTCCACGATGTTTTGGCTATACCGCTATGGCTATGACAGTCTTATGTTGCTCAACTACTTGTGCTCATAAATAGCTTCATTTTGGTATATAATATACCTGGACATACTGCTTTTTCTTTGCAAATGAAGTGCCCTTAAAATTTGGTCCCAAACACTTTACATGAACCTTAATACTTTCCGATCTTTCTGTGGAGATATTTTTGGCATGTTATAATTTGAATTCAAAGCAAAACGCAGTAAAACTCAGCGATTTGTTTACAAATTATGAAATGCCCAAAAATGGCCTTACGTTGATTTTGTTTTTCATAACGTCATCTTCAGTTATGTTCCTGACGTCATATAAAACCACGTGCGAAATGACGTGCTTTCATGACTGCGCCATTATTATTCCCGAGGTCTATTCCGTAGAATCGTCACGGGTTTCCGAATGGGGTGATCCCTGTCCTTAACAATGCTTCAGTTTTAGTTCCAGGGCCCCTGAGTTTGTTCTGAAACAGCTGAAACACCTGTTGGTGGAAAATAGAAAAGTGTCATGTAGGCCTATATGAAGATAAAATTCCTTGAAACCAACCTTCAATACCTGCTTGAAAATAAGATCTTATTACTATATCAACTTTGTTTCAGAATTCTAGAAGATTTATGTAGAAGAAAAGTGCAAAAAATATCGTAAATTGAAATTCGCGAAAACCAATGACAAATTCAGCTGGTGTAAAAATGAACGTATGAGTCCTATCCTTCAAAAGGCCTTTGACTGAAGTTGTAGTTGGCAGTAGCTCAGTTTTCCTTCGCATGTCTTGCCAATCGACCAGCTTCAACTTTTCTCCCCGTTATCCGGATAGACTGGTGCTCCTGAATGACTTTCACCGCATCACTACAAGATCAAGTAATAGAAACATCGCTGATTTTCTTCCATATGAACTACATGAGTATTATTCCTTTACTACCCCAGCATACCCCGGGGTCTCCCTATTTGCTACACTATATAGGAAGCGTAGCAAATAGGGAGACCCCGGACATCCGAGGATGTTCCTTTACCATTAATGGTATTCAAGCCGCTTAACAAACTCATTCTGTTCAATTTTGAAGTCGTTCGAAAACCATTCATCTCATTTATATCACAATTTCCTATATATGTTATGATGTAGGCCTGAGCATCGTTTTGTTTGAAATACTGATAAATGAGTTTCCGAAACAAAAACACAGTCATTAATTAATTGTCAGTGGAGAATTGGGAATGGTTTAGCTAGAAGCATTTTTAGATTTACATGTTGATTGTTTCCAGTTAGAAACATCATGCAATTGAGACTCATTCCATTCAAAATCGCTCACTCAACGCTCAATTCATTCCCAAAACTCACTCAAAAACCTCGCCTTTATCGCCGTTGACTATTTTAAATCGTTTACGGAGACAATCGACGATGCAAAATCGTCACTAGCGATAAAGGTGCGGGTTAATTTGTACCTTGTTTGTAGATTTCACTCACCGAGATATCAAGGCTGTCAATTGTCTTAACTAAACATATAGACCCAATTGTATAACAAAAGTTAAGTGATAACATCGGGGTTTCCATTAAATTGATATGGGGGCTACCACTAGACTTTTGTTATCCAATTGGCCCATTTTGTTTGGAGCTAAGGCTTAAAAAGAAGAAGATGAGGATTTCAATTCGGATTCCGGGATCCGTCTTTCTTGCATATACTCATCAATTACTCTTAGAATCCTGGCCTAGATCTATGGCGGTTGGTATCATTAAATCACGAAAAAGAGAGAAATCTTCCCTTCGTTCAGGATGACCCGCAGGTGCACGTGCAAAGCGGGATATAATTTGCAAGAAAAGTTTGCAGCGTTTTGCCATCCTGAAGGCAGGGATTGCTCGATACGGTATGGAATAAAAACGATTGTTGGACGCGGCTTTTAAATCGAAACAAACAAGTTATGCTGAAAAGTTTAAAACAGATTATCAACGTAATTTTAAGGGATTTATTCTACAATGTGCTGTCTAGAAGCTATATTGCTATGACATATGTACATTGGAAGGAAAACTTTAGATTAAGGTAGTGGAATCGTAAAATTCTACAACATGTCGGATCTTCTAAAATGTTAGCGATGTTTCACATTGAAATTATTCCAAGCCTCGGATTACACCGATCATGTTTACGACTTCCAAAACCTTGCGAAACAATTAAGGGCCAACTACCTTTAAAAGAACTAATTTCTAATTTACTCGTAGCTGGGAGCATATGTTATGTAGACAATAACTGATCTTTGTTTCAACTAATTTTTGGTAATTGACGACCCGGTTAATATAATGCTGCAATAACATGACATGAAACTACGGTATTGCAAGAAAAGGTGTGTACGTTTAAGGCTCTTTTATTACGTTATTAATTTAACATTATCTTAAGCATTACTTTGATCATGAAATTCTCCGTTTAACCTTTGATGTGCGTTACTAATAAGCCGTATTGCATGCTAACACGACAAAGTTAGCATGTCACAACATTTATCGATATTGTATCGCAAACAATGAATTTTTCATACATGTCGAGTTAAAATACGCTTGTCGAAAGTTTAATGAGCTAAATACATTTCGTTTTCTGTACAAATAAAGTTAATCTTAATCAATTATGTTGATTGATCAATTTTTGAAATTTAGTAAATAAATGATGTTTCCCCTTGATTACTTGAATTATTGAATGTCGTTTTATTCCATCTTTTGACATCCTCTTATCTTTCAAAAGCATTTATGAATGTTTTATTTTGAAAACATTTCTGTTTAGTTTTGGCACAATTTATCCAGACCATCTAGGAGCTTGGTTTAATAATTACAACGGTAGCTTAGATCATAAGTATAGGAATAGTTCAAAATTTTGAACAATTAGTTCAATAACAATTTTTTAACTAGTAAAAAAACTAATTCTAGAAACAACTCGATGGCGTATATATTGATAGCTCAACATGGAACAGTTGTAACAGCCTATATGTTTATAGGTAGTTGCAACTGTTTTGCGCTGAGCCATCGATATCTTTTAACATTATAAGATCGAAGTAAACAAATTCTTAAATTTGTAGATGAAAACTGAAAATGAAATTACATTTCAATTGAGTGACATGATGTGAATACAACAAGATTCTTTTGTTTACATTATACCATGCTGAATCAGATGACATTTTATGATGGTAATATCATAATATCAAATATCGAGATGGTTTAAAGTAAATCGTTCACTAGATTTGTCGCAAAGCAGACGAATAACCCGGCGCTTTGTTCGAGTTACGTAAACGTTTTTTTGAAATAAAAAACCCTCTTCGATTGTGACTTTGAAGACCTTTTAAACCGTTGAACGTCATTTTGTTTTTACACAAGATCTCGAACTTTCATATTCTTGAACTGAAGTTCGTGAATCAGTGAGATGTTCTAGACCTGGATCTCTAGAAGTTCAAAATCCAGACTCTACAAGTACTTAAAGCTCAGTTACGATTCATGAACGTCAAAGTAGACCTCTGGAAGTTATGGGAAAGTTCTAGAGTCAAGAAAAGTTCGCCAGCCCTGTTTGCAGTTGGGGTGGGGGCATTTAGGCACTTCAATGACGTAATCGGTGACGAAATGACTACGTCATTTTCTTCCGCAAACAAACAAAACGGAAATAGACATCATCCGAGAAAATACGAGCCCTGCCAAACTTCAATAAGGATGGACAACCGTTGTAATCAAAATACAGTAAATAACATGGTGATATCAATATTCATCTTAATCAAAACCATTCTAAATCGCTCACTCATCGCCCCATTCACTCACTCAAAGATAAAATCAACAACAACATTCAAAATTAAATCAGCTAGACAAAAATCGCGATTTCCATTTCATAATTGCCATTGTAAGCGTCTGATATGATCTTGAAGAAACAGGAAGCTATCTATAGGTCTACTATTCATATTTTATTAAAGGGAGGTAATAAATATCGCTTTTTTGTTCATTCTGAACAAAATTAGCGATATTTGATTATCTCCCTTAAATTTCACTCATATATCGATCCTCTCACTCATTCAATATCACTCAAAAATCATTCCAAAACCATACACCCTGTCAATTTCACGATGTTGTTCACTGTACAACTGAATACGGTATGTAGCCGTGGAACGTTTTATCCATCCTATCTTTACATGTATTTCATCCATCCCAATTTTTATACGAAAATCTTCATTTAGAAACAGGCTGAATAAATCGTGATTCAAATTAAACTCAATTTTTTCTCAAGGCGATAACGTAGGGGCGTACTCGAGCTATCTAAATCTTCCATTTAGTCTAGCGATTGAAAATGTAATAAACGCAGAGCAGCAAAGATCAAAGAAATTAATCTTAAAAGCAAGACCTAATTTCGTAATTAATTTTCCTAATAAATTTTATGGAACTAGATCCTTTCCAAACAAGAACCTTTTCTCTTAACTTCGTTTGCTCTTCGTCTAAGATGAAACCGTTAGAAATGTGTTACCCTGCTTCTTTAGGTGTATTAACGGGCAAAACGGTGTATAATTTCTAAACGTTCGCAAACGTCATCGCATCTGCAACGCAGGAATGTTTCCGCCCAACCCATTTCAATTTCACCTTTTCAAAATGAACGGTATATTTAGCTCTTCTAACCGAAGGCCAAAAGAGTCATAGCGATACCGGTTTTCTGGCCGTCTGTCCGTACATTTACTTTTGCCTGTTAAAGGTGTTTAACCCGATTGTCTTCAGAATGATTGGACCATCACACGGATTGTTCTTTTCGAAAAAGGGCCCGATCCGTCAAGCGTCATTGGAAAATGGGCATAATGAAAATTTTATTAGGAAATCCTCGTTAACGCTTTTAAGTCCACAGTTTTCATGCAATTTTCTCCAAACTTGCTCAGAATGATTGTAACGTTACAAGGATAGTTCCTTTCGAAAATTGGCCCCAACTGTATAGTGTCACGGGAAAATGGGGCAAAATGAAAGTCTAATTAGAAAATTCTCGATTACGCTCAAAATTCAACTGTTTTCATCCGATTATTTTCAAACTTGCTTAGAATGGTTGTACCATAACAAGGATGGTTCCTTTCGAAAATGGGCCCAATCCGTCAAGCGTCATGGGAAAAGTGCCAAATGAAACGTTCCACATTTCCCCTCTGATTGTCTTCAACGTTGCTCAGAATGATTGGTATATCACCAGAACGGTTCCTTCCGAAAATGGGCCCGATCCGTCAATCATTACGGGAAAAGGGGCCATTTGATTATAAAATCATCGTCAACGCTCTGATGTCCAAAGTTTTCATCTGCTTGCCTTCAAACTTCTTCAGAATGATTTTACCATTACAAGAATAGTTCCTTTCGAAAATGGGCTAAATTCGTCTAGAGTCACCGAAAAAGGGGCCAAATGAAAATTTTATTAGAAACACATCGTTAACACTGTAGAGCCCACAGTTTTCATCCGATTGTCTTCAAACTAGCTCATAATGATTGTACCAGCCCAAGGATGGTTTCATTTGAAAATAAGTTCTTAGCGCTCTTTCCATAATACGATCCGTCTACGACGGACGTATAAAAAGGGTAAAAAGGGCACGAACTGGCTGTGCAATCATTTAAGTCAATACATCTAAAGGATAACGTAAATTTAATGTCATGATGATCCCGAACTTCTACGACAAGAACATTATCAGTTCGGTCTGGTCGGGTGAAGATCGTGTAGGGATCGGGTAAAGATCGGAATGATCGTGGTGAAATCGGATGGACGGTCGTGCTTTGATCGGGAAAGGGTCGTGAATGCTCGTGTAGAGGTCGGGCTTGATCGACTAGCGATCGAGTAGAAGCTACTCGATTGCCTTAGGCGAAATATGGTCGGGTTCGTTCGCGGAATCTAGGCGTTCGAATTGATAGTGCTGATCGGATCGGCAGTGGAAGCCCATCTTTGCTAGCCAAGGGTGATGCCCACTACGTGTTCTATTCACACGTAGTGGGCATCACCCTTGGCTAGCGAAGATGGAGAAAACCTAGCAATAATATTTTGTGTTTTCTATGAAATATCTGGATGCTTCCTTTCCCCGTTACTTATTTTCCTTTCCTTAGCTGGTTTTCAAATTGATTACAGCAATTTTAACCATTCGACTCTTTTAGGCCATTTGATCTCAGAAGAAATCATCGTTTATGAAAGATTAATAGAAATTAATTTTCTAAATGTAGCACAAAATGAAATTTAAGATACCCAAATCACGCTTAATTCATAGGAAACGAATAGAATATAAACAAATTGATTATTTATTATTCAATCAAATCTCGGCGAAGACAGTCATATGTTCAATTTTCCTTGGAATTTAATTGGTTTCAAATATAATTTTCATATAATTCGATGAAGTTTTAAACTTTATTTCCTGTGTTTTCTGAAAAAAAAAAAGACTGGAGAGAAATTAGACTACATTTCTAAAAAGGATTAAATGAAAAAAAGCCTTGCGTTCATGATGACAAATGTTTTCAACCTGTTTTCAATTTTTACCCCACTTAACACGCAA